>CM073453.1:16252500-17502500 GCA_037074485.1 Delonix regia | reverse complement strand
TATGGCCTTTTTGAAAAAGGTGTTTAATACTACTCTTGTTTTCTTAATCTTGTATAAGCACATCATTGTTAAGAGATAGCTAAGGTTCTGTGCAATAGATACTGTCAGAATACAAATGACTTTTTATTTGGGAGGAACAGGTGTTTTCTTAAAAAAGCATATCTTTAAAATAAATGCTAATGTGTCTTGTTTGTGAACATTGCTTTGGCAGTTTTAAGGAACTTTTTTTCTTTAAATCTGAAAGTTCATGTTTCTGCACAATTTACGTGGTGAGGTGCTATTGGGAACATTGCAAGTATACTAAAATATTGGGGGGCAATAATCTCAGGTCAAAGGACCATAAATAATGTTACTAGGATACCATTTTACCTTACTATTAATGTACCATGGTGATTTACATAATTGAATTTAGCATCTCTTACTGATTGTTGAATTCCAAAGCAAGCTTATATCTCTTAGACCTTTAATCTATGTACTCCAAGTGGTTGTTTTTACTCCACCCTCTTTCTGGTTCAAGCGTGGCTTCACTCACTCCTAGTCCAGCGCCTGCTTTTCCTCCAACAAAGGGTGCAGTTGATAGGAGTGAAAAAGGATTGGTGGAAAATGGAAGATTGTTAACAAGGGATTTATCTTTTCTTGGGTATCTGGTATTGAGTCTAAATGGCATGTCAATTTTCACTATTTCCAATTCTAATTTCGGATTAATTCACATCATCCTATATATGCATAAAAGAACAAGTGGTCAATGATTAGGAAAGGTGGCATCCCCTGAAGCTTATGAAAAGGAGGATGCAAAAGAAGGAAAAAGTAAAATAGAGCACTTCCCTTAGTTTCTATTGGCCAGAACGGCTATGAACCCAATCACCATACCCTTGAGAATATTGTATTAATGGGAGGGGATACCTGGATTGTCTTGCATAAATGGAGTCCTGGTTTCAGTTACATACACACGCAATTGTTGGGATGAATCACATGGGATATTTGTTGATTAATGGATCATGATTAATGTGCTTTTATTGGCCAAAATCTTTGTGATTTATTGTAGGTTAATGGACTGGAATGAAACAATCTTATTTTCTTATTTGCTTCCTGCATATGAGTCTTAATTTTATATTTATGTTCTTGTTTGTTTCCTTTTCCGATTGAGGATGAATGGTTGATCTTCTGTGGCCTACATCCTTCTATATTATGCTACCACTGTTTTGAATAAACTAAGAAATTTCATTGTCATTAATTTCTGAAATTCTTCACATGTGTGTGTGTATGTATTTGGAGAAGTGCACTTAGTGCATTCATTCGTGGATTGAATTATATTGACGTGCATTAATTTTTATTTAGAAAACAATTCTATTTTGCTCTGCTTTACTTCTTACCTCAATTCAACTGTTAAAGAGAAGCTGAATACTTATGGCAAGTTGTTGAACTTCTGAAGTCAATTTCCTTTGTGTATTGCCTTTTCCTTTCAGCAGAATCCTGTGATCCCTGGGGTTGTCTTGGAGGATTTTGATGCTGTCTTTGCCAACAAGTTCTACCATAGTCATGTTGATGATATATGTGAGCTAAACTATGAGATAGGCATTCTTTTATTATTATTATTATTTTCCTCATTTGGCTTTCTCATAATCTTGAACAGCTTATCTTTAAGTAGCATGTCTTCTCATTTAAGTGATTCATGCAGCAAATGTAAACTCATCGGCTGTGGTTGCTGCTGCTTCTCTTGTCTCCCGAACGCTATACATACTTGCTAGTGAAAAGGAAGATGTGAAAGATTCAGCTCTAACTGCTATAAATGTGAATGTCTCCCTTGTAGAACAACTTATGGGTTGCTTGTTGAGCTGTGATCCTGGCCTTTCTTGTGAATTAGTGAAGAACTATATTTCACCTTCATCTACCTGTCCTAGCCACTATGTTGGTGTTATGATAGATGAACCTTCATCTTCACCATATCCAGGATACATTAACGATGTTCCCAGGTTCATCTGGAATTTTTTATCTGACAAAACCTCTATACCAAGGGAGAATGGTAGCAACAGTTGTCAACAAGACTGCAAAAGTAGAGATGAAGTTTGCATTAAGGCAGAAACTGGTGGGAAGGGGGTTTGTGTTATCTCTACAACCAGGTAATTTGCTTGTTGAGATATTCCAATGCGACTTCTGATCCTGAAGGATTGTATATTAGTGGTGATTCTGTGTTCAATCTAGTTGTTACTTGGTATATTTAATTTTGTTATTGGTGATATCTGTCCTACATATGAAATTGGAAAATTGTTATATTTTCCCTTTTTTACCACTGCATTATCATGAACTGCCATATATCTGTGGATATTGTTAGGGTAAAAAAATATTGTTAATCTTCCAGGTATGTCCCAGCATATTCAACACGATTAAAATATGAATCAGGAGTGTGGAATGTCTTGCCCCCGAATTCTTCTGACAACATGGGACTTGTGGACCCAGTCTGGACAGAAAGCAATTGGAACACAATAGGTCTGCAAGTGTACACAGTCCAAGATGCAGCATACGATCGTCTAGTTCTATTTGGGGGTATCGCCATTACAGTCTTAGCATACCTTGCAATAGTAATAACAAGGGCTTTTATCACCAAGGCCATGAAGAGGGATTGACCTTTTTATTTTTGATTTTTAGAGACCTGCCCAGTAAAATTTGGTGACGGGCAGAATCAAGTAGTATTATTAGACTGGCAAATTTTCTAGATTTAAATTTCCAAGGATGTGAATTATTTGGGCTGCATCCTTGTGCTTCTGAATTGTATTTAGGAAAATTCCGTTATTTTTTTTACAACTTGCAAGGCAAGTATAGTCGTCTAAAACTGCAGGAATAAGAAAAACTGGAGCGACTTGCATTGTGTATTTGTCTTTCCTTTGGCCCTGTTGTGCTGTAAATGTCTATTAACAGTACGTGTATAATTTTAACTTGGTTTCTTATTATCTCAATTTTAATACTGACTGGAAAATTGAATTTCTGTTCAGTTGTCAAAATGGATCGAAACTATAAGGATAGTAAAGAGCAGCTACTACACAATTATTTCTCGCCGGTTTATATGGATACTGCTCCCATATCTACACAGGCTATTTTGGATACACTTAATCAGTTAGATATGCCCACTTATCTTCTGGACACAACTGAACTTCAGCAATCATACTCAATTGCATAAATTGAGCAAGCTGTCCTTGAATTAAAGGCCGACAGTGCTCCATGTTCGGATGGCTTTAATGCGCGATTCGTTGAGACTTATTTGGACATTAGAAAACAGGGTGTGGTAAATATGCATGGTCCTTTGTTTTTTGGGACTATAGTTCCCTTCTAAACAGTCTCGATAAGACTCACATTATTCTTTCAAAAATTGATCAGCCTCACTTTAAAATATTACCTTCCAATCAGTCTTTGCAAGGTGACTCATAAAATAATTTTCAAAGTTTTCTGTAACAGATTGAAGAAAATCATGGGTGATTATATAGCAATACATCAGAGTGCCTTTCTAAACGGTCAAAGGTCGTCTTGTTACAGATACAATATTCTTGTAGAAATCATGAATCAAATACAAAGGTCCAAATCAACTCAAGCAATTTTATGCTCTCAAATTAGACATCTCAATTTTTTGGTAAGTTATCTTCGCAATTTATTGAAGCTACAATGATCCGGAGGCGATTTTCAGGGAAGTGAATACAGTTAATTACCATTGTTCACTCCAGAACCTGAAATCCCTGATCAAGAAGAGCAATAGAAACTAAATTTTTAGAAAGAGAAGCAAGATAATAGGTGTTTTTCAACCCCGGGGAATAGCCAGTACTAAGGATAAGTTTTTAGGTTCTCATGGCTTCAACGTTGGCTAGTATTTTAATTCCTATAAAAATGATATTTTCATTTTTTTCCTGGAGTCTAGGTTGTAAGGTATCCGTGCAAAGAATTAGATATATGAAACATGACACTAAAATCCAACTACCAAGTATGAAAAGGAACATCAGCTGAATTGATTTAAGAAAAAAAAATACATAAGTAAAATAATTACCTTTCTTTTCAAACTAATTTTCACATTTCATATAGTCCTTCTTCATGTGACTTCTTCTTTTACAAAAAAAAACATACTTTAGAGAACTTTTATTTACACCATTATGTCTAACATCATCTTTTCTTTGATTTGATAGCTAATTTGCTTTATTTTTACCTTTCTTAGACATTTTTCCATTATGGTCTTGTGATACTAAGTAAACCAATTGAACTGGTTGCAATCATTCTCTCTTCAATCTTTTCTCCTCTTATACACACATAGTTATAAGTTCATTTATGGTCAATTTTTCCTTTTGTGTGTTATAACTAATCTTAAATGGATCAAGTTTGACATTTTCATTGTGTGTTCACGAACACTAGTTATCCCATCATTTTTTTTAGTAGTCAAGGAATCCATGAGCATACCTGTTAATGCCTTGTTAAAAGATTTGAATTGATCTTCAATCCCACCATGGATTTGTGAATATTCTTGGCAATCTTACCTTTCATGATCATAAGACTCAAAGAGTTGGATCATTCCTAACTATTATAGTGGAACTTGACTCAAAAAAGCTAATTTTTAATTGGCTTTGATGGTTTATCCATTTAGAGACACAAATCTAAGTCTAAACATTCTAATGTAATTGGCAATTGCTCTTTCCAATAAGCAAAGTTAGAGCCATTTAATTCGTGTCATGACTATAACCAATAGGATGTGACCAGCACGAGAAAAGAGGTACCCCTTGCCCTTGTAAGCTTAACTGACACATTAAGAAGTCAAACATTTACTAAACATAAAGAATTTTCATCATGTAAAATTGAAACAAAATACCCACAGTTATATATGCCAAAAAATAATTAGTTACCCTTGTGTAAAAATTTCAACAAAATCTCTCATGAAACATGGACTTTTCAAAATTTTAACAACAAAAAATTGGACATGCATATTGGAGGCAGAATAAGATAGAGAGCTCTGCTCTCCAATATGTGTATATATATATACACACACACACACACACATACAACGACCCACAATTCAACAGATCAATAACAAAAAACCAACTGCGTGTATACAAAGGGAGTTACTAATTCTAATTGCAAATTTACATAAAAATAGTTGCCATTGCCCTTGCAATAACATGACTCACCAAAACAAGATACACCTGTAAGCTCTTATTCTGTAGGCAGCTGTTTTAGATCGGTACTGTGATTTGTAAAATGTTAAATAATATGGGTTGAGTAAAAACTTAATAAGTAGATAATACTAATTATACTAAGGAAGAGATAAACTAGCCACGGTAGAGTTTTTGAAAAAAAATTATATGATCTTAAAACTAAACATCTTTTATGGTAGTATAAATAGTACCATATGCATAACATATCTTAAACTTCAATAAAGACCTCCATAATAAAATTATAAAACCAGTTTTGAATGAAAATATATCAATACGTACGTAACACAAGAGTATTTCAAAACCAATTGAATGTTTAAGAACATCCTACAGAAGCATTTGATATTAGAAACAGAGTTCGCCAAATGTTAGTATAATTTGAATAGATCAGATATTAATCATGAGCTTTAAGCTCGAAATATTCAGAATAATGGCCTTAGGCCTCAGACAGAGTATCATAATAGTGACATCATGCTCATATCAAAATACAAATCATAGTGCATTATGACTAATGTTTTCGGTTATTCGCTACAGGTTCCGTTTGGATGCATTCCCAAAGTTTCTTTAACATATATAAGTCCATAATCAAAAATCAAAATTTCAGAAATTCAAAATCAGACTTATTCATGGAAATAGATAAAAGTAATTCAAATTTCAGAATCTCAATACATTGTATATATGGAATCAGATATCTTTATATCTAAAGAACCAAAATATTTCATAACTATAAACTAGAGTACTTCAAAATACAAACAGAGAAGGTCAAAAATATTTTAACTAAGAAAACTCAAAATCAAAGAAATTCATAAATGCAAAGTCATAGAATTGAGAAATCCAATATTTCAAAGTTTACTGAGTGTGCAAATGATATTTATAATTCCAAAAGCTTGCCCTAAAGCATAAGGAGGTCAACAAACAATATTTTTCCAAAATAGATATCATAAAACTGAAGTCTTATGTAATTATGATTATCTATTTACTTGACCAAAGCCCATACAACTCATTCCCTTACCCGTTGAGTGAAGTATAACTGCTATAAGATAGATCATAAACTTTTCATGCTAAGAAACATCATAACTAAGATAAATTATAATAGAAATTCCCACAATAACTTACTTAAATGAGTTAGCATTCACAAACAATTTCAGTGTTTTATTTCCTTTGTATATGGTCACCATTATTCCTTTTAATGTCTTTAATTGCCATAACTAGCACATATATTCACATATGCTTTGAAAGTACTTTAGGACCCAAATGCTCCATAACTTAAAGTTGCAATCTTACCAATATTTAACATATATACATTGCACTAAAATATCCCAAGGATTTTTAATAATGCTCATATGACCACATAATTCCCACCAATTTCATTTCTCATTACTTACATTATTTCCAACATAAGACAATGATATTTCTTAATATTAAAATGACATTAAACACACTTGTCAACCATTAACATCTAAATGAACAATTCAAAATTAACACTAGCCCCAAGTAACCTATTCTTTTCTTTTATAACCTTTGAGTTATCCAACCTTACCTGTTGGGTCAAACATTATACCAATAGTAACCAAAGTCATTTATTCACTAATAATAATCACTTTCAATGCACTTTCACTAATCATTCTTCCTTTAATGACAATGAAATTTAAAATAATTTGAGAAAAACTTTCAAAGTGACTTACCACTCCTAATGATAACTTTCAACAGCTTAAATTTTTTTTCTTGAGGTCTAATAACACTAAAGGATCAAGAAATCTTCATATATCATCACTCTACACACTTTAACTCCCTACCAAGAAAGATAGTTTTTAATTGAGCAATCAAATTATCAAATTGACACTTGAGAATTGTTAGATACTTACCTAAGATTAAAACCCCTAAGGAAATTTCACAAAAATTCTTTAAACTGAGCTCCAATTGGAATTTTCTTGTTACTGTTCATGTTCTTCGTTTAAAATTGAGGATTTTCGATCTATGGCATAATCTCAAAATTCAACACTTAAATCAAGGGAGAACTACACGAAATGAAGTTCTAAAGTAAAGCCTTAATGTAATTTGAAGGAATCACACCTGGATTGTGTGAGTTTGAAGTTTTCTTAATATTGTTCACGTCCTTTGCATACTTAAAAAGGGGTTTTCGATTTCTGCCATAATAACTCGAAATTAGGAGCTAAAATCATTAGGGAACTGGATGAAATACTAATATAAAGCAAAACCCTTAACCAAAATGGAAGTACTTGAATCATGCAAATTTGAGCTCAAATTGCGCTCTAACAACGTAGTGGTATTTGCTGGAGTTTTCGAGGTTCTATTGTAGCTTCCCTTTGTCAGCGGCAACTCTTATCACGTCGGATGGGTAGGCAGTGGCATCATTCCAAATCCATGGTGAAACGAAAGGGGGCCAATGTGAAATTCTTCTTAGAACAATGAAAAGCATTGTATGTGAGGAAGAAGAGAGTATGTGTGAAAATGGAGGAAAATGATAGGTATTTTAATAATTTCCTTTCTCAAAGGACATGTGGCTACCCATGAAAAAATATAATATGATGCACATGGAAGGATTCAAACACAGGCCATTTTGGTTGCATGGGTAAGGCTTATTAACTTGAGCTAGCCTAAATCTCATGTATAATGCTACTTGAATTAATATATGAGCTCTCTTTAATCTTTATTTTCTCAACTATTTAAATTTTCATATTTTTCCTTAATTATATTGCTTCTTCCTTCTAATTAATGTAATTATTGACAAAATTATTCCACAAGAATAGAATTATTAAATGAAAAATTTTGGAATATTACAATTCGAGGATGTTAGACATATGTCTTGAGAGAGAACTTAGAGAAAAAACTTGAGCCATCAAACATAATTGAAATTAGTAAAATTGTTATGTGACAATTCAATAGCAATCTAGTGCATCATTATATGAATTCTTTGGGATAACATATGACATGTAATTAATTCACTTTAATTATTGTTATATGCCATTTTAAAAGCAATCTAACACATCCTCATATGATTCCTTTGGGATAAAATATGAAATGCAATTAATTCACTCTAAATTGCAAGCCTTTATTCACTTTTATCAACTTTCATTTGAGATGTCAAATACCTTTAGGTATAAAACGACTTCAAAAACTTTGATATGTGTATAAAGTAATTACACCTTTAGGTATAAATACTTTATAGTCATAACCTTCAACATTTGTGTAATATACCAACAATGCCATATGTCTTGCTTCACTTTTGGTGAACAAACAAAACAACCAACAAAGAACTTTTATATAAAAGTTTTATAAAATTGTAATTATAAGCCATATCTTTGCACTGATATCATATGTAAGAATATTTTGAATTTGAATATTTGGCTATGTTTATAATTCATTTGCTAATAACAACACTTGAACAAAACTATTATATGGAAACAAATAAAAATACTTTTATCATGGAATAAAATAAATGAATACCTTGAACTATGAAATCAACCTTATAGTTTACCTTTACAACAAGAATAAAAATGTTGGTTAAAAGATATCACCTTAACCTTCTCTTTTTTCACTTAAACTATATTTGTTAGATGGTTAGAGTCATACAAACTTAAGTGATGAGTGAAAAGAGGAATTAAGAGCTTATATATATATAGCTTTTAAGACTCAATTCATTAAAGAGTTATGACTCTTCACTTTTCTCTCACATTCATGAATTCCATTTTTTCTTGTCATTATGTTGAAGACCATTCATGTATATAACCACCGTGAATTTCAAAATGTGCATTAACTTTGATTAATGTGCATCTCATAATTAAAATTGGTACATGACTTTGATGAAGTAATTATCTCTAATTATTGGTGATTATAAATATTTTATGACCTATTAAATCATACAATTTGTATGCAGGCTATATATTTTCATGTGGTCATAAAGACTATATCAAGTCTAACGTAAAAATTCATTAAAAATCTAACATATATCTCAATTTAGTTTCTCGCTTATTAGCCTATAAACAATTTGTTTATCTCATTTAATTAACACTAAATGACTATATGTACTAGCTTTAATATTAGTGAGGAACAAAATTGAAAACATATTGATAAGAGAGAGACCAAATTAACAATAAAAGTCAATGAAGGACCAAATTAATAATGAAAACCAATGATGGACCGGATTGAGAATCATCAAATAAGAGATGGACCAAAATATTGATTTACTCGAGATTTGATTATAAAGAAAACTAGACATGGAGTTTTTGGTTCAATACTAATTGTTCCAAACACTAGCTTTTTCCATGATTTTCATCAAAAAAATTAAAATAAAATCTTGAACTTTAGATTCTATATTGATGAGAAAAATATTACTTTGGGTTTCTACTTTTAAATTTAGTTTTATTTTGATCATATATGAATTTAAAATATTAAAATGATTTGTCACTTCTTGAACTTAGTCTTATTTTAGTCATTTATGAATTAAAGATTTTAAAATAATTTTTTATTTTTTAAAATTTAACTCAAAATAATTTATTTTTAAATAACAAATAAGTAAATAACACACTCCAAATAGTGGAATAGAGACTACTTTGAGTTTTAAAAATGAATGATCATTTTGATATCTTCAATTTATGAAAAGATTAAAATAAAGTAAAATTTAAAAATTGAGAATTATTTTAAAATTTGTAATTCTTGAGAAAAGAAAATTAAATTTAAATGTGAAAGATAAATTAGTATTTTTCTCTTTATATATATGTTTCATTATGAAGTATGAATTATCAAAATTAGAAGTATTATTCTAGAAGTTATCGTGAATAAAGTGCGTGTGGACATTATTTTTCAGTTAGCGCAAGTCGGTTAATGGTTCTTCCTCCAAAGAGTTCGATGAAAATATCTACTTTGTGCTGAGACTATACGCAACATTATTTATTAGGCCTACTTCACTGCATTTTTGCATTATGCACAACCAAGAAAATTAACAACTTTAAACTTTAAAACGACAGAAAAATTAGGGCCAATTAAGGAAAAATAAAAAATATTGAATTTTTCTTACAAGGTTGGGTAGACCCTATTTACGCATCGGGCCGGAATATCCATCCATGGAGTAGGAAGGACTGTGAGTCACTCTGCAATTTCCGTCTTCTTCAACCCCACATACACAAACAGCTTGAAAATTAATAAATTTCTGTGATCATAGATCTTGAAGCGTCAAATCTGACATTCGAGGAGGTAATAATTTGAAGGAGAGAGAGATTGAGGCATACGGAAAATGGGATTGGGTTCATTAGCTACGAAGGTCGTGAGACCCACTTCTAGGATGCTCGGTTCCCAGAATCCCGGAAACCTGCTCCTTCGAACCATAGTTTCCAAGCCGGAGCTTCGGAAGCCGGAAGCTGCGGCCGCGCAAGCCCAACCGGAGCCGCCACTGGCCGATCTTCCGCCGCGAACTCCGGTCGCCGGAGCCAGGGTTCACTTCCCCAACCCAGATGATGCCATTGAGGTCTTTGTTGATGGGTACGCAGTCAAAATCCCCAAGGGCATGACTGTTCTCCAGGCATGTGAGGTTGCGGGTGTCGACATTCCTCGGTTTTGCTATCACAGCCGGCTATCGATCGCCGGAAACTGCCGTATGTGTCTCGTTGAAGTGGAGAAGTCTCCTAAGCCTGTTGCTTCCTGCGCCATGCCTGCACTTCCTGGTTAGCTTTATTTTTCGGTTTCGTATTTTTATAAATTTTTGGGTTTTGTTTCCAACCATATATAATTTTGTTGTGGCTGGTATTTGATTGATTTGGTATCTATCTTGTGTTAGGTAAGTTAAATGTGTGTTTCAGTTTATAGTATGTTCACGTTTATAGTAAGAATTAATCTGCATATTATGAGATAACTCTCTTCAATTAATTTTTTTTTTTCTTCATTTGATATCCACGATGATGAAATTTCATATTTACATTGTCAGTCTTGGCTGATGACCATTTGATTGTGAGTCTATTACTTGCTCTGTGAACTTTGATTCGTTTACTGCATTTTTACATTGCAGACGCTAATGATATTAGGGGAGTAGCAATCTTTTGTTCTTAACATTTGAATTTTTTCTTCACCTGTTAAGCTGACTTTTCTATACAAAGAAATCTTGTCTTGTTTGTTTATGTATTTTCCCTTAAAGTAAACAATACTTTATGCATGTTTGCGTCATCCTTTTTTTGATTGTATGCTGATCTTCCCTTCTATTGGTTTTATATCTGTTAACATTACATTATAGGTTATAATTTACTTTTCCTTTTTCAAACATAGGAGAATTTAAATAACAGTTTCTTACATGCTGTAATGATTTCACTGATAGCTTCTACTATTTTAAATTTGCATTTGACTAAAAATGGTTTTAATGGTTTTCTAATTAGTTCTTGATTTAATTCTTTGGGATAATGTAATCTAATGAGATGTTGGGCTTTAGGTATGAAAATTAAGACCAACACACCTGTGGCAAAAAAGGCTCGGGAAGGGGTGATGGAATTTTTATTGATGAATCATCCTTTGGACTGTCCAATTTGTGATCAGGGTGGGGAATGTGATCTTCAGGATCAGTCAATGGCATTTGGCTCTGATCGTGGTCGGTTCACTGAAATGAAGAGATCTGTGGTGGATAAAAACCTTGGTCCTTTAGTGAAAACAGTGATGACTCGGTGTATTCAATGTACAAGGTGAGTACTGGTTTTGCTTCATATACTTCTGCAAATCTGATTATTGTGAATCGTAAAATTTTATAGACTTGCTATATAATTGAAGTGGGAAATGCATTATAATAACCTACGAGTTCTCTTTGATTGTTTTAATTTACTTTTGTGTATAGATTCATTGAATGGTCTTGCAAGAACTGAGGACCTCCAATTTGGGTTGTAAAATCCCACTATAAAATGAATAAGTTGTCTCTAGGAATTTAATTAACATACCATCAAAATTTGATGAGAGTGATATAATAATAAAGTTCTTATTTTACATAAGTCAACTCTAAACTCTTAAGTGCACAGTATTGAGGTTTTTTTAATGCATTCAAGTTATCTAGTCATTTGAAAAATTTTACGTATTTCTAGGCTTTTAGTTTCAACATTCTGTGCAAAATAAAAATGATGTCTTTTGTTACTATTATAGTATATGTGGAATTGGAAGTAAATTCTACTTTCCTCCTTTGTAAGAGATTTGTTATTATGAAATTTATAATGGTTCAGGAATCTGGAACATGATTTTGAAATATTTTTCTGATATTTTATTATGATTTTTTCATATTTTGATCATTAAATGAACACGCAGTCATTTATTTTTGTTCATCCTGCTATCCTTGGTTGAGAAGTCTGATTTGATATTAGATATTGTATGTTTCACATTTCTTGATTTTTCCATCCTCATGGTAACACATTCATGTCAGTAAGTTAATGAATAATGCTGAAGTTCTGTTTCATCTGTCTGATTGTTTTTCAGTCCTTTTGGTTTATATTCATTTGTTTATTTTTAGAATAGAGTGATGTATGATTATCTGGCGTAATTGTGTTAATGGGATTTTGCTATGTCAACTGGTTTCAAGCTATGTTTGGTTTAGTTTCTAGTTTTGAAATTTAGTGGCATAGATGATATTGGCATGTTATGTAGCATTCAATTTTCAGAATGAGAAACATGCTTATCTTGTCATTTGATTGTTATTTGTCATATAAAATTATTTTATTTGTGAGCCTTACAAGGCTTTGATGGAATATCTCTTTTATCCAACAGGTGTGTTAGGTTTGCAACGGAGGTTGCAGGAGTTCAGGATCTTGGCATGCTGGGTCGTGGCAGTGGAGAAGAGATTGGAACATATGTTGAAAAACTTATGACTAGTGAACTTTCTGGAAATGTGATAGATATCTGTCCTGTGGGAGCACTTACTTCAAAGCCTTTTGCATTTAAAGCCCGCAATTGGGAGCTGAAGGGGACAGAGAGCATTGATGTTACTGATGCTGTTGGATCCAATATTCGAATTGATAGCAGAGGACCAGAAGTCATGCGCATTCTACCCCGTTTAAATGAGGTTAAATTCTGATAGTAGGTTTTGATTAGCTGTCTATATTTCCTTGGTTGTGGTTTCTTCGGGGGTTCAATTTCTTCCCTTCTACTAGGTTATTTTCTTTTTTCTTCTAATAATCATAATTTCGTGAGGCAAAGTGTAAGATTGGTTCATATACTACGTTAGGCTGGTGCCTATGGTGCACTTTGAGCCTTCATATTTTACTTTATGCTGTCCATTGCAAAATAGAATATAGATGAATTTCATGGTATTATACTTTTAATTCCTTGGTATTACTGATTTTGATGACACAAGCAAGATAACTTAATATTCTTTGACAGCAGCCTCGGAAACACATAGTAAGAGAAATTATGAGTATTAGAAAAAACAATGGTCATTGATGAATTTTAATTTTATCTTTTGTCTGGGTAAGCTTCTGTTCATGAGGACCATAGACAGGTTATTATTATTATATTTTTAAACTCCAACTGCCATATTTACGTGGTCATCATTTGTGTTGTAGCATATGTATGGGGATTACACCTCAAGGCTAAAGTTGTTTGGTTACAGCTGCCTTTCCATTGCTTCGAGTTCAAAGATGTGATTTATTTGTTTGTAGTGAGATTATAAAGCTTAATACTGGGGTAATCTTAGAGTTGTAAAGGAAGCTCCTTTTTCTTTTGTGGCCTGTTGGGTAGGGGAAAAAAAAGGAAGGGGGCCTGCTAGACTTGGTTAGTGCCTTTTCAAAGTTTGCTTATAAAGCCTTTTCTTCTTGCCCATTGCAGGACATAAATGAAGAATGGATTTCTGACAAGACTCGCTTTTGTTATGATGGTTTGAAGAGGCAAAGATTAAATGACCCTATGATTCGTGGTCCGGATGGGCGCTTTAAGGCTGTGAGCTGGCGTGATGCCCTTGCTGTGGTTGCAGAGATTGCCCACCAAGTTAAACCAGAAGAAATTGTTGGAATTGCTGGCAAACTTTCTGATGCTGAGTCCATGATGGCACTAAAAGATTTCTTGAACAGAATGGGATCAAATAATGTATGGTGTGAAGGAGTTGGTGTAAATACAAATGCCGATTTGCGTGCTGGGTATCTTATGAATACTAGCATTGCTGGTCTTGAGAAAGCAGATGTTTTCCTGTTGGTTGGAACGCAGGTATGTCTTTATGTTTTTGCTAGTCTCTTTTGATGGTCAATTAATTTCTGTTTAATATTTTATTAGAATGTATTTTTGGTACCAAGGAGGAAGAGCTAGTACTCTTCCTACATGAGACTTCAACCTTGTCTTTGCACCAGATTTATTGCTATTTATTTGTTTTTGGGGATGAGGAGGTAAAGAATATATGAGAAGGAAGATAATATGACTGTTCAAATTCAATTATATATATATATATATATATATATTAAACTGTTTCTAGAGTATTTCATATTTTTTACTTGGAGTTCATCAACTAGTTATATATCATTCTGCTGGTCTCTTCCTTTGTGAGATAACTTCTTCACTTCTTGTGTCATATTGGTTAATTTGTCTTATGTGTTACCTGTTGATTATGAAATTTGCAGCCACGGGTAGAAGCTGCTATGGTTAATGCCAGAATACAGAAGACTGTGAGAGCAACCCAAGCCAAGGTCGGGTACATTGGGCCTGCTACCGATTTCAACTATGATCATCAACATCTTGGTACTGGCCCTCAAACACTACTTGATATTGCCGAGGGTCGACATCCATTTTGCTCCACTATCTCAAATGCCAAAAGCCCTGCCATCATTGTTGGTGCCGGGGTTTTTGAGAGGAAGGACAAGGATGCAATTTTTGCAGCTGTTGAAACCATTGCAAAAAATGGGAAGGTTGTTAGACCTGACTGGAACGGCCTCAACGTATTGCTTCTCCATGCTGCCCAGGCTGCTGCACTTGACCTTGGGCTTGTGCCTCAATCTGAAAACAGCATTGAGTCTGCAAAATTTGTGTATTTGATGGGTGCTGATGATATAAACATAGACGCAATACCAGATGATGCTTTTGTTGTATATCAAGGTCACCACGGGGACAAGAGTGTTTATCGCGCCAACGTCATCTTGCCAGCAGCAGCCTTCAGTGAGAAGGAAGGAACATACGAAAATACTGAAGGATGCACTCAACAAACATTGCCTGCAGTTCCAACAGTTGGTGATGCCAGGGACGATTGGAAGATAATTAGGGCTTTGTCTGAGGTGGCAGGAATGCGATTGCCCTATGATTCAACTGGGGCCGTTCGTGCCCGCATTAGAACTGTCGCTCCAAACCTTGTGCACATGGATGAGAGAGAGCTTGCTACTTTTTCACCTACTCTGAAACCTGACATCACTGGGAAAATGAATTTGACGACGCCATTTGGAGTTGCATTTGAGAATTTCTACATGACTGATTCCATTACCAGGGCATCAAAGATAATGGCGCAATGCAGTGCTATGCTGTTGAAGAAGTGAAAAATTGATTTTTTTTGGGTCCAAATAAAAATGCAGATTCTTGTTTTCCTCTTCCTGACGGTCCTCAGCCAAAGCTTCTTGTTAGAATTACCTAATAAATATTGAATTAAACTATATTTGTTCCATATGTATTATGCAGTGTAAAAGCATACACTTAGTAGAATGTAAATTTTGGGTTGTCCACTGACTGTTGAAGTTCAGATACATTCCTCTCACTTTCACCAACAGGTGCCTTGCTCCGAAGTGGAAAAACTGCAGATTTTGATATTCTTGCAGGTTATTCTCTGTCTATTTGTTGTTAGTTTCCTGCAAGGCTATAAGGTTTAGCAAAAGCCAAAGCAACCAGGAGATGAACATGTTACTTTCGCTTTCTGTTTTTAGTTTTAGTTTTTATTTTTATTTTTTTGGTTTTTGGATCGATACTATACATTTACTTGCGCTACTGATGCTAGAGTTACTCGTACGAAACCTGAAAGGTTCACCAACTTAAATAAGGACCGACTGAAGTCAAGCACTTGATCATTTAATCATAATAGGGAGAAAAAAGATGGAAATACTTGATCATGTTATCATCAAATAAGTTATACTATTATTTCTTTTCAATTTACACAATCTGCTGATAAATTAAAAACCGAGAAAAAGGACTATTTTAAGCCAACGTTCCTCTTAACCTTAGGCGAAAAGGCAGTCTCAACATTTTATTTGATCTTTTCAACTCCTCTGTATGCTTTTCAGACATTAATATGCTTAAAAAAAAAAAAAAGGTGCTGAAGTTATTGTTGCATGTAAAGGGGATTTCATGAATCCTATGAGCGCCAATCCCCTCCCCAAAACTGGAGGGGACTTTATACAGCGAACCACTACGTCATCTGATTTAGATTTAATGATTCTCAATTTTTATATAAAATATATTTTTAAAAATAAACAATAATTATTTTTATAAATAAATATATATTAATATTTTAAATTATTTTTTATATAAAATAATATATAGTTAAAAAATAATAAACTCTAAAATATACAGAATAAATTATTAGATATTAAAAATAATTTAATCTTTATTTTTTTTAATTACATATCATTTTTTATAAAATAAATTTAAAATATGAATATATATTTATTTATAAAAATAATTACTTTTTATTTTTTAAAACAAAAATCAAAGGCCATTGAATCTCTTTTTTACTAGAAAAAAAATCTCCTCCAGTATTATTGGAGGAGATCCGAACTCAGATCCTATAAATTGATCTGACCCTGGTTTTCTCTTAGTTGAGAATGAAATTAAGTGGCTAAAATATGGATGAAAATGGCAGCATGAGGATGAGGAGGCTGGTATAGATTATTGTAATGCTTGTACTAGTGTTGAGCTCAACAAAAGCCATTCAAAATCCCCAAGTTTCTCTGGGTCTTCCTGTTTGAGTTCCTTTCTGATTTGGATCATTTGCAACTATTACAATTGCAATTTATATAAAAATTATTATTGCGGACGATTATTTTTAATATTTTGACCGTATGTGATTTTTAAAAATAAATTTCAATCATTAAATCCCTATCACCTCTGCACTTGACAGATAGCTGCAGAAAATCCGGGCTCGTCCCTTTCTCTAATAATTGCTCATTTATAATGAAGTAAAATCTTCTTATATATATGACAATGTGACAAAAGGTGCAAGTACAAGTGTAAGCATCTCAAGCCCGATATGCCACTTTACGAGCGTCGTTTTCTCCCGTGCATGCGAGACTGCATGATGGAAAAGAAATCACAAAATTAAATGAAAAAAAAAATTTAGTTCATCACTTTAATTTTAAAAAATAAAAAATATTAAAATAATTCTCTAAAAATGAAGCATTTCATAAAATAAGGATCCTCCTAAGAGAATAAATCAATTTACTTTCTAATATTTGAACAATTATTTTGATACTTTTTATTTTTTAAGAACTAAATTAATATTTTAACTAAAAATGAGATACCAAAATTATATTTTTCTCTAACTAATCGCTATCCATTTCTCCAAACTCCTTTATTAATTATTCTTCCTGCATTAATAGTATATATACAACTTTTATACGTACAATTATAATTCTGTGATAGTCCTACGTCTAAGGGTGATTGATTCTTGTTTTTGCCTCCTATGCTGATAGATAACACTCTTACTATACATTTATCTGATAACAATATAAATTTCTCAAATTTCTTTTCTTTTTCCATTTACTACTGTGTAGAATATTTTCAATACTTGTTTGGACTAAATATTTTTCATGAACGATCTCAGGACAACTTTTTTTTTGGGTATGCGTGCTTGTTTATTTTAATTAACAAGACATTTTAACTATGACATTAAAATTAGGGAAAACTATATATTATTTTTTGAACTAAGACTTAATTATAAAAGTAACACAAATTTTAAAACTTATATAAATATTATTTGAATTTTAAAATGAATATATTACATTTTAGTTAATATTAACTGCAAAAAACTAATTCCTTACTTCGACAATCTTCACAAGCTGACACTGAAATGCATAACATAGAGTTTGAATATGGCGTCAAAATCTTTAAATAAGGTCCAGGAAGTAGTGAGGAGTATAAATAATTAATAAAAAGCCTTCAAGTGAAGTGATTGGAATCAAGTGCATAATATATATATATATATATATTAGGAAATCAACTTAAAAGCATATATATTGAAATTGAAAAAGGGCTCTTTAGTGTCTTTTTTTTCTTCTAACACTTTTCTGTTAGGAGAGAAATCTTGAGTATCATATTAGGTGTGTGTCTATATATAAAGACATTTATAAACAGAATAATAAAGCAAATTTTAAAAAAATTTTCAGCCTTCCGGAAAAATAATTATATAATTATTTACTTGAACATTTTATGGACTCTACGCATGAAAAGTAAACGAAGGAAAGCTACAACCTAGATAATATGCAAATTCATTCTTGTTTTATTTTTATTTTTTTAAAATATAACGTAAGGTTTTTTAACCTTCACAAGAATACTGTTTGTCTTTAATTCTCTTTGACTTTTTTTTTTTCTGGTCTCTAAAATTGATAATATTTTCCGATGAATTTATTATATTGATCGACGAAGGTTATAAACTTTGTAATTTATTAGGATGAATATGCTATCAAAGCTTCAAAGGAGTTGAAATATAAGATGACTTGACCCCCTATTTTAGCAGTACCTGATTTTTCAACATTGATTTTAGGTTGAAACAAATGTGCAAATATTACTTGCTCAAGTATCCGTCTAAATCCTTAAACTTTAAACCGTAAACAAATATATCAAACTCAGGTATATGCATGAGCTATGTTAGTCCAAAGGAAACACCCGCTAAATCAACAATAGAGTCCAAGGTTATCACGAGTGGTGAAGCCAGATCGGGAGTGGGCAAAGTTTTTTTATTTTTCTATTTTATATTAAAAATAATATTTTTAAAATTAAAATCCTTTTTGGATAAAAATACACTTTTGGTTTTTCATATGTTAAAAAATTATCATTTTAATTTCTCACTTATTGAAATGTCTAAAATAGTCTTTCATTTATTGAAAAATCTCACTTTTTAGAACATTACCAAATTTAATCCTTCTACTAAACCTTAATTTCTAAATTTAAGGAACTAAATTTGATTTTTTTTTTAAAAAATGAGGGACCAAGTATAACATTTTTCAATAAGTGAAGGATTATTTTGGATAATTTAATAAGTGATAGACTAAAATAGTAATTTGTAATAATTGAGTATCAAAAGTGTATTTTTTTATTTTTTATTTTGTTAAACTTTCAAATTAAACTAAAATATCATCATTATATCTTTCTTAAGTTTAAAACTAAGTTTAAATTTAAATGAGTTTTATGTTAAATATCACTTTCCATATTAATATCAACTTCAGTAACTTATTACCTATGAGGATATTTCTATCTACCTGTGTACACTAAAAACATATACTTATGTCATGTTAGTTCAATAAATAATTCCAAAGAGCAGAAAAAAATTATTTGATGTATAAAAATTTATATATGTCAATTTACAAAAAAAAAATATATTTATATAGCACTACAAATATTATTTTATCTAACAACATTCCAAGAATTTTACAATATTTTTAAGGATAATTATTCAAGATCTAACTAAAATAACATATTGACATATGAACTCAATTATATTATGCTCACTTATTATAAAATTACTATTTACATATGTGTATCAAAAGTATACATATATTAAATATAAAATTATATATATAATACTTATATGGGTGTAATGGGTTTAAATTAAAATATTAATTAAATAAAAATAACATGACCTAGTCATTTAATATATGTGTATAATTTTATTGGGTTCAAAAATATAAAATATGTGGAACATAAAATTATACCTTAAAATCTAATACATAAAATTAAAAAAAAAAAATTGAAGGGGAAATGTGCGCCCGCGCCACCTCTTCGTGGCTCCGCCCTCGGTTTTGACAAGCTTCAGCATATAATGTTAAAAGAACTTTATGTTTTCATGCAAGCAATTCAAGAGGCAATATTACATGCTTGGTAAGTAGATCTTTTATCATCATCACCAACCATATAAGGTCCAGCTTGGAGAAATCTTAGCTCCATGTAATTCATGTAAATGTTCACCAATGCTTGGAACAGTATTTGCAGGCCTTCACTGAGTAGATCTTGCATCTTTATTTACTGTAGCAATTATATAGTGGCCAAACATGCTAATCTTAAAAGGAATGATAAGTCATTCCATATGGTTGAGCTCGATCGTAAGGGCGAAACTTCGCAAGTATAAATGTCTTTTTCCCCACATTTGCATTCTGACTATTATCCTAAATTTAAAACCAAAGCCGCATCCTCTCCGCCGTGGGAGTGGGTTTCCTCGCTAGTGGGAATTGATTCTTCCCTCCAGTGGAAGTATTTGATCTGTTATCTTTTCATATGCTCTCTGTTACGATCTTAATTTCCTTCTTCTCGTTTTATGGTGATCTGTTTGGGCATTATAATGTGTGCTGAAATCGATTTATCTGATGAGGGCCAAACTTCGCAGTTGGATTGGACTGGAGAACTGCGGTAATTTAGGACAGACCTCTCTTGTTGGAAAAATTTGTTCCATAAAGCGATATAATTGAGGGACGATGAAATCAATGTCGTTGAAATTATGGAATCTTAAGGGGAATGCCCACGTTTCTGATGATGATTCTCATTCGTTCCTATTTAACTTCGAATTGCAGGATGATTACCATCGAGTGCTTCGGGGATGCCCTTGGTTTATATTTGGAATGTTGATTAATTTGCAACCATGGTTCCTTATACATCTCTCTATGAAATTTCTTTCCCCGAATGTCCTTTTTGGATCCAGGCTCATGGCCTTCCCAGATAAGGAATGTCAGACAGAAACATCTCTATTCTAGGAAGCAAAATTGGGAAACTGTTGGGATACCAACAGCCACTTATAAACAATACTATTATTAATCACAGTTTTGTTCGTCACCGTGTTGCTGTAGACCTTCAACGGCCGCTGGTTAATGGTTTTTGGGTCCCTCGGCCACAAAGGAATAAATTATGGGTTTCTTTGAAGTATGAGAAACTTCAGGAATATTGTTTCTCTTGTTGCAGGATTGGTCATGATAATAAGTTTTGCGATAGAAATGATAATGCACCGGCCTCAAATTCCTTTGCAGACCGACGTGTTCTATCTTTGGGTGTCCCTCCATCCAAACCTATAGCTATAGTTATCTAGATTGACAATGACTTTGTTACTTCCCAGCCCTCTGGTTCTTTGACGGCGGCGCTTGGAAATTGCAATACACTAACTCTCCTCCTGGTCGCTTTGTGTTACGTGTCATTATTAGTTACTTAGTTAGAGTTGTTATATTAGAATGGTTATGTTATAAGTCAGTTGGGTTCTGTTAGTCAGGTGGCAGGGGGGTTGGAGGCTTATAAGTGGTGTGCGATAGTTATGTGCGTTGTCTTTGAATTTTCACTGAAATAATACAATCTTTTGTATCTCTTCTATACCAATTGGTATGAGAGCCCATGAAACGAGGATGATGAGGGACACCCATTCATAGGAGCAATTCCGAGAGTTTGAAGCGGAATTCGTCCAGTCGAAAGTGAACATCCAAGAATTGTGTGGTTCAATTTCACGGATAAAGGAACTTGTGGTAGAATTGGTAGGGAAGGTGGTTTAGAACAGAGAGACCTTGAATGAACCAGCAAATGCAATTCCTTTGACGACCAATGGAGTTCAGTTTGGAACATATAGCAATGTGTCAACTAGCAATTTTACATTCTCAACTAAGTTTTCTCGTATAGAATTTCTACAATTTGAAGGAGATAATTTCAAGGAGACAGGTGTCGTTAAATTTTCAATGTTGATGACACACCAGTGAAGCATCATGTTAAGCTTATTAGTATTCATCTACAGGGCAGAGCTCTTTAATGGCATTAGTCGTTCTTCCAGAAGTGATAGTTGAGCGACATCAATTGGATAGAATATATGGAGAGAATAAGCGAAAGGTTCAGTGACGTGACATGAATTGATCCTATGGTCGAGATGAAGAATTTATATAAGGAGGATTCGGTTATTGAATATCAGGAGAAGTTTGAGGTGTTGTTGGCTCAGTTGGATATACCTAATCCCATTGCTATTAGTTGTTTTTATAGGAGGTATTAAACTAGAGGTGGAGTTGACTATTCGGATGTTTAAGCTACAATCCCTTAGCAATGTGTTCTACTTGGCGAGGTTGCAAGAAACAATAATAAGTACCTCAAAGCCTATCAAGCCTGCTTTACCACCTAAGCATTCCACTTTCACTACTCCTTCTAGTGTTTCGGCATTCTCTAAGAATCCTTACACATATATGAAGAATATGTCTTCAATTGACTCAGGGGAATCCAACGTCCAAACCATTGCTAAGAATTTTGGTGAAAAGTAAGTGACACAATTGACAGAAAAAAAAAAAAAAAAGAAATGGATGAAAAAGGGATGAAGGGTTTGTGCCACTGGTGTACAGAGAGATATAATTCGGATCATAAGTGTAAAAGTACACAGGTTTATATGATTTTACCTAACCTAAAGAAGGGAGGCAAAGAAGAATTAGAGGCTGCACAACATCAGGCAGATATGGAGATAACGTCACTTAATGTTATGGAGGATCAGGAGTCTATTTGCTTAACTATGAAAGTAGCCGGGTTTGTTAAAAAGCAATCAGTGGTGATATTGTTAGATATAGGCAGCACTTATAATTTCATCAATACATCTTTAGCTAAGCGTTTAAAGTTGAAAACTTCTAAAGCCAAACCTGTTAAAGTGACGATAGCTAATGGAACCAATTTTACAATTTCTATAAGTGTTTGCAGTTGGTGTGGAACATGGGTGGTCAAATATTTTGAGTTGATTTTTTAATCATGCCCTTGGGAGGTTATGCTATTATTCTTGGTGTGGAGTGGTTAGCTACTCTTTAGAGAATTACATGGGATTTGCATTCTCATATTATGAAGTTCCAACTGAATGGTAGGTAATATAAACTGCAAGGCATAGGGAAACCTCGGGCTATTGTTACAGGAAAATGAATGGAAGGACAAACAAATCTTACATGGCAACCAATCTTTTATGTTACAAGTCCAAGCATGTGCAATAAAATTTGCAATCTTAAATGCAACAACATGTCTTAGGGGAGGAAGAGCAAAAGGATTTGGAGGAATTATTGTCAGAATTTGAAGACATATTTCAGGAGCTTAAGGCATTACCTCTGCCTAAAGCATTTGGCCATTCTATTACCTTGAAGGATGATCATCCGGTTGTTATTTGGCCTTATAAATATGGGCCAATTCAAAAGTCCACAATTGAGACATTGGTTTAGGATATGCTGGTGAATGGAGTGATCCGGCCTAGATCTAGTTTTTTCGCACCACCAGTGGTATTGGTTAAGAAGAAAGATGGGTCTTGGAGATTTTGTGTAGATTATAGAAGGTTGAATAATCAAACTTTGAAGAACAAATTTCCTATTCCAGTTATTAAAGAACTTTTAGATGAGTTACATGCCTCTTTGTTTTTCTCCAAATTGGATTTATGGGATGGATACCATCAAATAAGAATGAAATTCACTAATGTTCATAAAATGACATTTCGAACCCACAATGGATTATAATAATTTATAGTGATGCCATTTGGATTAGCAAATGCTCTGGCCACTTTTCAAAGGCTTATGAATTCAGTGTTTAGAGCTCACCTTAAGAAATTCATCTTGGTTTTCTTTAATGATATTTTGGTATATACCTCTAATTGGGAGACACATTTGCAGCATCTTCGACTTACCTTGTAGATATTGCAAGATAACGTATTGTTCGCCAAACATTCCAAATGTACTTTTGGCGCTACTCGAATAGACTATTTGGGTCATGTAATTTCTTATGAGGGAGTGGCAGCGGATCCTAGTACGGTGCAATCTATGTTACAGTGGCCTATACCAACAAGTATTAAGTAGCTAAGAGGATTTTTGGGCATGACGGGTTATTATAGGCAATTTGTTAAGAATTATGGTGCCATAAGTCATCCCTTGACTTATTTACTTGGCAAAGATGGCAACTTCGTATGGAATACGAAAGTTGATGAAGCTTTTAGACAATTAAAGGAAGCCATGACTACAACACCAGTACTAACTCTTCTAGATTTTTCCAAACTGTTTATCATTGAGATTAATGCATCTTGTGTAGGGTTAGGAGATGTATTAATTCAAGAAGGTAGACTGGTGGTGTTTGCTAGTAAGGCATTATCTTAATGAAAAAAAGTGTTGTACCTACAAACGAGAGCTAATAACAATTGTTTTTGCTGTTAAATAGTGGCAACAGTATCTATATGGGTAGCACTTTATTATTTGCACTGACCATTAACTACTTAAATATTTACTTAATCAGAAGAATATTTCTCCATAATACTTCAAGTGGGCATCTAAGTTGTGGGGTTTGGAATATAAAATCTTCTATATGAAGGGTGTAGAAAATGTTGTTGCAAATGCCTTATCTAGGCAAGAGTTGCAACCAAGTGAATGTGTAGCAATTACTTTTGTAATTTCCAATGTTACTAAAAGAATTCAGTAGTCCTGGAGGTCAGATTTTGCACTCTCAGTTGTTATAGATCAATTGAAAGAGAATCTGCACTCTAATCCTAAGTTTACTTAGGTTAATGAAACTTTGAAAAGGAAAGGCAAGATGGTGGTGGGTGATGAAGCAATGTTACACCAAGATTTGATGCAACATTTTCATTTTAAACCAATTAGAGGTCATTCAATAATTTTGGGCATATATAAATGGATGGCAGAGGTTTTTTATTAGAAACGTATGGAGAAGCAAGTATGGAATTTTGTAAAGAAGGGTTCAGTTTGTCATGTTAATAAACCTAAAAACATTGCTTCCCCAGGTTTTCTTCAACCTTTACATGTACTTTAAGCCACATTGACTGATTTATCTATGGATTTCATTGTTAGGCTTCTAAAATCGTTCAATAAATCAGTCATATTAGTCACTGTTGACTGGCTTAGGAAGGCTGCACATTTTATGGCTCTCCAACATCCATTTTCCATTGTGAAGGTTACTCAATTGTTTTTCGATAATGTGGTAAAGTTGCATGGGTTTCTTCAAATTATTGTTTCTTATAGGGATCATATTTTCTGTGGTAAGTTCTGGAGAGAGCTTTTTCAATTGCATAAGGTTAAACTTTGCTACTCTTCAACTTATCATCCACAATCCGATGGTCAAACGGAGGTCTTAAACAGATGTTTGGAATGTTATTTACGATGTATGACAGGTGATCATCCCAAATAATGGGTTAAATGGCTTTCTTTAGCTAAATATTGGTATCATATCATTCATCCATTGGGATGTCACCATTTGAAGCAATATATGGATGACCTCCTCTTGTACACTTACCTTATTTGGCTGAAGATTCTATTAATGAAATCGTTGAGAAGAGTTGTAAGGAGAGGGAAGCCACTATAAGATTGCTCAAGCTGGATTTGACCAAAGCTCAGAACCGCATGGTGTAGCTAGAGAATAAACATCGAACTGATAGAGAGTATTTTAAGGGGGATATGGTGTATACAACTATTTAAAAGAAATCAATTAACAAATAATTCTTTACATAAGCTAGCTGTAAGATACTTTGGACCCTTTCAAGTACTTCAACGCATTAAAAAGGTTGTTTATAAGCTTGCTCTTCCCGAATCTGTGAGAGTTCACCCAATTTTTCATGTCTCGTTATTGAAGAAGCATAAAAGAGAGGCTATCTCATCTTGTACTGCATTACCTACAACTGACAGCCGGGGGTATTTTGATATAGAGCTTGAACAGATACTTGGGTGGAAGTTGGTGAAAAGAGGAAACATGCCTATCACCCTACTTCTTATTCAGTAGAAGTATGCCAGTCCCGAGGATACAACTTGGGAAGATAGTGAGGCTATTCGTGAACAATTCCCTAATTTTTTTGTTTCTTAAAAACATGTATCCTTAAGGACAAGGATTATGTTTTAGGGGGGAATTATTGTTACATGTCATTATTCATTATGTAGTTAGAGCTATTATATTATAAGGGTTCTGTTAGTCAGGTGGCAGGAAGGGTTAGAGGCTTATAAGTGGCGTGGGATAGTTATATGCATTGTCTTTGAATTTTTAGTGAAATAATACAATCTTTCATATCTTTTCTGTACCACTTTGAGTATGGCATAGTGACAATTGATGGTTGTGAATAGTTATCTTCATCTGAAGTTTGTGTGATGGATTTGTCCTACACGCCTGTTACTACGAATTACTCACACAATTTTAATGTTAGGCCTACCTAACAGGTTTACAACTTTGCTAGCAAGGATTTGTCATACACTTAGAGCTCCTAACATTGCGTTATAGATAATCTTGAGCTTGATGAAAATTATGATCAAAATAGGCAACAGCCTCCTACATCAATCATCTCATCATTATCACCTGTGGAGACAAGCATCACAAGGTCTAAGATTTTTTGTTCGTCACTACACACCATCACACAGTCCGCGATAAAGACCTAAGTGAGGATGTTGTAGTTGTCTTCCAACCCTCACAAACCTCTTATGAGCAAGCATTGATTGTTGGTGTTAAACGAATTCATTTAAAAAGAGGAACTTCTACTAATTCAATAAGCCCTTTTCTCAGGAAATTAAGAGTTGATGAAGTGTCAAATGATGCTCCTCTTGCTGTGACTATTGTGATTAATAATCACTAGCATGGACATAGAGGATAACTAAAGTGAGGTGTCCAGCAGTGCTGGAAGAGTTTGTCTAATTTGGTGGATGTCCCTCTCTGCTATGGTACTACTGCGTCTAACTCTTTTGGTAACACTTCTTCTTCTTGTCTTTTAGTTTATTCTCATTTTAATGGGCCTGGTGGCTACCTTTTTAAAGCTACTCAAGGGCCATGAGTATCCTTAATTGGAATTGTCAAGGGTTGGGGGCTCCCCTGACAGTTAAGAACCTTAGGAAGCTGTGTTCATAGCTCTAGCCCTCCCTAGTCTTTCTTATGGAAACTAGGATGAATAAATGAAAAATTTAGAGGCTTGTTCATCGATTCCAATTTACCACCTCTCATTTCATGGTGGAACCACTAGTTCTTGCAGGTAGTCTTAGTTTGTGGTGGACCCAGTATGTGGATCTCGCCATTTTTCATGTAGACAAAAACTTTATTCACGTTCACGTAGACAAGGGGTAGCAGATATGAAGGGATTTATCACCTTTGTCTATGGGCCACTGGTAGATGCAGAGAAAGGTGGTTTTTAGCGTTAGTTAACTTCATTTAATCTAGGTATTGATCTCCCTTGGATGTGTATTGGTGATTTCAATGATGTTTTATAGGATTGTGAGAAATATAACAGTAAAAGACTATGTGATCAACAGAGGACTTGCTTCTAGCAATTTATTTCCTACTATGAATTGATGGATCTTGGTTATAATAAACTCTCTTTAACTTGGTCTAATAAGTGTTTGGGAAGGGCCTTTATTATGGAGACTTGATCATCCTATTTGTAATTGTCCTTAGAGATTTCTATTTAATGCCTAGGTGCTCAACCTCAAACCTATCAGCTCTGATCATTCACCTGTTATGGTTGTACTTTATCATGGTACTATGGCATCCAGGAGGCTATTCAAATTTGAATTGATGTGGTTAGGACATCCTGATCTATATAAGATTGTTGAATACTGTTGAATACAACACCTTTCCCTTAATTCGGATGCTATGACTGTGTTTTTGGAAAATTTAAGCAGATTAAAAAAGAAGTTAATTGATTGGAGTAAAAAAGTTTTCCTTAACAATAAGAAACATATTGAGTTACTGCTTTTTTAGTATCATCTCTGGTGAATGGGATGAATCCACTACTATAGAGGTTGAAGGGAATAAAAAATAATGGATACATTTATAGATTTAGAGTAAGAGACTTACATACTTCTCTTAATTGTGAAAGCTGATTGAACTCTGGCTAGGATCACTGATCGAATGAGATACACATAGTGTATTTGGTGTATCTCGAGTTTTCATAACTTAAATCCCCTATTAGATGTGACTACAGAATACTCGTAGGTATTCTCTCAGAGCATCTGTAGTAGTCTATATTTTTCTTATCTATCATATAATAGTCTAGCCCTATTTATAAAAAGCTAGTTAAGGTTAAGGTTTAGTAGTAATTCCTATAATTACTATTTTACCCTTACTTAATGAGCACCCCTTATGGGTGGACTCTGTATAATATCTTAACAAATTTAAACCTTAAATATTATACAATATTCTAATAGAGGCTAATAGTCTTGTCCACGGATTGAAGGCTCTGTGGGATAGGGAAGAAAAATATTGGGACCAGCGTTCGGGTATTAAATGGCTAACTTATAGGGATAAAATACCAAATATTTTCATATGAATACTATCCAACATTGGCAACGAAATAAAATTGTTCAAATTAAGGATTTGAATGGTAATTGGCTTGATAATGAAGCTACCATTTCATTAGGCTTTTCTAATTATTATTCAACGTTGTTTCAATCATGTGGTAGTCGTGATTTTTAAGACCATGTTAAGTGTGGTTAAACCTCTTGTCTCACTTGAAGATAATAGAACCTTTTTGCAAATATAACTGATTTAGAGGTGCAGAATGCAGTTTTTGATCTTAAGTGCTTGAACTAGATGGCTTTTCAGGTATTTTTTATCATGAACACTGGAATGTTATCGGTACTGGGATTACACAAATGGTTCAGCAATTTTTTAATGCAATTTAGCAGGTTCCTCTTCCAACTGTCCCTTGAGAAGATTGTGTATAGTGGTCAGGTGCACCCAATGGCATTTATACAGTGAAGCTGGGTTATCAACACCATATGGCTAAAAAGATTTAAGTCACCCCTCCATCGCTCATTCTTTGTATAAGTTTCCACCAGCCCTTTGGAAGTGTATTTAGCATCCTCAGGTACCTTAGAAGGTTAAGCACTTTCTTTGGCACGCTTTTAAGGGCTTTCTATTAACCATAGAGGTGCTTCATTGGAGGCATTGTTCTCAGTCTATGCTATGCCCTTTATATGGAATTCATAGTGAATCTATAGAGCATATGCTTCTGCTTTATGAATGTGTTAAATGTGTTTGGTTTAGTTGTAGATTGTCTTTGCTCATTTTTGCCCACTCTATATCCTGTTTTAATTCTTGGCTATTATATGTTTTGGATAATGCTAAAGTTTCAATGGTGGAAGCTTCCTTGGTTGCTATGATCTGCTAATATATATGGATGCATAGGAATTTGTTTTGTTTTGAACAGGTGCTAATTGATCCTATGGTCATGGTGACAATAACAATGAGTGCTACAGTTGAATTCCTTTCTGTTAATTGCAAACTTTTGCCTCCTATATCCACTGGTTTGAGACTGTAGATGTTATGTGGACTGCCTTTCTGCATGGTCATTATATGATCAATGTGGATGAAGTTTTTCTTCATATATGGCTTGTGGCATGGGTACCATTATCTGTGATAGTACAGGACATATTATTGATTTGTGCAATTTTGTTTGCCTAGTGTTCTCATCCTTTTTGGTAGAATTAAGAGCTTCAGTTACTGGTTTACATAAGGGGCTATGTTTACAACTCTTTTAAGAAAAGGGTGTCTTTGTTGTGAATCAGTGGTTGTAGTTCGCACATGATTACAATCCAAACCATGTGGGGTGATCTAAATCAAGATCCAACTTCATACACAAGCAAGTATACTAAATTGATCCTTTATCTAATACTGGTATTAGAGCCTAATTGGGTAATTCTTGATTATCCCCATGTGTCTTTTTCTGGTTAATTATAACTATGAATATGATTCATATTTTTTTTTTTCTTTTTGCAAAATTCAATGATAACAACTTAAAAGGCCTCTAATGGCATAATTAAATAGAGACCATGTTAGGCCCTGAATTTTACACAATAGGTAGACAATATATAAGAGAATCTATGGTAAAAAATTATGACAAAATGGACAAAAAACTATGAAGAAAGTTGAACACGAAATTTACACAACATCATGGTGAAACAACTAACTTTTAGTATCTTGCATTTTTACTATTCACACCATTCAATCAACGATTTACATGAACAAGAAGTTTAGTTAACAAGCTTTCCAACGCAATAAATTTTGTTTAAAATGGTTTTAAAATGAGAGAGAAAAGCTTTTACAAAGTTGAGGCTTAGAAACTAAGGAGCTGGAAAAACCCAAAAAGTGTGTTCATGGACTCATTTTTCGAGCCCTTCTTCTCCCTCCTCAGACCACCTATTGGTGCACGCTATATGTTGTTGGAAAGATAATCTTATAATCTTTCCAAAGACATAAATTTCACTAAAAATGGATGAGCAACTAAAGAGATATCATCATCTAAAATAGGGACCCTGAAACAAAAAAATTGATATTTAACTAAGTCAAGAGGTTGAAGATGAAGTGTGAGACTCACTCTCCCTAGGGGTATGTGAGCCTCTCCTCCTCCATATTTGGACCCACTTAAAGTACCAAAGGACATGGTAGAGAGTGGCAAGGTTATCTGTAAAACAAAACTCATTGAAAAAGCCCTCTAAAGCTGCACTTAAAGCTCACATGCCACCCAGAAGAGTGGGTTTTACCCTTCATTCTTATTTCTTATACATTTTATTTGTGGTAGACACTCTTGGAGCAAGTGAGAGCACATAGAATACTATTTGAACGTGATTTTTTATCCTAAAAATCCCTAAAATCATATGCTACATGTCGGTACATGATTTGGGTACATTTGGAAATTTTATGATTACATAATAATTTATTCATGCATAAATAATAATTATAAATAAATCATTATGATATAACACTTGTTTCCTTTTACTAGGAACAAATGAGGACAGAGACTTAAAGATGAATGTTAACTCTTGTTTCCTTTTAAAAAACTACCATAAAAGCCTAAAGATTAGTATCCAAGCTCACATAAAGAAAGTTAAAAACTTAAAGCTAAAATACATAAAGCTTCCTCATTCATCATGGATTCGAGGCCTGATCAACTCATTGCCTGAGGACTAATATTGGATACCCATCATGGCAAAACTAAAAGAGAAAATCAAGTCAATCCTAAAAATGGGTTGGAAAGGCTTAAATTTCAACCTCTGTCCTGTAGGAATTAAGATTGAAGAAGAACAATGTTTTGTCAAGAATTTGAGACACTTAGTTTTGCTTTCTCAATTTCTAAACATGAAAGCACATGCCATTTTGGGCATATTACACACGAAAAAGGTATCCATCTCAAGGGATTGATCAAGCATACAAGAGGCGTTCATAATGACCCTCAAAGATTTATGTATAATTGGAAACTTGCCCTCGATTATAAAGAGGATGAGACATTGTTTAATAAAATGAAATATATTAAGGTTTAGGTGTTTGAATGTAGTGTTTTTCGTTGAATATTTTTGGCTCATGTAATTACATCAACTCTAATTAATATTTATGTCATTAATACTATTGTGTTTGAATATTTATATTATATTGAGTGGGAGTTCTTTGTTAGATATGATTATTGAAGAACTATAACTTTAATGATATTTGCATACAAATATGATAGAAAATAATTATATCATTAGGATTCATGTGATGGAAGTAAAACAAATGTAGACTTTTAATCATGAACCTAATACTATTATTATTGTTTTAGTCATAATTTATGGCAAATATATGTTATTGTGTATCTGTATTAATCATGCGCTATGTCTATGCAAATATTTGAAAAATAACTATGGCTACCCAAAACATCATTGCTAAGCTCAACAAGGGTAAGAAACTGAATGGTGACAATTGGGAAATATGGCACAATATAGTTTCATTCATCCTTAAAGAGCAAGATGTCATAGAACCACCAAGCAATGTTATGATGGAACCTGAGTGTGGAAACACTACTCAACATAGAAGAGACCTAAAGGCTTTTCAAGCCTAGAAAAAGAAAGATAGTTTAGCTCGCATAACAATGTTTAACTGCATAGTTGATAACTTGATGTGTGAACAAATGGGTTCTTAAGATCAAATGAAAAACTTATAGGACAATAGAGAGATATAAGGCTTGCCTAGTTACCAAGGGTTACACGCAATAGGAAGGAATAGATTATGAAAATACCTTTCACTTGTTGTGTGTTTTAATTCAATAAGACTGATCCTAGCCATAGTTGTAAGTTTGAACTTAAAACTACATCAAATGGATGTAAAAACTACCTTTTTAAATGGCAAGCTGGATGAGGAAATCTACATAGAGTAGCCTTTAGGCTTCATTGAGAACAGAATGGTGTAAAAGGTTTGCAAGCTTCAAAACTTCATTTAAGGATTAAAACAATCATCTAGACAATGGTATTTAAAGTTTCATAAAACAATGACTTCATATAATTTTTACATGATCAATGAAGACCATTGTGTTTATATTAAGTGATTCAATAATGACATTGTGATATTATCCCTTTATGTGGATGATATATTAATGGCTGGGAATATTGTTGATTCTATTGTAGCTATAAAAGAATGATTATCTTTGAACTTTCAAATAAAAGATATGGGAGAAGCAAAATACATTCTTAGAGTTGGAATTAAAAGAGATTGCTTAAAGAAACTAATTTGTCTTTAAAAAAAGAGCTATATTAAGAAAATTCTTAAGCAATTCAGTATACAAGAATGCAAAGCCATTGATATCCATGTAACAAAAAGTGAAAGTTTGATTTGTGAAATGTGTCATCAAACTAATTCTGATAAGGAAATCATGAAAAGAGCCCTATATTCTAGTGTTATTGGCAGTTTAATGTATGTAATGTTGTATACAATATCATATATTTGTTATGCAATCAGCCTTATGAGTTGGTAGTAGTCAAATCCAGGTCAAAGACATTGGAAAGCCGTCAAGAAAATCCTAAGATACTTAAAAGGTACCATCAATTATGCATTATGTTACGAAGGAAGTGATTTGTGCTTGGTAGAATACTTCAATGTAGATTTAGGGGGAGATCTAGATGCACGCAAATTAACTTTCAGGTATGCATTCTTTCTGAATAATGGAGTCATATCTTAGAGTAGTAAGAAGCTGACATGTATTGCATTATCCACCATGGAAGTAGAGTTTATAGCATGTTCTGCTATGGTGAAAGATGCAATATGGCTGAAAAGTTCATGGAGCATTTAGGGATTGCTAGTGGGACATTAAGTCCAATACTAATAAATTATGATAGTCAAGCATCCATAGTATATACAAAGGACCTTAAGTATCATAGCAAGACAAAACACAATATATAACTTTGTTAGGGAAGTAATAACACAAAAGAGTATTGTAATACAATATATTTCAAGGCATAAAATGATAGCTGATCCCTTGACTACCTAAAGATATATATATGGAACATGTTAAATCTCTTGGTATGTGTAGAATATGAAGAAATGCTCTATGTATAATGCAATTACTTGAGTAACTATGCATGTTTATTTGATTATTAAAAAGCATATCATTGTATAGTGCATAAAAGTATGTCGTATAGGTTGGCAAAATTGGCTTTCTCACATAAGCAACCACCTTTGGCATTCATGTAGAGTGAGCAAAGATAAGACATTTATGTTCATTATGTAAGGCAGCAAAAAGCGCCGATATGAAAAACGAAAGAACATAAAATATAAACTTGTCACCTCTATGAAAAGAAAAATATATTGAAATGAGATCTAAAGAAAAATATATAACTATATGGATTGAATTATGGAAGCCCACCATCCATAATACCTGTAGCCAAATGCAAATTCTCTTGTAGGAGTTATGAAGGCGAGTAAAATGGAAGAATTCGAGTCAAGTACTATATGTATTTAGACTAAAATTTGTATGGTGTTTATAAGTAAAATCGATATAAACTCTTACAAGGTAATAGGAACACCATAACATGTAATTCATACTGCATGCACTTAGTAATCACAATGGGGAACCAAGCGAATAAATCCCTATTTCATTGCTATGTAAGTCTTAGAAAGGAGAAAATCCTTTCAAGGATGTCCTCATGACTTTGACAAAATCATAAGGAGATAAGGTGATGTTTGCTACCTTGGCATATACCCTATAGTTGTGATAATATAACTTAAAGGAATATTGTTAGGAAAGTAACTGATTTTGATCTAAATGATATGTGGCTAAAAGGAAAATCACTTGAAATATACACGACTATGCTAGTGTCTAAGACATGTTTGTTATGATGTAATTTTGGTGGCATCATAAATGTAGATAATATGTATATAAGAAGGAAATCTAAGTGAAATCAACACTTAAGAGGGATTATATTAGCAATCTAATATGAGTGAATCTAGGGCATCTAAGGCATATATATGTATATATATGATAATGGGTAGTAGTCTCTTATGCTAGTTCAATACAAGGAATTCTTGTATAAGAGCTCCTAAAGGTTATGCCCATGCGGTCACAATAAAGTACTTAGTATGAATGTCTAAGAGTAATAAAAGATTCTGTGTGGTTTACCTAATATGTACGAGTGGGAGATGTTAGAAAATGGGCCATCCAAAATGGTTGACCCAGAAAGGCCCTAATTTATCGAAAGACTAACTGCTTGTATACAAGGTGAGCAACTAAATCTAATTACAAATTTACAACAAATGAGGAGTTATTGCTCTTGCAACAACAAGGCTCACCAAAATAAGAAACACCTACAAGCTTTTACTCTGTAGGTGGGTATTCTAGATTGACATTATGATCTAAAAAATGTTAGATAACATAAGGAGAGTAAAAACTTAATGAATAGATAATACTAATTATACAATGGGAGTGACAGACTGCCACAATAAAGTTAAAAAAAAAACATATTTAGTCTTAAAACAAAACTTTTTCAACGGTTAGTATAAATAATGCGGTATGTGTAACAGACCTTAAACTTTAGTAAAGGCCTCGATAATAAAATTATAATATCAATTCAGAATAAAAACATATTAATATATAAGTAACATAAGAGTATTTCAAAACTAACTGAATGTTTAGGAACATCCTACAAAACGATCAAATATCAGAAACAGAGCTAGCCCAAGTTTAGTATAATCAGAAAAGAGTAGATATCATTCATTAGCTTCTATCTCAAACTATTTAGAATAATGGCCTTAGGTTATAGACAGAGTATCATCATAGTGGCATCATGCCCAATTATATCGAAATATAGATCGTAGTGTACTACGGTTAACGTCTACTACCATTAGCTACAGTGTCCTGTTTAGATGCATTCTTCATAAATTTCTTTAGCATATATAAATATGTAATCAAATATTAGAGCTTCTGAAAACTCATAAGCAGGTTTTTTCATAAAGACAGATAAAGGTATCTAGATTGTTGAATCCCAGTACATTGCATATACAGAATCAAACATTTTCATAATTAAGGAACCAAATATCTCATGGTTATAAAACTAGAGTACATCAAAATACAAACAGAAAAGTTCTAAATTCAGAAGTTCAAACTCAAAATTAAAACAATTCATAAATGCAAAGTCTTTGAATCCACTAATATAGACATTTCAATGTTTAAGAGTATTTGTAATTCTAGAAGCTTGCCCCAAAGCACAAGGAGTTCAAGAAACAATATTTATTTAAAATAGATATCGTAAAACAAAATCTTGTGTAATTTGAATTATCTAATCACTTGGCCAAAGTCCATACAACTCACTTGCTTACCCACGAAGTAAAGTCCAACTGATATGTCCCTAAAACTAAATGATAGACCTTTAATGTCTTATGTTAAAGAAACATTTTAACTTAAATAAATTCTAACAAGTTTTCACAATGAGCTGGCATTCAAAATCTATTGTGGTACTTTAACTTAAATTCCCTACCAAAGAAAGAATGGTTTTTAATTCATTGTTGTAATCATCAAATTGACATATGGGAATTGTTAGATACATACCTAAATGAAAAACCTAAAGGAAATTTCACAAAACTCCTTCAAATCGAACTTCAATTAGCCCTTTTTAGTTATCATTCACATTCTTCGTCTGAAATTTAGGATTTTCAACAATACCTCAAAATTAGGAGCTAGAATCATTAGTGAACTGGATGAAACACTATTATAAAGCAAAGCCCTTTACCAAATTGAAGAAAACCTAAGTACTATTCATGCGATTTTTGGACAGGCAAAAGGGGAACTTTAAATTCTGATGATATAACATGAAATTAAGCTTGGAAATCTTGAGAGAATGGGATGAAATACTTATTAAAACAAAAACCCTTGCTAAAATTAAAGCAAACTCACTTGAATCATGTAGATTTTAGCTCAAAATTGTGCCTTAACATTGTGTTGCACTCTGCCAAAATTCTGGGGATTCTTTTGGCCTTTAACTTGTCAGAGATGAGCTGGTGGTGGCCGCAAATGAGAGGGACAGTAATGGAATGGAGTGGATTACAACAATCTTTGATAAAGAAGAAAAAAAACTTACACAGTGACTGAGAAGAGCACAACATGAAGAAAGGGAAGAAATTAAGGGCATTTTTGTTAATTCCCCTTATCTCTGCACACATGGCAGCCCAAGAAAAAATATACTCTAATGCATATGGGGGATTCAAACTCAGACCCTTTTGGTTGCATGGGTAAGGCTTAGCCACTTGAGCCAACCAAAGTGTCATGGAAAATGCTATTTGAAATAATATAAGAGCTTTCTTAAATCTCTATTGACTCAACTATTTACAATTTCATGTTTTTTTTTTTTTAATTATGTTGCTTCTTCCCTCTAATTAATGAAACAACTCAAAATATTTCCACAAGAATTAAATTGTTAAATAGAGTTTTTTCCCCTAGAATATTACATGACAGGTTTTCCTATACTCACCCACAACACTTACATTTGACAAGTTTTATTGTGCTCATAACACATGGTGTAACATCCTAAAAATTTCTTTCAATTAGGTCCCCTGTCTTTATTTGAAAAGAAAAATAAAAATCTAGGGCTAAACTATAAATATGGTATAACTTTTCACATATAGCTCTAATTCAAAATTTTATTTAGTTATTAGAATGTGAATTAAGAAAAGTATGGGGAACCTATATAAATTGACAAACCCAAGGGATAGTTTACAATATAGATGAGAAAATATTAAAAAGTGATGTACCAAAATGCAAAGTTTCTTAAAGATAAGGTTTAAAGATAATTAAAGAAAGATGAGTGAAAGGTAGACAAAATATATAGTATGATTGGAAGAGATGACATGAAGAGAATGTTGGAAGATGACAAAATGTAACTATAGTTGATAACTAACTAAATGGCAAAAGAGGAGATTTTCATGAAAAACAAAGAAAAACCTTGGTGTCCAAAATTTCAATAATTCCATAGAGGCTTGGTGGTACCATAGGGTTAAGTGTCATTCTTTTAGTAGAAACACTTGGGAAATGAATTAATAAAAGTCTTAACACCTAATGAAAGAATTAAATGCTTCTACATGGAACCTTAAGTATAAATAGGAAAAGGATGAGGCCTTGGTCATTCACCACTTGAGCAACTCGTGTAGTGAATGAATGAGTGGTTTAGAGTGATAAAGTTTGAATAAAGCAAGGATGCTGATAAAAGTATAACTATTTCTTTCATTTTTGCATGCTTTAGGATCAAGTAGAATTTAAATGCACATTCTTTTTCTTCTATTTATACTTAGGCCGAGACACTAAGGGAATATTCAAGGAGAAAAACCTAATCAACCTAAGGTATTTAAAATTGCTCTTTATATCATTATGCATGATATATATGTATCATGTTAGATATGTCATGGTAGCAGCACCAAAAGGGATGCATTGAGCATTTTGAACCTTTGCTATGGAAGCAAGGTAATTTGGCATGCGTGTGGCATTTTTATGGATCCAATTATGTGATGATTATATGCTCAATTGTGATTATTGTTACATGTGTATATATCTATGCATCAATGTGATAACAGACTTGTTTAACTATTGAGAATTTGTTTAAATTCTCCTTCCATTACTTCACAAATTTTTAGGCCAAAAAGATGATTCTCATAGATGTATTAGATTTATATTGAACTATGATAGTTTCTCCATAGTATTCACCATCTTGCTTCATAATATCAATGGTGAAATCCTTATTGAAATGGTGACAAGGAGATTGGGCGTGGAAAAGCCATACTCCCCTAAGGAAACTATGTCAAATGTTACTTTGACAATGTTTTATTGACCACTCAACATCATCTAAAGAAGATGGAGAATGAAGAACCATGGAGGAAGGCGCTAGGATGGTTAATTTCAAGTTTTGTGTTGTAATATATTAGAAATTAGCCTAAGTATATATGTTTTGTAAACTTAAGTTCTAACATGTGACCAATACTATGTGTAAGTGTGTATGTGTTTACTCTTTGTCTATTATGGAATGTTCAAGTTGTATGTTTTATATGAATATAAAGAACTTATCTTATATATATATATGGTGTCGGCTACTTAATATTTTTGTAATAAAAATTATTCCATATCATAAAAAATGGTGAAATGGAAAGATGTAGACTTATTCTTTACAAGAAGGATGCAAGATGTAAGTAAAGTAAGAAACAAAAGAGGCAAGATGGGATAGGAAAGTAAGAGAAAAAGAATCTTGAAGGATAAGGAGTGATGGGAGAATCTTTGGGAAAGTAATAACTTTGTTTGTATAAGTAAACATAAAAATATGGATGAATAGTGTCTAGAGACTAAAATGAAAATTTATGATAAAAAGAGGTTAAATAACAAAACAGGATTTTATGTTATATTCAAAGGGATTAAATTGCAAATACTTTACTTTTTCCTATATTTATTTGAAATTCACACCATAGGGACTAAAATGAAAGTTTAAATTAATCTGTGGTAGAAATTGTAAAACAAAGAAAATTCCCATGCATGTTACGTAGAATGCATGAGGGAAGTTGTGTGCACATGGTTCTTCTTAGGAATTTACTAAAATGCCATTTTAGATATTTATAATATTGTAATAAAACCATTATTAGGTAATTAGAAATTATTTTGTTTAAAATTTTCTTACAATGTCTAGAAAGAGTAATTATGTGTTTAAAATTTGCATTAGATGCATTTATTTTGTCAATAAAAAGTTCAAAGTAAGTAAGGGAAGAAATACTTGGTAAATATATGATTACTTACAAGTATCTTTAAGTGTTAAGATTTTAAAATATTAGTTGTGTTTTTTTATACAAGGTTATAGAATATGAAAGTGTTCTAGGAAATGATGTTTGAACATACAAATTATGAATTTTTTCCTATTAACTATTTATTAGCTATGTTTTGGTATATTATTGGCAAATTTTTACCTAAACCATCATTTTGGTATTTGTACATTCCAAATAATGGAAATATAATTTCATAAGAACAATACCTTATAGAAATTGTATTTATGTTTCAAGCGATATATTTGTTGAAGTTTTCAATTAGTATGTTTGTCTAACAAATTGGTATTTACAATATGTATTAACAATATGATTAGTTTGGTACAAAAGTTATAATATGAGAGTTTTAATTATTAGTTTCATTTGGAAACACAAAGTGTAAAGTTAAGTAACTAAATAGTACTTCTTTTCTGTATGTACAAAGTGTAATTTTGATTACCATTGGGCCTTGGGTGTTTTTTTTCAAAAGTTTTACTATTTCCAAGTGAATGATTTAAGGCCCCCTTTGTTAAGTATAATCAAAGTATAATGAAATTTATATTGTTTAAAGTATGAACATTTTTAATCTATTGTATAGATGGTTGGAATAAAATATCCTTTCATGAAAATTAGTGTGGCATTGTATTATGAAGATTTGGTATTACATAATTAAGTAGTTTTATAAATAAATATGTTTGATTACTTTGAATTTCAAATGTTATAGAAATTTATTTGGAATACACATGATGTTTGTTTGCAAATGTAATATTGATGTTTGTAAAAATAATATATCGTTGATTTTGAATCTATGATAACCTAATTGTGAATCAAAATATGATCATTGGTTTAATATCTTAGTATTTTTCACAAAATATATACTATGTTGTAAGATTTTTCAAATTTAAATTATAGTAGTATATAAGTTACAGCTTTGAAATTTCATTTTTTTTGTTATGTCATTTCTCTGTTGATTTTATTCTTCTCTCTATATTTTAGTGGCAATTTTTAGTTGAAATTTAGGACGTCACATTTGGTCTACACTCTCCTTAAACTCTAAATACACTAGGTTATCACTTAACTCATCCATAACTAATTTTCCTCCCTAACAAAGATTTTACAAAGGTATGAGTAAAATTTAAAATCCCTTATAGAAAAAATAATTACAAGTAGGCTCTCTTTTAGGCTCTTGAATGCTAGATTGAAGAACATGAAACTTAGCACAATATGATCATATCCCTTAGACTTTTAACATATTTTTCATTCTATCAAGTTCTACCATTGTATTTTATAACTCTTCGCATTTTATAGGTGAATACGATGATGACTATTGCATACAAGAAGCTTATTCTATCTTCTTCAAACTTGAATGTTAGATACAAAGAAGTGGGGGAAAAAGATCTGCTCATGTAGTTAGCGGTTTCCTAGTTTTACTACATATTCTTCTGTAAGCGATCCTGGCTATCCATTTCATCGCATTCCTCATGTTTATAATTCCAAATGCAATTTGTGTCTACATATATACATATATATACACTTTTTTACTTTTCTTTTTCCTTTTTTTTTTGCTTTTCATGTATATCACGTACTATGTTGTTTTCGTTTTAGCTTTGCTTTATCATATTTCTAAACCTTTTTTTTTTCACTTTTACATCTTCATCTTATCTGTGTTCCTTTTGATTTATAACGTGAAATATTTGGTTTTATTCTCCTTTGTGTTTTCTTATTTCAAGTTCATAACATGTATTATTATGTTTCACTCCTGCTTTGTTATCATATCTTATTTCACTTTATTTAGGGAATTGTTGTGTAAGATTATAAGTCTTTGCAGACAGTCAAAAGTTAATTAATAAGAGCCATGTGAGATATTTTGTTCCTTAGGCTCTAAAGTTAGTATATATTTTTCTAATAACAAATAAATAAATAGGTAAATAAATAAAAATAATTTTATTTTTAAATATGTATATTTTCATTTTATCTTACCTTATTTCCTATTTTATTTTATTTTATTATTTAATTTTTAAAATCATCGTGTGAAATTATAGATCTCCGCAGGCATCTAGAAGTTAACCAATAGGAGCCGTGTGAGATTTTTCATCTCCTTAGCAATGAAAGTTAGTATATATTTTTTATAACAAATAAATAAATGGGTAAATAAATATAAACAATTTCATTTTTCAAATGTATTTCTTTTCATTTTATCTTATCTTATTTCCTATTTTATTTTATTTTATTTTATTATTTAATTTTTAAAATTGTTATGTGAGATTATAAGTCGTTGCAAGCACTTAGAAGTTAACCAGTAGGAGCCATGTGAAATTTCTCATCTCATTAGGATTTGAAAGTTAGTATATATATTTTTATAACAAATAAATAAATAGGTAAATAAATAAAAACAATTTTTATATTCATTTTTTTCTCACCTTATTTCCTATTTTATTTTATTATTTAATTTTTAAAATGACCTTGTGAGATTATAGGTCTCCACAAGCAGCTAGAAGTTAACCAGGAGCTATATTGGATCTTTCATCTTCTTAGGCTATGAAAGTTAGTATATATTTTTCTTATAATAAATAAAAAAATAGGTAAATAAATAAAAGCAATTCCAATTTACAAATATGTTTTTCTTCATTTTATTTTATCGTATTTCCTATTTTATTATGTTTCTAAAGTCGTTGAGTGAGATTATATCTTCTCTTGGAAATTTAAAATAAAAATTCCAATTTCAAAAATCTCTAAAAACATGAAATCAACAAATCCTAAAAATACTTTTCCTTTAATAATTTTGTTCTAGAGTTGAAATAAATCCAAATTCCAAAAATCTAAAAATTAAAAAAAAAGAGATAATAAAAAGAGCAAGGGAATGAGATCAAGTTGACTTTGTAAATTAAAACATACAAACCAAATTAAAAAAAAAGCAATTTCAATTTACAAGTGAACTTTGATCCATGTTGCTGGGTACGTAGGCCCTAGGTTCTCGTCTTAGGTTAAGTCCACCATTTATAAATATCTATTTGTTTGTTTTCATTATTGTTGTTTTTGTTTGCTTTGTTTAATATGCATGCGTGTTATTAAGGGTGATTAAGATAAATTTAAGGCCATATTACGTTGATTTCACTTAATTAGTTTAGGGTAATCGTCTTTATAGACGGGCGTTATGGGGTGCCTAATACCTTCTCCTCACTCAAATTGACTCCTGATCTCATCTATGTATTTGTATACCACTTTGCCTTTTCTTTTTATTTTAAATTGATTTTTTAAAGTTTTCCTTTAAAAATTTTGGTTGCGACTCCTAAAATAAATCGGTTTTAAAATTATTTTGAAGTTGATTTATTTTTCTTTTCTTTTCTCTCCATCTGTGTCGCACTCAACCAGGTTGTTAGGTGTGACAATCAATGTTAGACTTCTTATCTTCCTAACAAACCTTGCTATGCAAGAATTGGGAACACAAAGCTTATAGACCCTACCCCCTCTAAACATTGGATAATCTAATACACATGGAAGGATCAAGGAGAAGATGCTTTCTTGGATAGGGATAGTTAGCTTTATATGGCAATGTTCTTGTTAGTTATGTGTAGTTTGTATAAAATTGAATTATTACTGTATATATAGCTTTTTTTTTTAGAAAATTGGTTTAATGTTACCATTGGTGCTATTTTGTACAGCTTTCTATGACATGGGAAATGTTAAAAAAAAAAGCGCTAATATATAGTAATTTTCTTAATTCGTGGGGGATTAGAGATGGAATAGCTAGCAAGGAATTTGAGGGGATTAATGAGTGAACACCCACAAACCCTTTGGCATTCTTAACTTTTTCGTGAGATTTCTAAAGCTAGCAAGGGACGAAAAGGATCAACGAGAGACTTTTCCCAAAAATAATTGTCCTTTTAGCGAGGGAATGATAAGGGAAAATCCATCATTAAGCATTCCAAAAGGTAACTCAACGATGGAATCCCTCTTAGAAAATGAACAATCCTTCGTTGAGGGAGTTTAGCAATGTAATGGCAAGGAATAATTCCCTTGGTAAATTTGACCGATTTAAACTAATTTGGTAAATTTAGTAATGTATCTAATTTGACCGATTCAATTACTAGCTTCTTGATGGTTCAACCAATGACCCAATACTTGGTCCCATCACAAGTTCAAAATCTGGTATCATTCCAATAACTAACTATGCTTGTATGATCTATCATTCCCCCTTGGAATAGCTGTGAAGATTAAACCAATGACACATTCTGATATAACCTCTATAATCGGCATTTTTGTCGTACGCTTTATTGTGTTTTCTCTCAACAAGTTAGCATCCATCATTGTCATAAAAGGAGAAAGAAACGAAAGCACCCCAACTCCATAAAAACCTAACCCAAAAGAAGACTCGATAGCTTAGTATCAAGGCTATTCACATAAGCTTTGTTTAGCTTGATGGCTTATCATATAATATTTCTCTGTGTACTTTCTGCCTAGGATTTTTATTATTTAGGTCTTCGGTCTCTAGTATGCCCAAGCATAAAAACCTAGTCCAACCTGAAGCATTGTAACCAGGTCAGTCATGTTTATGTCTAACTAAATTGGGTCAACTTCAAGTCAAAATTTATAATTTGAATATTACACTGGACTAGGTCTCAAGTTAATATTCAACCTAACTTGAATCATCTTTGTGCAACCCTTAATTAACCAAAAAACCCATAAAACTACATGTTTGATCATGTGAGATTAGTTATCTTATGTGAGATAAGATGACAAAATAATCATCCCTGACTCATGAGTTAATCCTCAATATTGATGCAGAACCCACTAAAGCAAATTTCAAGGAAATATGTTATTATATATTTATGACAATTTTTGCATTAATTTGAATAACTAATTTATAATCTAGTTAAGATAGATTATTCTTGCTTTCACATCTCATATAAAATCTCCTCTCACTTATTACACTATACACATATATGTGTATATATATATATATATATATATGTGAGTGTGCATGTGTGTGTGTATATATATATATATATATGTATCACTATAAAAAAAAAATTATACATAATGACGAAAACCTAACCTCTTAACCATGGTTAAAGTAACCATGGTTAAGTCATGAATTTAACCATGGCTAGAAATAAACCGTGGCTAAATTGAGTCTTAACCATGATTATTATATAACTGTGGTTATGACTATTTAGGCTTAGCCATGGTTATTGCATAACCGTGGCTAAAATTCGTCTTAACCATGGGTTACTATGGTTATGGCTTGGCCTAACCACGATTAGTAGTAACCATGGTTAAGATACATAATAGATGCCCTAAATTGATTTTCCTCCACTGACTGCGAAGTACTTCTACCTTCTTTCTTTTGGTATGATTTCTCTGTGAAGACTGTCTCACTGTCGCTAACTGGCCACCCATCTGTCGTCACTATTTCCATGGTCACCAACAAGTCTACACCTCCTTCTCCCTGCCGACGAGATAATAATCTCGAGTCTCTTTCATTTTTTTTCTTCTTCTTTAACCCATTTAGTTATCCGTAGTGCTTAGCCTCTGTCGCTAGCTAACCATCGCCCACCCAACAACCTTCAGCAACTGCGACGCCTGCTGCCATTGTCATCGGCCATCTCGATGATGGTAAGTTTTTTTTTATTATTACTTTAGAAAATAACAAATATATGTTTTTTTTTATAAAATATATTTGCTGGACATATGTGGTTCAATTATGTATTCCTATGAATCTAAAAAGTGTATCTAGGTTCAATCACTAGTTCTTATTTCTATAATTTTCTTTCTTTTGGAGAGGTCATTTTTTGTTTTTAATTGTCTTAACGTTTGGTTTTGAGGAAAGCTTATTTTAGCTATCAGGTCCCAATTTTAGCCCTTGACTTACTATTAATTTATATAACAATGACAAATGAAATAAGTAACCTTGATAGGCAATTTGACATTTTCAAAATCTAAGCAGTGAATAACAAACTAAACCCAGGTCACTTGAGGAACATGGTCTACTTCTTGATTATCAAAATTTAGTTGGCTAAGTTCACTTTGCAGATAAGGCTATTAGAGTTTAATGTTCAAGAATACGATCATTGTGTTTTATTAATGTTGTTGGAATTTAAGTTTCAAAGGTTTGATTGATTACAATTTTCATTAAATTTGTTTGCATCTGGTTGGGAGGGAGCTTTATTACATTCTATGTTCTATTGTTTGTTTGTTTTTTACTCTGGATATTTGCTAGACATATGTATATATATTTATATCGAACTTATGCTAGATATTTGCTAGAGTGTGATGTAAATTTGCTGGACGTATATGATTAAATTTCCTAGACATATGTAATTAAATTTGTTGGACACTTGTGTAATTGCCTAAACTATATTTCAATTGTAATAGTGTATGTTTAATGAATTAATGATAGTATTATTGATATGGCCATGATTTTAATTTTTATTTCTAATTAATATGACAAAATATGTTGTCAAATTATTTAGAAAATGGATAAGTCTTGGATTGTTAAGCCTCAAAATTCTCATGTATATTTAGAGGGATTTGATGGATTCTTAGACTTTGTATTTGCTAATGGAAGTGTGGAGGGAAGAATAATTTACCCATGTCCTAAGTGTAGGTTTAAAAAATGGCAGGTTAGGGAAGTTGTGCATGACCACCTAATAATTAAACCTTTCCTATCTGGTTGTGATTTCTGGGTTAGGCATGAGGAGAGAATTATAGAAGAGCCTCATGTTATAGAAGAACTTGAAACAAGGTCACAAGTGAGAGAACTACATATGTTTAGAGATAACCTTATGGAAGATATGGTTTGTGATACATTTGGAATTCATCAAAGGAACAATAATAGGGATGATTGTGCAATTCTGCCATCAAACCCCATAATGAATAACAATGCAAAAGAATTTTTTGAATTAATTTTGGATGGCCAACAAAGCTTGTATGAAGAGTGCAAGTACTCTAAATTGTCTTTTCTAGTAAAGTTATGTCACATTAAGTGTTTGCGCAGAATAAGTGATAAGGCTATGTCAATGATACTAAACTTGATGGCAGATGCATTTGAGCATGCCAAACTTCCACCGTTATTTTATAAAGCTAGAAAAAATTAACAAACTAGGATTAAACTACCAAAAGATTCATGCATGCCTAAATGATTGCATGCTATATTGAGGGAAAGATAAAAATAGAGATGTGTGCAAAAAGTGCAATACATATAGACAAAAACCAAAGAGTAAGGGTGAAAAGAGGAAAAAGAGACCAGCAAAAATATTAAGAGATATATCACTAAAGCCATGACTATAAAAACTATTCATGTCATATAAAATAGTTGAGCACATGAAATGGCATTATATGGACAACACCAATGACAGCATGATGCAATATTCAAAGGACTCTAAGGCATGGAAGAGGTTTAACATAATGAATCCACAATTCACCTCAGATCCTCGTAATGTATGTCTAGGTTTGGCCATCGATTGGTTCAATCCATTTGGAAATTTGAGCATAAGTTATAGCATTTAGCCAGTGGTTATTATAAATTACAACCTGCCTCTTTAGATGTGCATGAAACAAAGTTCCTTTATGCTCTCAATGATTATTCTAGATAAAAAGGCACTGAGGAATGATATAGATGTGTATCTGCAACCACTAATTGCAAAGTTGAAAGATTTGTGGGTTGATGGTGTTGAAACATTTGATTCAGTCTCAAGTGAGATGTTTAATATGTGAGCAGCATTAATATGGACAAATAGTGATTTTTCTGGTCTTGGAACTTTGTCTAGGTGGAACGTTCATATTGGGTTGGCATGCCCTACTTGTAATTTTGACTCTACTCGAGTTTAGCTTCCTCATAGTCGAAAGTGGCGTTTTATAAGTCATCGTCATTTTTTGAGCCTAGCTCATAATTTTAGATTGGTTCGAAGTCAATTTGATGGAAAGGAAGAAAGAAGAAATCCTCCAATTTCAATAACTGAGTTGGAAATCTTGAGATAACTTGAGAATGTTAATGTTATCTTTGGAAAAGATGTGAAAGTTAAAGGTCAGGGTAGAAAAACTCGAGCAGTTGGTGTTATTGATAGTGAGACCTAATAGTGGCATAAGAAGAGTATATTTTTTCAACTTCCACACTGGACAAACCACTTGTTGTGCCTTAATTTAGATGTCATGCATATTGAGAAAAATGTGTATGACAATGTAATTTTCACTTTACTCAATAAGTCTAGACGCTTAAAGGACCATGTTAATGTAAGAAAAGACTTACAAGAAATAGGCATTAGAGCTAATCTGTGGCCTAATGAAAGTGGTAGATATCCTTAAGCTTTAGTCACTTTGACAAATGCAAACAAAGATATCTTCCTGAGGACTTTGAAAAATATTACTATGCCCGATAGGTATTCAAGTAACATTTCCAGATGCATTAATCTAAGGCAACGCAAGATTGGTGGATTGAAAAGTCATGACTCACATGTTCTAATGCAACAAGTTCTGCTCATAGCCATGAGAAAGACCCTTCCTAAAGAGGTATCTGCAGTTTTATCAAACTTGTGTACTTTCTTTAGAGTGCTATGCAGTAAAGTGTTAAGCGTGAATAACCTTAATGAGCTTTAAACTAGAGTAATCTTAACGTTGTGTCATCTAATGATGATATTCTTGCCTTTATTTTTCAAGGTCATAGTTCATTTAATTGTACACTTAGTTGAAGAGGCCAAAGTTGGAGGTACCGTCCAGTATTGATGGATGTACCCAATAAAAAGGTAAAAACAAACATTGTATTGAGTATTTATTTAAAGCTATTCAACTTATTTGTACTTACTCAACTATGGTTTATAGGTATCTAAGCAAATTAAAGTCCTTTGTTTAAAATAGGGCTCAGTTGGAGGGCTTAATTGCTGAATGTCACATAGGTAAAGAGGTATTAACCTTTTGCTTAAGATATTTGGAAAGAATGAAGACTATATTTAATCGTCCTAGACGAGTAAATGATAAACTGAATGGTGCACCATCTAACGTCAACATCATGTTTCCACCTATTGGAAAGCCATTTGGTGGATTCGAGTACTTTACTCTATCTCCTACGGAGAAACTGCATACACTTCGCCATGTGTTGACCAATTGCAAAGAAATTGACCCTTTTCTTCGATAAGTATATTATATGTCATAGATCACTAATCTTTGTTGCATACCTTTAAACCATTTGAAATTCATGTATGACATGCATGGAATTTAGAGATCATGTGAGGTGACAATTATGAAATCATACATGGTCATCTTCAAAGATAGACAAAAGGGCCCATATAGAGTTTGTTAATTGCTTCTCATGTCGTGTAAGAATATAATTGGCGTATACTGTTCAAAAAATGAACACCTTTAATTATCAAAGTCATTAATCTTTTTCCTTCATATTAGAAATGATATAAATAAGACTTATTCCATTGAAATGAGATATCTTACCATGGTTCCACTTGATAAGGCCAGGCAATATATTATGTACAATGTCAATGGACATAAATTTTGAACTTTAGCACGTGATGAAGGATTCAAAACTCAAAATAGTGGTGTATTTGGGACATTTAGTACAAGGAGTTATGCAAGTAGATCTGATGGCCATATGAGATTTAGAAGTGTGATATATTACAAAAAAATTGTTAGATATAATTAAATTAAATTACCATGGATAGTTTACCATTACATTGTTCAAATATATAGAGGCTAACACAACTAATCCTAAAGGCATTGTAACTGATCAATTGGGATTTAATTTCATTAATTTTTCACAGTTGATACATACTGGTAAGAGTGAAGATGATGAAATATATATACAAGCTTCAAAAGCTCACCAAGTGTATTATGTTGAAGATAAGATAGACAGAAATTAGAGTATTACTGTGAATCTAAAGCTACGAGACTTGTATGACATGGATGATGATGATGATGCATTGATTTATGAAAGTGAGCTATTACAACTACAACCATTAGAGCAATATTCCAAGACAGAAAAACAAATTTACAATTGTCTAGGTGTGTATATGTTACATATATTTATATGTGATCTTATAGGTTTGTATGTATATGATGCTTATTCATAATGTCACTTATTTATATGTGATTTATATGTTTATCTCACCAATGCTTATGTTTTTCTATTGTTTTAAAAGGAATTTTGATGATGAAAAGATTCTTGAAGAAGTATAACTTAGTCTTCACGGGAAGATGTGGTAAAGCCAACTCTGAGAGCCCTTAGTCGACTCCACCAGCTAGTGATGGTAGACATCCTACATACTAAGATCTCAACGTTCCATTTGACTCCTCTACATTGCCATCTCCAAATATCTAGCTCGCCCAGCTAGAAAATGATGATGAATTATTAGTAGAGAAAGAGCAACGTGCAAATCAACCTGCTCAACCTGCACAGCAACAAAGGAGGCAAAATTGGATGGTTAACGTCATTAGTAAGTTAAATAATGAAAGCTTTAAATCTAAGTTGAATGTTTTAAATACATGTACTAACATTAACTCTATAGATGAGGAAGGACATATAACTACCAGACAATTAACAATGCATGATGTTTGGGCTCTACCTCGGGCACATAATGTTGTAATGAGCTTCAATGACATAAACCAACCAATTAAAGACTTCGGCGGGTTGCTTGTTGTTTTTTTAGGAACTATTGTAGAAACTTTGATGCATTCCCTATTAGTTATCCAGATTGGAGGCTTATGGCTAGAGAGTACAAAGATAATGTGTTTAAGGAAATTATACAAGTATGAGTTAATTAATCTTGCACTTCTCCTAAAATTTTAACCTAACTGTTTGTTAACGGCTACATTTATTCTTCTAGGCTAAGCTTGCAATGGAGGATAGACATTAAAATTATATTTTAAGTTTGATAAGGGCAAAGTGGAAGAGTGTACGATGTGAATTATATAAAAATAATGGCACTAAAACCCAGGAGCAACTAATACAAGATGTCCTCAAAGGAATTCAAAGAGATCAATGGGCTACGTTCATAAATTATTGTCTTTCAAAGAAGGTACAGGTGATCTAACTTTTATTTTAGTATATATGATTGTATGACACTTTTTACTAATATATGTATCTATATATATTTTCATAAACTGGATATAGCCATAAAAAAAAAAAAAAAAAAAGCAAAACCAGACCAAATTAACCATTCCACATACCTGTGGCTCGAAAAGCCTTGCGCAAAAAAAGGCAGAGATGGTAAGTTCGTTGTGATAACTAGAACAAAATTGTAATCTATTTTATGTTACAGGTGGCTTTAATTCTGTAGGAAGTTAAGCATGATGGCCCAATCACATGAGGTGATGAGAGGACTATGGTCCATAAGCATGCTGATGGATCAATTGTTAATGATGAAGCTAGAGTGATAAGTGTAAGTGTTTGTAACACAAGTTATTTGCATTTTATTAGATTGCCGATGGAAATGAATATTATCAATTGCATTTCAGGAGGAGATTGTTATAATTGAGAAAAATGATCTTTCATCTCAACCAATATCTGCTTATGATTCATTGGCTAAAGCTTTGGGAACTCAAAAACACTATTGCAGAGTCAGTGGAAAGGGTTTAGGTGCCTATCCAACCTAAGTATTTGGACGTCATGCATGTGATAATTCATCAACCATGCCTTCTTACAATGAATTGTAAAATGAAGTAGCACAACTGAAGGAGAAAATTGCAGAAAAAGAAGCACGAGAATCATAAATGGTTGCAAAACATGCATAAATGGCTACACGACATAAGCAAATGGCTGCTGAACATGTAGAGTTGTTTGACAAGTAATGTCAAATGGAAGCCACAATGGCTTTTATCCTATGAACCATTCCTGGTCAAGTGCCACTTGAACTTAGGGAAATCTTCACTTTGTTTTCTATTATATATGAATAAAAGAATGTTTATATATTATAATCTTTAACAAATTACTAACAACATGTTTTGTGATTTCAATTTTAGATTCTAAGTGATCAAGATAGTGGAAACCTTGCTCAACAAGCAAGCCCTTCCCAGCATTCCAGTTATATAAATGATTAACTAGGATGAACTTTGATTACATATCTTTGTGTGTAACTTGTTTTTTTGTACATGTATCTATATTTTCAATAATCAAGATATGTATTGATGGGTATACATGGATTAGCAATTGTTATTGTGAATGGAAGATGTTAGCTTGTTTGATAAATCAAGTTGAAAAAAATTGGATACAAAAGAATATTTATATTAACAATGACAAAAACTACTACTAGAACCGCTACTTTTAAAAAAGTTTCATTATATACTTAACAACAATTTAAAATAATTGTCGTTAAGGCATGTCATAACGACATTTATATCAAAGTCATCGTTAAGACAGGTTTAACGATGGTTATAACATATTTGTTAATAAACCCAGTTTAACCACGATTATATAACCGTCGTTAAACATGTCTTCACGACGGCTTAGATATAACCGTCGTTATGACATAAATAACGATGCCTATCAGTACTCATCGTCATGTCCCGTCATAGCAACAATTTTACTGACGTTTATAGATAATCGTGGTTAAACCAATCTCCACAAATGATTTGACAACGGATGTCATAGCCGTTGTTAAACTATTTTACCACGGCTATAATTGTCGTTAGAACCTGATTTTTTGGTAGTGTATGTATGTATTATGTATTCTTAGTATAATCTTTTCATTCCCACTATGGGCAGCACACAAAGGTTTAATTGAATCCTAAATGGCACGAGGAGATGAAAACTTGTAGTTGTAGATATAGTTCTGATCATACTTAAGTATATATTGATGTTGAAAGAAACAGAAATAATTTCTTGGATTATAAACTCGATCGTATACATATAATTAGCTCAACTTGGCGAAGAGGCGATCAATTAAAATTGATATGTAAATTAAGAGCCACCTTTCTTGGGGGACCCCCAAAATATATACTATTTATATTCTACGTACCCTCATAGATACTTTTCAAACTACTGATTAAACTAATTTTGTCAAAAACCTCTTCTTGCTTGGAAAGGGTTTAATTAGATACTGCAAATTATGATTATATATATGCCTTGAGTTAGAGAGAAATTAAGAAATTAAAGAAGTGAAATATGGATGAAAATGGCAGGAGACTGGTACTAATTACCATCATTTTGATGCTTGTGTTAGTGTTTAATTCAACCTAGTTTTTTTAATCTGCAATACCTAACCTGGTTTACCCAATGCCTTACTCTGAGAGTCCCTTTTTCACTCAAATTGGCCTTACTGATGATGGAGACACAGGAGACCTAACACAGCGTAAAAGCAAGTGCGAGAATAAGTGTAAGCATCTCAAGAAACTCTACGGTCGTTGCCATACAATGTGCATGAAATTATGTATGAATAATGAATGAGTGATCATCAAACTCATTGCTCTCTGGTAGCAAATATTATCTATATACAATATTCCCAGTATTGTTATTTTCTTATATTACTTTCAAAGTATTTAATAGCTCACTCATTGGCCCATATATTAACCTGTGCGTATAGTTGCACGGTTAACCTCTAGAAATGTGTTTTTACTTGTATTTAATGTTATTTCTGATTTTTAAATTGATAAATAAACATCAGTCACGTTCTATAAAATATAGATTGGCATGAAAGACATGTATAACACGAGGGGACTAAAAACTAAAATCAATCCCCTGATGTTCAACTATAAGTGTTGTTAAATTATTGGCGACTATTAGATTAAGGTGTTAAATCATTTGTTGTTGTCAAATTAAATTTTAAAATGTTATAGATTCTAGTTTCTAAATTTTAAATATAACTAATCATTAAATGATGCTATTGATTCATTATTATTAATTATTAATTTTTGACCAAAAAAAGATAATACTATTAATTTAATATTAACCATTGTCTGGTTACAGCAACAATACAATAGCAGGGGATTTGAATTAGCTATAAACTAACATAAATACTATTTAGTGGACTAAATTGATGGAGAATTTGTGGCTGGAAAATGAACTTACTGATGAGCCTTCCTCTGTCGAGGTTTAGGGCATGGGCAAGTAGCTCTGGGCCTTGGGGCATCGGCTAATTAATTATTGGGCTTTATAAGATGGCATTTTTTTCTTTCTCGTTGCTGCTTCGAGACATGGAGTAGGAAAAAGCTTGTTACAGAATTTGCTTTCTTCTTTCTTTAGTTGATTGGGAATTAGGACCAAACTGTTTGCTTAAATATGAATTTATTATATTTAGAAAGAAATGTATAGATTTGATTATTAAAATTAAGAGAATTGTTTGATCTAACAATTCATATTAATTTTGAGAACTACACTCGACAAAAAATTTAATTTTTTAATCACATGTGATTATTAATTTTTTTATTCAAAAATTTTAATTTAAAAAATTATTCAATCGAAAACATTATGTCTCGCAAACTGTTTCTTCTCAGTGCTTTTGCTGGACAGGTGTACTTACACACCTACTAGCCAATCACAACCTTTTAAATAGTTAACTAGTATAAGAACGACAATAAGTTTTTCCAACATAGTTAGTCAAAAGGCCAATTTTATATAAGTATGCATGGAATCCCATTAGATTGTTCATGAAAAATAATAATTTCGTGTCTAACAATAGATCGACTTCCGTTCTGTACACACACTGGGAGTGTTTGGGTGCATGAAATAAAGCTCCATTATTAAATCTCTGCCACGTTCAACAAAATATCTGAAGATGAAAGAGAAAATGAGCAAAAACAAGGAAGAAGAGTACGTACCCTATGTGTGGTGTGCTTTTGAGAGGGTTATGGAACAGAGCACATGGCAACCCCTAACGCCCTTTGTGCCTACTCAGGTCAGGACCACTCTTTTAATGATGAGCTTCTACTACCTAGCTAACTCATCCCTGCAGGACCTGAAGATACCTATGCTATAATCACATAACTTTCAAGCTTGAGTTCGACTTTGCAGAACTAGTTACATGGCTTTGCTAGCTCAATGAAACATTCATAGTTCAAATATGGACCGTATTTGACACACACATATATATATATAGAGAGAGAGAGAGAACTATTTTTATAGACAAACATGTCTCAATTTACCGTCCATTTAAAGTTAATCACTTAGTTAGCGTTGACTTTAGTACGTGAGTTGTAACCTTTTCCTACTCTATCACTCTTCTTTCTTTCGTATTTTTTGTCTCAGATTTCAAGTTCAAAGTAAATTCTCGCATGTGTCATGTATAATAAAAATTAATCTTGTAGCAAATAGTAATAACGAAGCGGATTCGCTGCTATCCCAAATTGGTCAGTAAGTGCTGTATGCAAATTTAGACTATTAGATAAAATTTAATAATTTAGATTTAAATATAAATATATATTTTAAAAATAATTTAATTTTAATGAATATCAATGTTTAGATAAATTAATTATAATATGGCATATAAATATATATTTTATCATCTTCTATACAAGATGATTTCTTGTTAAAGAAAAAAAAACTGAGCAGTTTTGATGTTATCTTGTATAAAAAAAATTTAAAATATTAATATGTTTTATGATAATTTTATTAAAAATTAGTATTTATTAAAATTAAATTACTTTTTAAACATATATTTAAATCTAAACTATTAAATTATTTCACTGGTCCAAATTTGCATCCGCTTTCATAATAATAACTTATAGAGACCTATATTCATAGATAAGAATTATTGACTAATAATAAAGTACTTATGTAGTAGAATAATAGTATATTAATTCAATTAATCATGATAAAATAAATTATATAATTTAATTAGGCTAATATTATTAATTAATATATCAGCTCATATTAAGTACCAACATTTTATCTTCCTGGGTTAGGTGAGCGTGGTTAAAGAAATTAGATTCCCAATACACGAGTCATCTCTATCCAACAAACACGTCTACATATTAGAACTGACATGATCAAACCATTATTTACCTCTCCACTTTTTTCCTTCTCTGCTGGAAGTGCAAGCCCTTAATGTTCATAAAAAGGATGACAAATTAATTACATGAATTCGATTGTGCTAATTAATGGAGCTGATCAGAAACTTTCTAAAGCCGAAGAAGGAAAAAGAAGAGAAACACTGCTGGAATCCCGCGTGGCCGTGGTCCACAACACAATGATTGAGCCATCTGTGTCACTGTCTCTGAAATCGAGTACTTAAAATAGTCCACTTATTATTTTAATTTTCACCTTGTATTCAACGTTTTAAATGCTATCCGATAAGCATCACTCATAGTTGCTAAGGACCTTTCTCTAATCCATATCCTACTTCTACTGCTCCCACGAGATAAATATCCTAACTATGATTCAAATTTTTTTTACAGTGGGAAAAATTTAACTATTCATATTAAAATGTTGTACAAGTTTAACCTATAAAGTTAAGCATTGAAATTATTAAACTGACGAGTATAAATGATTCAAACACTTAATCTAATAATAGATACTATTTACAGTTGCAGTTGAAACCCTAAATGCAAGGGATGCGCACGCACTCTAACTATTTGAATACTATGGTCAAAGAATCCACCTATAAATATTTAAGATATAGAAATTTTTAGGTAAGTTTGACCTATAAGTAAATAATAAATTGTAGATTAATAAATCTATTCATACAGTGATGAACAAAATTTATATATATGAGCATTGGCCCTCCACTTAATTACTTAGGAACATCCATGGGAAGACTCTGAGCACAAAGGTCCAAATTGACTGGATGACTTTCATGTTTTCATCAAGTCTTATCTATCTTTCATTTAATTATTATTACTATTATTATTATTATTATATGTCATTCTTTCTTCTAACCCCGGATTTGGTTGTGGGTGGCGGGCTCCAACCTATGGATCGCTATGGCCCCTTGTGGTTGGCCCTGTGTCAGTCAAGCACAGGATCAAAGCTTTGTTTATCTTTTTCCCTTCAATTATTATGGGTCATCTCTTATGATATATTCTGACATATACCTAATACCAAATATATTTCATAGTAAGAGATAAGGACTGAACAACGATCGGCCTTCATGAATTTAACGTAAGGTTCTTTACTTGGAATAATTAATTTAATCGCTATTAAAGTTTCGTTGGCAAAGTTCATTCGTATTTGAATAAAAAGGATAAGGAAAGAAAAAAAAAAAAAAAGAAGAAGAAGAAATTTGCACTACGCTAGTGTGCTACTATGACTAACTTTTCTCACATATTCACTGCAAAAAACTGTGGGGTTAACTGCGGTTATCCTTGCAGTTAACCAAATCGCGACTAAAAGAAATTTTAGCCATGGTTAACTCGATAATCGTAGGTAAATACCTACAGTTATTGAAGCACATGAAAGCGCATGATAATCCGCCAGTAAACCTACTGCCCTAGAAGCAACAGAACTCCCCCTGCACTCCCAATAATGCGACACTGTCATATGTTTTCTGCAATAAAAAAAGAAATTGCCCCCGAGAAAAATAAAGTTTCGAATGCATGTTTTAGATTTTGTATTTGCTAAGCTTAGTGTTTAGGATAGGGTCATTTGTCTATGTCTTAAATACAAATTTAACAAATAACAGACTAAAGAGATAGTATTTGATCACCTGATTACTAAATCATTTCTGCAATGTTACATTGTTTGGTTGAAACATGGGAAGATAAGTGAGTAATGTAGAAACTATACTTGAAACTCTTGTAACACCACATGGTTCAAGAAAATGTTGTTAGTAATGACCCTATACATGAAATGGTCAATGATGCATTCAGGCATCATTTCAATAATTAGTGTGCGAAAGAAAATAAAATAACATCTCCACCACCAACCTAAATGATGTCTGATGATAATGCAGATTTGTTAGAGTAATTAAATATGGTCAACAATATTTATATGAAGAGAGTGAGAAGTATACAAAATTGTCATTTTTTGTGAAATTATGACACATAAAGTGTTTGTGTAGAATGACCAACAAGGCAATGTCAATTATTCTAGAATTGTTGGCAAGTAAAATTTCACCATCATTCTATGATGCAAAAAGAAAAAATCAACAAACTTAATCTAAATTACACCAAAATTCATGCATGTCCTAATGATTACATGTTGTACATAAGAGAGGATGTTGATAAGGATAGCTGTGAACAATGCCATACGTCTAGATGAAAACCAAAGGGTCTAGGTATTTCAAGTGCCTATAAAAGGGAGAAACTACTTGCAAAAGTTCTACGATACATTCCATTAAAATCATGTTTACAAAGGTTGTTTATGTCGTATAATACTATTGAGCACATGTAATGGCATGTGGTGGAAAAAAGTAATGATTGCATTATCTAAAGTGTGAAAGAAATTTGACACAATGCATCCTGAATGTGCATCAAATCCTCCAATGTCTTGGGTTGTTTAATGATCACCTTAATGTTGGGTCAACTAATGTGTCCTTTATGTTCCCACCATTCAAAAAATCAATCAGTGGTTTTTCATACTTTAATCTATCTCCAATGGAAAAACTGCAAGCCCATCTATATATATTAAGTAACTGTAGAGAAGTAAATCCTTACTTTCGGTAAGAAAATTCTATTTTCCCCCACTGAATACATCCACCCTAAACCACATGCTTACTAACCATTTATGTATGTTTAGGGAATTCAAAGGCAACATACGGAAACAATTAAAGGGTCATACACGGTTTTCATTTGAGATAGATAAGAACGTTCATAGATAATCCATTAAATAGTTCTCTTGTTATGTAAGTACATTTACTAATTTACGCTTATTTCATCCTTAAAGTGGTTATGACAGTTGTTTTACCTTTTTAGATAGCAAATGACAATACTAGAGCTCACTTAGATAATTTCAAGTATTTTGCCACAAGACTAATTGATCTTGCAAAGCGTTATAGTGCATATATCATTAATAGGTTCAAGTTTCATACCTTAGAATGGGACTACAGGCTAAATATAAAACAATGGAGTTTTTTGATATATTTGGAACAAAGAGCTACTCAAGTAGTAGTGATGACCATATGTGGTTTGCTGATATGTCTTACTATGCAAAATTAGTTGACATCGTTAAGCTAAATTATTATGGTCGTTTTACAATTACTTAGTTCAAATGTATGTGGGCCAACATAGCCAACTCTAGAGGAATTACAACTAATGATTTATGTTTTACATCTATAAATTCTAATCGATTAATACACATGGGTAACCATGAAGATGATGAGTCAAACATCCAAACTTCATAGGCTTAAATGGTTTATTATGTGAAAAATGAATTAGATAACAATTGAAGCATACATGTACATCTTAAGTCACGTGACTTATACGAAATGGTAGAAGATAATGGTGATATATATTACAAAATGAGCCATATGAGCATCAAAACTTGGATGTATTATTTCCTGAAAGAGAAGAAAATATATCATTAACAAGGTGTTTAGCTATGCTTATATTATTTATGCCTTGTTGAAAAGTAACTTTTTCTGTTGTAAATACATTCCTAATATTAATTATGACCTTGTCTTATCATTTATCTAACATTAGCTAATTTCAACTTTTTGCAAGAATCCTAAGGACGAAATGATTCTACACAACAAAGAAAAATAGTTCATACCCTACGGGTGGCTCTTCATGGTAAGTGCTAACTACTCAGAGCATTCCTTTAAGTGATAGCACTCATGGATGTACTCAATTAGCACAAAAAATAATTGCTCATAATGATGAAGATGACACCACAAGGATTAGGCTATTGAGACATCTTCACAGCCAACACATAAGCCGTCATGCAAGAGGGCTTGCTTGGTAAATGTGGTTGGTTAGCATGCCAAAGAATTATGATGAATTTGACTCAAAAGCTTTCATTCTAATGTGGATAATTTGGTTCGCATATAGAGATAACACAATTAAATAAAAATCACTCACACACCACGATGTTTGGTCGCTTCCTCAAGGGGAGAGAATTGAATTACATTAAAATGATACGATCCAACCAACCAGTGATAAGGTTGATTTATTGAATTGATTCTTGGCCATCTTGGAAAATACTTCAATTTATTTCCCATAAACTTTCCTAGTTGAAAAAAGTTCCATACAAGTACAAGGATTCAATGTACAAAAATACTATTCAGGTATTATCTTCCATTTTTTAACTATTATATGTATGCTTTTTGAGAGGTATAATTGCTAATCTTATTGTTGTATCTTGAAGGCTAAATTTGTAGTTGACTATGATTTACACAAAAACTATATTATGAAATCTATTGGAATGAAGTGGAAGGACAGAAGCCAAGAATTATAGGAAAAGACAAATGATGACACATGCACCATAAATGAACTAATTACTAAAGTTGCCACTGTCTTAAATAAAGTTCATTTGACTCTATTAGGTGATTATCGTCTAAAACCCTAAACTAAGGTAATAAAAAAAATTTTTCATTAGTTCATTTTAGATTGGCTTATAATTATGTTTTTTCCCCAATGATTAGCAAAACTCCTTGAAGAACAAAGACAATAAAAAAAAAGCATGTACCATACTTGTAGATCAAAGTCTTTCGCAAGCAAGAAGGCGGAGATGATAACTTCAATCTCTAGAAATCATATTGTATTATTGTTATGTCCTTTTCTTTGTTGTAATTCTTATAAGTAATAATAAAAGTTAGACTATGGCTGCCCAATTAATGGAGGAGAAGTTTGGACAATCATGCATAAGCATGCTAATAGGTCCTTTGTTATGAGAAGGCTTAAGTAATTAGTGTAAGTGTTTATCTATTTAAATTGCATACACTTGGTCTGTGTAACTGGCATAGAGTTTATGGACTTCATTTCTTGTTGGTTGTTGTCCATTTTATGCATTTCTCAAATTTATTTGGTTGACACAGAACATATTACTGAATTTAAATACAATCCAATATCCACATCCCAATTAATATCCACTCAAGATCCCATGGCCTTTGCTTTAGGTAATCATAAGCATTGTGCTCATGTGCGAGGGTTAAAGTTAGGTTTATGCCCTTTTCAAGTACTTCAACGACCACATCTACTTCTACTAATGCACAACTAGAAAATAAGGTCAATTTTTTCGAATCTAAGATCAATGCAATGATAAGTTACATTATAAAGAATGTGTAGCATTTTAAACATCACCGATAATGTCTTTAATCTATAATTTATAGTTCATTTATATTATAAGTTCAATGATAATTGTCTAATATTATTTTTCGTATCATATCATGTAGCCACCTGATCATGGAAGTAGATATGCAGACTTTTCTCTACACCAATCAGACCCAAAACAGTAATAGTTTCTTTGAAGTTGTAATAACTTTAGGATTATGCTTTGGATGTTATAACTAAATGTAGTACTTTATAATGTTATAACATTGTTATATTTATAACTAAGTAATGTATGATGTCTATGGGACTTGTGGCTGTGAATGAATGTTAACAATGGTTGTTATTTATTCAAGTACTTCAAATTTAGCATCTTATAGGCATTAAGCAAGGAAAAGAAATTCAACTATACAATTTAAATATTTTTTTATATTTTTTTTTAAAAAAATGCTTATAAGCGATAGATTAAACCACTGAATTTTAAAAAATCTCCATATATATAACTGCAATTAGAAGAAACCACAAGGAAATTTTCAATTGAATTGGCTACGATTTACCGTAGCTAATTCTATATGATATTACCAAGTGATTTCCCCAATTCTAACATAAAACCACACATTATTTGCGATTTACATAACCACAGGTAAAATCATTAGCTGCCATTAAATCCAAAAAAACCACAGCTAATACTACTCTTTTTAGTAGTGTTTATATGGTTTTTAATGGTAGCTTTCACGAGCATAAAAAATAAAAAATGAGGCAACGTAGTTCCACGGAGAAGAGTTAATGATCGAAAGAAAGAAAAACGTCGAGTAGAAAACTCAATTTGACAAGCTATAGTGAACTAAAATTTACCTATGCAGTACTAGTGCTAGATATCACTGTAAAAAAAATAAGCTTAAAGTGAAGCTTCGGTGACACTCTTTTGTCGTCACTGGAAGTTGGCTGACTAGTTGTCAAACATTTTTTTACAGAATCCTCCAACCAGAGAAATCAATTTCTTAGTGACAAGTTGTTTTAATCGTCAGGTTGGCAATCACTTTAACCAAAAAAATTTAACTTACAAAACCAAGAAAATTGTAGATAGAGTTTTAGTGACAATTTTATATAGTTACCGCTGAAAACTTTCACTTACCGCAATTGAAAAAAAAAATATTATGTTTGTCTTTAACTTATTATTAAATTATTATTTTGGTCTTTTAATTATTTTATTTTTAAAAATAATCTCTTGTTTATTAAAAAATTATTACTTTTAATTCTTTATTTTTAAAATTATTACTATATATAGTCTTTGAATTAAATTTTTATTAGCTAGTTTAAAAAGATAAAAAATAATAATTTTTATTTTAAAAAATAAAATGAATAAAAGATGAAAATTATAATTTAATAATAAGTTAAAATTAAAATAATATTTTTCTCAACCTTAACCTATGTTTCCTAAAATACTCTAACAGCAACATTTAAAGTCGCCATTGAAACTTTCAACAACAAAATTTGATGGCGATATCTTTTGTCTCCCTGCTGCTACTGAAAGCCTAATGTATGTCACTTCTTGTGGTGTATATACAGACAAATATTTTGTTTCGTAAAGTTAATTACCAAACAGCCCACGTTACCAAAACCAATGGCTAGCATGGGATTTTGATTCAACACATAAAAATGCTGCGACAACCATGGTGATGTGATGATTCTGTATGATTTCATTACAATAATACCTTCCTGCCTTTATAGCATCTTTGGACTCAGAAAACTGCAAAATAGAAATCACATATATATGGATATATATTCTTCACCGAATACAGCGACAATACAAATGTTGGACCCGAAACATGATACTGCGGCGATTACTGTTAGTGTGTGACTGTGTCTTATATTATAAAAACTGAAAAAATGAAACCAGAATGCAGCGATGTGTCTCGAATTTTTTATGTATAGTAAATAGTGGTTCAGTGGACAAGCACAAAACGACATAAAGAATGTGTGTTTGCCTAATCTCCCGCTCTCGCCCACTCCTTTATTTATAATAGAGTCTTGATTTGTCGTTATAGCACTTGGCATGCGGTCTTTTGTGCACTGTTAATTTAATCAATGTAGACGACACTGTTTTTCTTTGTCGTCTAAATTGCAGGTGCGACATCGTTTAACTCAATTGGTTCAATATCATTTAAATAATTTAAGAGCGAAACATTCTCTGATATTATTTGCAGGATTAATTAACTTTAAAAAAAATATAAAATTAATCTTTTCTTTTTATATTTTTTTTACAATTTAATTTCTCATAAATTAATTATAACAAATTAGTTTTTTTTATAAATTTAAATTTGTATAAAATTAGTCTCTTACAAATTAATTTTGTATAAAATTAATTCTTGTATTTAAATTAATGAGAGAATAATTTTACATAAAATTTTAAGAGGTTGATTTGTCATAATTATTTATAAAAGTAAATGATTAATCTAATTTTTTTTAATTTAAAAATATTTTGTGTGATGCCCGTGAACTAATTGAATATTCAACTTCGGAGTTAATACCTGGTTATTATTTTCCTAACACTTAATTGAATATTCCGTACGTCAGCTAATATTTCTTAATTTCGAGGGAGAGAAAATGTTGACAACACTCCTACTGAATCTTGTTTAATATATTGGAAAAAAATTTAAGTATAATTCTTATATTTTTGTTATCAATTTTTTTAATAAAAATATATTAAGTGAAACGATTAATGAAAAAAAAAAACAAATACAGCGGGGAGAAGTTGGCCAAAAAAAATGTTAAAATATTAACAATATAATAATATTAAGAGCAATAATTAGTTAAACGACTGATAGTGATGTGAATGGATGGCAATTTTGCACTAAAAGAAGACGCCGATCAAGTGCTTATAATATTCAGAATTTAAAATGATGGTAGTCAAAAAAATGAATTTAATTTTATTGAAACAGTATTAAGTAGGTCATGTAATAAAAGATATTTTAATTTTGTAGCATTTGTATTTTGTTTTATTATCCCCATACATGGCCTTTGTATGGACAGTCCACAGATCGATGTGGACTGCTCACTAGACTTGCAAATATTCTCTCTTTTATTTATATTAAAAAAAAAGGGTGATACCATAGGGATGATCTCATCTAAAAAGAAGATTAAAATTTTTATAAAAAACATATAAATATAAACATCTCCTATCCGCGTTGAAACTAATTCATCAAGAAGGGTTTTCCCATCCTTAATCGTAGACTCTCATCTTCTATCAATCCAAATTTCTTGTTTAATTGGACAGCAAAGAGTAATTATATGAAAATTTAGTGATTTAAATTTTTATTAATAATAATATAAAATTTTTAATTAATATAACTGATATTATAAATAAAAATTTTAATCATTAAATTTTCTTACAACTCAGTTAACCAATTTAGATGACAAGGGATTCTCACACCTTTTACCCAGTTAGAAAAGGTCCATTAATGACATGGGGAAGGAAGGGATAATAAAAAGTCCCACCCTCATCATTAGCTATAGAAACCAGGTTGGCTTCTTTACACAAAAGGTTATCGTATATTTTAAAAAATTTAGACAAAGTTAGATTAATTATAAATAAATAAATCAAGTTAATTATAAAAAATACATAATTTAAAAGAATTTTATATAATCACATCTAGCATGCTTATACATATTTTTATTATTGACTTGATTTCATATTTTTCTATATTATCTATTAAGAATCTTTGATCATCTATTTTATTTTCTTTCTTCACTCTTCCTCTGTTTTAAATCAAAAAGCAAAGTGACATATTACCAAATTGGAAGGACCCTCCAGGAAACCTTTCTTTAGGAGGAGTCTATGTTAGTAAGAGAATCTATATATATATATTTAGAGGAGTTTTAACCAGCTTGAACTCTTTTTCAAAAGTCTAATCACAAGATTTCAAAATATGCTCAATTCCTTTAGGATAATGCAGCCATAGTTTACCCAAATAACCATGTCTTTTTCTTAAAGCATCAAGCATGACATGAAAAGCAAAATGATGCAACCAAACAAAGAAGTGAATTTTTTGCTCATGACCCAGATCACAAAATTAATTCATGCTTGGAAGATGGAGGAAAATATTATTTTAATATCTAACTTATTATTGAATTGTTATTTTGATGTGTAATTCCTTTTATTTTCAATATAATTTTTTATTGATTAAAAATTGTTACTTTTAATTTTTTATTTCTAATATCATTAATATATATAGTCCATTTATCAAAATTCTATTAACTTATGTAGAAGAATCAAAAATAATAATTTTTAATCAGTGACAGACTATTTTAAAAAATAAAATAGTGAATGAACAAAGTAATAATTTAATGATAAATTATAAACTAAAATAATATTTTAGCCCATGACTTATCATTCATTTTAATCCCATATTTGTTTTATTTTTTAAATAGTTTTTTATTGATTAAAAATTGATATTTTAGTATCTCTCTTTTGAGATCATTATTATAGTTTTTTGAATTAAGTTTCATTAATTCACGTAGAAGAATAAAAAGTAATAATTTTTACTCAGTAGAAATTTATTTTAAAAAATAAATAAATAAATATTAAAATAAAAACTCAATAATAAATAAAGAGCCAAAATAATATTTTTATCGAAAATATCTTTTGTATCATGGACAGAGTGTGAATGATATATCATCGATAAACATACTTGTTTTTACATACCCCGTGATTACTTTATCACTTTCTCATGATCACAATCCGTGAACCCTTCACACATATGTATAACTTTGTCTTCAAGTCCTTTAGCTTAATCACTTATGTTGTTTCCTTTTCGTCTCTTGCTTTAATACAATTTAAATCTCACTCAAGACTCTTCAAGACACGATTTAATTAATGTTTGTTCAGACCGAAAATACAAGTTCTTGATGTTTACTTTTATTAAACATTTTGTGAAAAAATGAAACCTTTCATCAATGCACACTCATACATGCACGCATTTCCTCTGATAGGATAATGCAAAATTATTACGTACAAACCCCAAATCATCCATTTAATTATGCTAGTCTTTCTTTCTTTTGTTTTCTTTTTCATTTTGTTAGAATAAAATAATTATATTAATTTGTACAAACTACAAGATAAGTTTGGTAATAGAAAGACACAATGTGTGCTTTATTTCGCAGGTCATTAATTATGAATAAAGAACCTACATGCTTCCATTTAAAAAGAAGTATACATGAGGAATGGAAGTTTAAGTCATTCGAACTAGCTATGTATGGTAATTGTATTCCTTGCCGGAAACCTAAATATGATTTACCCTTTAAATATAATTTAATTCTTATTAAAATTTTAAGAGTGAATTTCACAATTTACATTTGAGACATGTCTAAATTACACTGGTCATTTTTTGAAATCCTAAAAAAAATAAAATTACACTAACCTCCTTTAAGACAAACATAAATTATAATTATAACATTCACCTTGACAAAAACGTCCTAATATTCATTACCGATATAACATAATTAAAAAGTATAAAATATATAATTAACCAATATAAAATAGTCACTTTTTGAATTTAGAATAATTTATAACTTTAAACACAGAATTAAGAAATATATTTTCAATAAATTATGTTTTTGATAAAATAAATTAATACCATTCTTAAAGATAGTTTAGGTATCTTTTTAGGTTTTTAATGAGGTTTGTGTACATTTTTATAATTAAAAAAAAAAACAGTGCAGTTAAATATCTTTTTTGAAAAACGAGTCATTTGCGATATTTGTAAACATTTAAATTCAATACATATATAGTACTATGCAAATTTACCGTTGTACAACAGATCTATTATACAGCAGTGAATCAAAGAAAAAAAAATAACAAGCAAAAATTAATAAAAAAAATTGTGTGTGTTTTACCCATACAACATATATGTTGTATAGTAGAGGATCTGAATTCATATATAATGAGGCGAAAAGAAAAATAGATGCCAATTAAAATTACATTATTAATGCATGATTGGCAATTAGATCTATCAATTATATTACAGTGTTGATACTATTCCATTAGGCCTCAATAAAAGTGATAGTTACCTAACTGGATTCGTTTAACATGGCTAACAATTATTCATTTGTCTTCTACGAAGTATATATAATCTTAGGATACAATAGGGCCAGCTAGTGACAAAATATTAGATTAGAATTTTCAAGTTTTGTTGGAAAATTTTTCAAATGCATGCATTGAAGTTAGGAGACCACGAGGATCAGAGTTATCTATAAATGGTGTGTCTTTTCCTCGGCCTCATCAAACATGTTTAGTAATTAATTAATGTAATTTAATGTTTTGGTTATGTCTATGCAACAATTACAATTTCTCATTGTCTCTTTGTAAGCAATCTAGATATTTTTATGTTTTTGCAGTAATATGATACTATGTTTGATTATAATAGATTATGAGATGAAAATTTAATAATTTATATTTATATTAAATTAATATAATCACATATAATTTTATTTTTTATTTATAAATTTCAATTATTAAATTTTTATCTAATGTCTCTCATGATCAAACATGATTTTATGTTACTACCAAAACATGAAGAAATCTAAATTACTTTGCAAGCAAGTGATATACCTTTATGCATTTAAATTACATACTTAAGGATACTAATTAATGTAATTTTTTTCTTTCAGATATAAATGATATGTCTTGCTTAAGATTAAGTTTCTTTCTTAATTAATGATTTTAAGAGATTATTCTTTTATATTGACTTTAATTTGTGCATTTGAAATTTATGCTATAGTACAGTGAATTATATTCCTTTCTTCTTCAATTTGCTAAAATATATTATTTCTTTTCTATTTTCAACGTATACATCTTCTCACTTGAAACCAAAAGATATTCTTTATTTTAGTTTAAATTGACGAAAATACTTTTTTCTTTGAATTGACTGAAATACCCAATATTTTTTAACTGAATACTTTCCTATACTACTAATCCAAAATTAAACTTAAAACTAACTTTTAAAAGCTAATTCACTAATAAATTAAGTTTGAACAAGTAAATTTAAAAATATTGTAGAGTTGAAAAGTTTGACTGTTAACTATTAATTATGAGCTAGCCAGCTAATTTGTATAAAAGAAAAAAAAAAAGTGAAGAACTTTAAAATTATTATCTTTTCGCATGAAGGATAGATGCTACATTGATGTTGGTTGATATATGACAATGACTATGTAAAGTTTAATTAAAATGTCCAATATTTTATTTTTATTTGCAGATATATTTCAACTAAGAATAATAGAAATGAATTTGAAAGGAACATGGAATAATCACCTTTCATGAATTTTTGTAATTTTAATTTTTATATATAATTTTATTTTATATTTTTTAATTTATAAAAATTTACTTTCTTAAATTGTAATAATTTATTTCTTTTAATTAAAACATTTGATTCGAACACTCTCATTTTCTTATAATCAAATTATAAATCATTGTGATGGCATGACTCTTAATTCCTACAAAATAAATTCCATATGTATATAAGTTGCTAAAAATTTTTTATAAAAATACTAAAATTAAATTTAAGTGCTATTCAGTTTTTAATATATATATATCAAAATAAATTACTATAATTTCAAAGAAATTGTGCGTAATTAACTCATTATTAATATTATAATTCAATCTGTTAAATGTTATTTCAACATCCATTGCCCCACTTGGCTGTCTCTCTGAGTAATGCACAGCTCACGAAGAGAAAGCTATGGGAGTTGCCGCCAATAGTAGTGACATGGAGCACCTTCTCCTTCCTTCTCCTTTTTCTTTCTTCCAAGCTTAATGAATAACCTTAAAAAAAAAAACAAAAATGGTTCTATAATTATAGCATATTTGACGAGCATATCTGTATATATTTAATTGCATGTTTCAATTTTCTTATGTTTATTTAGTCCTCTGATTTTCCTTCCATGATAATCTAAAATTATTTTTTGTCTTTCGTTTTGTTTTATTGAGAGATTTAAAAGATTATACGTCTTTATTATTCAGACTATAGAGTTCTCTATTTAATTTATGAAATGATTATTTTTCATGTGTTTTGATCTATTAATTTCCTTAGAGTCTTTTTTTTTTTTGGCCCAAATTTCCTTAGAGTCATAGATCTTATAATATTGTGAACTTTAGTAAATTGATCTGTATAGTGAATAAAGATAATGATGTAATTGTAACATTGTTGATACTGATGAAAAATAATTTTATGTATCAATAAAACTTTAATTTGTAACTTAATTCAATAATAAAATTGTTATAAATTAAATTTTTTCTTTTCAATTTAAGAACTCTGTTTTTTATAAGGATAGTTAGATATTACTTTTGTGTATAATGAACTCGAAGGCTAGCTCATTGCCTTGTTTTAATTGAATAGAGACAATAATAATAATAACAATGAGACTAATGTTTGTAAAATAAAGCTAATTTTTTTGTCTTTATTTTTTCATGCACACGAAAACTGAAATAAAAAATCTTTGAACATGTATTTCTTATTAAAGAAAAGTTATATGCACTCGTTTATAGTTTTGTTATATTATTATTCAATGACAAATTTGTTTAATTTTTTAATTATATTGCAACATGTATATAATTATTGTAAATAACTATTTTATTTATAAATTAAACATTATAAATTAATCAAATGCTTATCCTATTATAATTAAAAAAACAACCTAACAAAAATTTTAGGAACTAGTCTAATTCAAGAAACAATTATGTGTTGTTATATATTCTTTCTTACAGTGCCCTAACACGGATCCTTTAAAATTGAATGGAAAAATAATTCGGTATATATAATTTTCGCTCCTTAAATTATGAATAAACCATAGAGTCTTCATTCTTTTATTTTTCCGCAAAGGTAGGCTTTATTTAAATACCTTTTTTATTTTTGGTGGGGGACAAAATCCATATCACTTGGTGGGTAACGGAGCATTTCCTTATTAGAATACCCTTTCGAAATCCATAAAAACAAAATAGTACAGATTATTATAAATAAAAAATCATATATATATATATATATATAATAAATATATAAAATTGATGATAAATGTGAAAGAACAAAAGGAGAGTCAATAGGTTTTCAAATACGTTGCTATCGTTGGGTGTGGTTTTGACCTACTCATTGGGAACAAATGCCAGTTGCTACAACATGCAGGCCGAAGCTAGTGCTTTCCTTTTAGAGAGCTGGAAACCAGCTGGAGTTGACTGCTACATCCGTATACACAATTACACATATCCCACTGCCCCATTTCCCCACACTTTCCTTGGAAATTGGATTTCATATATATATATATATATATATATATATATATTCCTAATGGTGCATTTTGTACATTATTTTTATATTTAAATCATTAAATTAAAATTTTAAATCATGTGATTAAAATTTAAAGTTTTTATTATGTATACTGATTAAAATTAATCTAAATCATTAGATAATATATATTTTTTTAATATTAATGATTAAATTCTTATATTTCTTAAAAAATATAAGAAATCAAAATTCATTCCCTTCTCTTTCTTTTTCATTTCCATTATTTCAGGAAATATGTGTATTTATTAATTGATATTTAATTTTTACATATGAATTAAATTTTGATCATTGAATATATCTATATCCTTACTGTTTGAAAAAAAAGTATTATTTTGACATCTCAGTAAATTATTATTTTAGTATATTATTTATTTTATTTTTAAATAGTCTCTTATTAATTAAAACTTATTATTTTTGTCCTTCCATTTTTAACATTATGATCATATATAGACGGAGTAAAATTAAAAGTGACAAATTTATTATTAGTAAAAATCATTTTAATAAATAAAATAATTTACATAATGAGTCATGCACTTAATATTTTTATCAAGAGTTCATTCTTTTTTATTTACCTTCAATTACACCATCTAGTACTAAAGTATAGTAACAGAAGTTAGATGTACAATATATTTTTAAAGAGAATTAACATAGTAAATAAAAAAGACAATTCATTTTCTTAAAATTTGTGAAAATTTAACATTATTATATTATTGTTTGGAGTGAGCATTGACTCGGTTAATTCGGTCTGACACGGTCATATCGGGCCAAGTTATGATAAGGCCAAATAAAAAAATTTGTAAATTTTATCGGGTCGGGTCGGGTCGAGTTCTAGAGGTGACATAAGATTCAGTCCAATATTTATTTTAATTTTTATAATATATTTTTAATTTGATTTAAAATAAATTTTATTTATAGATAAATTTTAAAATATCAATTATTTTCAACTTTATATTATTTTTCATTCCAAATATTAAAATTTTTTAATTTTAGTTTATTTCTATTCAAATCTTTTTTTTGTTAAAAATAAATTATTTTTACAAAATAATTCATATTTCATTTTTTACAAAAAGACTCAACCTGGTTAATACCGAGTCTAATTGGGCTAAGTCAAGTCAAAAGTCCAACAAAATTAATCTAATATAAAATTGGGTTGGGTGTTGACAAAATTGCGAGTCAAACTTAACTCATACTCATCCCTAACTCTTATAAGAAAAAATGCACTTTATCATTGTCTAATTCAAATTTAAATAAATCTTGATAGCACATTGACTGTCAGATAAAAAATTCTTATAGTATTTTAGTTAGCAATTTTTATCTTACAATTAACCGATTTTAGTTGATATATAAAAATATTTATTTTATTTACTACTAACAATTCTCTAATATACGAGGCCTTTTAGATAAGATTTTTTTTTAATTTTAACTTAATTTCTTTTATTTGTTGTTAGGGTTTAGATTAGTCCAAGTATAGTCGGTATAATTGCAGTCTTTGATTTATTATGATTCAAAGATTTAAATAAAGTAATTAAGTAATGTAATAGGAAGGTAATCTCACATCGTTATCTTCCTCCATATTCTTTTGGGGTTTGATTAAAACTAATTTAATTAATCTTGACAATTAATTAAATGCTTTCTTATTTCTGTTGACGACACAATCTTTGTTCCGATATTTTTCATTTTCCTATTTTACATATGCACACACATGTTCATATCTCATTGATTATATCGTAATAAAGACGGCAGTCAGAGAAGACCCAAATCCCCATCGCGGTAATCAAAAATTAATTACACCTTTCTTAAACAAAAAAAAGGAGGACGGATGATTAATTACTTAAAATATTAATTAATTAATTTTAGAAAATTAATTTAATTTTTATATAATTTACTAGAATATCGTATAATATTTAAAATATAAGTCTATTAAAATATTATATTGTGTGCACCCATAAATAGTGTTAATTAAATAAGAATAAAATAATAATTATAAAAATTATTATTAAACCCTAATCATAGTTAACCTTCTATAAATAGGACTAAATTACTATACCATTAAGATAGCTCATTAGATAGTAAGACTTAAGACTTTTTGAGTAAAATACTTTCAAGTATCTTGTAGTGGCAAAAGAGAGGAGATTTGGGTTGTGAAATCTCGAGATACACCTAATATACTATCATATCTCATTCGATTAATTATCCCAACCAGAGATTAAGCTTCCGCAATTAGAACATCAGTATAAGTCTTTTACTCTGAATCTATGAATATATATATTCATTTATTCCCTTCATAATTAATTAGTAAAATTTTGATAATAAATTTATTAAAATAAATAAAATATTACTGCAAAAAATAATATTTTCAAATTTTTAGTGTATCCCCACATAAAAGATAAAACCCAAAATAATCATGATATAGAAGATGTGGATTGTGAAGAGAAGCTTATTCCTCTCTCTCCCTCTCATACTCTATTTTTCTTTTCTGCTATGAATTATAAGATCCACCCACTCAACCTAAGAAAACGCGTATGCTTCTTGGGTTAATATTTTGCTCCTTTTGGCGTTCCTTTGTTCCCTTCTCTCCCAATATAAATACAACCCCACCCTCCTTCTTCTTCCCCCACTCCCCTCGCCTTCACTCTCACTCTTCACCGAATTCAAACCAACCTCTGTTTCTCTGTCTCTATAATGGCTCTCTCTCTTTGTTCACTCTCCTTCTTCTTCTTCCTCTTCTTTGTTTCCTTCTCTCTCACTCTCTCTGCCCAACCCAATCATAACACTTCCAGCTCACACTCACTCTCACTTTCTTTCCCTCTCACTTCGCTTCCTCTCTCCCCCAACGCCTCTGCCAAATTGCTTTCTGCTTCTCTCGTCTCAAACTCCAGACGAAACCCACGACCCACTACCCCTTCTTACAACTTCAAATCTTCGTTTAAGTATTCCATGGCTCTGATTGTGACTCTTCCAATAGGGACTCCTCCACAGGTTCAGGAGATGGTTTTAGACACCGGAAGCCAACTCTCTTGGATTCAGTGTCACAAGAAGACCCCTGCGAGACCTCCTCCTCCTCCCACGGCTTCCTTCGACCCTTCTCTCTCCTCCACTTTCTCTCTCCTCCCCTGTAATCACCCTCTCTGCAAACCCAGAGTTCCCGATTTTACCCTCCCCACCTCCTGCGACCAGAACCGCCTCTGCCACTACTCCTACTTCTACGCCGACGGCACCTACGCCGAGGGCAATCTCGTCCGAGAAAAATTCACCTTCTCACGTTCCCTAAGTACCCCTCCTCTTATCCTCGGCTGCGCCACCGAAACTAGTGACTCCCAGGGTATTTTGGGAATGAATCTTGGTCGCCTCTCCTTCGCTTCTCAGGCGAAAATCACAAAGTTCTCTTACTGCGTACCGCCCAGACACACCGGACCCGGACCACTTCCGACCGGGTCCTTCATCCTCGGAAACAACCCGAGTTCTGCTGGGTTCCGGTACGTGAACTTGTTGACTTTCCCACAAAGTCAACGCATGCCGAACCTGGACCCCTTGGCCATCACCGTACCAATGCAGGGCATTAGAATTGGAGGGAAGAGGCTCAACATCCCACCATCTGTTTTCCATCCGAACGCTGGCGGGTCGGGTCAAACCATGGTGGACTCCGGATCCGAATTCACTTTCCTCGTGGACGAGGCTTATAATAAGGTGCAGGAGGAAGTAGTGAGGCTCGCGGGGCCTAAGTTGAAGAAGGGCTACATGTACGGTGGAGTTTCTGACATGTGTTTTGATGGCGATGCGATGGAGATCGGACGGTTGATAGGCGACATGGTGTTTGAGTTTGAGAAAGGCGTGGAGATAGCGATTCCGAAAGAGCGGGTACTAGCTGACGTGGGTGGTGGGGTGAAGTGCGTGGGGATAGGACGGTCGGGTAGATTGGGTGCGGCCAGTAACATTATTGGAAACTTCCATCAGCAAAATCTATGGGTGGAATTCGATCTGGCCAATCGTAGAGTGGGTTTCGGTCAGGCCGATTGTAGCAGATCAGCCAAGTAGACGGAAAGCATAGTTATGTGGGTACGGGTGCATTATAGTTTGATGTGTACGCAGTAGATTAGCTAAATGGTGTTACTGTATAAATCATAACCCACGTGTCGCTATAAGAGTAGTGATTTGAGTCGGACGGTCCAGGAAGGAAAAGAAAGGTGTGGGTTATGCCAAGGGTAAACGTCAATCGTTTTGGACCAGCGCAGGAGGTGGGGCTTATTCTTCTTCTTCTTCTACTCTTATAAAAAGGCGATGCTTCGAAGCTCGTAATAATCTTGTACACTATACCTGGGATGAGACTTATGTATATATGAGGAAAAGTAAATATGACATGATATGTTTATGAATCTCTCTCGTTACTTTTCTTCGCGTAATTGTGCAAAACGGCAAAATCTCATTGTGTCGTTCATTTTGCTCTTTCTCCTAGGTTGTAAACTTTTTAGCGGTTAGAATTCCATCTTGGGATCTTACATTCGCCACGCTCGAAAGTTTTATAATCTCTGCTTTAGTAATGGGATCAATGTTCAAATTTTAAAAATGTCCTTGATCTGGAAAATTTTGGACTTATCTCCTCATAAATTTTGTCTCAGCATTTAAAAAATATTAACTTCTCCGTGGAATTTAGTATTTGTAGCATCATTTTTCCCAGAGAGTTGGTTGAATTTTTTTTCTCTTTCATAAGGTTTGAATTTTTTATATTTATATTATTATTAATTGTGCTAGACCAAAAAAACTTGAAAGTTCTAGAGTCTCATAACCTGTATTCCATTATTTAATTTTCATATAATTATTAAAGGGCCAAATAAGTTTTCTAGCAATACATAATTTCATTTAATACTTATTATATCATATATAAAGAGAATATCTAATTTAATTAACTCACTCAAAAATTTGAAAATATTATTTTACGACTTCAAATGGTGCTGCATAATTAATAAAAGACTGAACAGGAAGTTATAATCTTCTAAATAAAAGTAAAAAACTGGTATATTAAAAAAATTTAACTAACATGATTTCTCAGTTCACGTTCAAATACTTAAAAACGACAAAAATAAAAAACAAAATGTAATATGTGGAGCAATATATATATTGATGATGCAAATTTTAAACTTTTTAAAGATATTTGTTTCATGTCAAAGGCTTTACTATTGATGCAAGTGATGCTGTTGCCTTTGAAATTTTTGAATAACCTTTTTTTTTTTTCTGGTTAAAATTTCCCAACGAATATATTTAGGTATCGACTTGATTGCTTAGGAATAATCTTATGAATAAGTGCTGTCTCAAGGGAATAGAATTTAATTAACTTCTTAACAACACTTCTTTTTTAAGTGATTAAAAAAAAATAAAGTAAGAGAAGAATTAAAAACTGTATACATTTATTTATTAGTCATAATTTTATACATTTTTTTAATTGATTAGGCTACACTAGAATTGCACCGAAGATTTACATTATTTAAAGAATATTACAAAAAAGATAAAAATTTATATATCCCTTCGTAGATAAACTTTTTATCATTACACTTTCATTTTATTTTTTTATTTAGTTATAGTTTCATACTCATATTTAGGTGCTTATAGTTTGAATAATTTTTAATTTAATTTCGTGATTATATATATATATATATATATATATTTTATATATGTGGGCCAATTTTATAAAATTATCAAAATTCATCTCATATATCAATATAAACCATATATACTTAAAGTGGTAAAGTATCATATAAATAATTATGAAAACAAATTTTCATTTAATACTAATAAAATTTTAATAATAAGAATTCATATAATATATTTATAAACTATAAAGACCGAATCATGAATATTAAAATTATAGGAACTAAATTTAAAACTAAATAAGATATGAAGACTGAAAATATAATTTTCTTAAATATTATTATTGTGGAGACTTTGCTGTTGAATTACTTTTAAAGGATAAATCATATGCCAAAAATTAAATTAAAATTTAATTGACAATATAATAATAAGAAAAAGCTATTCTTCTTTCGTAGATTTTTAAACTGTCAAAAATATTTATGTTTTTTTTTTAAAAAAAAATTATTTGAAACAATGGACTAGGATTAAGTGATAATTGAGATCGTATTATTAAACTACGTTTGAGAGTTCACGAAAAAATAAATTCACTTGATATAGAATGAAATAGAATAAATTGTCAAAGAATAATATTTAAAAATTTAATTAAAAAAGGGAGAGAGTTCTCCTGCATAATATAAATTTTCTAATATTATTTTGACTAAAATTTTGCCAAATAATTTTATTTGAAATTATATAGGCATAATTGTCTTTCTCCTTGAAAAACTATTCCATTTTCGCCCATACCAAAAAAAAAAAAAAAATTGCGTTACAAGTATAAATTTCATAAACTTTCTTCTATTATTATATTCTATTAAAAAACAAGTCTTCCTCCCATTCAAACCACGTACATGTTTGAATTTAGATCAGAATAGTTATATATTTATATTAAATTTTTTAATAAGTTAATAATATCTAGACAATTTTTATATTTTATTCATTTTTTCTTAATTAATGTAAATATGTAAACGACAGTATATAAAATTTTTTTAAAAAAAATTGGGGTCCATCAAAAGCGGGATGCGTTTGAAGTAGTGGACAGGTGCATGGTAGTGGTCCGCCGCCGAAAACACGAAATGCTTCCACATAATTCCCGACACTCAAAACTTGTGTGTCGTTTCGTTTGTTTCACGACACAAATCCCCCCTTTTCTCCTCTTCTTTTTCACCTCTCTAAGTGGCACCCCTTCGTCTCTGTTATTTCCCAATTATTATTTCTCTTTCCTACCTATTTTACTTTCACTTTAATCCAACTTTACTTTCTTTCTTCTTTTTTTTTTTTTTGCATTATTTACTTTTTATATTTTCTTACTGCTCACGTTATATTGCATGTGAAGTTGTGAACTTCCGTGTTATATTTTGGGAAGCTTCTAGGACTAGCTAACTTACTTACCCACTGATATATTTACTGTTCATGTTGTTTAAAGAGGTAACTAATCAATTGTCATAAATATATATGTATATTATTTAGCAATCAAACATGAAACAATGATAAACAAATAAAAATAATATAATATTAAATTATATCTAGCCATGTGTATCTACAAAGGCAAAGATTTTTTTTTCAAAAAAATAGAGTTATGTTGATAATGTATTTAGTTTGGTATTTAAAGGGTGGAGAAGTATGTTTGCACAATAAAACAGAAAGTCTATTTTATAAATATTTTATTAGATTTTAAATTAAAATCTTTCTAATATTATTTTTATCCTCTAAATTTCTGTTCATATAGAAATGAAAAAAATAATTATATTTGCAATAAATAAACTGTATTAATAATAAAACTTAATTTTAATATAAAAATTTTTAAATATAAATTACAATAATGTAAGGTCGTATATGACTAAACACAAATTTATAAAATCACATTGTTCTAATATCAAACTTGCACAACTCTAATCCAAACACCACATGAACTGATTTGTTAAAATTAATTATAAGTGATTAATTTAGGTTGTGCATCAAATTTAAACTTGAAGGCCAACTCTTAAAAAAATTATTAATACATAAATTAAGTTGACAATGCTCTTAATTCAAAATTAAAATATAATTAGTTTATTGTTTGCGTGTTGCATGGATCTTAGAGAAAATTAGTTTATTTTGGTATATGTCAATACATTTTAAATTAATGGTATAGGTAGGTATTAGTAAAAAATTGAAGTTACTAATATATCATGACATAAAGAAAACATAATAAATTAGGAAAAAATTCATAAAATTCAACCATATATCATTTTCTCTTATTTTAATTTTAGACCATGTCTAGTTATATTTATAGTAATTTATTATTGGCAAAAAAGAAAATAGTCCTTTATTAGAATACTTAAGATATAATTAATTAATTGATTTATTATTTTTTTTGTTAACTCCAAAAAATGTGTCAAAAAATTTGTTATTTAAGAGACAGTTAATCAATTTATTAATTTTTTTGTTTACTCTATATAATTCTCTAACTTCAAAAAATAATTTATTATTATTTTTATTCACTCCAAACAATTCTTAAATTTTTTTAAAAATTCTTATTTAAAAAGTGATTAATTAATTAATTTATTTATTATATTTAATTAACTATAAAAATTTATGTATTTTAAAGAATTTTAATATATATATAAATGATAAAAATATTAAATGAGAAGTTAAAAAGATCAATCAATAATACTTTTTTATTCATCAAATAAAACTCTAGTATTAAAAATTTTTTACTTGAATTAGTTGAAATAAAAAGAATCATATACTATAAATATATCTCAAAATAAATGGACCATATATACTTTACCCCGACAATAATGAAGAATTAATAAGGAGGGGCGGCAGGGGTCGCGAAGTTGTGGTGCAGCCTGTCCTTGTTCTGTCTGATGGCATCCACAAGACACAGATGTTACGCAGTAACCACAGTGCAAATTTGGACTGCCTCGTGTCCCTTCTTATTAATGCTTCACTACCATACAACGTCACAACATTTTGAGTTTTCCATCATGTTTCAAATTATCACTCAATTGTCCTTCTCTAACAAATTTCGTATGTTTTGGATCTTTGTAATCATACATTGAGAAATTTCAATTTTTTTTTTTATATTTTTCTTCATGGGATTAGAGGATTATTCATTTGATTTTTCTCCCAATAATTATATGAATATTTGTTGGATTGGAAATATTTAAATCCACACATTTGTGTTGCTTTTAATTGATGGTCATTTTAGTCAATCAAGCCAAATTATACATGCTTAATTTTTTTTTTTCCCCTTCTCGCAACGGCACAAAAGACAGCGATAAATAGCTTAAATTTTTAGAGTTAAAATTATTAGAAGTAAATCAATGTCATAGTCTAAGTTAAATTTATTTTATTACATTGAAAGACAGTATATCGTGTTTAAATTTATAGTATTATTGATTGGATAGAATGTCAGTTGAATATATTAAAATTTGTTTTATCTAATATATTCTAGGTTATATTTCTTTTTCTTTTGAAGCTAATTGTTAAATTCTTAAAAAGACAAACGTAATTTTAGTCTTTTTTTTTTTTTTTGCCTTTAAATAAATATAGTATTTCAAAAGTTGATAAGCATCAAAATGCCTTCGAGAATAAATCCAGGGGAATGCAAGGGGAGTTGTCTTTTTAGATTTTTAAAATTTTAATTTTTATATATTATTTTATATTCACTTTTTAATTTATAAGGAGTTTGCCTCCTTTACATAATAAATATTTGCTTTATTTAATTCAAATGTTTGATTTAAAAATCGTTATCTTCATCAAAATTAAATTTTAAATCTCTTCCTATTTTTAAAAGTAAAATTTTTCAAAAAATAAAAATCTTCTGTTGTAGTCGATATAACTTAATCAATTCACTTTTTTATCAAATCATTATTATATTTTTTATTTTTAAATGATTAAATCAAATTAATTTTAAAGTTTAAAAATAAGGAGCTAAAATTATGTGATTCTTTAATTGTTTTAAGTAGATGAAGATTTTGAAAAGTCAAACAACAAGGGTAAGGGAAAGTAGGTGAAGGAGCCTGCAGATAAACTGTAGTAAGTATATTTTCTTGTAGAATTTGTAATAAAATATGAATTATTATATTTTGATTAAATAACTTACATTTTATTTTTTATTTTAAAAAAATAAATAAAATATAAGTTATTAAATTAAAATCTAATAATTTATATTTTACTGCAAATTTTGTAGTATTAAAAACGATCTAAGATCTATGTTCGAGAAAGAGGGCCCGGAAGGGGGGGGGGGGGGGGGGGGGATTGAAATTTGGAAGGTAAGAGGCAGAAGGAAACCCACTTGGAGACCATATAGTGTCGTAGGGTTTAGGGATATGATAAAAGTTTGGGTCCACCCTTAGATAAATTTGAATGGCCATAGATATATATAAACACCAAATTTTATAATACAGATCAACTAGATGTATGATTGCGGGGTGTATGTATACTCATTACATGTCTGAATTTTTTTCATTATCATACTATGTTTTTAAGCGAAGTAGGTTGCTTGTTGTTGAGACTCTAACTGTAGGCTTTGTTATAATATATGTTGTTTGTATTGTTGTTATTGATTTTATTTTTAATAATTAATTATGTATTAGTTTTAATATTTTCAAATTAATAATTTTGATTTTTAAATTTTAAATACTATCGAATATGTACAATTATTTTAACTACCCTAATATGTGCACAAATATGTTTGAATGTGACTGAACATTTAATGCACTAAAAATAAGGCCACAAAGTATAGAATGCACAAAGTTACAAGTTTTGAAAATAAGTAAAATATTATTTTGGTGATTCATTTATTAATTGATTTACAATTTAATTTTTTATGTGTCAATTTATTTTTAATATAATCACTTATTACTTTGAAAATAATAGCGTACTTAGTTCTTCAACTCTAATTAAATTTGGACTAAAATTGTTAATTTTGATATTAGTAAATTTATAAAAGACTAAATTAAAAATATAAATAAATAAAAGATTAATTTGATAATAAATTAATAATTGATGGACTAAAATAGTATTTTTACTCTTTTTTGATAGTTTTTGATGCTAAAAAAATATAAGTACAATAAACTTTTTTAAATGAAAAAAATAATTTTTTGATTTTTTATTTATCATAAAATTATTATTTTTATCCTTTATTTATTGTAAAATAGTTTCATACTCATTAAAAAATATCATACTTAATTTTTTATTTTTTAAAAAATACCAAATATAGTCCATTTATCAAATCTAAAACTTTAAATCTAATATTTTTTTTTAAAATGTAAAACATTAAATATAATATTTTTTAATAAGTGAATGATCATTTTAAATATTATAATAAGTGAATAATTATAATAACAATTTTGTGAGAAGTAAATCACTAAAATTATATTTTACTCTCTTTTGAAATACAAGTTTGATACCATTTCAAGTTGTTTGAAACACATATTATTACTTTTCTTATAAATGTAGAATAACATGTGAGGAATGGGAGGGTGGATCTGGGGATGGAGGGAAAAGTAAGATCGAGATGGTCTCCAAATGCAATGACACTGAGAGCCAGCTGGCCACACAGCCAAAGCAAAGCGTGGAGCAGACTTCACTTTCACTTTCACTTTCCACTCTTTCTCGAGAAACCTAACGCTTCTATCCTCTTCACTCACAGCTCACACTTCCTTTCTGTCTCTCTCTCTCTCTTGAGTCTCACTTCACTTTCTGCTCGAATGCTTCCGTTTCCTGTACCTCTTTTGTTTAAACGCTGCCGTCTTCCTTGAAAAGCATGTCCCTGCTTTGACATGTTTTCTATGCCTCAACAAAACGGCATTCTTCAAAAGCAGCCTTTCAATAATGACAAATTCTTACACCTCATTATTACTTTCTAATTAAGGTTATTAGGTTAAAGTATACAAAATCTTCAAATTTTGGTAATATAACTCTTTAAACATGTTGAACAAAACTCAGTTCTACAAAAGCAGCCTTTGGATATAGACCCATTCTTACACTTCAGTTTTACTTGCTCATTATGGGTAATCATCCAGCTGTGTTTAATTATATAGGTTAAAATACACAAAATCTATAGAATTTGATATAATCAAACTCTTTAAATATGATATTATGCCTAAGTAGTTTCTTACCTTTAGTTAACATATCATTTCACTAATAAAATGGCATATATTAGAAACTTATTTGCACATAATTTTAAAATTTTAAAAATTATCTAAAAAAATAAGATTTATCAAAGTCACACACAAACTAAAAAGTTTAAGAGAGATCATTATTAAAATTTGAAGGTCAAAAAATTATTTACATATGATTTTTAGGTGAAAGAAATTCTGTGTAGATTAATCAATTCAATTTAAGGGAAATTTTTTATAGAAACATTTAAATAATGAAATAAAAACTTTTTCTCTATTTAAAAAAAAAAACTAGTAAGGGAGTCATATTAATTATGACGGGGGGTACCCCATGCATGAATGGAAGTAGGTGGGCTTTGGTGTTATTTATTTATAGAGAAGGTGTCCCCCACCTTAATTAATTGGCTTCGTCTATTAACTTCAATATATTACTGTTCATGCCATTGCCAGCTTTCCCTCGAGATATTTGAGTCTCTCATTATGCCTTCCCTTTTGTATTCTTATGCTAATTCCTTTCCTTTGCTTTAGACTTTAGTTGATACTCGGAATTGGGATAAACAAAAGCAAATAAAGACGAATTTTGCTTTAGTTGGTAGAAGAAGCCATTCCATGCGGCTACCAAAAGGTATTGATTTCATTCTTGAAATTCTTGTTTCTCACATATAATATGATATGATAATTTATTCGGTGGATGAATGGAATTCTTTTACAAATATGATTCTATCAAGAAAAATCTTTAAATCAATACGGATCTGCATGTTTTCTTAAAAAAAATTTAACGGTTAAAATTAATTCATATAGAAAATATGACAATTTATATTTAAGAACAGTATTATTTAAGCTCCATATATTTTATTTCAATGTCAATTTTATCTTTTATAAATTTGTAATATTACAATAGTTCTTCAAAAATTTGGTAGTAATAAAAATAGTATCTCATTAAATTAAGGATAAATTATTCACAACAATTTGAAAAGTTAATTTTTTTAGTTTTGAACTTTTAAGAGATTTTTTTATGGAAGACCAACTTAATATTGAAACAAAAAATAGAAAAATAAAATAGGCATTTCTTTGTTTATATTTAAAATTAAGTTATCGAAATAAAATTGAAATTGAATAAAAAATAAAATTATTAATTCAATAATCAATATTCATTAATGCATTCATTTAAAAAAATTAAGTGAATCACATTGGATGTCGAACCCGCATTTAAATCAATGACAAATTATGGGCCAGTTCATTTATATGTAGTGTCCTATTTTGGAGGGTCACCTTCACTAAATATATTGATTCTACCATTAATATTATCATTTATTATCTTGACCCTCTCATTCGTACACATGTCAGAATGTTCTATTTTTAAGTATATTATGTATAAGAATTTAAATTTGAAAATGTCTATATTACTATTTCAAAATATTAAATGGCGAGCATTATCGAGTTTGATAGATATATTTAGCTTATTCTTCTAAAGTTTGAAATTGATGTCGGGGATCAAGAGGCAAAAAGGAATAAGTCATACTAAATGAAATCTAATTCTGTGAAAAATGAATGATTATTGTCTGCCACTTAGTATTGGGCCTAGTGATTCCGATCTAGCCCATATCCATTGGGCTAGAATCCTAACTAGTATAAGCCCACAATAAGTAGATCATCCTGGATGAACCATAACTTGAACTCTTTTCTCACCATAATCCAACTGCCATCCCCTTTACTTCAAAATTTTAAAGTTGAGTTCATAAAAAAAAAAAAAAAACTATAACAATTATAGACACATCAATACATTTCTGAGTGATACACATTTAACATATTAATGTTAGTATTTATAACTGATTTAATTAATCAACCTTTTTTAGAAATTAAATCTACCTAAATATTTATTTTTCCACCTAAGAAAGTGACCAAATATATTACTGGTGGGAGCATTGCCAATGACATCACATGGTGTTGACTCCAATTTTTAATAGGTGAGCTTGATACCAATAGTATAATCTTGGCCCATCTTTTTTTTTTTTTCCTTATTTACATAAGACTTTTGAGGTCGTTACCCCAAAGCATATTAGCTCTAGTAGGCTAGTTTATTGGAGAATTTGGAGTAATCAAATGTGAGTCATCGGATGAAAATTTGATGGTTTAGATTCAACTATAAAAATAATATCTAGGACTGCGTGCGATAATTAATGAGTGCCCCTAGTCTATAATAAAATATTTGAACAATTAGAATTTTATCTAATAACTAATATTTTACAAGATCTTCTTCTGTATATTAATTTATAGAAGAATATTCAGAGCGGTTGTTATCCAATACATACCTAAATGATAGTTGACACAATGGATCCTTTAAGAAGTCTATAATAGAACTAATTCAAACAAATTTACTACAACAAATTAGTTTATTTCGATTGTTTGCAAAACTACATAGCCAAAATAAACGATCGAAATGTAAGGATTGCATTAGTTTTAGAAATAGCCTCGTATGCTTTATGCGAAAAAGGAGCTATTCCTATATTGCTTCAATAGGGAATGAATTTTTAAATAACCAAAACACATCAAAATTTTGGAGCAATAAGAGAATCCCTTGAAGGAATAGAAATAAGAGATCCATACAAAATTACAGTTGTAATTCTTAAAACTCTAAAACATTAAGACATAGAAGTTCCTACTGACTGGAAATTTCCTAGATTAGTATATCTAGAACCTCTAAAGAAATTAGAGATAGAAAATATAACTCAAATTTTGAATGGAGACATATCTATTGAAATGTTCAATAGATCTATGTCCTCTTTTAAAGTGGAGATAAGACAATAATGAAATACACTATAAGATAATAAAAGAACAAATAAAAAATGAAATAATTTAACAGAGAATTAAAGAATGAAGGCAAAAATTTGAGAAAGAATTATGTTTTGATCACCCAAATGCCTTTTGGGACAAAAAGAAACATTAGTCAAACTTCCTTATAAACAAGAATTCGATGAAAAACTAATGCCTACTAAATCTAGACCCATACAAATGAAAGAGGAATCATTAGAGTATTGTAAAAATGAAATTCAATAGCTATTAGATAAAAGGTTGATATGAAAAAATAAGTCTCCTTTCAATTGCTTAGCTTTTTATGTTCAAAATCATGTTGAAATCAAAAGGGGAGCCTTAAGAATGGTTATAAATTACAAACCATTGAATAAAGATTTATAGTAGATAAGATATTCAATCCTTAATAAGAAAGATTTGATAAAAGGATTACATAGTGCGACTATATTTTCAAAGTTTGAAATGGAATTAGGACACCATAGAGACAGCATAAGAAGATATGTATAAAAGTGCATTTACAATTCCCTTTGGTCATTATGAATGGAACGTGATGACTTTTGGATTAAAAAAATACATCGTTAGAATTTTAGAATATAAAGAATCACATATTTAATGATTATAGTAATTTTACCATTGTTTATATCAATGACATATTAGTATTCTCTAAATCAATAGATTAACACTTTAATCATATTCAAGAATTTTATGAAATAACAAAGAATAGTGGTTTGGTTGTTTCATCCTCTAAAATGAAGCTATTTCAGACAAATGTAAGTGGAGATATATCATCAATTACACCAACCAGTACTATCATGGATTTTTCCAATGAAATTAAGGATGAAAATTAGTTGTAGAGATTCTTAGGATGTTTAAATTCTGTATCAAACTTCATTACGAATCTAATGATAATATTAAAACCATTATTTAAAAGATTATAAAAAATAGAAGTTTTTTTTTTTAAAAAACAAAAAAGTTAAGTAGTTGCCCTGTTTAGATATACTAAACTCTTAAAGTTTTAAGATAGTGAAAACCGATGCATCAAACATAGGATATAAAGGAATGTTAAAAACAGAAAGTAGAAAATAAAGAATAAATAATGGAGCATGGATGGAAATCCAACAAAAATATTCCTCCTTAAAAAAAAGGTTTATCTATAGTTTTACGAATTACAAAATTTCAAGATGATTTGATTGATTAAAAATTTCTTCGAAGAGTTAATTGTAAAGCAGCCAAAGAAGTTTTATTAAAAATGTAGAAAATTTGGTTGCAAAACATATTTTTGCCAAGTGACATGCTATAATTTCATTTTTTGACTTTGAAATAGAGTTTATCTAATGAAAAAATAATTCTTTGTCTGCTTTACTCACACAAGAGTTATTACACGAAAAATCTCCTGAGCTCTTGTGGAGGCCATTCTTCCCACACTGGGAAGGAATGTAAGGATAAATCCATGGCCATAACCCCATAACCTCTAGCGAAAACTATCTCAGCCAAAACTCTTTCCCTTGCTGATTATGCTACAAATAAACCAATCCAATCACCTAATGAAACATGGACATTTCCCAATTAGTAGCTAGAAACCTATAGACAAAAAAAGAATCTTGATATGTTTAAAGACTTTCATCCCTAAAGACTTTAAAAAGATAGAAGTTATTTTGAGTCAATTTTGATTAATTCAAATTCAGCCATAATTAGTCATAAAAAGGAGCCATCAAGAAGAGAATAATCATAGTTGAAGATTTCACAAGTTTTATCTCATAAAGCCTGGAAGCAATCCCTCTATACAGCCAAAAAATTTTCAGTAAATTACTATGGATTAACTTGTAATTATTTTAAGTATAAGAAAGCTTGATATAATGTTTTTTACTACAGAAATTATGACTATTCTTAGTTTATTTGGTTTAGAAAGGAATGCCGTCAATGATTTTTCAAATTGGTTATTGGAATGATTTCATGCTTTTGGACCAATTTAGCAAATTCTACCTTTAGCAGTAAAGTAGGTATGTAAAGCTCTTAAACAAGCTTTAAACTTTGAGAAAGAAAAAAAGTTGTTCTTTTTTTTTTATTACTTTAAGGTACTTGAGTGATAAGTTGGAGCTTTTTAAAGACGAAAGAGGGACACCCATATCTTATTCTAAGTTATTTAATTAAAAAATCTAAAATAAAATAGTGGAAGAAATACAATTAGAATTATGTAAACATTAAACAAGTAATTAAGTGAATTACTTTCGCTACTAAGGTATAAGAAATATAGATTCATCTACAACAACATTTTTGGTAGATAAAATCAAGATAATGATAGAATTTGCAACTATATTTGACTAGACAATTTTGCTAAAAAGATCTAGAAATTATCTTCCCAAATGGCATCCTCTTCTGAAATTGGATCCACCTCCCAAGAAAATGAAGTTGATTGCTTCGGGATTGATGTGGATTCTGAATTCCAACCATAAGTCCAACAACAGTCTTTGTGAGGCATCTCGTACAGTGAAAAGGTTAAAAATATGATAGTAATCTTACTTCAATAATTTTTGAAGCCAAAAGGTAGTACAATAATAATAGTGCATATGAGATTCTTCTACAAAAAGCATCATAATATTCTAGAAGATAGTATAACAAAAACAGTGTACTTAAGATTCTCCTAGAGTGAAACTATCATGATATATAAAAGCTAGGAATCTTATATAGTAAATGTAAAGTAAATGCAAATGAAATGTAATAAAATTTGCAGGTGCCTTTCACTATAAGAAAGGCTCTTCTACCTTTAAGAAAGCATCCGAAACAACTACCTTTTTAAGTCTAGATTTTCCCAAATTCCCTAAACTCTCCCTTTTGTAAAGTTTTCTTATACAATATTTCAGTTTGTAATTTTATTTAGCTTCTAAATTTATATACATTTTCAGTCAAAATATTTTTAGTATTTCCATTTTATATATATATATATATATATATATATATATATATAAACAATAAATTATTAAGAGTTTTTCTTCAAGAGTAATTTTCTTTTTCTTACGAATTAGTCATGCCTATTTTGATCAACTATTCTTTATTAATTATTTACAAAATAAGGAACCACGATTTAAAGGAAATTCAAAGTCCCTTCTGGAGTGCTTTTTAGAATAACAAGACCTTATTCAGTCACTTAGCTGAAGAGTTATTAGACAATCCAAAATGAATGAGTCTTTGGAAGAAAATGTCTGGAAATTTATATTTATCTATTCTGATCCTATTCTTCTATGGTAATGTCCTCTTAATTTTTAAAATTGCAAACGATCCCAGATTTAATAATCACATTACAATATATATTACTTGTTGTCTGAATTAGAATATTTTAAATATATGAAATTATTAAAATATCCTTTTTATTCATCAATGTCTCTTCTGCTAACTTCTTCATCTTCTCCAACAAATCTTTCTATCTCCTTTGTCTTAATTATTGCTTGGCATACTGCTGCAGTCTCTTGCATTTAATTTCTTCCAACAGCTCGTATCATAAAAGGTCATTCGGCAATCTAACAAGCTCGAAGTTTTCTACTAATTTCTCTATATCTTTTGTCAGCCTTGCGGGATTTCTTATGGTGGTAATTGTTGAACAAAACAGAATTAGATTTTCAAGAATTGAAAGTTCCATGGGGCGCGAAGATCTTCGGAAACAAGGTATGTGGTGTGAGTGTTGTAGAGTTTGTTACTCAGAATGGTGAGTAAGTCGGACTGGACAAAAATCGCTCAATTAAGCTTTTCTACTTAAGATTGGCTTGAAGTTGTCCATAGGTAATAAAAACATAAGAGCAAATGATCAACGTCAAAAAAAGGCACATTACATGTAAGCATCTATTAGCTCGCTTCTACAGATCAATCAGCGATTTGGTATCTTCCGTTAGAGCACTTCTTGTACTATTAACTTGGGCATTAATATCAGGTAGTTAGCAAGCCACTCTTACTACGACTCAGTAGTAAGCCAGTATACTTAACTTCAACTTCTGATTTTCACGTTAGTAGCTGACTTTCAAGGATGACAATGGATTTGTTACCACATATATTACCAGAAAGAGGTTTCTCATGACCCAAAGCTTGCAGAAGACTTCTGACAAACGCAGCAAATATGGAAAAACTGATTAAGTTGCTTTCGATTCAAGTCTAGAGATGCTTACTTGTAAGTCATGTAAACCAGCTATGGCATTATCCAGATAACAAGACATGTGGTAGATATCATCTCTTTTTGCGATCTTTGGAAGCTTTACTTGCTTCGTTAAGAAGTGCAGTGTAAGAAGCATAATCTTTAACAAGTCCTTTCTCACTTCTGAATAACTCAATTTCATCAGGGCTTCCATGTTTGCAATGACCATCTAGTAAAATGTTAAATGTAATATCATCAGGAACCACCCCCACATTAAGCATTGCATCTAACAGCATTTGAGCATTTTTCATCTGACCCTGCTTGCATAGTCCATTCATTAGCACATTGTAAGTCACAACTCCTGGAACGTGTCCATCCCTTTGTATCTCCTTGAGTAGCTTAAATCCCATCTTAACATCGCCCTTCTTACAAAAACCATCAATAACCATAGTGTATGTAGCATCATCGGGCTTGAAACCAGAGTTTAACATCTCTCTCAACATTTTTTCTGCATCATGAACTCTTCCTTCTCTACAGAGTCCGCAAATAAGCACAGTGAAAGCTACGTCATCAAGTTTAATCCCCCCTTCAATCATTCTTTGCTTGATCTCCAAGGCCACTTCAATATCTCCATCCTTACAAAACCCATCTATTAGGGTTGTGAAAGTGATCTTGTCAGCCTTCAAACCACATGCACTCATCTCATCAAGAAGCTTCCTAGCCTCCTCAAGATCTCCGACCCTGCAAAGGCCATTGATCAGTGCATTGTATGTGACTAAGTCAGGTTTGACGCCCTTAGCCAGCATTAGTTGAAAATTTTTCATGGCTAAATCAACTTTCCCATCTTTGCATTGTCCATCAATTAAAGTGGTGAAAGTAACATTATTAGGAACCAAACCTCTCTTGAACATTTCATCAAACAGAAGATTTGCCTCATCTAACCTACCCTCTTTACATAACCCATTGATCAAAGCGCTAAATGTAAAAACATCAGGAAAGATTCTTTCACTTTCCATGACACTCTTCAACCTAAACCCCTCCTTTAGATTCCCTGATTTACAATACCCATTGATCAAAGTGTTGAAACTAACAACCGACGGACGCAAACCTCTCTTCACCATTTCCTCAAATACCAACTGGGCATTTCTGATATTACCTTCCTTACAAAACCTATGCATCAAAACATTGAAATTATAAACTTTTGGAGGATAGCCACAATCCAAAAGCTCCAAATAAAAAGCCCGCGTAGACTCGGCAGATTTCAACTTCATCATCTCGTCAAGGAGATGACCACAAGCACGAAATGGGACTTCGAGTTTATTTGTCCTAGCCAATCGAAAACACTGAATCGCATCCGCAACAAATCCAGAATCCGTATAAGCACTAATTAAAACATCAAACACAAGATTGGATTGGTGGGTACCTCTCATTTGGAGAATAGAAGCAAATAATGAAGACGCGGAGTCCCTGCCTTTCCGAGACACTAGGAATTGGAGGAGAGATTGAGCTTCGGGAACCATCCGGTGAGTGCAGGGGAAGTGGGCCATAGCGCAGTAGGATTGGATAGTGTGGCGAAAAGGCGGGCGCGAAGAGAGCCAATTGAAGAAGGAAAGAAGAGAACAAGGGGAAAGAGAGTGAGGGTTGAAGTTGATGAGATTGATGACATGATGAGCTGTGAGTGAAGGGAGGATCCTTCGAAGAGAGGAATCCAGAGGCTTCGTTTGGCAATTGTTGATAGCTTCAGAGATAGCCAAGAGAATGTGATCATCGTCTTTGTGGGGACGTGGGGGAGTATACCAGGGGTTGGACGAAAGGGCCCTATAGGTGAAACATGAACTTAAAAGGTAAGAAGCTGGAGAGAGAAAACGACGGGTTCTTGAGAGTTTCGGAATCAGGGCGGCCATGTCTTAGGTTCCTGTTACTTCTTCATGGCTCATGGGGTAGTTTTCAAGCTGTTTGTTCATCAGCTTGGCTACCATGTTTTCTCATGCGTAGGGAATAAACGGCGGTTTAAAACACCGCTGTCAAGTTTTTTTTTTGAATATATTAGATAAGCTACTTTAATAAAATTGTTATAAATTATAAAATTACGTGCATGTCTATAAATTCCAAGAGTGATTGGTTAGTTCATATATTTTATAATCTCGAATTATTATATTATTATGTAAATAAATTTATATTTATGTATATTAAATTTTTATGAAAGGCTTATAAATAGGATTACATACTAAAAATAAAATATTTAAGTAAATTAGAATGCTGATCTCATTTCTTGTTCTAATTTTCTCTCCTATTTTTTCTTATATTTTCCATTATTTTTATAACAAGTTATCCGCATGATTTTCCTCCAAATTTTCATTTGAAATCAAGGATACATTTAGCATGCAAGAGAAGGTTTGATAAAAAGTGAATGTGAGAAGGGATGCCTTTGGATAGAGTATGTGGTATGGAGCAAAAGAATCAAACCCCATTCCTTTAGGTGACCATAACCATCACTTATGGTAATTGTAATACCTGTAAAATCTATATATAAAAGAAGTTATTTTAGGTGAAAATAATAATAATAATAATAATAATGATATATTTTTTAAAATTTTAAGAATTGAAGAAGGGAAGAAAATGCACTTAAGATAAAGATAAGATTTAAATGATAATAAAATATTCAAAAAAAATTCAAAAAGTATTAAATATAAATGCAAATAATGTTATATTTGAGTTAATAGCCAGTACGAATACTTGAGCCTTATTATATGCATTTCTCATACTTATAACTGAACGTTAGAGTGTGAAAACCAAGCATTTCCAAAAAAATTTTATATAATAATACAAATTATTTTCAATTAAATTACTTAAACACTCTTATTAATATAGCTTCTCCTTATTTCCCCCTTCATTTTCACGTCTTCTATCTCCATTTACATTGTTCCTTGCGCTCTCCACCTTTGATCCATTTTCAGCCACTGTTGGAGCTTGCTAATGGTCATCTAGCATCACTACTCCTTGTTCAGCTTGTACACGTGCTCCTCCAGTCAGGATTCGGCCAGAAAGTGCAGTGTTTCCAACGAACCTAAGGAGAGGCGCAAATTTAGCTTAAAATTCATCAAATTTGGTGTGTTTTGCTTTGATTTAGTTGAGGGCTTTGGTCTCTTATTGAATTTTGAATAGTTCTCTTCCGTAACCATTGATTAGTTTGAACAAAATAGCTCCAAATAGAGAAGCCCCAATTTTCGGTATTGTTCACATGAAAAGTGGGAAAATTGAGCTCAATCTTGTGTAATTATATCAAATTGAATTGAGATTTCACCTCCTAAGTAATTTTCGCATCTCTTCCCTAAAATCATTAATCAATTGTGAGTTTTAACTTCAGGATTGAAAAACCCCAATTTAATATGCATGTGCATACTTGTAGGATGATGAAACTTAAAGTTTTTAGGCTTCTCTTACATTATTAAGTATTTAGGAAGTGATTTAAGGCTATTGGAAGTTTTTAATTTGAATTACAAGTCAAATTGCTAATTTTCCTTATTTTTTCTAAATCTTCCACGGGGAAAAAAAGGAGGAAATTTGAATGGGAGGCCTTATATGGCTTGATTAAGTAGCCTTGAATGATAATGTAAGTTTAATGAAGGATTTTGGAATTTAGTTGAATAATCTCTAAGATCACATTGGTGTTAATGGTAGGTTATTGAAATTTTTATAAGTGCATAATGAAATATATTAGATAGGATTGAAGGCCTTAAGCATTTTTGGAATACTATGAATAAATTTGGGCCAAGAATTTAATTTTCAAGATATTGAAAGGTAACATGTACAAGTGGAATTGATGAAATTATGGGAAGTTCTATTTGGAAATTTAAGAGTTTTTAAATTAGGGTTTATATTGAGGATTTAGGGATTCTTAAAAGAGAAGTCAAAATTTAGTCATAAAGCAACATATTGCATAGTTGATGTTAATTGATTGCTTGAATTAACTCAATTTACCTTTATGATAAATATATCCTTATAGTACTTGCAAAGTCACAATTAGTTGTATATAATGTGTCTCTCTAACTGGTTGTCGTAGAAATATAGAGTATTGAATTGGAGTGATAGCATTTATAAGAAATCAACATATTCTTATAATGAGGTTCAAGGTTAAGACTATTTCATTAATCAATGAGTTTAAGTTAGAAATATAGCTGAATTGCAATTAAGTGCCTTGATAAACCATAACCATAGGAAAGCCTTTAAAATTCATCACATTTCATTTGAGGTTTGCATTTAGTGACTTAATTGCAAATATTTTACTTTTATCTTGAAAAATTGATCGTTTGGATTAGATAATTATACACGCATTAATAATTAATAGCAATCTAAGACTAGAATTTCATGAGGACAGTAGTTTTTTTACTCTTTTACTGCTTGTGAGCGGTGTATTCTTCTACTGTGACAATTAGCTCATAACAAACAAAAATGTATAAAAACTTTAGTATGTTATGCTTGAGGAAAAAAATATTTATAATACATATCTATTTTAAAGTTTCAGATGAGACTAAATATGCATGTCAGTGGCAAAAAATTGAAAATCATAAGTTCCTTCTCTACATTTACACGTGTGGCAAAAATTTAACTTAAGAAATCTACCAATAACAATCTACCATTCACTTATCACACTTTTCTAAACTGTTGGTAGCTCTACCTATCAGGGTTATTAGCTCATATGTATAAGAGGTATGAGACAAACTTTGCTTAACTATATATTGATGGATGCAAACAAAAGGACTGCAACGCACAAGTTAGCATCACTTTCTAGCAAATAAAAATACTTGAATTGAATTTAAAATAAAAAGAATTTTGTCTTCTAGGAGGAAAAATTAGAGCTGTAGATTCAAATATATTACACACATATTTGCATCAATAATTGAAAAGTGTACTTAACCACAATAACTAGAAATTACACTCACGTCTTCTAGTAATTCATTTTTATAGCCTTTTTTTTTTTTTTTTGTAGATCTCGCCTTTAGAATAGCATCTTTTGATACATACGTTAGATATATGGATAGACAAGTGCATGTTTAGGTTATTGAAGAAGAATTACATTTGAGGTGAAAGCATTTTAAAGGTGGAAAAATCTTTTTTATGGGTTTTATGTTTGTGAATGTTCACCAAATCTAATTTTGTAAGAAAGAATTGTGATTATTTAGTGTTAGAAAACATAAAAGGAGGGAGAGGCAAGTAAACAATTAAAGATTTCTTACTGCCAGGCCATAAGCATCAAGGTCAAATGATAAAAAAATTATAGTTTTAGCAAAAGCATAAGTTTTTAGCTTCTTTTTTTTTTCGGTAAAAGAACAAAAGAGGACAATGGTAAACTGGGCAAGTTCTAAAACTTCATTGTGGTCTTTGTTCAACTCAGTTGGAACCAAACAAATGAGTTTTGACCTTTCAATATAGATAACTTCAAATTTGCTCCCCAGCACCTAAAGTTCATTTACACCATGTCAGTATGAAACATCACACAACCACATAGATCATACATTAAAAGGCCTATACATGCATGCATGAACAGACACTGAAAAAGTAAGGAGAGCGATCTTAGTTTGACTTTTGCAGGCACTAAATTATGGTTGTGAAATCACTCCACATTCTCTTCCATAATACTCATGCAAGTTGGATATTTTGATTTGATTAATCCGAAATAAATAATACTTCCATCCATTAATAAAAGGATGAGATGATATTCACCTTATTGGATAATTAAGACTATACTCATAGCAAGTCAGAAACAAGCTAGTTTTTACTAAAAAATCAACCATTCCAAGACTTACTGATCAATCAACTTTGTAATCCAATAATAGCTTTATGATAAAAAGCCACTATTCTCATTTATTTTTCTTTCCTTCTTTTTTTTTTTTGGGCAGGAAAGAAACTATTCAGGAACTTCCTAGGGAAGACAGAAATATAATTTCCTATGGAGAAAGTAGAAGAGGGACATTAACTATGTACATTGAAACAATAAAGCCTTTCTATCTCATTAAGACTGTTTCTCCTTAACATTCTTGTTGTCCATATTCAGTATCATAAGGCTTTAAAGTCTTGGTATGTCATCATGATAAAAGTAGCCCTTAATTTAAGGAATACAACAATTGAAGGAATTCAAAACTTTGATGTATTGTTATTGCAAAGATAGATTTTTGTTTGTGAATAGTTGCCAAGTTATGGTCATGCACAATGCAACTTAGGAGCATTAGGTAATAAATAAGGCTTAACAGCAAGCTTGTTGACTATGGTACAAGTTCAATGCATTAAAGTGTAATGTAATGAAACAACATAAGACTTATAATCACAACTAATTGAAATAGTCTTTCGTCATTAAATTTTAGAGTTCCTGAGTCAAGCATATTGTATCAATTTCAAAAATATAATCTGTCATAGGCAATCTGACTTATGGTCAACCTAATCATAGTTAAAGACATTTAGCTTACTTATAGCACACAGGCAATCAAACTAAAAAACGACTCCATAATTACTTTTTTTTTTTTGTCTATAATGAAGCAAATGACAAAGTTCTTGCTGGTTGATCACTATGATCAGTCATCCATTATGGGTTTTAGAGGCCAAGCAAATATCCACTACCTATACTCCTGTCCAGCCAAGTAGCTTGTTAATTAAAAAAAAAAAAAACTAGTACAAGATCTGTCAGAATTGAAAATAGAGAACTGTTTAAGAAATTGTATTAATTTAAATTATGACATGATAAGTAGATAATGTTGCCAAATCAAAATAAAAATAAAAATAAAGACCATATTCATAAGAAACCCTTTTATCTTAACCAAGATATAAAACTGACAGTTGATAATTATGAAAATAATTCACACATGAATTTGACACAACCCAGTTACTGTTCATCAAATTACTAAGTTACTATGCAGTTAACGTACTTACGCAACTATTTTGATAGCATTGTTCTTTTTATAGGCTATATGCTTGGTCGAAGTGAAAATGAACATGTGGAAACGAGACATTTGCAATCTTTTTTTTACCCAATAAAGTCAAAGATATATTGCCATTTTCAAGTGGTTCATTTTCACACCAACTAAGCATAGCCTTAACATCGATATGGCAACTACTTTATTGAACATATTAAGCCTCCAAAAACTTTTTCATCAAAACTTAACCCTAGTTTGTACTTTTGTGCAAACCATACAGTATTTTTCTAGTATATTTTTCAATGGTCCAGCCTAATGGGTTAGATTGTTTAACCCAACAATTTGGTGGTTTAAGTCAAAGTTTTTAGCTTATTTAATATAGATGGGTTAAACTAACTTGATCCAGTTAACCTATGGTAAATGAAACAGTTCAATAGGTTGATAGGTTTTCACACTTAAGAGATCGAATTTCTTTTAATTTATAAAAAGTTTAACATTCTATAATCTTAAATAGTTTTTATCAATGTTTATCTTTAAATATTCTACATTTGATCAATGATAGATAGAATAAACAAATTTTTGGTATTCAAATCATATATTGGGCTCGCTGATTGTACTTGTTTTTGGTTTTTATTCTTCTTTTGTTAACTCTTTTATATTCTTTTGGTGGGTTACAGGGTTATATTGGCCAACCAACGCAAGAGACCTATTTAACTTATTGATCCACAATAACTAGCTTGACCCATTTTGACAACATCAGTTTATCCCTTCTTTTGTTTTCATCACTTTCAACTCTCACGTGCAACCAATGGCAAATGGATCACTTATTGTCAAGGATGAATAACACGACCTGTTGTCAACGAATTGTTTACAATCTATTGCACATGCCATGTTATGTCAATCCTTTATTATTATTTTTTCTCAAATTTTATCCATGCTAAACGACCATGCATTATGGGGGCTTCATCAAGTGTGCAAGGCATAGAATAACGCTACGTTTCAATGGTGGTATTAAGCCTTCATCCCTCAGACAACATCCCTTATTTCACACAACCCTTCTATTATTCCCTCAAATTCGTGGCTCTAGTGGTTTCTTTTTCGTTAAAAATATCATTTTGGCTTTATATTTTTTAGTTTAGTTTCATTTTAGTCCTTCACAAATTGAGAGTTTTAAGTTATTCCTTTGCTTTTAAACTTAATCTTATTTTTTGTCCTTAACAAATTAAAAATCTTAAAATACCCTAAACTTTTCAAAATTTAACCCAAAGTAGTCTCTCTATATAAGATTAAATAGGACTATTTTAAGATTTTTAATTTATGATGAATTAAAATGAGACTATATTTAAAAATAGAACATCATTTAAAAATCATTTTGAACCTTTCAATTTATGGGGGACTGAATTAAAACTTAGTTCATGAGTGGATGACCAAAATAATATTTATTCTTTCCTTTTTCTCTCTTGACATCGGTAATACTTATCTCCCTCTTCCTCTTCCCTTACTCATGTGATTTCTCTAATTTCCTGGACTTTGATTTTCCAATCATTGTTTATCTATCTCTCTGCACCTCCATTTGAACAAACATGGGACAGGGCTCGCTAATCCATATTGTAGAAAGCTTTAATTTTATTTATTAGTTATTTTTGCTTTGTATCTATTTTCAATCTTTTTTAACATTTTCTTTTCATTTTGTCCTGGGATTGTTGGATGTATATATTTCCCTAATTCCAGCTATAAATTCTTTAGCTTTGTATCAATTCCATAGTGGTTTCAAGAAAGTTTGAATTGCTCTTCTTTTGGATTGTTGAGGTTGAATTAATATCTAAGACAAACGATGAATGAAGTTCTTATGGTTTTTTGTCCTTTTGAGAAAGTGAAAAGGGCACAAGTTTGGCATATATTTCAAAAGATGAAGTTCAATGGTGGTTTGCATGTATTACTCATACATAATGGACATGTGGGTTTCTACGGATATATAATGATTGTTTAGCGAGCATAATATTAAAATAAAAAAGAATGACATGACTGTAGCATGAGGAGCTCCAATGGATGCAATGAACGACGTAAATTCATTGAAGGGATCCATTCACCTAAGTGACCAAATTACATGTTATACAATATATATGTTGCACAATTAAAAAAGTTTTTTTTTCAACTCATGTTATTATTATTTTTAATATGATCCCTTGCTGGCCGCATGGATGCTGGCTAGCAGGGCACTCTTTGTACAGACAAAATGGCCCATATAACTTCTTTGAACCATATATTTTAAATTTTTCATTTGTTTCCATATGCTCTTTGCGCACCGAGAAGACTCAACCATAGATAATTATATAAAAGATAACTTCTGTTCATAGTTGAGTTAATAGCTTCAAGAAAAGAAAAATCAACCAGAACAAATGACTCTATGAACACATCGCAATTGATGGGCATATTTAGAAAGAAAAGAAAAATTAAACCGAAGTCCCAACAACCTGAATTGATGAGATATGGGTTTACTTAACGAACGTCTCTGCATTAAATTAACGAAGGGTAACATCTGTCACTGGATTGAATTCATACATGGTTCTCAGAGATAAAGAGTAGTAAATGTCTTGAAGCTCTAAGAATTTCTTGCGTGACGGATTAGATTGAGTACTCAGGAATTAGGATGTGGTAGGCTAGCAACCCTTAATTTTGCATGAAGGGGGCCAAGAGGGCCCAAAGTGTCTTGTTATCTTTCAGCAGAACACGTTTAATTGATTATACCAACTCTCGTGACTCTTGCCCATTTAGTTAATTGCGCTAATTTAGGTGGGAAACATGAGAGGTTTTTTTTTTTTTTTAAATAATATTATATTTTAAAAATTATTATAATACACAAAAATAATATCAATATTTTAGTTTTTTTTTATCCCAAGATATCTTTCTATAGGATAAAAAATTAAACAACTAATATAAAAAACAGTTAGACATGCTGAAGAATAACGAAATGTATTAAAAGTTTCAAGATATTATTATGTAAAACATTATTAGACTTCACACCTCACAATATATTTATCTTTAATAAGATGACATTCTGTTTGTACACTGTACTAATTTGTTTATTAAAATGATAATTATATGAATTCTAAAAATAAAACATTAATACTAAAAAATTAACATAATCATTCTCTTTATGTATTATGATTATTTTATAGGAAAAATTAATATTTAGAAAAAAAAAAGGAAAAACAGCATAAGAGTGGATCGATTCTTTAAAGGCTTATGCCACTATTTTATCATTTTTTTTTTCCTATACCCGTATCTACCAATGTAAAGCTTGACTCAGATTTTCGCTGCATTTCTGAACTAAGTTATTCTGTAATCAATGATTGAAGAACGAACAAATAAGATAAACCTTCACTAGGAGGTATTTCTGTGTATAGAAATCCAATAATCAGATGATTGGGGGAAGATTCATCTCACTGAAGTCGTAACATTTTATTATTGACTCTCTTGTTTGTAAGTACAATATTCCGTAGATAACGTCATAGACTAGTTTTGGGAAAAGAACACAAGGTACCATTAGGCGTTAGCCCTTGGCATTGAACACTTGGCCAGATTAAGCATAGGTACTCGCTTTGTTGATAGCTGAATCTGACTCTCCCTTGCTTCTCTTCGTCCATCCACCACGTCTTCTTCCCTTGTGCTGCATAGAACACCATGCCTTTGCCATATCCCTCTTCCCACCTTCTTCTTGTTCTTCTTCTTCATCATCCTTCCACTGCCATTATCATCCAAGCTCACATTTGCAGAACGCAAACCATTACAAAGCTTGTTACTATTAGAGCTAGATTCTGTGATGAGACTATCCAGTCTCGTTAGAATACTATGTACGTCATATGCGTCAAGAAGAGGTAATTTCTTGTCGTGAACTGGAGATCCTTCCTTAACTCCTCCCTTGGTTTCCTGGGAAGAAGCCATTCTCATTGCCTCCAACTTGTAACGAGAAGGCTTCGGATCGCGATGAGTTCTTATGGTATCGAACTCTCTCGTTGCTCTTCCTTCAGAGGCTGAACTATGTTGGTACCGTGCCCATGCAGCAGCCTTCACAACGGCCAATGCATCGGTCTTGTGATCTTTAGGCTTGCTTCTATATCTATCCATGAGAGAGTTTCATGAGAGCTTAGGCTGCCATGAGGGAAAGTATGGTAATATTACTGTTTGGGGGAGAAGAATGTGTGGGAAAACTAAGTTCCACGCAATGCAATATGGACAAGTGGGATTTGGTTGCAATTTCAAATGAGAAAGAAAGCGTACGTGACTTTCTTTGCTGGCTGCAACTATTTCGTTGCCATGGTGTTGTCAGAATTTAATAGGATCATTCAATTTGGAAATGGGGTTTTGGGGACCACAGGGAGCTTGAAGATGCGTGGGAGTTTGGGGTCCTGGTTTATTCTGGTATATGTACTCTTCTACATGTCTACACCACTGGAGGTTTATTCTTCACAAGCCAGTCATTTTCATGGGAGAATAGCACTGGCATCACTTTGTTGAACGGGGCTCACAAGGGTCAAAAATTAAAAATGAAACTTTTAAAATAGTGAAAAAAAAAAAAAAAGTCATTCAAAAAGTAAAAATCTCATGTATTTACCACGATATAAAAGTCTAAGGGTTTTGTAAAAAGACAAAACCTAAACAAAATTTTTGATGTTTAATATAATATTTTTTAGTAACATGAAAACTTCACTAAAAGGAGAAAATTTTAGTATTTGACGATAAGATGTAAAAATTATCAGCTCCTATTATTTAACTAAAAATAAAAAAACTAACAACAAACGCTTAAAATAACAGCACTTCTAAGTTCTGCTCTTTCAAAACCAAGCCTTGTCGACCCTCCGCTACAACATACCAATAAGAGTATAAAAATATTGAAGTAAATACTGCATGGCGACAATTCTTATTTTCTGAGCTCCTTTTTTTTTTTTTTGGTTTCATTTTTACCTCTTTCTTCCTTTTGATTGTCATGTTCTGATATGCCTTCTATTTTCTGAGGCATTCGTTGTACGTAATTGTGTCATTGATTTTGAAGGCTTAACCTTCTACAGAATTAGAACCTCTCAAAATGAAAAAGCAATAGGAATTTTCCCCGACGGGAAGATGGAGTAGGAGCAGAAAATCTCATCAAGATTTACATTTCAATATTTTACCAAAATAAGTTCCTAGTTTATTGGATTTTTTTCAGCAGGTTGACACTACCCGGTTTTAACTGTTAGGTATCCAAAATGAGGTGTGTTGCCCTTATAGCTGAAATCTTTCAGATGTTCTTGCATTCTCAGGGAAGTTATTTTGTGAGCTCTGTTGTAGAATCTGGTTATACGCCTTGATGCCTCCCTATATTATTCAGACCAAAAGAAAACAAATAACTCTTAACCTCATTTCAACTGTTTAAAAAGGAAGTGTACCCAAGTCATAATGTTTTACGAGAAAAATTTCATGATGCCACAATTACTTAAGAATTTAGCATTGTATACTGCACAAGTTAGACAAGTATAGAACAATCCAATTACCCTAGAAAGGAAACAGAATATAATAGCAATATTTAGATGACAATGGGGGAAACGCCAAAACAAGATGATTTCCATATAAACCTCCATGGCACACACGCTGTCCGACATACCCCCTGTATCAGCTGTATACTTTGTTCTTACAGGAAGAGAGGGGCAATAAAGCTCTCTATCCAACTTGGCTACTTCTTTTTTGTTAAGGAAAAATTTTGTCCTCAATATGTTTAATTCAGCTTCTGGAATCCTCTTCATTGGTTGGCTCCTCAGCAAATTTAGCACCAAGCAAGTTTTGAGCACGCTTTAAACATGAAAGATACTCGTTCTTTATTTCAAGGGCATCAGCAATTGACTTCTCAGATACATACTGTAAAGCAGATTATAACTGTCATAAATGTTCAAAACCCCATGTGAAAGACGAAACGACATGCATATAAAATGTTCACATTAACTGGAAGATTTAGGATTAACACTAAGTAGCATATATATGGCCTAGTCCAACAACAGCATTCAAGTTATCACTCATAGAAAATGTTTTAAATTTTTAATTCTTAATAGGACTTCACACATCATAATTTACTAGTAAGAAATTTTAGGATCTCCAGTTTTTCCACTAACCAAGGGATCTTCAGACATCAGCAGACGGGGAGCAATCATAAAATGGTTGCAGCCAGATTATCATACTCAAAAGTTCCCAAGAAAATTTATCGTGTGATATGGTTCAGTTTTACCTCCCTGTAAGCAGAAACACATTGAAGAAGCGCATTCTGAGCCTCAAGATTTATATGCCCATCCTGTTTTGCAAAATGAACAGCAATTACATAGGCAACTAGAATAACGTATTCAGTATGTAGTACATAATGGCATGCCTTACAAGAACTGTAAAATGAAATATAGGTGCATTAGGATCGAGCAAAAATTCAGCTTGTAGTGAGGCACATTTTTCTTAAGACTATGACTGCCAAGACATGCAGTCATTTATGTAAACATGCCTTCAATAGCAAAGTGGAAAAAGAATATATTTTGTTTGACACTTATAATTCTCCAATACTCAATAGTTATTATTACAATATCAGAAATTAATTAAGCAGTTAAAGAAATTTAAACTGGGAGTTCCAAGACAGAGTGAATAGATTAGTCACATTAGTCCAACAAGGCATTGACACTCAGGACACAGTTTCAAGGCAGTATAAGATCCTACAACAATTTTTGTTGGGTAGAAGGATTAAGAATAGTGATCTACAAGAGAATGAGCATAAAGTAGGGGTTATGGCTTGCACCTCTCAGGGCCAAGGGTGCCAACTTTAGATTGTTCCTACACTAAATCTCAAAGGCACCATGACCAAAGAAATAGCAAGAGAGCCAATTCGAGGAGATAAAAATAGCATCTACCCACGGCCCGCCCTATTAACTATATCTAAGGCTATCCCAGGCACTTGCCTGGGGTCCTGCTTGTTCACCTTTGGTCACCTAAAGCATCCATCTTCCTTACCTCCTAAAACGCCCATTGTTACACCATCTGAATCTGATGAGGACCTCTTAGATCACCCTTGGAATCTGTCCATCTGTGAGCAGACCTCCCAAAGAACAGAAATTCCTCACCTTACTAGTCAGGCCAAACTGATGCATTTCCTCATGATTAGCACGATGTTGGCATAACAAGCTTGCCAAGGTCAGTTTCTATAGTGGGTTTGGCAAAGGCCTCCTAGGCCCTCCACTACTCCCCAGTTGTAGGAAAAGGTATGATGAATGAAGATGAGCAACTCCTTGCAATAGATGTTTATTTTGAGATAATCAAGGTTTCCTCATATTCAGTTCTAGAATTTCCAGCAGATGTAAGGATCAGATTTAGAATAACTAAAATTCATCAACCATGTGGTGCTACAGGAGATGGCTTATGATACATAAGCCAAGAACCTAGGAAGTTGCAAAGTGGCTACCCAGACAATGAAACCAACTTAGTAACAAAAAGTATATTAGATGAGTGACAAAACAATGGAGTCAAAAAGAAGGTCTAGCGATAGCAAGCAATTCAATCATCAGTATATATCTTTATTTCTCAGCTATTTCAGAGAAACGAATGCATACATTTCCAAAGAATCAAAAGCTAGTAAAGGTTAAAAATCTTGAGTTCATATTCTATTCATGAATATTAATCAATATCTTACATGCAATGTCAAAAGTAAACCTCTATATGTTTACAGGTGAATTAAAAAAAAGGGAAGAAGATCAAAAGAACAAGTCTATTGGATACCACATCAATTGTGACTGCAGCATCAGATGTTTTGTATGTGCAGTCATAGAAGACGTTGAATCATGTGATCAGTGGTTACAGGAAATAATCTATCACTTGGGAAGCATATTAGTCAACTACTGGAAAATATTGTATTCTAACCTGAGTTTCCATCAAATCTTGCTCAGCTAACTCCAATGACGCCAGAGTACTGAGTGATTGCAACTGCAAAAATCAGAATTCAATTTTATTAACAAAAAGCTTTGTTGACAGGAGCAATAATTGAGCCAAAAATGGAGGCTAATTTGTCCCCTAAATACATTAAGAAAAAGGAAACCAAAAAACTAGATGAAAACATCAATGCAATAACCAAAAAGCCTTGCTATCCCTGTGGATATCCATCAAGGGCACTACCCTATTTGATACGCAAAAGGAAAGTGAATAGGAAAGGGAATGGATGCTGATAGAATAAAATTTTATGGTTCAAAATTATGTTTGGTATGATAAATAAAGGAATGAGAATGATAGTATTTTTTTCACGAGATGAGTAAAGATCAAAATACTGCTTCTGCTTAAAAAAAAAAAAAAACACATAATTTGAGTTGCAGATGCCTGAGATCAATGAGTTCAATGGCGACTGATGCAGAACTCAGATCAATGGCAACATTGATGGACTCAGGTCGACAATGTAGATGCAAAGAATAGTAGAATGACAATGGAAGGGACCAAATCAACTCAGATCGACGATGCAAACCCAAAGAATAGAACAATGGCAAACACAGACGACGGTGAAGGCTGCAAAATGGCAAAGCAGAGTGCTTGCCCAGAAGGATATTTCTGTCATTAGCCTCCCATTCCTTGAGTCAGAGTGCTTTCCCCAGCTTTGGTGATGGAAACAACTCTCCCACCTGACATGGGAGAATGCATTCTTAAGGAATGAGCTATGCTGCCTTCTAAACACTAATTCAAGCCTCTCCCTCACCCTCTCCCATCAGAGCCCTCTACCATGTACCAAATAAGTACTTAATAATTACCATTTAAACGGTGTCGATACCGAAAAGTTTAGTAACAAAAAATTATTGTTACTGAGCAAAATCAATCTGCTAAGAAAACAATTCCCCACCTTTAACAATTAAAGCCTAATGGTAAAGGATGCTATATCTTCACTTATCTTCTCTAGGCCATCTATAAGTTTATTACTCCATCAATCAGACAACCAGAAAACTTGAAAGACCATGTTATGTGCAGGTTGAACGTTATAAGCCTCATGACAAGGTCAGGGTGCATTAGTATATAGTACTCATTATGTAAATAATAACCATGGAAGTAGCTTACTATCTAGGTTTATACAATTGGTTACTCAACTTCAGGCTATGATTTTCACGACAACTGCCATGAGCTAGGATCACCAGTTATGATTATGAGAAAAAAAAAAAAATCATGCCAAATTATATCTTCTTTCCCAATCATCTTCACATTACCAAATAGTGTCTTCTCCCCATTATATCAACAACAGAAATTACATGTAGTAGCAGTAAGACATTCAAAGAAGAATTTTTCACGACAGAAGCCCTTGTGCTAGATAATTAAATTGTAAACATGCATTGAGGGGAATGATCAACATTTAAAAAGAAAATGAAAAAATCTTACCAGTATGACCAATGCTTCTTGCCTTTCCTTTCTAGAACGGCCAAGTGCACCGTAATTTTTTGTGTTGACTTTTTGTTTCAATAATTTATCTAAAACTTGGCGTGCAATCCTGAGAAGGAATTTAAGACAGCCTATCAGTAATTTGTACAAATGCACACAAAAGAAAGATACTCTATTCCTTTAACATTATTATGGGACGACAGTTAGAGAATTCTACTGGAAATTGACATAATAAAACGAAAACCAAACTGAATATAAGGAAGACCTCCAATCGCTTGGGATAATCGGATGTTTTCAACAAAAATCATTCTAGATGGGGCAGATATGCCAATTGCTGCATGGCACACCTAAAAACATACTAGCCTTGTTTTTCTTATTAAGTACCTTAACGAATCAATGTAATAAGGTCCAAACCTGGAGGACAAAACCACTTCCCTTGAAATGTGTGTACCATACACGCCAAGTGAAGGAACCTATTAGAAGAAAGTGGTGACAGAGAAAAATTGCAGACAGAGGGTGAGAGAGAACAGATTACAGAAAAACTGGGGAAGAGAGAATGAGAGACGAAGTTATAGAACAGCTGAAAAGATGAATTTTGATATCAATTTCTCCATGCCTCACTCAAACAGTTTCTAAGCTATAAATAGTAATAACTACTCTAGGAAATAACTGCTATAACTCACAAAAATAAATGGCTATTGAAAAGGAAAAAGTGGGAGTGTGGGTGAAAGTGGGCAAGTGGGAGATGTGAGAGTGGAGAGATAATGATTGATATGAATGAAGAAATAAGTAATTGCTGTAATTGACACAAAAACTGTTGTAACTAGTCCAAATTTCTAATAATATAGCATGTAAGCCCAAGGCTAAGAGGGAGGGTCGTATCAGTACTCCCCCATTGAAAATTGAACTTGTCCTCAAGTTGAAAAGAAGGGAATTGACCATCTAGAAGTTCATAAGTTTCCCAACTTGCTGTCTTCCTTAATGGATTCTTCTTCACTGTCAACAAGTTCTAATAGAGTGAAGGAACTTGGTTTACAACGGTGACTAGGACCAAGTTTTTCGTTACACCTAAAACATAATCCCTTGGCTATTTGATTTTGTTGTTCAGCATCCCCAAAATGGTTTGAAGTATTGGATGATGTAGGTTGATTAGTTGAAGGTGGTCGACTGATACTAGTCCCATGGGATTCTTTGAAATGGTGATGAGAATAGAGTTTGGTCTCAAATTCAAGGGCTAAGCTTACTACTCCAAGTTCCTCCTTCAGGCCATTAAGGAAACTCCCAAAAGGCAATGCTCTGGCCAGTTGGAAACCTGTGCTACTCTTTTGCAAATTCCTACCTATATTCTTGCACTGACCCCACTTGTCGAATGCCACAAAGGTATTCATCTGATTTTGAAACTCAACAGGTCCAAAATTATCCCGGAATGTTTGCACAAGATCGTCCCAATGAATTAGGGTGTGCTCACTTTAATCCAAGCAAACAAATCCAACGCATCACCCTCTAAATACATAGAGGCAATGTCAACTTTGAATTTTTCAAGGTTTTGATAATAACAAGAGAATTTTTCTGCCTTGAGGATCCAACCCCTAGGATCTCCCCCTTGGAATTTAGGGAATTCCATCTTTGTGTGTGGTCGTCGTGGTAGCTATTGGACTCCCCAGGGGTTATAAGCATCATCCTCATCAACTTCTGACTAAATATGTTTTTGGTGTTTGTGTGGTTCGATGGAGATTTCCTTAGGCTGCTTTTTAGTTGACATAACAGGGATGGACTCCATATGTTGATTGCTGTTGGATTGCAGTTTGAGGGCTGCCACCTCAGCAGCAAGATTGTCAATTGTTGCTAAGTGAAGGGCAATGAAAGTGAGTTGGTGGGCAATTGATTCAGTGTCTAGATTTTGGGTTGGATTTAAGTTAGGAAAAGGTTAAGCCAATGGATTAGAATAGGAGGTGGAAGTAAGAGGTACTGAAGGAGTAGGAAGGAGTGCAAGTAAGATGACGGGTTGAACACTGGATTGAGAAGTTGGGGGTTCAGGTTGAAAAGTAGATCTTGTGGTCACCATTCTAGATCAATGGCTCTGATACCAAAATGTTAGAAGCAAGAGGTGAGAGAGAAAAATTATTGATACAAACTTATCTGAAAATTCTACTTCATTCAATCTCTGTTTTCCGTTCGTTACAACAAAGCATTTTATAGCTTCTGTTTGTTTGTTATTCTACGGTTCCTTTAACGATTTTCCTATCTAACCGAATAACAGCAATTTGTTTATTAAAGACACACGTAACAACTACTACCCTCTTTAGAATATCCTTGTCCTCAAGGATTCCTAGGTGTTGTTACATCGAATAAGGGAAATTGTTCCTTCAGCGATTGGAGTGGCTCCCACGTGGCTGACTCTGGTCTGGTGTTCTTCCACTGTACTAGGACCTGTGTAACAGGAAGGTTGCCTTTTTTGAGTACCTTCTTGGCTAGAATCTTCTCGGGCTCGATCATGAGATATCCCAATCCATCCACTTCTGGTAGGACTGTAGAAGCTACTACTTCTTTACCCATTCTCTGCTTCAGCATGCTAACATGAAAAATGAGGTGAACTTTGGAATGTGCTGGAAGCTCGAGCTTGTATGCTACCTTCCCTATGCGCTCTAGGATCTTATAAGGGCCATAGTAGCGAGCCGAGAGCTTGTGGAAAGAACTATTGTTGAGGGAGTTTCGATGGAAAGGGTGTACTTTGACATACACTAGATCATGCACCTGAAATTCCCTATCTGTCTGCTTCTTGTTGGCTTGCTGTACCATACGATTTTGGGCCTTTTGGAGATTAGATTTGAGGGATTGAATAACAGCTTCCCTAGTCTTCAATTCTTCATCCACTAGCCGGTTCGAAGAATCACCAACCATATAGGGTAGATGAACTGGTGGCAGGCAGCCATATAACGCTTCAAAAGGACTCATACCAATAGAGGAGTGGAATGACGTGTTATACCAAAGCTCTGCTAGAGGCAGCCACTTAACCCTTTGTTTTGGGTAGTCTCACGTCATGCAGCGTAGGTAACCTTCAATAGTGCGATTCAAGACTTCTGTTTGACCATCCGTTTGGGGGTGGTATGCAGAGGAAAAGAGGAGCTTAACATGCTGGAGTTTAAAAAGCTCTTTCCAGAATTGGCCACAAAAGAGAGGGTCCCGGTCTGTAACTATTGTCTGAGGTAAGCCATGAAGTTTAATGACATTGGTTAGGAAAGTTTTGGCAACGTCGACAGCTGTATATGGATGTTGTAATGCCATAAAGTGTGCTGATTTAGAGAGACGATCTACCACCACTAAAATGACTGTTTTATTGTAGGATTTGGGTAGCCCCGTAATGAAATCCATAGCCAGGTCTTTCCATATAGTGTTTGGGATAGGTAGTGGTTGTAGGAGTCCTGGAGAAGCGACATTTTCTGTTTTGAAACGTTGACAAATGTGACAATCCCGTACAAAGTTTCTGACATCTTTAGCCATTCCTTTCCAATAGAAGACTACTGCCAATCTCTTATGTGTAGGGGTACACCCTGAATGTCCGCCATATGGGCTGTTATGAAAACATTTCAGTATCTTCTCCTTCAATTCTGTATCATCGCCTACCACCATTTTCCCATTTCGTCGTAGTGTGTTACTGGTCCATGAGAACTTCAGAACAGCAGTGGAATCCTGTTGTAGTTGGGTTATGATATGCCTCAGTTTGTCATCTTCCGCCATGATTCTCGGACCCTTGTATGTAATCTGGAGAATATGGTGGTAACTACATGACATTCTCCTGCTTCATTTTGGTCCCTCCTTGATAGAGCGTCTGCCACTACATTGTCTTTCCCTTTCCGTATTTGATGGTGTAGTCGAGTCCCCATAGTTTGTGTAACCACTTGTGTTGACCTGGTGAGATGATTTTCTGCTCTAACAGGTGCTTGAGTATCAAGTGGTCTGTCTTAATGATGAAATGTTGGCTCTGGACATATTGTCGCCATTGTTTGACTGCAAAAATAATTGCTAACATCTCCCTTTCGTAAGCTGATAATTGTTTCCGTTTATAACTAAGGGTTTTACTAGCGTAAGCTATTGGGTGTCCTTGTTGAGAAAGGACCGCCCCCATACCTGTTTGCGATGCATCTGTTTTGATGGTGAAGGGAAGTGTGAAGTTCGGTAAGGCCAGGACCGGAGTTGTGCTCATAATATCCTTTAGTTTTGAAGAAGCTGTAGTTGCTTCTTTAGTCCACCGAAATGTGTCTTCCTTTTTAAGTAATTCTGTGAGTGGTTTACATATTATGCTATAGTCTTTGACGAACCTTCGATAATAGCCTGTGAGACCTAAGAATCCCCTAAGGCTTTTGAGATTCTTAGGTGTGGGCCATGATCGCATAGCTTCAATCTTTCATGGTTCTGCGGCTACTCCTTCTCGTGAAATTACGTGGCCCAAGTAGTCAATCTTCCGCATTGCGAATTCACACTTGGTCCACTTAGCAAAAAAGGAGTTTGTGCGAAGTACTTGTAATGTTGTTCTAACGTGAATTAAATGCTCTTCCCATGTTGAACTATAGATCAATATATCATCGAAGAAAACCAAAATGAACTTCCTGAGAAAAGCTTTGAAAACAAAGTTCATTAAGCCTTGAAAAGTGGCTGGTGCATTTGTTAGTCTGAAGGGCATAACCAGGAATTCGTATAAGCCTTCATGTGTTCGGAATGCTGTTTTATGAGCATCGGACGGCTTCATTAGGATCTGGTGGTATCCTGCTCTTAGATCGAGCTTAGAGAAGTAAGTGGCTCCATGTAGTTCATCAAGCAACTCCTCTATGATCGGAATAGGAAACTTGTTCTTAATGATTTGCCAGTTAAGCCTTCAATAATCCACACAAAAACACCATGTATTATCCTTCTTCTTGACTAGTACTACCGGTGCTGCAAAAGAGCTAGTGCTTGGTCGGATAACTCCATTGTCCAACATCTCCTTTACTAGTTTCTCCATGACAGATTTTTGTGTTAGCCCATACCTATAAGGTCTCAAGGATATAGGTTTATCCTCTTGCAGTGGTATGGCATGATCAAACGCTCTAGAAGGAGGTAGTTGTGTCGGAATGCTAAATACATCCTTGTACTCGTCTAGTATGGCTTGTAACTCTGGATGGATGTTTTGCTTCCCACTGCTGTCTGGTTCCTTCGTGGCTATTTGGATCATGACTGCTTCTGTAGGTTTAAGTAATTTCTCCTTGGCTGTCATGCTATGTAGTGCACCACCTCTTCTCTATCGCCATGTAACTCAATGTGAGAGCCATGTAGGTCAAAAGACATCAATTGGTTGCGCATGTCCAGCATAATTCTTCCCAATGATGCTGGCCATTGGACTCCGAGAATCATGTCATAACTTCCCAACTGCATGACTAAGAATTCAGATGAGAATATATGACCTTGCATGTTCCATTTCAGCTTGCAACACTTCTTGTTTATGTTGATCTGCTGTCCTCCTGCGACAGAAACTTCCACTCCTTTGGTGAACTCTGTGGGTAATCTGAGTTTCTTGACCATCATTGAGTCGATGAAGTTATAGGTACTACCTGTGTCTATGAGTATAGACACCATTTGCTTCTTTAAACAGCCGGTGATTTTCATGGTGGAGTACCCTCGGATTCCCTGTATGGCATGCAGAGAGATTATTGGGCTCTATTCATGATCTGAGTGTTCTTGCTCGTCCCTTATGTCCTCCTTCTCGTCTGTTTCTTCTTGGACTAAAATGACAAAAGCCTGAGCTCCTCCGCATTTGTGATTCAACGTGTATTTTTCTGGGCACCAGTAGCAGAGTCCCTTCCTTCTCTTGTCCTCCATTTCAACCTTGCTCAGTTGTTTTACTGATTTTCCATTTAAGGTAGATGCCAGTGGTGTTCTTGATGCTCCCAAACCTGGCTTCTCTGTCTAGACTCCTTACTATTTATCAGGTTGTTATAGAGTCCTGTTGTCAATGGTTGCCTTCCCATGTTTCAGTCTTTATTCTATTCTTGCATGGAGGTAAGTACTGTATCATGGAGTCTGGCAAGATAAATGGTGTGCGTGAGTGTGGTGGGTTTGAACATCCTCACTATTGCTTCCACTTCTTTCCTTAGTCCCCCTAAGAAGTGACTAATGGCTACATCTTCCGGCAAGTCTGTTTCAGCCAGCAATGGTTTGAATTTCGCTTGATATTCGATCACAGAGCTATCACCTTGGTGCAAGTTCTTCAGGTCAGCTATCGGATCCATCTGTAGCAGTTCTTGAAATTAGGTTCCCATGTCTGTTAAGTATTCTGACCATAGCACTTCATGGAGCATCTTCCTCTTTACATAATTCTGGTGCCAGTGTAATGCTGGACCCTCTAGATGTACATTGATCATTTTTATTCGCTGGTCCATCGGTGTTTCATCAAGTTCGAAAAATTAACGGCAACGGAATGCCCATCCTTTGAAGTCAGTACCGTCGAATCTGGGAAACTCGATGCGTGAGTATTTCGTTGGGGCTGAGTAACTCGAGTGGCCTCCTTGGAAAGATCCGAACTGAGGTACTCGGTTAGGATTCCGAGTTCCGTTCGATGGTGACGCTACTGCGACCTCCGTCATACCTCCGGTTGTCGTCGTCGTTAGTTGTACTAGCTTCGATGTTATTTCAGTCATCATTTCTTCCATGCATGTCATCGAACCACGGAGCTCCTTCATTTCCGTCCGATTCTGTTGCAGTTCGTTCTCCATCTCCCTCAGCTTAGCGTCGCGCGTCATGTTTGATCGATCGGCTCTGATACCAATTGATACAAACTTATCTGAAAATTCTACTTCATTCAATCTCTGTTTTCCGTTCGTTACAACAGAGCATTTTATAGCATCTGTTTGTTTGTTATTCTACGGTTCCTTTTAACGGTTTTCCTATCTAACCGAATAACAGCAGTTTGTTTATTAAAGACACACATAACAATTACAGACAGAGGGTGAGAGAGAACAGATTACAGAAAAACTGGGGAAGAGGGAATGAGAGAGAGAGGAAGTTATAGAACAGTTGAAATGATAAATTCTGATATTAATTTCTCCATGCCTCGCTCAAACAGTTTTTAAGCTATAAATAGTAATAACCACTCTAGAAAATAACTGCTATAACTTACAAAAATAAATGGCTATTAAAAAGGAAAACGTGGGAGTGTGGGTGAAAGTAAGGGAGTGGGAGATGCAAGAGTGGAGAGATAATGGGTGATATGAATGAGGAAAAAAGTAACTGCTGTAACTGACACAATAACTATTGTAACTAGTCCCAATCTTCTAATAATACAGCATGTAGGCCCAAGGCTAAGAGGGAGGGTCGTATCAGAACCATACAAAAAATGTATGACCCTAGATTTCACAACTAAAAATATGAAAGTTAAGATGTAAAAGACTAATCACAATCTCATGAATCTCTAAGTCAAAGAATCCTACTAGAAGTTGACATAATAAAACGAAAACCAAACTAAATATTAGGAAGACCTCCAATCGCTTGGGATAATTGGATGTTTTCAACGAAAATCATTCTAGAGGGGGCAGATATGCCTAATCACTGCATGGCACACCTAAAAACATACTAGCCTCATTTTTCTTCTTAAATACCTTAACGAATCAATGAAATAAGGTCCAAACTTGGAGGACAAAACCACTTCCCTTGAAATGTGTGTACCATACAGTCCCAGCGAAGAACCATACAAAAAATGTATGACCCTAGATTTCACAATTAAAAATATGAAAGTTAAGAAGTGAAAGACTAATCACAATCTCATGAATCTCGAACTTATTTTCATGGGCAAGCCAACCATACAAAAACCTAAGCCATGGACAATGTTTTAGTTTTCAAAATATGGTCCTCTTAAATCAGGTCAAAAAACTTGTTTACAGAATTCTATTTAATCTTCATTTAGCATAACGGAAACCTCTGTACTTTCTGGATGCCAAAAAGTCAATCCTGGCCACATTTTCATTTACTGTTAGTCTATTTATATCTCTGAATGCTCACTCAGATTTCTAATTATATAACATTTAAAAAGGAAAAAAGAAAATAAAATCATCCTTGTATAGGAACCAAGTCTGGTCAGGTGAGAATGTTTTGGCTATTCTGAAGTGTTTCAACCAAAATCTATATAGGCTGTATATGACAAGATTGGACATTGTATGCATGATATTAAATTCCAACGGCCCAGAAAGCTTGGGCACATATACATATCAAAAAGGGAACTGACAAGAGAGCAAGATGATGGCAAATCAGGAAGGAAAGGCTAATCAGCATTGGGAAAAAAATTGTGACGATTTCACTTAGTTTAGATAATCAAATTGTCATGCAAGAGCTATAAGTGACAAAAAAAAACAACCTTATGGAATTGCTCAAATGATGCTTTGCCTTATCAAACTCAGCTTTCCTAGAAGCATCCCATTTTTGCAGTTGGCTGCAGTTAAGCACCACACACCTTGCTAGATGAAGCAGGTTTGCACCAATCTGACCATGGGTCAAAGAAAGTAAAGATCGTGTATCTATCTTTAATCTGGTAAATGTTAGAAGAAAGATTACAAAATAACAAGAATAACCCACGTCATTACAAGAATATATATTACATGCATACATACAAACAAATATATATATATATATATATATATATGTATATATATTTATATATATGTATGTATGCATGTATGTATATATGTATGTAAAGTTAACCACCAGCTTTGCCATCATATTGAGTGGAGATTTGAACTCTCATAAAAAGAAAACCATCAAAACCTGATATCATCCAAATATCTAAAATACATGGTATCAGAAGGCCAACATCCACAAAACTTATTATAAAATTCTTTTATTGGTTCATGGTAGAGTGATATTCGCCAAAAACAACTGCGTTTATCAAGTTGCCATAGTCAAACAGTAGGCTTGAACCTTGGGGGCATCTTAGAGAAGTAAAAACAAAGTTAATGCTGAAAAAGGACTCTTGCCAAAACCCTGTGGCCTTGAACAAGAGAGGACAAGTTAGAGATCTAATAACCATTGCTAGAAAGCTGTTTTCTAGCATTTAATTTTCTTTAAAATCACATTTCGCAGTATCTAAAATTCTAAATGAGTTTGTGGTCAAGAATACAAACCTGAATGTGGTCACTAGGAAGTAAGGCTTTCCGGGCATTAAGACATCTGCAAGGAAAGAAAAAGAATATCAATTGTACAAAATTAAAGCCAACTTTCTTTCCAGGTTGCAATACTTTAACAAATTACCTTTCAAGAAGCTCTTGTGAATCTTTTAAATTATTAGATGCTTGCAGAGTCAGTGCCAAACTTTCAGCCACAGCAACAGTGTCCAAGGAATTCCATCCCTGCCTTCCACAAATCACACACCACAATTTTGACATGACAACAAAACTTGTTAGATAACTGTTCTTGCAACATTTTCTTAACTAATTGAGCAAGATAACAACTAATTGTAGAAGATAGTAAGTAGCATATGAAAACAAGATCACAGTTGTGCTGCCAAGGGTCACCATATAACAACCATCCGTCACTTGCTTTTCCTGTCATATTACCTTTCATGACTGTCAAATCAGAACAGCAGTTCTATGGGACCCCTAGATTTAGATTATTTTCTGAGATTCAACTCTTTAAAATGTATATCAAGTATAATCATTTTTCTATGAGAATAGAACTATGATTTGATCAAGCATATTTAAAATGCTAGAGTATAGAGTCAGAGCAATATGCTAATTGAACAAAGGAAAAGAGAAAGGGGTTAAAAAAAAGAACCTTTGATAGTTCCAATTTATGCAGAATCTTTCTTTGGACCATCTCAGCATCAGCAAGACGATGTGATTTCATATATATCTAGAACATAAGAAGCAACAACATAATAAGACTCCAAAGTTAGACCAAGAAAAATTTATAACCAGAGAAACTGGAACAGAATTGTGAGGGGAACCAATCATAGCCTGCAAAGAGTTTGATGTGACTCTCCCAGAACAGGATTGTGAGGGGACTTAATGAAATTGGATGTGCAATATGCCTTGCTTGGGAGAGATTGAAATGCATCAATTTCATGGAGAAGAGGTTGGGCTATGTTAAGATTAGACCACCAATGTCTGCGTTTAATGATTTTATGCAGGTCAATAATTTGTTAGATCCACTTCGTGTGGAGATATCAGATCAGTGGGCCCAAAGACAGCAGAATGTGCTGGATTGATAGGTTTCTCATTTCGCTACTCAAAAGGAGCACTTCCTAAATTCAGTCTAATATAGGCCATCTAGTTCTAGTCTGTAATGGAGAATGGGAAGAGAATACTAAGAGAGATATTATTAACTATTGTAAACTGAGAATTAAGAATATACATAGGAATTAGAACTTTATATTTTATGTTTTATTTATTTTCTTATTTCTATTTATTTTATTTTCTTGTATGGACTCGTTATAAATAGGATTTCCCAGATAAAATCACTTTAGGTCATAATTGCTTTCTTGGGACTTTTGATGAATATTAATTTATCCCAACCTGCCCTTTCCTTCCCCCCACCCTGAAAGTTAAAATCCTCAGCTTGATTAGGCCCTATAAATTTCAGATAAAATTCAAATAATTTAATTTCCTTCCCTATAATTTATGAATAAGAGTCAACCTTAATCAACAATGTTTCAGAAAAATGATAAAAGACAACCTGAGAGAGATATCTAAGTCTTCTAATGCATACAAAGGACTCCCCTTCACCACCTTCCTACATGGATAAACAAATTGTCTAATTAAGAACACAATTCAAAAATACAAAAACACCTATAAGACTGATTTCAGGAAGAAAAAAGACGCACCTCTAGCATTCTTATAGAGTCCTGAATAAAGGCCTCAGCGTCCCTTTCTTTTCCTTGAAGATACAGCACCTGAATACACAATTTTATTGCAACTTAAAATCAGTCAAGCTCGAATTCCAAAAAGCATTGAAAAGAAGTAAGTTACCTAAAAAACAATTTAATTTAGACCAAGCTATTGAGACACCCCAAACAAAAATAAATATCATATATACCACTGAGACACATATAACCTGTGAGAATATTGTACATAGTATAGTGAGTAGTACAACTAATAAGTACATTCAATGAATCTAGACATATATGAACCTAGCTTACTTTATGTACAACATTCATTCTACTATGTGCAATATTCTAACATTCTCCCTCAAGCTGGAGTATATAGATCATATGCGCCTTTGAGGACCCATGAGAGATTTAGTGAGTATGTTTGCTAGTTGATGACCACTCTCATTGCACTTGGTTATATTTAATGAAATTGTTCAAAAGTCTTTCCAATATTCCAATCCTTTTGAACTGAGGTGAAAAATCAATTTGGTGCTTCTAATTTTATTTTATGCAGTGATAATGCTTGTAAAAATTTTTCCACTTTGTTCCAAGATTTTTTATCCTCACAGGGAATTATTCATCAATCCTCCTGTGCACATACACCTCAACAAAATGGCATTATTGAACATAAGAATCAACATCTTATTGTGGCAACTCGAACCATGCTCATTCAATCTCATGTACCTCTTTCCTTCGGGGTGATGTTGTTCTTCTTGCATGTTATCTAATTAATTGCATGCCCTCTTCAATGTTAAATAATGAAGCACACTATTCAATTTTATTTCCTAATGAGTCATTATTTCCTCTTCCTCTACGTATATTTGGCTCTACTTGCTTTGTTCATGATTTAACTCCTGACAAAAACAAGCTTGCAACTAAGTCCATCAAGTGTGTCTTCCTTGGGTACTCTCGCCTCCAGAATGGATATTGTTGCTCTTCAACCACCGCCAAGAGAAGTTTTATTTCTGCAACTATGACATTTATTGTGACATCTCCTTATTTCACTCCCTTCACAGATGGGCCTAACTCAGTTTGTGACTGATAGGATCCCATCTATTCCTCTAGAAGTTTATTCAAGGAAAAAAATGGGGAAACACATGTAGACAACACATGTGATGAAGGCAAGAATGGATAGAGATTTTCAAAGTCAGATTATTGATTCAGATATTGGTAGTGATGTCTGTCAGTTATGGATTTTATCTCTTAATTATTTATGTCAGTGTTTGTAACTATTTTTTAGTGGGTTATTCTGATGATAACCACTTATGGTCAGTTATGTAATTTCAACTTAACTGTCTAGAAGTTGTAGGAAATATGTAGTCTTCTGAATAAGAAAGGGATGTCATGTAAGAAGATTATTATGGAACGAATTATTTAGTTTCTGGAGATTAGTCCCTTCCATACATGACTGTTTTGAGTGTTTCAAATTCTGATATTCATCCCTTTATCTTTCTCCATTCTGTTTGCTCTTACTTAATTCTAGAATTACCATGGGACCTATCAGTGACGTCTTCCTCTTCCTTCTGTTGCTCCTATGCCTACAGTTCCTATTGCCTACCCACCTCCTCTTCAAACATATCAACATCACCATTGACCACAACCTCCTCTAGCCTTTGAAGATGTTCCTGACAATTCACATCTTACTCCAGTGCCAGACCCTACCTCAGTCACATCTAAGAGCCCTCCAATTACTACTAAGATAATGTAGTACAAGGAGTAGTGAAACTAGCATGTAAAGTACATTCCATGAATCTAAACGCCTATGAACCTAGCCTACTTTATATCCAACATTTATCCTACTAAGTACAATATTCTAACAAACTCAATTTTAGAAACTAACCCGTTATATCTACTAAATAGATGTGAAAAGGGAATGATTACCTTATCTATTTTAAGTTTGGAAGATATTCTTTTTCTCAAAGAGAAGAGGAAAACTAATTAGGAGGATAAGAAATCCTCCTAATGCAAGAAAAGCACAAAGGAATAAAGATAACAAATGAAATATACACCAGCACATTATAGTTCCCCAGTCTCTCTGCATAACAAAAATAGAAATCCCCTTTAGAAAGTGGTATGAACAGACCCTTACAGGCAGCAATTAAAAGTAGGCTATCATGGAGAAGTTGCAAAGGTAAATTACCTCAAAACTGAAAGATATTCTTATCACTAAAAAATATATTACACTCCTTGTGATTCTGCGCCATTGCTTCACAGAAGACTAGAAAGATATAAAGCAAAGACAGCTTTTCATTTTCTTCTTTCTTTATGATGCTATGATATATCACACTCTTCTGTAAAGTCCATTAATAGAAGACAAAGGAGAAAAAAGAGGACCAAAAAACCTGTGTTTCTTATAAAAGTAAGTACGAAAGTATAGAGGACTGAAAATATAGCAAAACTTTAACATAACAAAATTCGGGCTCAGATATATGTAAGCTTAATGCACAAATACTCCCTCTTTGAATTAGCAGCATGATGGAAGAGAAATAAGAATATGATGGGCCATGTTGCATCTCACTTTACACACAAATTCTGGAAATGATACACATCATCAACATTCATCAGTACCCTGCCTATTTATTTAAATTTTAAATTTTTGGGACACAGATATAATTTCAAATCTAATCTATGAGGAACTGAAGTGGAGGTCTCAAACTCCATATCATATGTTGCTTTATCTTCAACTCATAATATTACAAACATAAGGTGAAGATTGAAACATGGTGTTGACTTTGGGATAGAACAATACAAAGGGAATATCTTTGGTTGCATTCAATAATGTCATAAAATTTTTTTTTTAAGTATGACTATTTTGTGTTATTTAGTAATGCTTGATATAAACAATCTCAAATCCAGACATATTTTGTTATAATTTATACAGAATTACTTAATCCAAATGCAATCTTCACATTAATATTTATGATAAATAATTTTCCTTTTTTTTTTTTTTGGGCTCCAAGATGTAAATAAAGATTTCTTGCCTGTAGAAAATCAATATCAAACAAAACCAATAAGAAGAAAGAATAATATAGTAAAAGGATGAATTATTACCACTCCTAGGTGATACATTGTATCAGCACAGTCCGGATGGTCATATCCCAAAACACGCCTTTTTATCTGAATGTTCCTCAATAAACAAAATAAACCACGTTCAAATATAGAATGAGTTTTGAAGTATTAGAATATAAAACTGAGGAGGAGAATAGAAGTGTTTCCTGATCAGAAGAAAATTAATTGCAAATAAGTATAATAGGTCCACACCTTCAAAGCCATCTGTCAAAAACAAAAAACCAGAGGAAGGAGAAGTCAATGAAAAAAAAAAAAAAAAAGGACAGAGAATTTGTCATGCAAAAATAGGGAAATTTTGTCACGCAAAAAGCACAGGACTTTTGCTCTTTCAAAAAAATGGTAACCTGAGGTGGTTTATTGCTACTATTAAAAGTACAGGGTGCTATGTGCACATTAAATAAAGTTTGAGGGGCATTATTGGACCTAAGAATTAGTAATTGATCCTCTTAACGATAAAGGGATTTCCAAAATTTAGTACAATGTCACCACAAAGACTAAACTCAAGAACTGTAACAATTTACCGCATAGTAAACACGAGCATCTTCCAACTTTCGCTGTCCAAGGTAGAACTGCCCAAGGTTATGAGCAGCAGCCCCCACTCTGAAGAATCACAGTTTCAAGTACCAGGATGAGCAATTCAAGAAGCACAAATTGAAGGCAATATAAATCTCAGCAAATAAAATAAAGATCATATAAAAGCAGACGAGTCTTCAATTTATAAAAGATCCTTCAACTTCTAAATAGACATTGATTGGGCATTAATTAAGTGTGTGTGTGTGCATATATCTTAATGTTTCTATTTTTTAGGTCGGGAGGCTTGAAAGGAAAGGATTCTATATGCAAGGAACAAATTCAACAAGTGATCAAGGTCAAGAATCTGTGCTGTATCAGCTTATGCAGTTCTTTGATTTTGTATATTTTGTTGGAGAATGCATTGCTTTCATGAGTCTCCCTCTTCCCTTAATTTTGTTGAAGGATCGCTTTCTGCACAGGGTTGTTCCAAGGGAGACCCTTCACCTCCATATTAGTGAGGTTCAAAAAAGAAAGGAAATGCTGAGAAAAACTGGAATCCTCCAGTGCAAAGAACCAACAAACATTATGAAGAGACAAGATACTAGCCCTAAAGTTCTATGTTATAAGTTTTAATAATGACAGAGATGTGACAAATGAATTACATTTATAGCATAACTATGTCTGTAGTTGATTAATCATTAACTTGTAATACTTTATATTTGAATCATCCTTTATCTCTTATCCGTTCGATATGCTTGCTCGTATTATATCTAATAGGCTTGAGTGTTATAAATAATGCAAATTGGATACATAATCATAAGAATCTCATATGCATAATAAAAATGTTTATATTACACTAATTGCTGTTAAAGCATGCATATTGTTGAAAATGAATTGGACTAACTATTTAGTTTGTAAGTTAAATATCATTTATGTAGGATGGTCCAAAAAAAGAAGAGTGAACATTGAAGCAAAGCGAATGAAATATCAATATTATACTTTACACAAAGAAATAGCAAGCAAGTGAAATGCTCTAAGCACTGAAAAATTTAAAGATTTGAAGTTTTAGAAGCTTGATCACATCAAAATAGCCAATATATTAAATAGTTATATATATCATAGACTAGAAGTTATTTTCTGAAATTCCATTATTAATACTTTCATTTATTGGCTCAAGACATTTTAACTATCAAAATATCAATTTAGACCCAAAAGATAGTGAGACATAAATTTTACCTAAAACATTTTCTTTTGGTCAGTGTTTTGATTATATCTCACAATCATATGGAATTTTGATATGAAACTTGTTGCATTATAAAATAGAATCAAAGATCTTTCCAATTACACATTATTCATTTAAAATGGAGTTGAAATGAAGAAAATTTAGCTACATATAGTTGAGTGCTCTGTTTTTTGAAAGGAAATTGTTATCTTCATACTTCAAGCATGAACATAGAGTCTTCCTTGATTGAAAGTAATTGTTATTTTGATCTAAACTTTTCAAAGTAACCTCGATAACTAGTATTTTGCAATAGAATTTTGAAAGTAACTAAAACTTTTGTGGAGACCCAATTCACTCCCTTTTAGGTGTCTATTGCCTTGTCTAACATTCATATCAATTATTATTTCACCTATGTAATCAGTATGATGGTTTTCAACTTGTCTGGTGGTGTGACTGTGATGCTTTTAACTTCGTGGAAAGGGGAAAGATGTACCCAACCATAAGTGATTCTCCTAAATGATCAAAAGCAATAATTATGATGGTTTCATTGTAAATGCACTTTACCGTATATCTTCCGGGCCAAATGATTCCTCCAATATATTGATAGCTTCCAAATATAGTGGTTCTGCCTTGTCAAATGCCTTTTTGACTCTGTACAACTCAGCCTGAAATGACAATCATAGAAACAATTGAGTCGTGTGAAAACAGTCACATTTGCTTTTTCAACTAACTTCAGTGGGTGGTAGATAAAAATCTTCTCTCTTCAGGGAATTGAATCGATTCATTATCAGGCACTACCAAATGAGAGTAATTAGACCAAGCATAGTCAACCAATCTGACACCTTCAAACTATAAAACATAATCATTTGCCAAAAGTTGAAATTTTCCTTACATTTCAACCAATAGCGTCATCAATTTTTTTTTTTTCAAAACAGAACATTAAGCTGTGCACCAACTGGTAATATCAGAAACTGTCTTGGCATTTCAATTATTCTGCCTATACGAGTTATGATTATGCACCAATATTCAAGGATGGATCTAAGGGGGCATGGGGGTGTGGCCACCCCTTTGGATTTTTAAAATTTAAACTTTTATATATAATTTTATCTTATATTTTTTATTTGGTTCCTTAATTAATAAGAGCTCGCCCTCTTAGATCGTAAGAATTTGTCTCCTTTATCTAAAATATTTGATTCAAAGACTTTCGCCTTCCCTTAGAATCAAATCTTAAATCCATTCCTACCAATATTTCTTACAAAAGTACAAGCACAGAAGTCATTCACTGAATTAGTTTTAACTGCCCAGGGGGAGGGTGGGGGAGATGCCATTAGTATGGAAGTATATGGTAGAATATTTCCAGTTATAAAGGATAAGAAATCCTTAAAAAAGGCATCAAAACAAAGAATAAGAAGTGATACCCGTAGGTAACTCAATTCCCAGAATTCAAACTTCTTATTCATTCTCCACACATATTACATTCATATCTAATTATAGGCTACTGCATAACTACTGTCAAGTAGTTATGGCCAACTAACAACTAACAACTGCTAACAACCAACCCGTAACAAGAAGATTAACAATATAAAAAGAAAAAAATAACCGAAAAAAAAAGGGAACTCAAAGAGGGTCTCTAATGATTTATTATACAGGCAGATATCTCAATGATTTATTATACAGTTCTCACAAATACAATTAAGAGTAAGATAATTGTCAAGTGTAAAACATCTTAATGATAAACTGACCAAATTGTTGCATGCAGATGCAACATGTGGATCTCTCTGGCCAAAACCTTCTTTAGCTTCTTCTACTGCAGAAATGAAAAGCTTTTCAGCTTCATCTATTTTTCCCTGGCAGATAATTGACAGAAAACTAAGCTTGGAATGCAAAAAATACAGCTGACGAAAAACGAAACAAAGAGAAAAAAAAAACCTGCTTGCCTGAAGAAATAAGTCTCTCCCTTTATCTGTAAATATTCTCCATTTCGATGTGTGTATATTTGATACTACAGAGCCATCCTCAACTTTGCGCAATCCAACTATGTCATCCTTTTCAGTGTCATTATCAGAAAATGCTTCAGTTGATGCATCTTTTGCAAACACAGGATTGGCATTAATGCCAAGAATAAATGCTGCACAAAAATCAAAATAACCAATGCAAACTATTTAATCAAAACTTTGATTGAATCTCTAAAGCTGAGCCAGAGTGCTGCAACATTGAATAAGTTTTCCTAGACTAAGTTTATGTAAAACTGGATTAAAACCTCATAATTTAGATCATTGTCATAAAATCCCAGGCTCATTGTTTTCTTTTAGTTTCTCTCTGTAGGAGGATATCTTATCCTCCTCCCTCCTTGTATATATCCAGTTTTCTGTGAAATAATATTTCTTCTATTATGCACATACATTGAACATAAACTACTTTACACTCCAGTAAGATTCCATGAGATTGATGAACAATACGATTTCAAGAAATATTAAATTGATAACAAATTAATTTTATAATTAATAAATCCAGTTCACCTATAATTTCCCCGGATGGTCAAAATATTAAAATTCATGATTCAATGGGTAGATCAATGAAAATCACATTCAATAAAATGTAAATCAATTTGCAACAGTGCAAGTATACCAAGTCTTGTATTAAGACACATAAAAACAGAATGTAAATCAAATAAGTGGTGGTAGCTCTAGAGAAGATAATTTAATAATTTAATTGAATTGGTTAGTGTTGGAAATGATGGGCCTTAGTCCAAGTTAGAATAAAAACTTTACTTCTTTTCAGTGTGAAGTGTCCCATTTTTTTTCAATGGCTGTTGTTTTCAGGACCTGGCATTAGGAACGACAATTGGCAGTGCTAAGGAACAAAGTGGTCTCTACCTACTTGATGGGAAATCATATCAGAATACCTGGCACTCTCACTTGGCATTTTTGAAGGCATATGGTTGAAACGCCTCATTGAAGAAATCAAGGTACCTATTAACTATCCCATAGACCTCTACTGCGATAATATGGCTACCATCAATATAGTCAAGAATCTAATACACCATGACCGGAACAAACATGTGGAACTTGATAGAAATTTCATCAAAGAGAAATTGGCCTCAAAACTATTTGAACTAACTTATACCTCTTCACAACAAGAAGTTGTAGAGCCCAAGGTCTAACATCCAAGGCCGAAGATGAAAAAAAAAAGGAGCAAATTTCCTAGCAAGTTAGGTTGGCAATCACAAGCCAAACCCACAAATAATGAAGATTTGAGGCCCAAGACCTAAAGCCCAATAAGAAAGTCTTGGCGAAGAAGACTCAGGCAACCTAACCTGAAGCCTAAAAAGGAAGGCTCAGTGAAAAAGGCCCAAATGACTTGTGGCCTCTAAAGTTCAAGGAGTACAAGCCCAAGCAACCAAAATAGAAACCCTGATGTCTCTGAGACTCAAAAGGAACACAAATCCAAGATAAAAATGAAGGCATGAAAGTAAGTCACAAATGGGTTAAGCCAGTTGGACTTGAGGGGGAGTGTTGAAATAAAAAAAAAAAGTCTTACATTGAGAAGTTAATGGAAGATAGAAGGCCATTTAAGTGTTGAAGTTAACCTACCAAATTGCCATAGGCATTTTGTATGGAGGTTTGACTATTAACACTTATAAATAGCCCAACAACTCTCCCACTCTAACTTAAACTAAGGCCCATCATCTCCGACAGTTAGTTAACCAATGTGAAGGTAACTTGTTTTTTATAGCACATAATATATGGGAAAGAGCTCTGCTGTCAACGGCCTTAAGTTTAGCGAAGAACAACAGAGATGAACAAGCCAATGGAAATAATGCTACGAGATAAAACCTACTCTGAGCCTTGCACCTAACAGCTTAAGTTTTTGGCAGAACCAATTCCTTGACGTAATATCATAACCTTTTTGACCCAGTGATCAAGAGCTTGATCTTGCCATCAAGTACCTTAAATAAAGTTACAGCACAAAAGGTAAGGATGAGTCTATGCTTTGTCCAAGCATTAAGCCCAGTGGACTTCCAATTGAGAGATGTTTAAAAAAAAAAAAAATTGTTTCTTGGCCTGCAACTTATAACTTAAGCTTTGGGTGAATAAATTTCATGACAAGATAGGAAGGGAAGAAGATTCAGACTTCTAGATGGAATGTCAGCAATCACAGCAGTGCATATGAACTAAAAGCTAATTAAATTGTAGAAGCGTTAAGTATGATAGGTAGAAAACAAAGAGACTGTCAGAGCGAACAATAAGTTTTATATTCAAATTTGATCGGGCAAGGATAAAACCTGTTGTAACCAAACTAATTGACAACCTTGATATTATTTTACATGGTCAGCGATGAATTTCCTCTCCATCTTAAAGGAAAAACATCCAACTTTACTATATATCACTTGCTAGGATTATCTCTATATAGAACCAAAAGACTACCATTTGTTGCTACAGATTACCTGCTGTCCTGCTATAAGGTTGTGTGATTATTTTTCTGAATTATTTTCAGGATAGAAAAAAAAAAATTTATTGAGGAGAAAGAAAGTTAAAGGTAAAAAAGATTAGACATCCTCCTAATCAAAGTTGGTAAAAAGATAAGAAAAGTATTTGTAAGAGCTAATTTTACCTTTTCACAGCATGTACAGTTGGTTTAAGTTTCTAAATAAAGCTTCACTAACAAGCTATAAAATTAATTAAATATCAGGTTGCAAGGTCACACATAATCTGCCCCCAAAATTAGCATGCTTCTTGTCTATGTTATGAATTTAAACATGGAAGGAACACTAGAAGGATTAGAAAGGAGCATAATGTAGAATAATCATCAGAAAAATTACAAATTGAAAATGATAAGAGAACAGAGTTGTGCAAAGTGCAAAAGCATACCAACATGTCCATATATCACAATCCATAGACGAGGATCCCTCGGATCAATCCTCCAACCATATGCTCTAGGCCGATACCAATGGGAAACATTAATTTTGCCTGGTATAAAACCATATGATGAAAAAACAATAATTGGTCAAAATCAGCTTCAAAGTATGGGGCAATTAAAACAAGACATTGTTGTCCATGATGAATGATCAATACCTGATCTAGCTATACAGGATACAGCAAACTCAACAAGGTGAAAAATCAATAAATGGTAAAACAACAATACTTTCTTATAGGACAAATTTGTCAATCATATTGCCAGGAACTCTATCAATCGACCTATGATAATGCCATGTAAAATAGACAAACTAGTTAACTATTTTTTCGTGCCTATATCCAGATCCTAATGAAGAGTTGTAATATGTATTTTCACATATTCAATTGAACTACGATACCTAATGGCTAATGCAATGTCAAAATAACGCCCGTTTCTCCTTCTTTATAGTAAACTCTTTGTTACTTCATTAACAGAATTTAAGAATTGTAATAAAAATCTTGAAACACAATAAAAATGAGATCATAACTGCAATCCGGGACCATATATGAAATTCGAAAATCTTTAACCGTTAATAGAAGAACTATGCTAATTTTATGAAGCATTGGATTCTAGCAGTAAATTCAAATTACAGTAACAAATTATGCTCGGAGATATAAACTTCGCGAACTAAAAAAAGATTACGATGATTAGTAACGAACCAGAAAGTGAGGTGGGCAACGCATTAGAGGTTTCTACAGAAGTAGAATAGGCATTGCGAGAAGGAAAACGAAACTTTTTGAACAAATTTGCTGCAACCAGCCGCAGAGACATCTCTTCTAGGGAGAATGATGGGAGATAGCAATGGAGTTCAGAGATTGGTGTGTTTATCTATTTCACTCTGTTTCTAAACTTCTATTGGAAGTTACGGAAGGCGGATGCCACAATGACCGCAAGCAAGAGATTTAGGGTTTAGGGTTCTGAACTAGATAGTTTGTTCTAATTCTAGTTTCACTCTTCTCGTGTGAAGATGGCGGTATCATTTAACCGTCATTGCGGTCTGTTGTGCTGGTAGTTCTCCTTTTTGGCGGAAACAGATACCCCAGTGTTTCTGCAGTAAAATAAAATATTTTTAAAAAAAATAAGAATTAAGTGTTTCAAAAATAAAGACGTATTAATACATTAAATTTCATATAAAATAGTATAATAGACCGTAAAATATATATAAAATAAACTATAATTAATAGAAATAATTTAATCTTTTTTAATCAAATATCAATTTATATAAAAATAACATGTTAATATGTTTTTATATTTTAAAATATTTGATTTTATTTAAAAAAAATTATTATAGACACATCTAAACCATCAAATCTACCTTTTTGGCAAGTCTCGTGTTTTAAAAAATTAATAATAGGTCATGAATTAAAAAGAACTAAAATAAACTTGTACCGGACAAATATTTTAATGACAAAAATCTCTGAAAAGTTATAAGCTTGATGGGCAAAATTAAAATGGTTAAAATTAGGGTGAGTGTACCTTCATTTCCTTTCTTTTTCCCTACCTAATGGTTCCCTTGCATCAAACATGACCCAAGTCTTCATGAATAAAAATAGCCCAAACCTATGGATGTTTTCCCTTATGTAAATAGATGTTAGTAGGGAAGGGCTTTGCCTGGTCATATGATGCTATGCAAGTTTAGACATTACATCCTTCTACCACACCAAAAAAAATAAAAAAATTTAGACATTACATCCTTCAACCACACAAAAAAAAAAAGTTTAGACATTACATCATTCGTACTCGGTTTAACAATTGCATGTTTAGCAACAGGGGATGGGAGGACATGCAGTTTTCCAATCACAACAGTTTTCCTAGGTCCAGTGCACTCCACAAATGTTAGATTAGAATATTATACAAAATCCGAGACTCCGGCCTACTTTTAATTCAAAGTTTAGATCTAACTTTATGGTCAAATTATTTTCAAGATTTGAGACTTGATTTGATTCTATTAGTAATTGAAATAATTTAAAAATTAAAATAAATATAATTTTGAAATTAAAAAATTAAGATTTAAAAAGAATAAAAAATAAATGCCTTGCAATAAAATTTTTTAATAAAAATACTAGTTTTTTAAAAATAAAATCAGCCAAACAAGGCAACCCGTCTGTCTAAATCAAATTGAATTGTCAGAGACTAACTAAATTTGTGTACATCATATTATGTTGCAACCTATGAACATTTTAACTTTTTTTGTTTTACAAAAAGAAAAATGTAATTTTTAAAGTATCAACTTAATCCTCTAAAAATGAAAAATATCAAATAATCATTTAAAGATGAAAAGACTAACAAATTTAATTTTATGAAGGATTAAATTAATTTTTAAAGAACTTTTTATTTTTTAAGAGTTTCATCCTTAGAAGACTATTTTAATACTTTCTATTTTTAAATTTAAAATTGAGAAATCAAAATTATAATTTTTCTCATATTCTCACTATTAGCTGATCAAGGAAAGATATCCAGGATTAAATTGTCTTGGGGATGAAGTATATAAAGCTATTTGCTAATTTTTACAACACTAGGATCCATATTCCATAAGATAGAATATCCAAACTATACGCTAGAGTCACCAACGGCAGCAAGTGGAATGCACAATATCTTGCCGTAGGTAAATGAATTTCTTACCAGCTGGTTAATTGGATGTAGTTGATTGTATTTTCACTTGTATCAAAGAAAATATAGAGATTCATGAATAATACATAATGTAGATATATCATGGGCATGACAATATCATATTACATTATTAATAACTTAAGACTGTTACATTATTGCACTGGGGAACAATGAGGGAATTGGAAGCAATAAACTTGCCTTGGTTAGTATCAAGTACCAACAACGAACAAGGCAAACAGCAAACAACCACAAAGAAGATACAAGACTGCTGATCCTAAATAAACAAGCAGTAAGACAACCTAGTAAAAGTAAACATGTATGACAGAATGAGGAAAGGGAAGCAATAAGAATCTCAAAGGCTTCATGGTTTCCAGAGAATGGTGGTTTCTGCAATCATGGAAGTGACCACATATGGGTCCATGTTAGAAGCTGGCCTCCTGTCTTCAAAATAACCCTTCCCTGCTTTCTCTGTGTCCCTCCCAACTCTAATTGAAGCACCACGGTTTGCGACACCCTGCTCAATGCCAAATCATCAGAAAAGTAAGACATTTTCAATCAGAAACGACCTATAAAGATATATAAGAATATCATAAAGTGAATATCACATTCCCACTCAAAAATGAATATGGTATGCTTATATATCTCTGTCGTTGCACTGCGTACCCATAAGAAAGTTTTGATGTCTGCGGTCTCGTGCTTCCCAGTCAAACGACGCTCGTTGCCTTCTCCGTAAGCAGCAATGTGCTCCTTGTGCCTCTTCCCCAGCTTCTCAATTGCGCTCTTGATGACTTCTAATCCTCCATCGTTTCTCATGGACTTCGTACTGGCATTTTATCAAACACTTGTCATGCACAAGGAAAGCAAGAGAAAATTTCACACCAATCCTCTCATGAGGAACAAAGCTTACCTGTAATTTGTGTGAGCACCAGCTCCATTCCAGTCACCCTGTTGGTAAGAACCCAAATGGCAAGATTCAATATCAAATCAAGCCGAATGAAAGTATCATTAAATAGGACAAGAATCTTGGAGAAATCGAAATATCTTGAACCCAAATGGGAAAAGTTTTTTTCTATACCGGAATTGGCTTGGGGTCAAAGGAAAGCACCACACCAGCAATCTCAGTGATCCTCTATTACACAGAAACAGAGACGTCAGTTGAGGTATGTACAGCAGAAGAATAGACTAACACTTTGGTCGTTAGACCCACTTAACAAAAAGTTTATCCTTCATTATAATAAGGAAGAAAGTGACAGTAGCCATGAGGTACCTCCAAGATGTAGCGAGCAACCCACAATTCGTCACCAGCAGAGATACCAACTGCAGGACCAACTTGGAATTCCCACTGCACGAATGAATTGATTAAAAGGAATTTAGGGGAAAAGTAAAAATAAATTGATAAGTACAAAAACGATCAAAATTTCAAAACAAGAAGAAAAATGAATAAGAGAAGGAGCAATAGAAAGGTTGCAAATTACCTGGCCTGGCATCACTTCTCCATTGATTCCACTGATGTTGATACCAGCATACAAGCAGGCTTTGTAATGTGCATTCACAATATCACGCCCGAAAGCCTTGTCAGCACCAGTACCACAGTAGTATGGTCCCTGTTATAACGAGAGAGAAATCTCAGGAACAAGTAAAAATTGAACTTTGGCCTTCCAAGGCAGATGACCCTGTACATTTAATATAAAATTAAGTATATTTAAGGAGGCTAATATATTATTTTCTACCATAATAAATTAATTCAATCATATAGTGTGTATTTGAATTAGAATTGGGCAAACTTATATCAACCTTGTTGTATAAATTTTATTTTGATTAGATATAATTTTATAGTATCGTGATTTATATTTAAAAATTAAGTTTTAGAATCAATATAATTCATCCCATATTAGATAAGTAATTTTGACATTTATAGAAATAAAAGTTTGAAGGATAAGAATGACTTTTAAAAAAAATTCTCAAGTTAATTATTTACAAAACAAATCTCAATTTTCATATGTGAACGTGTTCTTGAACCTTTTAAACACTAACTAAATATAAAAATAGTCATTTTGAGGAATGAAAAAAATTCTCAGGTAATTTATGAATATAAAATATATATATATATATATATCATAAAGAAGGTAATTATATTGAATTCTCTCTTTAATTGACTGATTAATTTTGTAATTATGTTCATGATTAAGTCGACCTTGAATGTGTACAAACCTACTAAAAAAGAGAATTATCACCTGAGGTCCAGGAAAGCCACCAAGTGGCCACCCAAGAGGCCAATTGACATCTTTCTGCAACAAGGTGTATTCCTGCTCAATTCCATACCTATTTCCATATAAAACAAAACCATATAGTGAATGAAGAAAGGAAAGGAAAGGAAAAAATTTGTGCGCCAAACGTGTTTTCTGAATCAGACATTAAAGCTAAATCTAATACCAGGTTTCTTCAGCAACAACATCAGGATGGCTGAATATCTTTGCAGCAGCATGTCTCTTGTTCGTGGGAATGGGTTCTCCAGCAGGTGTGTATGCATCACACATAACCTAAAGTTCAAATTCAAATCAATCATAACTGAAAAGAGAAAAAGACCAAAAAAAAAAAAAAGGGAAAGAATTAAGCCATGGAAAAGGTACACAGTGGAGAAAACAAACCCACCAGGATATTTTTACCTCCTCTGAATGGATCCTTGAAAATTGCTTGTGGGCTGTGGCATTTGATGGACATATAATCAAGATTAGAGAAAAAAATTCATGTCATCAATAATAAAGTACTTTTTTTCCTGACAGATTCTTAGTTTATTAGAGGGAAGTTAAAAAGGCTTACTAGATGATAACTTCACTGTCATCTCCAGGAGCTTGGCCTGTGCTGGAACCATCATAATTCCACTTGGGCAGCTTTGAAGGGTCACTAACTGGTCCTGGGAGGGTCTTTATGTGTCCAAAACATTTTATATTAGCATAAGTAAATTAAATTAAAAATTAGTTATAGCACTTTCTTTTCGGGTTAAGAAAGTAAAGTACTAGTTTACCATTGCTTTACTCCTCAGGTCCATGCCAGATCCACCGATCCTACCATATACGAAAGAAAGAAAGGGATCAGAAACAGCGAACGGATTAAAGGTGGAAAATAGTTGAAAAGTATATTAGGTACATGGAGGTGTTAGGTGAGAATGAAGCAGAGCAAGAGATCAGTGTCGTTTTGAGTCATTTCTCAGTACAGGTATTAGTTAAGGTTGTCGTGAATGAACAACCAACAACAAACAAAAAGGAGAGAGCTGTGTTATGCCAAAAGATGCAGAACAAAAATCCCAGGAATATTGAAAGCCTATTCGCTGAAAAAGAATATTGACGAAAGAATCCAACAAGAGATCAGAGTAAGCACACACAGAAAAGAGAAGAAAAAACAGGGAAACCTAAAGAAAAATAACAGTTTTATTTTGTTTCTTGTTCTGTTCAAGCTAATGAAATTTCAGAAGATCAATGCTTAAAATCTTAGAATTGAATCACCCTCCTCCTTCTGAAACACATAATCTATTTTCTCGGCCTCGTTTTTCAGAGGGTAGGTACGTGTATGAAGTAAAAACAGTGATTTGAAGAGTAAAACAGAGACGAGAGAGCGATCGGTCAAGAAAAGACAAACAAATTGGTGAGCACGTGAATTCATGCATAAAACGAAGAGACAGAGCCACGGTACCAGGAGACATACCATATGTACTCTGCGATCACCTTCTCCGTGGTGTCGGAGAGGTTAAGGTTGCATAGATCTGAAAGCAGAGACATCTCCAAAATGAAAATCCTACCAGAAACGTTTTCAGAAAAATCTCTCCGTTTCTCTCCGCGTTCCTCAGATTCAATACATACATGTGAGCAGGACCAAATCCTGTGTAGGTTTTTATAGTGCGGTCTCGTACATGGAAATTATAAAACAAATTATAAAATTAAGATAAATTTGAAAAATAAAATTCCTTAATGCAGCTTGCAATCTGTTTCCTGTAAGACTCGTTTAATTTTGTCCTCAAAAGTTAGTGAGTTGTTGCTGAAAATACCAAAATTTGTACTAGTCTTTTTAGTATTTTTGGTGCAATTTTTTTTATACTTTTGAATCAATTCATTGTAATGTTTAATTTTTAGAAATAGATACGATAATTTGGAGATGAAATTATTAATTTTCCTATAAATATAGTGATAGTGAAATGGTGTAATTGGGCCCTGGCCGCTTCACAGATTCTGGGATTCCAATTATCTTTGGGGAAAGAATCTAATGAGCGGGGCCCACGTTGGTCACTCGAGGGTCACCGGGTAATTGCTGTGCCGGTTTCCGATTCAGACAATATAATATATTGAATATAATTTCATTTTGATCTTAATTTATAGGGTATTTTAGGATTTAGCTTTATATAGAATTTTTTTTCTGATTTGGTCCCTCAAAAAAAATATTTTTTAATTTGGACCATCATACAACTTTTATTACAATTTGACCTCTCATGATCTCTCATAAATAAAATTATTATTAATAATATTCTCAAGAATATGAAAGACGTAATTGATAATAATTTTATTCGAGAATAATCAAATTGATAAAAATATTCCTATGTGAAAGAATAAATTGATAAGAAAATTATATAATAAACTAAATTGAACAAGGATTAAATTAAGAAAAAAAAATTATGCAAATAACTATATTGAGAAATACCCTATATATGACATATTAAATAGCATTTTACTCCTAATATATTAATTCCTTCAAAAATATGAAAAACCTTATTAAAATTTAATTTTATTTTCAAATAGTCCAATTACAAAATATTTGCACATGAGGGATCAAATTAATTGACAAAATCAATCTATGAAGAATCAAATGGGGATATATATATATATATATATATATCTATTTTATATGTAACTATTAAAATATATTATAATATCAAGAGTTTAAATCTATTAAAATATTATATAGTATCCACCCATAAGGGGTGCTCATTAAATAAGGGTAAACTAATAATTACAGGAATTACTACTAAAACTTAACCCTAACTAGCCTTTATAAAAATACTGAACAATTATACAATAGATAACTAAGATACAAAGAGAATAGTTTATAGAGACTTGAGATGTTTTGATAGGAATACCTACTAGTATTCTACAGTCAAAAATTGAGAGGGGATTTAAGTTGTGAAAACCCGAGATACACCTAACACATTGTGGGTATCTCATACGATTTCGATTAGTGATCTCAGCCAGAGTCCAATTAACTTCCGCAATCAAGAGAAGCATGTAAGTCTCCTATCTCTGAATTAAATTATGAATGTGTTCTTTATTTAATTTCTTCATTGGTATCAGAGCCATAGGTTGATTTTCTGATCAATTGTATACTTTATTGGGATCTGAGTTATTATTTAGGGCTTGATTAATTAAAGTTGTTTTTAGATAAATTGTTTTGGATTTTTCCTTTAAATTTGAAAAATTCCATCAAATCAAAATTTCTAAACAAAAAATTTTATGTTGAGCTACTCTATTTAGATCTGGATTGGATTCAAATTTCAAAATTTCAAAATACAATTTGAAACCCTAATTTTTTATGAAGCCCTAAATTTATTTTTTTGGCTTATTGGGCTTGTTTAGTAATCTAGGCTTTTTATCATTTTAAGGAGTCTGTTTTAAGCCTTTAAAATTCTGAATGATAGATGAGCCTTTAAAGAGTTTTTGACCATTTGTTTTTTTAAAAAAGTAATATTTGGGTCCTTTTCTTAATAGACTTTTTTTTGGGGCCCATTATTCCAAATAGATTTTGGATTTTTTATAGGAGGTTTTGGGTCTTGTAAGAATTTATTTTTAATTGAGCATGTGGCTCATTTCAAAATAATAATTACATACTTAATTATTAAATCCATAATTAATGAACATCTAGTATATGTTTAAAAAAATATAAATTGTGTATTTATATTTTAGCCCTAAATAAATGCAATTAATTTTTGGCGAAAAATTAATTTTCATATCCCATTAGATTCAAATAAATTAAATCATATGCGATTACTTGTCATTATGTAAATTAGTTTAACATTGTTTTTATTAAATTGTTTTGTCAATTTTCTACCTATAAAAAATTTAGAAATATAATATTAATTAGCTTAACATTATGTATTTTATTTATTTATGTGTTAATTTGTTTAATAGACGTAAGCCCTTACACTTATATTATAGCTCTTTGGATTCATATATCAGCTGGAACCCTAGAACTATGGACTACTAGTCCTAAGAGATCTATTTCATATCTATATTCTTGGTCTAACAATGCCACGTACGGGATCCACTATTTGTTAAAGCATAAATTGCATGTATTAAATATGTTGATTAATTTAACATGTTTATTAATGAATGTTTTTAGCATTATAGAATTGATTTATTAATGTGTTAATTAGTTTAACATGTTAATTAACAAATGTTAATTTGTTTAACATTTACAAAAAAAAATAATAATCATGATTTACAATTTGTTTGTAGCATGATTAGGACACTTAGTTTTGTTTTGATTTCATTGATTTACACCTTGCATATAACCTTAAGACGATAATTGGCACTTTGTGCTCTTTTAGCTCAGAGTCATGTATGGGTCAATTAACTTAATCATTTGATACTTAGTGTTATAATTTGTAAGCATGGTGAACATTAAATCTTGCATGTTTTTTTTAATAATCTGATCCTGATTCATATCTGTCTTTCTTTTTATGTATAGAATGACTATAGCTTCCAAGAATATTGTTACTAAGCTCAACAAGGGGTTGAAGCTAAATGACAACAATTATGATACCCGAAATATGAAAGCTCAGTACCTCTTGGAAGAGCAAGAGGCTTTTAAAGCTCTCAATAATGTCATAGAAGAGCCAGAAGCTGGTAACACGGCCCAGCATAGGTGGGACTATAAGACTTATGATGCTTGAAAGAAAAAGAACTTCACTGCTTACATTACGTTATTGAGCACTCTAGAAGATGACATCTTAAGGGAGTTTAAGGACCACCAAAGCACTATAGGGCTTTGGAATGCTCTAAGAACGAGGTTTAGAACTACGTCCGTATCCAAATTGCATTATCTGAAGATCAAATTTGACTCATATAAGAAATGCCCAAAACATTCAATAAGGAAACATTTGAAGCTGATGTCAAATATGATCACTAAGCTAAAAGATGCTGGAAATGTACTAATAAATGAGCAGTAAATCCAAGCCTTGAATTTGAGGAAGAAAGCCTTGAATTAGCCAAGCCAATAGCTGAGTTGCATACAAAAACTTCAGTTGGAAAACATGATTTAAAGAAAAAGAGCTAAGAAAAGAACAAAGGACCAACTCAACCTAAGAAAAAGCTAAAGACTAATCAGCAAAGCAAAAAGAAGCAGCAAAGGTGAATATAGCAAAAGTTAAGTGCTTTAATTGCCAGAAGAAGGGATACTATGCGAGTGATTGCCCTAAACCTTCTAGAAAGGTAACATATACTGCTTATGCTAGTGAACTTTTGTGTTTTTAGCTCTATTATACTTACTGAATCTTATCCTACGTGGATTATAGACTCAGGAGCCACGAAACACATTACGAGGGAACGTGAAGCCAATGTTGACTTTCGGCAAGTTCCTTATGGAGCGTTCTAGATATATGTGCACAACAACACTAAAGTTGCTGTCAAAGGGATCGAAACACGCAAGTTAGTCGTGCTTGGTGGTCAAAACCTGATCTTACATAATGTCCTCTATATGCCTCAAATTCGTCATAATTTTATTTCAATTTTGGTTTTACTGAGGCTAGGCTATGACTTGTATTTCCGTAACAATTATGTTAAATGGAGTTATGACTCAGTTTTTTATGGTTTTAGTTGTGTAACTAGAGGTTTTATTTCTATAGATTTGGATGACAAATCTTACATTTATAATAATGTTAGTTTTTCCATGTTTGCCTCTATGCGTGATTATGATCACAATGTAAATATATGGCATGTTAAACTTGGTCATATTAGCTAACAAAGAATGCAACGGTTAGCGAAAGAGGATTTTCTTCTCAGCATTGAATAAGTAGATTTGTTTACTTATGAATCTTGTCTAGCAGAAAAATAAAGCAACTAGAGCCAATTTTCCATTACAATTAGTTCATTCTAACATCTATGGGCCTATAAATGTCAGGGCCAGGCATGAAGCAAATTACTTAATCACATTCATTGATGATTGTACTCATTTTGGTTATGACTATTTGATTTTTCATAAGTCAGAAGTATTGAGCAGCTTTAAAAACTATATGAACTTAATTAAGAACCAATTAGATAAAAAGATTAAGGCTCTTCGAATCGATCGACGCCGAGAATATTTGTCAACTAAATTCAATGAATTATGTGATTAGAAAGGGATAGTTCATCAGTTGATTATTCCAAGTACTCCACAACAAAATGGTGTTGCGGAAAGAAGGAATATAATAGTCCTTGAGATGGTTAGGTCCATGATCGCATAGGTTAATTTGCCAATCACCTATTGGGATGATGCATTGATGTTTGTAGTCTACGTACTTAACTGTGTGCCTACAAAATTAATTGCAACCACTCTATATGAGTTATGGACTGCATTAATGTTTGGGAACATGACTGAATTCGAATCTAGATATGTCACATTCTTAGAAAATGAATATCCTAAGAAGGGTGAGGTAGGTTTAGACCTATCCTTATTTGAGATAGAGGATTTGAATGCACTATGACCACTTCATTCGAGTGGGAGGATTATAGCAGATGATGAATTAGTTTCTCATTAGCAACCTTATTCATCATTAGATGTGAATGAAAGTGTTCTTGTGCCAATTACTCTAATTGGGAGTGACCAAATGAATTTCATTCCAAGTGGGAGTGAGACCATCGTTTTTTATCCGAGTAGGAGCAATATTGGTCTAAATGGGAACAAAGAAGCAAGATTCAATAAATTACAATTAAGACATAGTTCACATAGAAAGATTCATTGCCGATGGTATAAGATTGAAGGTAGCAAACTCTTTTCAATGCTCCTACAAAATGAAAATAAACCGAGAAATCTGAAAGAGACTCTCTTATCCTCTTCTAAAGATAAATGGACTAAAACTAAGAAGAGGAAATGGAGTCTATGAGAGTCAACAATGTTTGGGAACTTGTTGATCTTCCAGAGGAACGCAAGGCTATTAGGAACAAGTGGGTTCTCAAAATCAAGAAAAGAGTCAATGGCACGATTAAAAGATATAAGGTTTAACTAGTAGAAAAGGGGTATACACAGCAGGAAGGAATTGACTATGAGGAGACTTTTTCTCCTGCTGTACGATTTACCTTTGTTCGCTTACTTCTAGTTATACTGGCTTATTTAGATCTTGAATTACATCAGATGGATGTAAAAATTGTCTTTTTCAATAGAGAATTAAATGAAGAAATCTATATTAAACAACCTAAGGGTTTCAATAAATAGGGTCAAGAAGGAAAAGTTTATAGACTTTTGAAGTCTATATATGGCCTTAAACAATCTTTAAGCTAGTGGTATATTTATTTTCACAATACAGTTATCTCTAGTGATTTTATTATTATGAGTGAAGACAACTTTATATATACCAAAAGATCTAAGGACAAGTATGTAATTATGACATTATATGTTGATAACATACTCATAGCTGGAATGATATGGAGTTTATCAACAAGGTAAAGATCTGGTTGTCATCTCGCTTTGAGATAAAATATATGGGACAAACTACATACATTCTTGGAGTTAAGATTTCAAGAAATCATTCTAAGAAACTCTTATATCACTTACAAGAGAATTACATCAAAAAGGTTTTAAAAACATTTTAATATGAAAAGTTGTAACCCTACTGACACTCATATCAGCACAAGTTGAACCTTTAGTGTCGAAATATGTCCTAAGACTGCTATGGAAAGAGAGCATATGAGCCAAACTCCATGTAGGAATGCAATTGGTTGTCTAATGTATGCTATGATGTGTACTAAACCTGATATTTGTCAAGTAGTTAGCTTGGTGAGTATATATCAAACTGACACAGGACCCAAACATTGGGTAACTGTAAAAATGATCTTAAGATATTTGAAGGGGACTACTAATTATGCACTTTGCTATCAAGGCGGTAGAGATATGTGATTGGTAGGATACACTGATGCTAATTATGGAAGGGACTTAGATGAGTGAAAGTCTATCTCAATGTACATTTTCTTACTTAGTGATTATGTCATATCATAGAGTAGTAAGCAACAATCATGTGTATCCTTATCTACGATGGAGGTAGAGTTCGTGACCCTTTCTTCAGTAGTTCAAGAGGTTATTTGGTTGAAGAGGTTTCTTAGATCAATTGTTGTGCAAAGCAGAAAACATTGAACCAGTGTTAGTGGACTGTGACAGTGAAGTTGTGATTACATACACTAAAGATCCAAAGTACCATTACAAATCCAAACGCATAGATATCAAGTATCACTATGTAAAGGACATGGTTACACACAAGACTGTAAACATGAAGTATGTATCTACACATGAGATGCTGGCATATCTGCTTACTAAGCCTATTTCTAAAGATGTGTTTGTGCGACACGTTAGGTCTTTAAGATTGCGTAGAATTTAGCATTCTTCATTTGTATTTTTTATCTTTTTTTTCCCATTGTTCACAAACAGAGATATTTTAATGTTCTTTGATAATCAATAAAGTTTGATTTCCATGCTTACATATCTTTATTTAAATGTTGTGTATATTCTTATATATTGATAAGTATGTTAAGTAGACAAAAAGATTAGTCTTCTCACACAGGTAATCGCCTAAGTGTCTTTATGACATTAGAGATGAGACAAGATTTTAAGAAAAATTATCAGGAGGATAATTTAAGAGCAATTATACTTAAAATCATTTAAGTTACCTAATTGATGACATAGGGTCATTATAATTAATTTGATGAAATAAGTTCATCATTTTTAGTCTAACTTAGTTGCCAAATGTGAGTTCAAGACATTGTGTAGATCAAGGAACTCAGTTTTAGACTTGTAGTATCTAAAATATCATCTGTACAGCATTATTTATGAAATAGACATATACTCCACAGGAAAAGGAGAAATGTTGTGGCATATGTTTCATACCATGTGTGCAAATGCTAACTATTTGGGTTAACATGAGTGCAATCTCAACTCATGATTGTGTGATACCCTTGAGCCTTTATGCTGGCTCTATATTTATATCTTTGGACTCTAACCAAGTACTTGATATGTAGCTTAGTGTTTGTTATCTTAGCGTGTTACCTAAGGACTATAAGTAATGATTTAGTTTGGTGGGATATGTCTAGAAAAGTGAACTAAGTCTATATTGATAGGATTGTAAGAAGAAAAAGATCATAACGAGAATCTCATTATTCTGTATTCTTCGGTATACCAGTTATGACTTGTGTGTCATGATTGTGAATACAAGATATTATGATAGATGAGATCATTGAAAGATATCTAAATGTGATTCTTGTAATTTAGGGTACATGCATACTTTATGATCTACATGCAGGTGTGATTTTGACGAGAGGTTATATATTCGTAACTGACGTATAACATTAATGCTTTCATAATATGCTGGTCGCACGGTCTACTTTCCTTGTATGAACTATTGTAAATTATAAAGAGAAAGTGTTTTATTGATTTACTAGGAATATGTTTCTTGGGTTTAAAGCATATGAGCACTCCCATTATGTGTAAGTGAGAAATATTAAAATATCCTATAATATCTAAGTTTTAAATATGTTAAGATAATATACAGTGTCCACCCATAAGGGATGCTCATTAAGTAAGGGTAAAATAGTAGTTACAGGAATTACTACTGAATCTTAACCCTAGCTAGCCTTTATAAAAGGGTTAGACTATTTACGATAGATAACTGAGAAACAAAAAAAACAGTGTATAGAAACTTGAGATGTTCTGAGAGGAATATCTGCAAGTATTCTACAGTCAAAATTTAAAAGGAGATTTAGGCTGTAAAAACTTAAGATATACCCAACACATTATGGGTATCTCATACGATTAGTGATCCCAACCAGAGTCTGGTTAGCTTCCACAATTAGGAAAAGTATGTAAGTCTCTTATCTCTGAATTAAATTATGAATGTGTTCTTTATTTAATTCCTTTAGTAACAAATAATCTTAAGAAGGAAATTTGATGAATGACTAAATGAAAATTACCTAATAGACAAGGAACTAAAATAATGTTATACTCATAATATATTAATTCCCTCTTCTTGCTTTTTCTTCTTTCTCCATGAGGCAAGTAAATCTAAATGAGGGGCTTAAAAGGCAATAAATCATATGCCATAATTCACTTCCTCATTTTTATGCACGTATATTTCAATTATTGTAGGATATGTATAATTGGAGAGGCCTTTTGCTATAATTAATATATACATTATGGTGAGATTAATTTTAGGCAACACTTATATTTTCGATAGCTCACACAATATCCTTTCAAAGGTGAATGGAAATATTTGATTGAATGTGATAGAATAAGGATTGTGAAGGGCATTTGGATTATGGAAATTGACTTTACAGCTTATAAGTTTAAAGAATGCCTCTGTAAGTGTCCATCAAAATGTTATGTATCAATAAAGGAACAATTTTCCTCTATAACATGGATGGTGTTAAACTCAAGGAACCAAAAGATTTGAGGCACCTCGAATAAAAGAGACAGTAATATTTTAGAAAGGTACTTTGAAGGCTATTTTACATTGGAAACAGTTAAATGATAAAGAAGTCATCCCCTACCTTACAGAAATTACAACTGAGTATATGAGCATTAAATCTAACATAAGGGGGTGGCTTTGCTTCTTTGATGGTGCCATATTTGTTGAGCAGGAGAAACCTTAATATGGAATAACCATCAAAAGCTTAAGTGGTGTTGTTATGTGTAATATATCTAGTTTCTTTGATGGTGTGTATATGGCGGATATCATAAAAGCTCTTGCCCTCAAAACTACTATTAGATGGGTAAGCTATAACTTGATTTTTAGGGGAGTTTTCTACTTTGATGCATAAAACCAGTTAAGGGCTATTTACTTTAATGAAGAAGACGACTTTGATTCGGGGGAGTATTCTTCATGATTGCAAGACTAATCTACTGATAAGACTTTGCATGTGATTAGATAAAAAGAAATTTGAACTTTGATGTTCATTAATTAGCAAGGAAGTAATTGAGTTCTAACAACTTTTATGTTAGGACCTTCCGAGCTATGTATTCTTATTTTTTATCTACTTGATTAATAAAATGGTGGTTATTCTCAAAAAAATAAATAAAGATGTGAATATATGATTATTTTTATTATTATTTTAAAGTCTATTAAAGTTTGCAATGTCTAAAAATTATTGAAAGTATTTTTTATATAGTGCCAATATGTTGAGGGTCTATTTATTTAGGTTGCTTAGTAGAACAATTTTCAACTTAAAAAATTATCTAAAATTTTTATCAAGGCCTAAGTTGGTAAATCCGTAAATGATTGATTGTATAAGTGTGATTCCTATCTCAAAGACTCATCCAAATCTTTGGAGAGTTTTATCATCTTTTATTTTTGGCCAAAGAGAATTGATTATCTTAAATACATTAAATTGGCTTTATATACAAAATATATATGGGACATTTAAAGTAATTGTTGACGTGTGAGTGCATGATCTTTCAAATATTGCATGATCATCCCTCGCTAATTTGCTTGAACTATATAGACTTTCCCTAAAAAATCAATATATAATTCTTTAAATCTTTAATATACCATTCTTGTGTTAAGATCCGACAAATGTATAATTTTTTTAAAAAAAAATCTTAAATTAGTCTCTAAATTTAAACATTTTATAAAAATTTAATTTTTTACAAATATATAATAATAAATCAGTCTCTCATTAATTTAAGTAGAAGAATCAAATTTGTGAAAAATTAATTTATTACAGTTAATTTATAAAGTATCAAACTATTATAAAGTATAAAAGTAAGTACTTTTCTTTAATTATTTTTAATTATATTACAATATGTGCCATTAAAAAATAACATAACAAAAATTATCAAAGATTACATATAAGTTTAACCCATCATTTAATCGTCCATTATCATATTAACTTTAGATTTTGAAAACCTTAATTATAGGAACAAAGTTAACTTTGTCGAAAGACCTGTGACATGCATTGTGATTCAAGTCAGCTTTGAGTGATTAATTATTCAAAGCATATTACAAAACTAACCTTCTGCATGCTATGCTTTTACTCTCCGGGCATTTTTTTTTCATCACTGATTCTATGGATTTTTTTTTTTTTTTTTTACAGTAGATGGCTTTATTCCTTGGATTTTTTTTTTACAATATTTTTATTTTGTAAATGTTTATGTTTTTGTGGCTATTTGCTCTGTTTGTTTTGTAATTATTTTTTTTTCCAGGTTTTTCATATAATTTACCTGTTGAATTATATATTATGAAAAAAAATAAAAATTTAATAAGGGACATATCAGTCTTTTATTTTATTATAATTTTTATTTTATTTCTATTTCTATTATACTAAAAAAAATTTTAAACTTTATTATTCTTTTTATTCTTAGTATACCAAATAAAATTAAACTTAATAATTTCTCATTTCATTATTTTTTTTATTTTCTTTCCTATTTTATTTTCCCTCACTTTGCTACTGGATAATAAACGTACCGTTAAAGTTGTATAAAGTTGGATAAAGAGAATCCAAATTAGTACATAGAGGAAGGTGAGTCGGAGAGGAAGAGTGATCTCCTGGCTCTTGTCTACCATTGGCACAAAGAGACAGGAGTGCCACTGGGATCAGCACTTGCTCGTGATCGCGGATTGATGTCACGTGACCGTACGGTAAAGCACGGACACTTTTTTTTTTTAAATAAATACTCTGCTTCGTAATGGACTCAACCGGCACGTGTCATTAGTCTCACTGTTCGTCTATGTTTTTTGGTTAGGTCATTGAAAATGGACCCCACCATTCCTTGAATTTTTCACCTATTGGATTGGGATCCGCCTACATTTCATGAAAATTAAGGTTACTATAATTGATATAATAAGAATAAAAATAAAAATAAAAATAAAAATATTAAAATGTTATTTGGTTAAAAAAGAATAGGAATAGACATGTCTCTCTTTACTTCGTTTGGTTAGTAAATTACACATAGGAATCAATTAGGTAATGTACATATTTTACCATATTATCCCTTATTATAAAACTAAAATATAAAAAAGGCAAACATCTCTTCGAATTATTAATTAATAATATAAGTATATATTAATATTAATTAATAATATTAATAATAAATTTAAAATCATAATTTAATAATTAATAATTAATTAATAAAATAATTAAAAATGATAATTTAATAATAAATTAAATAAATAATGATTATTTAATAATTACTAAATAAATAATTATATAATATTAATAAATTAAAAATATCATTTAATAATAAATAATTAATAAATAATAATAAAATGAATAAATAATAAATAATAATAAATTAAAATTCATAATTTAATAATAAATAATTAATAAATTAAATAAATAATAATATAATAATAATAAATTAAAAATAAATAATTTAATAATAAATTAAGGTTTTGATATATTACAAGGGTATTTTTGTCTGAAAATTATTATAAGTATGAACATTTTTGTCAAGTATTTTTTAATTCCCAGGAGACCTTCCCATTCCATAACTTCAGTTAGGGAGAAAACTCTCCCTTATATGAGGGAGAGCAGACTTCCTAAGGAATGAGAATGATGATTTAATCTGTTAACCAAACATGGAAATGGAAGTGTCTCTCATTCTCATTCTCATTCCCTTATCTTGATTCTAGCAACCAAACGAGGCATTAGTAGTAGCGCGTGCCACTTCATACCAGGCGAATTGGCATACGCGCTAAGGCAGAGCGTGCTTTAACCTCACTTTTCTAGAATGTCTATGTGTCAATATTAGACCCATGCAAATAATGTCCTAGTCCCGCTCGGGGGACAAATTGGTAAACTTATTAAAATATTTAAAATAATATTTTATTTATTAAAAAATATTTCATTTAATTTTTTAAAAATAATATTAATTTAGTCCCTTAAATTTAAAATTTTAAATTTGATAAAAAAAATTAAATTTAGTAATATTTTGAAATTGAGAGGCTAAGTGTAATAATTTTCTATGAGTGAATAATTATTTTAAGTATTTCATGAATAACTAAATTAATAATTTTATAATTAATAAAGGATAAAAAATATATTTTTTTTATATAAGATTATGAGCCAAAAACTATTGATAACAAATGTTTGAGAATGATATAATTATCCTTATAAAAAAATGATATAATTACCACATAATATTAGAAAGATATTACAATATAAAATATTATGTGATAATCACATTTTTTTTAATTGATATGGAATGTTTTCAATTTTTTTGATAGTTTAGAGGAAGTTATATATTATGTTTTAAATTTTGTGTATTAGAATTATAATCAAAATATAATGTGTGGGCTAATAATTGATTTCCATCTATAAGTAGCAGATGAGGTTTTTTAATGCAATAATTTGCTTATATATTGGAAATTATAATTAAAAATTTTGAAGTCAAGTGATTTTAAACATGATATATTATTTTTTATAACTAACTAATCACAAGTTCTATTATTATCGCTTCCCATCTTTTTAATTATTTAATATTTAATTGGAAATATCTAACTATCTCGCTTCAATTCTGAATTATTTGCAAATACCCTCTCAATTTTTGAAATAAATAAAATATTTCATTCAACTATCAAATTAAGTTGTCATTTTAAACTCTTTTAGTTGCCCATTATTTTGTAACTATTCAGCAACTCAACTTTATGCCTTGAAAGTTCAATTGAACTCTTGAATTGCCAAAGAGGATTGGATTAAATAGTTTTTGATGTAATAATTGGAGGTGCAAAATTTGGTGGAATTTCATTGACCAGTGGGAGCATGTAACATAATAAATGGAAGTGTTTAAAGTGACATTTCATTAACGATGGTAATGAAAATTGGATAAAATCATTTTATTCTTAAAAGTGGTGATTTAGAGTATACTTTTTGTTTTCAGAAGTTGAAAGAAATATTTGTAAATAATTTAAAGTTAAAGAAAGAAAATATTTACATTCTCTGAATCAAAATCTAGCACAAGAATCAATGGTTGTGCATTTTTATGTTCGTATTTTAAATTCAAAGATATATATATATATATATATACACTTTTTATTTGAAATACTTTTTTATGTTATAATAGTTGGTTTTTAGATATAAATTTAATAAGCTTATTATTTTATTAATAAAAGTAAGGGGAAATGGAATGTACTAATACAATTATTTTCTGAAAGTATATTTCATAGAGTAAAAAATTCCAGTATAAAATTCCTGCAACAATACTATTCAGATCTATAAATGATTGCCCAAGCAATAAACTAAAAATGTTGAGTTACATATTTCACCAGAATAAATTTGAGATGAAATGTTCATTTTATAATTTTTTATGTGTCCTCAACTTCTATAAATTTATCCTAGTCACAAGTCACAATTTAAACAGTACACTTCTAATTGTTATAATTCTAAATAACCCATAGACCATAACTAGTTGACATCATACATTAGTTGTCAAAATGGGTTCGACCCACCGGGTCTAACCTGTCTAACCCACCTAAGAGGTGGGTTGGGTTGAGGGGTATTTTGAGAACTTGTTTAATATATTTTTATCAACTCGGCCCATTTGACGCGCAAGTTAAACGAGTCAACTCGCTAGTTAAATAAATTACCTTTTTTTAAAAAAAAAATATTTCACTCACTTAGTCTAGCTCCAACCCACTGCACTTTTCTATTTAAACAAATTAACCATAATATATGTGTTGTGTTGTATCTATTATTTTATAATTTGTCAAATTTGAATATTTTACTTATAATCATATTCTTATTATTAATGAATCATTGAATTATTGAATTACTGTACTTGTTTTAATTTGTTTAAACTTGCTTTTTATTTAGTTATTTTTTTGTTTATTTATATTGATATAAAAATTGATTGATTAAATAAAACTTATGCTTAAAAAAAGTCATATTTGAATTTTTATAATTTTGTTGTTTTATTTTTAATTTTTTAGTGGGTTAAACGCCCGTTTAACCCACCAGGTAGAGTGAGTTAAGATTTTCAACCCACCAACTTGAGTGGATTAGATTGACCCACTTTGACAACTATACGTGCACAAGGCTAGAACGAATCAGCTTTCTTTTTCTTTGTTACGTGTAAGACACAATATGTACGTCGTCATCTTCATAAATTATTAAGTAGTGTTAAGTTCAGTTAACCTAAATTATTTTTTAATACCAAATTTTTTTAATGAAAATATTAAGTTTTCATTCGGAATTTAGAAAAAACATCTTCAAGAATGTCACATTCACACAAGAAAGTGTTGGATTTCCATGAAGAAGGAATGTAAACAAAGGGTAAAAGACTCTTTTACCTAATTTAATCTCAAAATACTTTCGAAAATAATAAATAAAATAAATACTGATTGTAAAATAATAAATATTAAATATGTTATAGGTTAAAATTTTAACATAATAAATAATTAATGCTAAAATATAACTGATATATAAAATTTGAACTAAATAATTATTCAATATGAAACATAAAAAATTAGTAAAGAAATTATAAAATAATAGCGAACATATAATATGTAATTTTGAAAATTTGATATGAACCAACATGAAAATACTAAATTCCCTAGAATTTAATAAAACATTTTCAGAAATACCTACAATGACCCAAGCTTGGAAATGTCAAATTTCTGGAAATAATATTTGTAGGCATCATGTATTTGGAAATATAATTATTATTAGTAATATAATTTCCTCAATCCAAACGGTCCTTTAAAGAATTTGAGTTTTATTGCTACAATGAAGCTTCAATAATTTACTATTTTTAATAATTATTATAACACTCGTCAGTTTTTCAAAAATTGAAACTATTAATATTTTTGTCAGAAAAATGAAACTATTAATTAAAGAATTAAACTGTTGGTTTTTTTTTTTTAATAAAAGTAAAAAAGGGTGGAAAAATAGTCAACGAAAGGTGATAGGCATAGCACATGGTACGAAAGATGTTGTACAAGGACAAAACCATTTCTGTCGTGCCCTGTGCGTCAAAAACTTCTTTTCAATCCAATTAAGACTTCCATCATTAGTTGGTAATTATGCACCACACCTCATTTCTCAATTAATTTTGGATTTGAAAAATATGAAATTCCATGTTAATTATAATTAATATGGGGTCAGGATCAGATGTCTATTTTCAGAGTTGGGTGAAGCGGGAGTATGGAGTTGATTATTAAATAATGTTTTTAAAAAAATAAAAGTCAGGTAAATTCATATAAATATGTTAAGGATAATTTTCTTACAAGTTTATTAAAATATTTAATTAATTTTATTATTTTTTATTTCCTGCATTCTTCAATAATTAAAATTCTCTTAAATTTTTATGAAAATTGCGATTAATTTATTACCATAAAATTCTTCAGGCTGGACACCCTATTCTGCTATTTATTCTTCAAAATATATAGTTTTTATCCTTTGTAAATAACCATAATAATAAAATGCAATCTCTTCTATAATGATTCAAAACGTTCCATAAATTATTGAAGGTCAGTGGATAACCGTTTTATTCCACTTTCAACAATAATTATATATAGCAAGAGAAATGAAAAAAAAAAAAAAAAGCCCTGCTGTTTCAGATCCACAAAAGGTCATGAAAGTTTAATGATATTTTAAGTATCTTGAGAAGGTAACATAAGAATTTGACTCATTCTTATATTTTTTATTTGATAAGAAAATTGAATGGTCTTGGATACAATATAAGAATGACCATTCAATTTTCATGAACTTTTGTGGATCAGTCAAACAAGAATGACCATTCACTTTGGATAAAAGTGAAACAAACGAATTTATTTTTATATTGGGTGAACGATATAGAAGCAAAACTTGATTTTCAAATAAAAATTTTTAAACATAATGTATGATTATTCAAAATCATGTTGAGCCAAAATTAAATCAATCCAAAATTACTTTTATTCAATTTCAATCTAAACATACATTGACTAACAATTATTCTACATGATTTGGTTGACTAGTCTCCACATGTGGTTAGGTTTGAAATATATGCACGGATGGATAAGAAATTGGGTTTTAGAGGAGAGAAAAATGTTCAAATCAAATATTTGAATTCAATTAGATAAATTATTATAATTTAAAGTAATCGAATTCTTATAAATTAAATAATCAAATTATAAATATAAAATAAAATTATATATAAAAATTAAAATTTTAAAGTTTCAAAAAGGATGACCATCCCGTGTCCTTCTTTGGATATATCCTTAATATATGATTTATAGTGAAAAAGAGGTTCATATGGTAAGCTGATCCAATATGGAATTAATTCAATTATTCTTAGAATAATTTTAATATTTTATGGATTAGCATTAACTATTTTATTATATTAGTATCTTGTTAATTTTAATTAGGCAATTAATATTATAATTTATAAACTATGAATGGACTGAGTTTTATTTTATTTGTAGATAATCAATGATGAGTTCAATTATCCACAAGTCCACTGGGTAAAAACCCAACCCACAGCCCAAGAGTATTATTAATCATCGTGTCAGATTACTAATTTGAAATTGTTAGCCAGAGAAAGATTTAATGGGCTTATTTTGATTAATTAATTAAATGAGAAATTGTTTTAAAGATTCTAAATGATTTTATTTTAATAATATTGATTAATTATATTATTAAAATAAAACCCTATAAATAACACACTGAAACTCTAGTTTTCACATATTGAATCTGTCACTCTCTCTTTGTCGTCAAAACACTCTTGGGCATTGTAAGTTGAACTTGTTAGACTTAAGCACTACTTATATCAACGATATCGTCTTCATCAAGTCATATTGTTAATTTATATATTCTTTTAATTTGTGATCATATATTAATTACATGTTCTAATTCCGCTTTTAGTTGGCTCATAATATTTACATATCAACGATATGCAATCCCATTAACTCATAATATTTAGGTTATCAGTATAGAATCCCATGAAAGTCAATTCACGAAAGGTTTTTTCATTTTTTTTTTTGTTTTTGTTTTGACGATAGTCAGTATAGTAAGTTATTGTTATAATATAATTAAAAACCATGTCAAAGCATGGGTATCTACATTCAAGTGTCATTTGGCTTCCTTCAAGGGTCAGATTTTAATTTGTTGATCCCTATGGCCATAGATCTATTGCTAATGAGCTTAGTTCACTGCATGACAATACAATCTAAATTAATTATAGTGTAATTGATAATTTTAAAAAGGGGCGAAAGTTTACTTGCTATGCTGAATCCTAGCATCACATATATAGTTAATTATATCATGTGTTTATTGAAAGCTTAAAAAGACTTCACCAAACAGTATGCATATATGTACGTGTGTTGTATATGTACATATATTAATTTCAAAGGATAATGGTATTATTTTCTTCGTATATATAATATGTTTATTACGTTGGCCACGTAGCTGTCTAATTATTAATCGAGAAAATTTATTTATAAAAATAATCACACACATTTTAATAGATTATCAGTGAATTGCAAAAATCAACAGCGATTATTTTCAATCTACCAAAAATTGATTAAGTTCATTAAAAAATTTTCATTAATCGCATTACCTCATAAAATTTTTTGAATGAATTATATAAATTTTCTTTGAATTTTGTTGAATTTAAACAAACATCTCTTTTATTTTTAAAATATATAGAAACCTCATATGAAACAAAATCAGCAAATCAATTTAGTTCAAGTTTAATTTTTTTTTTTTACTAAAATACTCTTAATTAACATCAAGATATTTTTTAAAAGCAAATATCCATCATTAATGTAAAGACATATTTTTAATTAATAATATTAAACAACAAGGCCTCTAGTTCTCGGAAAAAAATGTTATGTATTTGTTGAAATAATTTTAATATTTATAGATTAGCATTAACTATTTTATTAGATTAATACCTTGTTAATTCTAATTAGGTAATTAATGTTATAATTTATAAACGGAGAATGGATTGAATTTTATTTTCATATGTAGATAATTGGTGATAGGTTCGATTATCCACAAGCCCACTAGGCAGAAACCTAATCCACAGCCCAAGAGTATTAGTAATTATCTCGTCAGATTATTAATTTAATATTGTTATCCAGAGAGAGATTTTATGGGCTTAATTTTGATTGATTAATTAAATTTAAAATTGTTTCAAAAATTCTGGAGGATTTTACTTTAATAATATTGATTAATTATATTATTAAAATAAAATCCTATAAATAACATACTGAAGTCCTAGTTTTAAACACACACAAAATTTGCCATTCTTTCTCTGCCGTCAAAACATTCTGAAAAACATTCTTGAGCATTGTGGGTTAACCAATATTCAAATCAACGATATCGTCTTCATTAGATCAGACTGTTAATTTATATATTTTCTCAAATTGTGATCATGTTTAATTACATGTTCTAATTCCACTTTCAGTATCTAGATCAATGAGATATTTTAAATTTTTAGTAGAATATTGAAAATTGGACTAAACTAAAGTGTATTATATGAAGACGAAAAAAGTCTGTATAATTTAAAACAAAACTAAAAAGATCTGTATAATTTACTATATATTTTTTGATAACGTAACTCTTTTCATAAACATGTTAATTACTTCAAAAGCCATGGCAATTGGCATAACTGAAGAGTTGATAAGAAATAGGGAATCTCTCACACATATGCAGATAACACTTTTCCTGTCCATTAATCTTCCCCTCCCATACCACTTTTTCATTTATTATCTCAGCTTAAACTTTAACGGAAAATTTTTATTTAAAAAATTAAAAATTAATTTACATTTGGCAATTAAATTTTGAGAATCTTGCATGCTTATTAAGTTAAGTTTAAAAATTAAAATTAAATATATCTTTTTTTATAAACAACTGGATAAAACATTCAAAAAAAATATGACTAATAGATTACAAGTTTAAGGTAACAAATTTTAGCAACAATAATTACAAAAAGAAAAATTAAAAATAATATAAAAACACTTAAAAAATAATAATAAAGGAACCATATTGTTCTAACAAAATATATTATCTTCAATGATTTATGATTATATCAATGGCGAAAGGATGACGAATTGGACAGAGTGACTAATTAGGAACAATGAGAGAGAGAAAGCGACAGGCTAGCGAATTACGGTCCGGTGATTCCAATTGTTTGGAACCAAGTGCAATTTTATTCCTTCTTGTTTTCAACTTGTCCTCATCATTTAAACTTCAAAGCCACCTCAAAATAGTCAACAATATGCCTTTCTAATGTATATATATTTGGCTTTACCCTTAAAATGATCCGTCAGTTCCTACCTCATTTTCTAGAGACCAAGAAAAAGCTAGTTGCCCGAAAAAAAAAAAAAGACCAAGAAAAAGTACTTTGATCTTGAGGCATATGAAGCTTGTATGAATTTATGATTTGCATAATGTATTTCATTTTCAATATTACCTTTTATATTAACTTTGTTAAAGTTGGCATTTAAGAAATTGGGTCCTCTATATAAAGTTAGTAAATACCTATAAAATTAGACGAAGAGAGTGGCATAAAAAATGTAAGAAATATATATATATATATATATAGAGCTCATTTCATTTCTTATGACCAATTTTTTTAAAAAATTAGAGATATTTTACAATTTTTACAAATTAAAATATTCAAACTCTGACTTTTATATGATCATGAATTGTCTTGAAAGCATACCATGATAGAGATGGTATTTGGTTTCCTTTGTTAAGTTTTAATATAGAGACATATTGATATTTAAAAAATTACATCAATTTTACATTAGGCTGTATCACCCATCTTGTTAATTATCTCTTAGCAAGATTAACACAGACAATATATTGAAGATGAAATTTTTTTTTGGAGAGCTAAAATAAGCTAATTAAACTTTAATATGATAAAATTAAAAAATATATATACAGACATATATCCTTTTGGAAAAAATGTTAACTTATTATTATTATTATTATCAAATATCACTTTTGAAGTTTGTTCAGTCGAGACTAAATATTTTCGTCAACTAATTTTGAAGACTCTCTAACATCTCAGCCTAGTTAAAAGAATCAAATTCTGAATGGTAGGTCAACATATTAAAAAATGAGTAGTAGACAATTCAGAAGATACTCTAGCATGAAAATTACAATTCTGATGACGATTCTTGTGGATGGTCAATAAAAATTTTAGCAGACGACATGCATTTACGTTGTAAAACATCTGGTGCCAACTTGGCACGCATTAATATGTGAGTTTTCTTAGTAAACATCTAATATGTGGCAATCTCAAAATGAATCATTTCGACATTCCCCATGCATTGACACCACAAAGAAAGTGATTAATAAATCTGTACATATAAACTAAACAACGAACACCATCCAGTTCTTTCTATTTTGTATATACAGATATTCAATTAAAAGAAAATATATATAATTATATGTCGTAACTATATAGGTGTTATGATATAATTAAAAATTATATATTTGTCATATTTTAATTAGAGAACATCATAAATAAAATACAAACAACTACATACAAATTTTTAATTAGAGAATCTCATATATGTGGTATTTCTTAATTTAGTCACGTATAAATTTTTTTTATCAATTTCGTCTCTCACTTATTTTTTTATTTGGTCCCTTACATATGTAATTTCTGAATTTGATCATTTAAAAATAAAATCATTATCAATAATATTCATCTTAGTTTTTAGATTAATACATATTTTGAGAAAAATTATTGATAACAATTTTATTTGTAAATAATCAAATTAAGGTTGTTTATATGTGAGAGACTAAATTAAAAAATATTTTATCTATAAAGAACTAAATTAAAAAAATAAATTTTATGAATGATTAAATTTAAAAATGTACTATATGTGAGACACTAAATAGGAGTTTTATTCTATATAATTAACTTGCCATTGGGCCAAGGCCCAATAGAATCTCTTTGATGAAAAGGCCCAATAACTTGATCCATGCATTTTGTTATTGGTCATAGGCTAGGGTTGGCCTATTTCTTACAAACCAGAAGATGATACAAGCTAACTTAAAAAAAATAAAGAGTGAAATTGAAAATACAATATTTAAGTGAACGAACAATAGTCAACATAAATTAAATTACAAAACAACAAAACCAGAATTTCAAACACCAACAAATATATTAATAAGCAAGGTAGTTCACTTCATTTAGCTCGTATAAACAAACCAGGCGCAGTTGAGCCCCCAATATTCATCCATCTAAACACACATCGTGATCATATCTAAAGGTAATGTTTAAAAGTTTAAGAAAAGATAAAATGGAGTGATTATTAATGGAATAGAATAGAATACAATGATTTAAGTAGACATATTAATAGAAAGTTTTAATGAAGAAAGAGCGGGACTCCTAATTTTTTTTTAAATTACTATTAAATGAATGAAATGGAATGACTTCTTAATTATTTTTTCTAATATTACTCTTTATAATGTAAACACATAATTAATAATTTTATCTTTGTTCAATACATGAAATAAGAATGTAACTCATTATCTGTCTATTTTTTTTTACTTTCTGTTATTAATTTTCTTATATTTTTCTTTCTTTTGATTCCTCAACTCACAAAATGTAATATAATTTTGAAATAATATATATATATATATATATCTTATGTAAACAACTTATAATATATAAAAAATACTTATTTTAAAATTGCTTTAAATAAATAAATTTGAGATTTTAATTAATGTGTAAAAAGTGTTGAAGAAGTGAAGTTTTTAAGAGAAATGCTTTATGATATAAATATTGGATAAACTTGTAATTTTAAGAAATTTAGAAATGTATAATAGTATTTTTAATTAGTTAATCACTCCTTTCTATCCTGGACTTTTAATTTTGGAGATAACAAAAATAATATTTTGATTAGTTAGGGAGGGTCTTAAAGACCCTTTCTTGCCATTCCAGTCTCTTTTTACAAAAAATATTCAAACATGTATTTATCTTAATTCAACCATTTCACTCTTTGTCACTTCTTCCTTGACTGTCTATCCAAACAAAGCCTAAAGTTGAAAAAAATTTATTTGAAAATGCTACATCACTTTACAAATTTTGCCAACGATTTGATTTTTCAAAGTTAAGATTTCTTTGAAGGCTCAAACTCAAACTTTAATTTTGGTTTAAGAAAATTAATTGATGTTAACAACATCATAAACTTAATTTTTTTGCAATTGGCAGATAAGCCAACCAACCAGATTTAATTCAACTTTTGTTTAATTTTTTTGGTTAACTGATTTAATGGGCTGGGCCGAATGAGCCCATTATCTCTTTACCATTAGTCAAATTTCAGGTCCAATATAGGGGACTAGGCCTTATTTAGGCCTAATCCAATCCATTTAATTTCCCTCTAAAATTTGAAAGCATTATGATCCATGATGATGATTCGATTCAAATGCAGAACAGCACAAGGAGGCAAGGCGCGTATCTCTGCTTCTGATGAAAGAAAAAGCTTCCATGAATGACTCTGAGAAAAACTCCCTAAGAACAGTGACATCCTTGATTTGTTCCTTGAAGTGCTTCCCTTGGAGTAGAATGCGGTGAGTCTCTCACGGGATCTTGCGAAAATATAATTCCATGCCAATATCAAATGCAATGTTGCATCTTCAAGTTTTCATTTCATTAGAAACGAGTTCATTCATCCATGGGTGTAAAGCACCAGGACCTGTTTATCATTAGCTTCTCAAATTAGCATGGCTTTATATAAAAATAAGATATGATATGCTATTGGTCCCAAAATTATTTCTTAGACTTATCTGCACCTACTAATGTGTGAAGTTTCTTAAATTTATTGAAATGATGAAATCTAGTTGCTTTGAGGATTTGCTAAAAAGGGGAGCATTATTTTCTTTTCCTTTTTTTCCCCTCTTAACTTTGATGTGAATTATAGTCATCATCGTAAATTAGCATGAGCATATACTTAATTCTTGATATAGCTAAATGACTGGAATAGAAGTATTGTTGGTATTCTAATTTATTTTGTGTAGTACATGTACATCTTACTACTTCACGTAGATGCTGAAATGTAGTATCCCCATAGTCATAATTGTTAATTTAATATTGGAACGTGGTATTTTTGCCTCCTTCTACTGCAATTTTTCAAGTGATGTGAGTGACTCTATGGGCAAAGCTACTACCTGTGTTTTAGCTAAAAAATATCCTACTCAAAGGCTGATGTAATGAGTAGAGTAAGGGAATATCTTCCAACTTATACTCCTTATTTTCTGAAAAAGTTTAAAATTTTAAAATGTAATCTACCTGTTTGATCTTTAGTATCACTTTTGATCTTTTATATGTTTAGAATAATTAATTAATTTATATATTAATATTAATTAATTATTTGACTAATTAATAGATTACACTTTAAATAATATCAAATAATTAATTATGAGTAATTGACATTATATAAATGAATTGAGTGATGTGATCGGATATAGGTTAAGCCATTCATGAATTTATATTAGGAAAGACCCCAATTCATAGCCAATTAACTAATTACCCTCTATACATACATATATATATATATATGAAGGGTTTCACTTTTAAATATTGAACGGTTTTACTTACCTTTGGGTATTTTGGGTTGTACTCTTTCTCATTGCAAAGAAATTATACATGTATCAATGGATTTTATTGTTATTACAGGTTATATCTAATTATTTTATTTCAGTCTCTATTAAAATTGTAATAATTGGTATTAGAGCCTTAGTTCATGATCTTTTCATATATTTTTCTGTAGCTTCGAATATGTTTGATGAAAATTTCATGCATAAGCCATATGTGAGCATTGTGTACTTTCATGGAAGGAAAACACACGTTTTTGATCGGTTTATTTATGAATTTTCATATAAATATGATAAGTTTATTTTAGTTAAACTGTGATATATATATGCTTCCCAATGCCTTGAAACTGCGTTGCCATGGATGAAACACAATTTTTGTATTGAAGCTATGAGACGTTATATGTATATAAATTTTGTTTTGGATAAATTAAAACCATCGTATGCTTCTTTTCATTGTAGTAAAGCGTCATATACATAAAGTACATAAAGACTTGTACACAAAGTAATATTGTGTAATACCCATAAAATTTACATATATATAAAGGAAGTTATTTTTGGTGATAATAATAATAATAATTTTTAAATTTTTAATTTTAAGAGTTGGAGAAAGAAAGAAAATACATTTGAGATATGTATAAATTTCATATGATGAAGGAGCACTAAAAAAGGAAATTTAAGAAGCATTAAATATGGAAATTTGATAATATTATATATGAGTTAGAAGCTAGCATGAGTATTTGAGACTTATCATATCTTGTATCCATAATACCTATAGTTAAATCCAAAGTGCAAAAATTAGGTGTTTTTTTATTTAAAAAAAACAATTGTTTCTTTGACATGGTTGAGGGTTCCCTAGGAAATCACTTAAATGTCCTTATCAGTATATTTTTCCCAAGATTTCCTTTATTCTCTCATGTTCCACTCTTTCCCTATATGTTCACTGTGCACATTGTCCATCTGAAGTTTTGAGCCATTCTCGATGTTGTTTGAAGTTGCCAGAGGACGTTTGACATCATAGCATCCTCATCGACCTGAGCATGACCCTCATCAGTTTCCTTTGTGAATTAGCAATTCTTTTATACTATAGTACCCTGGAAATAGGCTTCTTAAGATAAATTGATTCTTTTTTATGAATTATTTTGTTTTATTCAAAATTCGATTAGATTTTCTCATAAAGTTTCATTTACAATTATATTGAATTCTATATAATGATTTAAATATTGTCTGATTTCTGAAACCTCTTGATCATGGTGCTTTGTTTTTCATTCTTAGAATATTTAAGATAAATCGGTTATATCAAAAGATGTTATATATTATTTATTTTTGGAAATTTCGAGTGTTACTATTGAGAAATTATTTATTTATTGATTGATTTCCATAAAGATTCAAATTAATGGTTTCTAAATAATTTCTGAATAAATTTGGTTACTATAAACTTTTTGGACTAAAGAACCACTATATATCTATTCTTTTTAGGATATGTCTGTAGAACTCTGTAACTAATGGTAGTAGGTGTTAGCCATGATACATCATGTACTGTATTACTATATTGAGGTCTTATGTCATATTATTGACTGATTGTGAGTCTAATTGCTCATTATTGAATACTGCACTGCACTGCACTGAACTATTATTGCTAGTCCTAGCTAATATATAATCACTGATTTATTGTTAGTTCTATGTGATGTCTCCAAATTTTGTATTTAAAACAATTATGGTATTAACATTGTTTGTTTAGTATGTTATATTTGGGAAAGTTATATTAGCATAAAAATTATGACTTCTCTACTGAAATTCAAGACTAATGGTTTTATTTAAAATGATTAATAGTTTGTGAAACATTCTACTATTTGTCTATTTGCCTTTCGGTATAGTTAGTGGTATTTATTTACTAAGTGATTATCACTCATCCTTATTTCTATATATTTTCCTGATAGCAGCGCGCTGAGCCTGGGCCCTCCTTCGTAATGTAGCATCAAGATAGACACCTTTTGGTGAGACATGCATTGTCCACAAGGGCAAGAATATTTTTGTTGTTAATTTTGTATATATTGAACTCTAATAGCTCCATATATCACAGGTAGAGTTTTGTACATTTGAATATATACTGGATTATTTAATTGAAAACTTTTGTGAAAGTAGAGCTCTTTATAATTTTTATGTGCATATCTGTTTGTAAGAATTTCAAAAAGTCTATATTTTAGAGGAAACTTTGTTAAAATTTTCACGTAAAAGTCATATAATGCATTAATTATTTATTTTCATTTTATATAGGTTGTATATATTAATTGATTGATATGATTATTGTCTTAATCATGTTGTATGCTTTCTTGTTAGTTCACATAAGTGGAATATGATTTACCTTTTGTACTGGTCACATTTCTTTGGTAATGGGGTGTGACATAATGCAAGTAATATTTTACGTTCAGCTAAATTATTTTCTTTGAGTCTCTTATTTACATGAGTTTGTATTATATGGTAGCGCTCTTGCTTTTAATACGCATATCTTCAATCTTCTCAGTATCTATATCAGTCTGTACTCTGTACCATAGTCCATTGTGCAGTTTTGTAGAACATTTTGGTAGCTTTTCTTTTTCCCAAAATGACAAAAAAAAAAAGATAGAGAAAGAAATTGACGACTCTCACGTATATGAGACTCGAAACTAATGCTAACATAATACTAATTATGCATGCATTTTATTGCATAGCTAACCAGCGTATGAAAGCAATTAAAAAATCAAACCGCTTTCTATGTACCAAAAATTCTCTGCTTACTTATTCTAATCTTTTGTGTTTTAGTTCTAGTCAATTGAATCTAATTATTAATAAAAAAAAATCACGAGTTGTCACAATTTTTTGTAACCAGTAAGGATTATGACTTGTACTCCAATTGGTCAAAGACTCTGATGCGCTGCTACAATGAGGACTGAAGCAGAAGTATATGCAGCAGCAGAAGCATCAGGTAGAAATGACCTTCAGGAAATAATTCTCCCTGAAACAGTTCATGATTATTTAGAGTTGCTTAGAGCTCATGTCAATGCAGGTATAAGTTTTTTATCTTTGGGTTGACGCTTGACAATAGTGGTAATATTGATATTTCTAACCCTTAAATACATGCTATTTTGGTCTGATATCCACAGGACCAAACTATCGCTTTGCATGCCGACAGCTACTTTTGCTTGGTAATATGTTCGATTACTCTGATGCGCAAAACTCCTGAGCATGAGGTTGATAATGAAGGAAATCCAAGCAAAAGATGCTTACTTCGATGTGCAAAGGATTGCAGTAAGATGGCTTGCTCTTCTTGGATTGTTGGAGAGGAAGCCTAGCGAAGAAGTTTAAAACAGCTAAGGATTTTGGATATTAAAGGGCCACATCCCATAAGCACAGAGACCTTTCCTCTCTGTGGCGTCTGGTTTCAGACACTAGAAAGCCTGTTTTCTCAAAGGCTCATTCGTTGCCAGTTGCATTTTCAGTGTCCTACTAATTCTCAAGAGAAAAGTTAACTGATGTATCTTATCAGTACGGTTACATGCGTCAATGACATGAAAAAATTTCTTACTCCTTAATGTAGCTAGACTCTAAATGTTAAACCTATTTCATGTTGAGCAATCCTCTATCACTAAGGTCGAACCTTGACATGTGGATGAATAATATAACTAGGAAACAATGAAGAATGAAAAAAATTGAATCTTATGTGGATTGGTCTCATGCATGTCCTAGGAGCTGAGAAAAGGTTCGAGATCCTATGAAAATTGCCGAACTTCAAAAGGGGTGACGATGAATTGAAATGTCTTCTCCTCTTAGATTTCTATAAAGGTATATTTTTGTCCAAGATTACCTCAATTCCAAAACTTAATCTGGTAATTATATGTCTGCGATTGATTCTTTCAGTGTATATTTCTAGCAAATTGTTTGGAACATGATTCGGTATTTATATTATCAGATAATCTATAGATGTAGGTAGCTAACGTTCCTGCAAGCTTAATCTGCTGGCATGTTGACCTACTTATCAAGATCAGACATTTTCCCAAACACCTGCTAGAGGAAGAAAATAGCTTTCTTTTTTTTTTTTTCTTTTTTTTTTTTACCTTTCTTAAAGTTTAGGATTGTAATAATCAACTATTAGAAGACTTATTTGTTTTTGTTGGATATAGTATAAGTCCATCCATATAGGTGCTTATTAAATAAGGGTATAACGGTAATTTTAGGATTTATCACTTGACCCTAATTAGTCTATTCTAATGCAACCTAGTATATAGGATAAGTAGTTTTTTTGGAGTCCAAGGCTTAATATACACTTAAAGAAAACTTGCTGCTATATTACAATGAAGAGAAGGAAATTTAGGCTGTAGAAATTACGAAATCTCATTCGACTAATGATTTCAATGTTTATCATATCCTGCTTCTACTAATAAGGAGAAACCTGCAAGTCTCCTTAATTCAATATTTTTCATCTAGTTTTAATATTTTGTTTTCTGGTTTTTGGGGTATTGATAAAACTAGCCTCCAAAACCAAAAGTAGATAATATGCTCAGTCTCACTCCGTCCTGTACCTAGCGGTAGAAGAGACATTCACATCTTAAACAAATAAAGGTTATTGTTCGTTTTGGCTAAACAAGAAGCAATATTACTGACTAATGAACTAAACAACAAGGTTCTTCTGCAATAAAATATCAAGGATCAGATCAATATTGCAGGCTAATTTGAACCCTAAGAGACCAAAACCTAAAAAATAAAAAAAAAGATCTGATTTTTGTTGAAGAATATAATGTTGTTCCACTATCGTCCACATGGTAAGTTAAAGGCAAACTCAATTGTGAATGGACCGAATTGAAACACCCATGCCCAATGAGGTCTGCCTTTTGCTGTGGTCCCAACACATAAATGCCAATATGTTCTTGTAGTTCAACACGAAAGACACCTAAAGACGTGAATATGTATTTGTAAAAAATTAAACCATATTGATTTAGCATAAAAGCACATGATTGGGCTAACATGACATGCACCACCTAACCACACCTATATTCTACCCAATTTCTTGCCGTGAGTGAGAATGAAAGAGGAGAATATAACTATTTGGGTAATGTACTTTTTGTATTAGCGTTAATTTAGTTCTATATAAATTTGTAAGTATCAAAATAGTTCTTTAAATTTAAAAGAACAAGTCTTTCTATTTTGACATTGTGTATGTAATTGACTATTTTGTTATAGTGTTTTTATGATTTATGAAGAATTATTTTAACACAATTAATTCATGGATGACCAAATTGACACCGTAAAAGATGGTGGGACTAAAATGGTTAATTATTCACAATGAAAAATGTTTAGGTAGTTCTAATTTATAAAAGAATTTATTACACTAAATTATTTATTAATAAACATATAAGTATGAATAAACACAAATATAAAAAAAATTCCAATAAGTTCCAATTTATAATAGATTCAACAAATTGACAAACTACAAAAGAACAAGTAGATATATTAGAAGCAAATGTTAACTAGAAGTGTTATGATCATATGTTTTATAAATTAGATCTATGTGAAAATTTGTTGAAAAACTAAAATATCACTTGGGAGTGAGAAACAAGTAGAGGAGAAAATAATTTTAGATTTCTTTTTAGAGTTGAAGAAATTTGACATAAAGAAATCCCTCAAAAGCAGGTTGTCCCAAATGCTCATCGGTGGAAAATGTCATGGAGAGCACAACATTTATATTCCAAAATGAGAAAAGTCTTTGCCCTCACAACCATTTCCTTGTGGACACCACTCAAAAAATGGGTCACAATACCCATTTTCATACACTTTAATGGCCCATCTATGCATGCACTTTTGTTCAAGCTTTTCAAAAAGGCACATTCTAACATGCATGAAAGAAAACCAGCACAAACCCTATCTTAGGTTTTGTTTTTCAACTTCATTCAGTAAAATCACATGTTGATTAAATTATTTCAATTATGATAATTAATATCTAAATTAGTTCATAATTTTTTTTTCTTTTTTCTTTAACCATATTTGCAATTAATTTCTTGAGTTTAGGGCAGGCAATGACTACTACATTGGTCTTTAATATAAATGGATATGATAAGGACAAATAAACAATAAATTAAATAACCCCTTTTATAAAAATTGTGGTCCCTATTTCTTGCCCTCTCCCTTTTACCTTTTTAAGTTCCCTTTTTCTGAGATAACTAAACCAAAGTAGATGATATAAAAGTAAGTTCAACGTAAAATATGAAACTCCAAATTAAATAAATATTTCGAGTTTTCAACCAGTAAAACAACTACAAAACGAAAAGAGCAAAACATAGCAGAAAATATCGCTGTCCTCAATTTAATTACAATCTATATATAAATTACGTGTAGGTTAGTGATACATGTTACTATCGATGAAATTAATTCAGTTTCTTATCTAATTGTCATTACCATCTATCTCTATCATTTCTCTTGGAGCTGCGTGTGCGCAAGTCTTATTATTTAGAAGAAACGTTCTACTCTCATTATCTCATCAATTTAATTGATTTAAGATTGGATTTTTAAAATATAAAAAAGTTTGAATTATATTATATCAAAATATTCAACACGAATCAAGAATATAATGAAAATTAAAATTTTTCGAATTCTAATGTATGACTATTTTTGTGTCCCTTCAAATTTATCCTTATATTGTGTCATAATTATTTTAATATTTTATATAAAATAGAGTATTGTATTATTTTAGTAGTTCATAGCATAGTTTTATAATTTCAGCTCTCCAAACTTTTTTATCTTCATATAAACTTTTTTTTTTCCATTGATATTGTTTAATTTAGTACTCCATAAAGTAAAATCAGAATGAAACCATGCACAATATTGAGGTGATACTTCAAGTTATAAAGTATGAAATTAATAGACACAATCTTTCAACGACAAAAAAAAAAAAAAGACTTCTGCCTTGATTTTGGGAACAATGAGAACCAAAGGCCTCAATTAAAGTTTGTTAAGGAGTAGCCAAAATAAACAAATGTACTAAGCATGGATAAAATAAATGAAATTTTTCATTAATTAATGCTGGAACCTGCAGGTGAGGCATGAAGAGCTAGCAAACACATGGGGGAGCTCCATATATCAAGTAATAATATTTTAAATAATAATTTTAAATTAATAATTAGTAGAAGTTGACCAACTGAATGCACAGATTATTATTATTATAATTTTTTAATTTGCAACACACCATATGCCTCAATTATGAGAGAAACAGAAAGCCTAGTTAAGTCTAAAACCAAATTAATTAAGGGCATCTAGTTACTTTCCTTTTTAACAAAAGATGTATCTGTTTACAATGACATTTCCAACTTGAACTCAATATATCACCAGTCTTCAAGTCATTGTGTGTCCTTCTTGTAATGGACGAAATTAAATATAAATAATTATATACATTAGAAGTTACTTGTATTTTAAGAAAATCATACCAATATACTTGCATAGTTATTAATAATCTATTAATTTTATGTAAAACAAATTTACTTACATATTTATCATGTTTTGATCTTGTGATAAATTGGCCGAACGTCGAAAACTCAAATAAATAAAAGACTCTAATTTTTAACTTTAAATAATCATAACTTTTACTTTAAAATGAGTTTTGAGCTTTATTGCCATTTTCATGTTCAAAATATTTTATTTTCATACATTCCAAGATTGTTTTAGTATTTTCTCTTATTTATTTGTAATCTTATTTATGACTCAAAAATCAATTAGGGCAAATGTATAAACACTTTTCCATTTATCTTAACGACATTTATATATATAAATTGTGAATTTTAATCTTGTAGATTATTTGTCAATCTCCTAATTTTTTGTATATTTCGCAGCACCATGCCCTTAATGGATTAGAAAATTGACCCTATAAGAAAAGGGACACTAGCAACTAGGTGTTTTTGCCTATGATTCAATAGCCATGAAATGATGTTAGGTATAGAAAATAAATTACCCACTAGGAGAGCACCTAGTTTATATACTTTTTGAGCCAATGAATGAGATTAGTCACAACCAAATCGTTCCAAAGATCCTTTGTTAGGTTATATAGGTAGCAAAACCCACATCACCAACCATTATTGTGTGGTATATGTTTGTGGGCGTAGGGAATTAGAATAGTAAATACAACTTAATTGACTTATTAATTTAGTTGCCAATCTGGATCTGCGGTTTTTTTAATTTCTGTAATATTTACTTTTTAATTATTAGATGAAAATGTAATGATTTATATCTATAAATAACAAAAATAACAGTATGTGTTTATTAATAGAAACTTAAATCATTGAATTTCTGTAATATTTAACTTTTTCTTTTAATTTAAATATTTTTTATCTATTACATCATTGCTTTTTTGTACGTGAGAATGTCTTCTGCTGTTCGCATATTGATAATAGAGGATTTAGATCCACATAATAACATATATAGCCTCATTTGTTGAAGAGGTTTTGTTTATTAATTGTAATTAAGTAATTAAGTATATAATTAATTGAGGGAATCTTATTCATGCATGAGAGTTTATTAATTGTAATTAAGTAATTAAGTATATAATTAATTGAGGGAATCTTATTCATGCATGAGAGGCCAGCACTCTTCTCGCGCTAGATACATTCGTTTGAGACAATAATGAAGGCTTAAAACAATAATCACCCATTAATTAATTAACCCTACAGGAACCTTTTTTCTTGACCATTAATTATAATAATAAAAACTCTAAAAACTATGCATAAGATAAGTTAAAATATGTGTAATCATCAAGTTACCAAAATAATGAGAAAGTAGTTAATTTCGGTGGGATTCCAGAAATTAATATTGTCAAATGTTAATGGTAAACATCGAGTATGTGAACTTCAATGACTTTTTTTCTCTTTAATTTGTAAAAACTATAAAGCACTTTTAGACCCAAACAAATGGGCATAAAATTCAAAGATAAGCCACATGAGGCCGACCAATTCAAGTATCAATCACGACTATTATTATTTTAGCTTTGGAAAAAATAATAATTCCATGTGTCGTGCATACCTACACGTGACACTCTCTCTGGAAGTGTGAGAGAGAAAGTACTATATTTTATGGAGAGAACAGTTTATTAAAAAATTTATTTTTTAATAATGTATTAACTTAATGATAGACTAAAATTCAGAATGAAAATTTTAAGACGTATTTAACAGAATTATAAACTAACCTTCATTTTTAACCATGAAGGGTAAAGCACCAAACGTGAATTTTCAGATATTGAAAAAATATAAAATATTTTTTATCAAAAAAAAATTTATAACTTTAGTTTTTTTTAATTTAAGTTCAATTTAATATTAAAATGTTCCTTTCAAAAAATAATATTCGTTAGAAAATAAAAGTTTTTTCCTCAGAGTTAAGGGACCAAATTAATCTACATTTTAATCTTTGAAGAATTATATTAATATATATATTTCAATTTTAAGAGCTAAATTAATTTTAAAACTAAAAACAATTAATTAAAATTACATTTTTCTCTTCAAAAATTCGTATGTACTTTTTTGTTAATGTGAGACTTGATTCCCTCACACATGCATTCAAGTTTTTTCTATCAAACACTAGAGATTAAACATCATCAAACACGATAGTTACTCAAATTGCATGAATATCATACTTAAATACTTCATACACACAATTAATTTGCTTAAAGCCCCATCAATCCTTATAGAATAAATTAACCTCTAAAATATAATTATCCGAATAAAAAGAACGATCTAGGGAATTGCCAAAGATGACTATTTGATAAAGCAACATGCATATGCATGCGTTACGACTTAAAATATATAATAGTAATAGAGTTGAAAATAAACTCCATTGGTGAACGAGTCTGCATAATTTTCTTGGAAGGTGGGCGCAGAGGATGAAGATGCATGCATGCTTCATTCCTCAGTAGATAATAGAGCCGTGATTTCATACCATTTCATAGTATTAAATAATATATATGCATTTGATTATACTTATATTTTTCTATATGCAGCAAAACATCAATTTGATTGCCATTGATTTAATTATTTTCTTGGCTCTTAACGTACGTAAGACTTTCACTTTAAACAACAACTCCTATATATGTATATGTATGTATATATATATATATATTGTTGGCTTTCTAGAATCCTTCCCTAGTTTCGCCGAAAGAGAAACGCACTAAAACATATACAAATGTAATTTAGAATAATATATAGTATCTATCTCCAGTATATATATATATATATATATATATATATATATAGATATAGATAAGACTCATATTATTGGAAGAGAATAGCAAACTCAAAACTAATTCACCGGCCGACCCCTAGATATCCTTGGGAGGCAAGACTAATGACTCCATGGAAATATAAATAATCAATTATGGTTAATTATTATATTATTAGAAACTTTATATAAAAAGTACGTAACAATTGGAGCAGATCTAGGGACTAAAATCAATAATAGGAGCATTAATATTTGAGAAATCAGAAGGCATGTATAAACTATATTGATGATGGATATATATGTCAAAATATGACCTAACCTTTCCAAATTTCAAGAAGGTGATTGATAAGTTGGGGAGATTTTACCTAATTATATATAGTTGATGACGGGCAATATTTTCTTTTTCATTTAATATATATATATATATATATATATATATGTATGTATGTATGTGTGTGTAATCAGCAGAGTTTTGCGTTAAATTTAATCAAAACTAGCAAACTTAACTGATGATCATCACCTCTATAACGAGCATAGGCTCAACAACTTGACGAGCGTACTGCCTCTTTCTTAAAAGCATTTTTGACATAGTAAGAAAAATTTGTTAGAATATTTTTCAAGGTCTTATTAGGGAAACAAATTAGAGGATTAAGAGTTTAAGTAGTAAAAAAGAAGAGGTATATTTGTTGCAACATGTTTTAAAGTTTTGTAAGAAATAAAAAAATGTTACTTAATACTCCTACAAATTGGCCACTTTATTTCTTATTTAAATTAACACAATAAGCCAAACTCTGTGATTAAATAGAAGGATGTAATCCGGTTTTGAAAAATTGTAAGTAAGAGAGGTTTTGCAATTTAATCTATTTAAATATTGTGAATAAATAAGAGTTTGAAATTTAGTTAATTAAAAAATTGCAATAGCTCGATTTTAGTGAGATATTCTTTTTGTGATTGTGGATGAAACTTATTTGAGAGACCAAATCGCGATAAATTTTTTAGCTGCTTCTTTTTTTTTCTTTTTTTGGTCTCTTTTGTGTGATCGCTTTCATTACAATCTTAACAAGTAGTTTCAAAACCTAGTTGGCGGCGTAGGATGGAGAGAAAAGATGCAAGAGATGCAATCAAGTGAGACCAATCAATACTCAGTAAGTCCTGGTGATACCTGGGAAAATTTTGGGGGGAGAGGATGAAAAGTCAAGTGAGATGAAACGTTGAAAGGTTCATATTGGAGTACAACCAAAAATAATAATAATAATAAAGACAATTAATACAATGCGATTGCCATGAACCCCACAAATAAAAGTCACAGTGATGATATATATATCACTGAAGAAGTTGTGAGACATGTTGAAGAGTAAGTATGCCTCAAAGATACTAACTCATCCTTTGATGATGAAAATGGATTTGTACTCGTTGAAGGAACGGAAGAATATGATATGCCTTATAAGAAGGAATGTCCTAGAAGGAAACTATAAAGATTGACAAGAGAGTTTAAGGTGGAGATAATTGGGACTTTTAAAAAAAGAAAATTTGTTGGAATAATTTTTAAAGTCTCAATGAAAAGAAGAATAGAGGTTTTTAGAGTTTCAGTCGGAAAGAAGTGAGCTAAATTTGTCACAATAGGTTTCAGAATCTTAATGGGAAAGAAAAAGAAAAGTATATTTGTTGCAATAAGTTTTAAAGTTCTATTAGGAAAGAATAACAATGGTACCTATAAATAGACTCCTTTATTTCCGTTTTAGTCACCACAAAGTAAATGAGCCAAACTTTATGATTAACTATAAGCGTTTAATCAATTTTTGAAAACTTGTAAATTAGAGAAGGCTTTCATTAATTTTGTCTATTCAAGAATTATGAGAAGAACGAGTTTGCAATTCTTGAGTTTTTAGTAAGATATCTCTTTTGGGACTCGAGAGATTAAGGATTTGATTTTTTTTTTTTTTCATGTTCTTATAATAGTTTCACAAAATTATTTTTAGAATAGGTTTTAAAAAATTTTTAAAAATTTGTTTGAATCATTTGTTTTTAGAAACACACTAAAAAAAAGAGTTTCTGCATATGTGCATGTAACATTTTATTATATATGCAATTAAGTTTATGTGAATACTTTTATGCTACATATTTATTATATATATTTGTGTGTATTACATGTTTAGTATATATGTATATGTGTGCATATGTGTATGTGTGCATGTTTGTATTACATGTTTATTATATAAGTATGTGTATATGAGTGCACATATGCAGTCTAATCAAGCCAAGTTAGGTATTGGATTTTCTAAAAACTCAACTTGGTATTATATTCAATATTAATTTTGTTTTATTTATAATAAATTGTATTTATGACAAATATTTGAAATATTAATTCTTTAAAAATTTTAATTATTTTCACTTTCAAATAATAATTTTTTATTTTATTTTTTTAAAATCTTATTTTTTCTATTTTTCCTTATAAACATTATTTAAAGAATAAAGCAGTGATCTAGCTAGGTCAATTACTAACCAGTTGGATGAGTTTTAAATCTTATTCAAATACAATCCACAACTCTACCTAAATCTCTCTTTCACAATTGCCATTAACAAAAATAATTTTGAGGAATAATAGAAAATATTTAAAATTATTCTTATTTTTTATTTTAAAAAATACTTTTTTGTAGGTTTTTTAGAACAATTGACAAATATACATTACCAAACAAATTTGTTTTATTCTTTTATTTTTAAAAATTTAAAACTTTTTCTGAAGAAAACAATTAATCAAACAAGCCCTTTTAGTTCTTGAAATCCTTTTTTACCTTTTTTTCTATTATTTGTGTTATTACTTTCGCTATTAATCTCAACGAAATCTTAATTTTCAAAGAAAAAAAAAGATGCTAAAATATTTACCAACTAAAAAGCCAATTTAGTCAGCTCCAACTTTATAAATTGACATTGATAATATCATGTGAAATATCAATTTATTGACATTCACTAAGGTAATATAAATATACAAAATCGATATATTTCCCATTTGTTTCGACATTTTCAAATATAATTATATAACATATGGCATTGTTGAGTTATACCAACTTTTATTCACAGTGTCATGTCGTACGTATTGATCATTATCATATTTTTTAAACTAAATTATACGATAAATAAGAAATTTTAACAATTTAATATTAATTTTGTTGACATATTATGTGTGTTTTTTTTTATTAAAGAACAATTATGAAACCTATTAAAATACAGTCTATTTTGTTTTATTTAATAGACTTCCATTTGGTCAAATGCTCCGATACAGTGTCCCATGAATCCCCAAAGCTTGACTTGATCAATCGCCGTCTTCTACTTTTCGTTTTGATCTTTTCTAAAATAATCCAATGACTTCAAATTAATATGGTTCTTCTTCGGCTTCGGCCTCTTCAAATTTATTGGAAAAAAAAAAAAATAACAATCTGGTTCTCATATTTATCTTAAGTTTTTAAATTGATTTTATAGTGTATTTTTTAAAAATCGATCCGTGTACTTTTCAAATGTTTAAAATTTAGTTTTTATTTTTAATCACAAGCAAATAAAGTTATAATAATATTAAAAGATAAGGACTCAATTTCCAATATTTGAAAAACATAGAGATCAACTAAAAACAAATAAATATAATATGGATTAAATTAAAAGCTCACGTGACCAAATGATGAAAATTTGTATGGAAATATTAAAAACTTGTCATTATAAAATATAAACTTATGTTTCAAGCATTTAAGAGTGTTGCAAATAATATAAGTGTTAGTGGTTTAATTTACAATGAAATATATGTTATTATTTTAAAATAAATTATTCAAACAAATAAAATAATTAATAATTAATTTTTATTATTTAAAGAACAAAGTGTGTAATAGAAGTATTAGTTCATATTTATTACATTTATAATATTTTTTAATAATATATAATATTAAAATTAAGACTCAAAAGATCTCAAAATCATATATATTGATATTGACATGCAGTGCATTTTTTTTGAATTTATTTTATATTTATTTCTTTAAAAATTAAAATATAGTAATTTTTATCTTTTAAAAAATATAAGAGGAAGTAGTGAGTAATTATTTAAGTTCTCATATATTAATTAAATTATAATTTTATATTATACATTTATTTATATTTTATTTAAGAAAAATCAATTTATGGTCCACTTGAGTTTTTCTTTTTTATCTTTTTATTTTTTCTTTTTTAAAATCAATTTTCATATTTCCCGTACATTTAAAATTCGGTTCAAATCGTTTAGTTCTAATATAATTCCCTTTGTTTGTAGCTAACAGAGGGATCACATCTTAAACATAAGGAATTAAATGTTAGGAAAATTATGAGAATTGATTACAAAAATAAATATAGGGATCAAATTGAAAATTTAAGTTAACCATAGGGATTAAATAATTAATTTTTCAAAAAATTAAATATTTCAAATAAAAAATATTTCTCAACGCCACTAGTTAATTCACTCCAGCAATTAAATAATAATAATAATAATAATTTCTTGTGTCATTGACTTACAAAGTTAATTTATTTTTAATTAGAATGAGATTTCTTCGATCGAAACCACAAGGACTTAAAAGTTCACTTGACGATGATTGCGTTTAGATAATAATACTTGGTAAATATATATTATTTAGATGAAAAAATCATAGATTTTAAAAGTACATTAAGTACTATAAAAAACAAATATTCAAATATGTTCGAAAATTGAATGGAAACTCGGTTTTCTTGTTTATACCATTCAAAACCATAATAAGCAAGTTAAATTTGGCTGCGTTCACGCGTTATTATGGCTTGCTAAGTTGAATACATTGTACTCCACTTTCCAAATACATAGTATCTGCTATTTCAAACATTTTCTAAGATACTTATAATTATGTTTTCCATTTTCAGCCTATATATATCTACCTTTTGTAACATTATTAACCATTGAAACTTGAAAAAACTCAAATAATAATCATTGTTCACGTGATCTAATTAACGTGAGCATGAACTCTCGCCATTGAAAATATGTACCAACTTATTTATAAGATATTTTTATTTACATAATGACAACTAACAAGTCATATACTGCAAATACGCATAACATTTTTAAATCTGCAAAAGAACTCATATCCATGATGCCCAAATGGCATGAAATTAGTTGATCCTTATATACACGTGGAAGTCAATAATATCAAATTATAAATTGCATTATTTAGTGAACTCAAATATAACATATTTTGAAGACAATTAGCTTTAACTAATATTCACTTAATGCTATATAGATATAATATTTTCATTAGAATTATTTGAAGTTAAAGATATTGGATGACCATTTAAGTTATTATTATCTTTTAGAACCTGTATAGAAAATAAATCAAAATTTTATTATCAGGTCATTTAGATATAAAGGTTTAGCATAAATATAAACTTGTGCATGCATAGGGTTTCATTTATGTTCACTCTTTTTTTTTTTTTTGGCCTGAACTTTCGATGAAAAGAACCTCTTAATATAAATAAATGATTATATATATGTAAGTACCAAAAGAAAAATCGACAAAAGAAGACAAGCCTTCTCCTTAATCAACTTCGGGAGGGTTGTACCCATGCACTGCTGAAGCTATATATCTTCAATCTTCGCAAAAGATTTTTTGTTAATCTCACTTAAATTTTTTATATTAAATTATGAAAAACAAGAAAGAAAAATTTAACTAGTTATTATTTGATCATGACACATGAGAATATATCAATTTAATAAGTAAATTACTCGTCTTTTATTAGCGAACCAAATCACGATATTGAAGAGAAACATTAAAAGTAACTATGCTTATTTGGCAATTTTCTTATAGTATAATTTTATATTAGTGACTTATTTGATCATAGGAGTGTTCAATAGTTGAGTCAGGTTTAAACAATACTTAGCATCCAACTTGGTTAAAGATTTGAGTAAAAAAACATTATTCTAAGACATAATCTAGTCCAATAAATGATAGGACTAAACTAAGTTTAATTAGGTCAGTTTAAGTCTACTTTTTAAATAATTTTTTATTTAAAAAATACATTTTTAAAAATGTAAGATTTGAAGGTTAAAAAAATAAAATAAAAAGATTAAGCGAGGAATGAAAAATAATTCAAATTTAAAAAGAATTAATATATTAAAAATTTATTATAAATAAAATTAAAAGAAAAATTATAAAAGTAATATTTTAATATTAAAAATATAACTAAGCTAGATTGTCCTAAGTAGTGAACGAATTAGGGACTTAGCTCAACCTAGTAAATTTGAAATTTTTTTATTTCAACTTGATCCAACTTAAATAATCTGGTTAGGCGGGCCAATGTGTTAGTTATTCAGTTGTGTCATTTTTGTCATGACAAGAATTTGAATTTTAAGTTTATTAAATTGATGTGTACATAATTTATTTTAAAGAAGTTGATTTATTTTGTTATAGTTTAAAGTGAATGTATAAAGATTATAATTATAACTGACTTCAGGAGATGCATTATTACATTTTTAAATTGATATGTTAAAATTACAATTAAGTTTTATCTCATAACAAATATCTTTTTCTGCATTTTAAAGCTAATTTAATCAAATCATAATTAAGTCTTAATTTAAGAGCAAAATGTCATGCCGCAAAATTTAATAGAGATGATTAGTTATTAAACTAATACTAGAAAACTTGAGTTCTCTCACCATTAGATTTAAAATAAATTACACATAACATTTTTTAGGTTTTTCAAATTACTCAATACTTTCCTATTTAAAAATTTTACTAAATTATCTTTTGATTTATTTTCTACCAATAAGTATCAATGAGGTTAGTTTTTTTTTTTTTTATATATATATAATACACTTTTTTCTTAGAAACAATAAAATTACTTAACTGTCTTTTGTTGTTATATTTAAAAAATACAACGTTATGTCGCACAAAAAGATTATTTTTGTGACAAAAATAAATTTAAAATTTGTATTATATTTATATATATTAAAATACCCAAAAAAGTAAATGTAAATTTTTAGTGAAATTTTAAATTTAATTTAATCAAAAAAATTAGAAAAATTCTTATATATTAAAATAAATAATTTTTTATTTAAGAAATAGAGCTCGAACTTTTCAAATCTTTCTATCCTATTCAAAAAATTGTTGATGTTAGAGAAAGCAAGATAGCCAGTGTAAGTCTGTAAAAGCTATAAATTATATATACATAAAGAATAATAATAATAATAATAATAAATAAATAAATAAATTCAGTCTTATCCTAACCAGAAAATTTGTTGATGTTAGGAAAGCTAGACAGTGACCGTAACAGCCAAATATTAGATATTAAAAAAAATAAAAATAAAAGAATAATAGTAACCACAATACAAACTGAGGAGAACAAGTACATGTGATAGGGTGCTCCTTCGAGTTTTTGAGTGTCCGGTGGTTTTCCCTATGTGGGCCCCACTTTGCTATGCCGTTCACCTGGCCCACCTGTCCCTATTTCCATACCACACCGCCATTTTCATTTCATGACATCAAATAAAATCAGCTATAATAATGTCCCCTCAAAATGGGTTTAATCCATTCCGTTTAATTTATTATTTTATTAAATAAGATCACATGCACCAATATAATGTACCAATTTATTTTATGAGTTATGTTACTCTCATTTTTTCTGGGGTGTTTTTGGTCTCAAGCTTGCAAGTGTACCTTTAAAAGGCACCTCTTTTCTTCTTTATCTATATTAATATCTCAAAACCAATAATAATTTTTTAATACAATTTCCATATATATATATATATATATGCAGACAACTTTTTTATGATATTAGAATTTTAAAAATTAATTCGACACCCAACCCGATCCTTCGATTCATGTTTTAGTCCATGCATTGAAATTCTCTGATAGAGATGCCATGAAAATGGAATAAATATATAGTTTTCTACTGTAGAACAGAAAGATAATATTAGGAAAGGGAACAAAGAAATCTAACATTATTCGTTTGAGAACTTAATTTCGGATCCACAAATTAAAAAAATCTTATTTAAGAAATTTATAAAAGATTGATTTTGATGTCTGCAATTATTTCATGATAATTTATAACTAAGATAGTTAAGGACATTTCAGTTTATATATATATATATATATATATATATTATTTGTTGACTAGATTTTTGGAAAAGAAACAAGGATGATTTTTCATCTTCGTTCGTGATGTACATGGCAAAATAGTCATAAATTTTTAGGATTTACTTAATAAATAAACCTCCCAATTTTATCATCAATTTAGAAAAGTTTAATAACACTATAGCTGCCTCTATCAAGTATTTATTAGTGAGTTGAATTTTTTCATTATCATTATGCTTGAAATTTTTGTTATTGATTCATTCATAAATTATTTTATACAAGAATCCATGTTACCGTAATGTATTTTAAAGTTAATTTGTACATTAAAATTGACGAGTTTAAGTTTTCAATCTTGTGAGACCAAATCAAAATGATGTGATCATAGTTTAGATTTTTTTTTTTTGAAATAATGGGTTTAGGTTTTATAAAGTTATTTTGGTAAATTTTTACGTGAAGATGGATGAAATAAAGAGAAAATCTGGAGTGGGTAAAACAGGAAAAACAAAAACCATGCACACTATCGGTATTTAATTTGGATCCTGTGATATAGAATTGGTATGTAGCTCCACTTATCATTTTCAGTTTGAAAATCGAAATTGGTAAGTTGTTGAAAGAGAAAATTACCTTTTTGTTTTTTTTTACATATTTTAAAAATATTAAATTAGTCTTTTATTTATTATAATGTTTAAAATAATTTTTTATTTAACAAAAAATATAAAATTTAGTTTTAAATTTTTCATAAACATACTAAATTTAATCCATCAACTTTGTATTTAAGGTTTGAATAAAAAAATAAATTTAATATTATTTTAAAAAATAAAAAATTAAGTATGATATTTTTTAATTATTAAAAAATTATTTTAGATATTATAATAAGTAAGAGATTAAATGTAATATTTTTTAATAAATAAAAAAATTTTTTTTTTCAAAATCAAAGCCAATAACTTTTTGAATTTTAATTTAACAATTATAGATATTTTAAAATTTTAATTCAATGAACAAAAATAACTTTACAACCCTGCAGTTAAAAAAAAAAATTGCAACAACACTGTTGATTTTAGTCCGTTTAGTATACTTATCTCTTCAGAATTTATAAAAAAAAATTAAAAAAATTAAAAAAATGATGAGTGGAGGGAGGGAAAATCGAGAGCCACATCGGAAGTCACGTGACACGTCATTTACAGGTGTCGAAGGGAGCTCATGCAGTTGCTCTTCTATTCTCCTCCAAGCGGGTCCCACACGAGGCGTCACCTTCCTGCAGTTTTTTTGTTTTCATATTTACTTTCTTTCTTGCTTTCTGGAAATGCTCAACCCTCTTCTTCTTCTTTTTCTCTCTCCTAACCGCTTCTTCCCATTATTAAAGGGGGGCCACTTCCTCCATCATTTCTCTCATGCTATCCACTCACCGCAAACCCCGTAACCCCACCATCCTTCCTTTTCTTTCCTCTTCAATCTTCCCTCCCTCTCCTTCTCTCTTCCAAAAATGGTGGCTTTGGTTTCCCAGGATAATGTTGTCGCATTGGTTTCTCGGACCGGCCGCGAGTTGCAGCGTTACCGGAAAGGTCGCCGCCAAGTCGTTGGGTTCGTCTCCTTTCCTTCTTTTGCTTTTGGGGAAAATGGCTTTTCGTTCATGTAGTTTTCTCGTTCATTTTACTGAATTTGTACCCAGAAAAGAATAAGGTCTTTTTTGGAATTCTAAGTTCAGACCTTGTTGTATTGATTCCTTGAGGCTTTGGGGTTTTGATTTTTGTGGGATTTCTTCATTAAGAGATTTGTGAAGCTAAAGGTTTTACCTTTGCAGTTGTTTTCGTTGTATTAATGGAAGAGAGAGGCACAGAGTAGAAGCGTGTGGATTTGCTTCTATGATGAAGGGGGTTTTGGGTTCTTAATCAACCATAAATTTTAACATAGGATGGCTATAAATGGGTGGAAAGGGAACTAAATAGTTAATTATTTACTGAATTTTTCTTTTGGTTGAAACTATGCAGATGTATACCATACAGATACAAGATTGGGGAGCAAACTTCCATGGAGGAATCTGAAGAATTAGAAGTTCTGGTTATCAGTTCTCAGAAAGGCAAAGGGATGCTATTTCCAAAGGTACCCACCCACCTCTACCCCCTAAAACATATTAGTCAATAATTAACACCCTAATGAGACAACATAGTCACATCATTATTATCTTAATTTTCTGATTTACATTATAATCTGTTTGACCAAAACCAGGGAGGCTGGGAATTGGACGAATCCAAAAAGGAGGCAGCTGTGAGGGAGACCATAGAAGAAGCAGGGGTGCGAGGTATTGTTGGGGTAAGAAAGAAAGCCACTTGCTTCTTCATAATTCATAAACCATTAGGCAATAGGCATTACCTATGTATGAATTCACCCACTCAAGATCTATACTGTCTTGTGTTTGGCTTCAGGGTAAATTGGGTAAGTGGAGCTTCAAGAGCAAAACCCATGACACCATCTATGAAGGCTACATGTTCCCTCTCCTTGTTCAAGAGCAACTAGAACTCTGGCCAGAGCAGAACTTCCGTCAAAGAATATGGGTAAGTCTAATGCTGTCACGAGGAAAGTTTCAGTCCTTGTGAACCACTCATTTTTGGTATGAATCAGTGAGATTTATCTGTATTTGTTTTGAATGGGTGTAGATGAGCGTGGGTGAAGCAAGAGAAGTATGTCAGCACTGGTGGATGAAGGAGGCTCTTGACAGATTGGTGAATCGCCTGAGGGCTCAGAAGATTACTCGTGAGAAACATGTAGGTTCTTTCAAGTGCATTGGAGATGGAAAATCTGACTTGTAAATAGAGATGATGAGGATGATGACTTGGTAGAGAGATTAGAGAGCTAGTACTTTTTGCTTCTCTCAGATCGCATCAACTTGTGATGATCAGGAAGAGTAGGAAGAGCATCAAAACGAAGCATATTGCAGCTGTGTCAAATCATAGAATATAGTAAATAATCAATTGTATATCACATAGAAGTTGCCTATTTCAATCTTCTTTTTCTCTTTTTCTCTGTCTGTTTTCTGAGGGGTCATTCCTGCAAATATGTTATATATTATTTGTGGGGATTCGCTGCCTCTGTGTTGCGAGGATTAGGGGGATTCCATTTGTAATCAGCTTTCTTCCATTTCTGAGCTGCAGAGGTCAGATGTTTATTATTAAAAGAAGGAAAAAAGATGAAGAAAGAAGAATGCTATTGCTGCAATTTTCTGTATGATTGAAAACCCACTTTCCCTTTCATTAAAAAAGAAACTCTTGGTGGGGTTATCATTCTGCATGAATCAATCTGTAGTTATCAGATTCTTCAGCTATGTTAATTGATTGGGTCCCTTGATTCAACTTTTTGGCGTTGTTGTCAATTTAAACTTCTACATCAACTAGGTTGCTATAAGGTAACACAGCTGTAAGAATCAAGTAATACTTTGTGATGCAAGCATTTTTATCACGACTTGAGGAAATAAGACATTTGTTAATACTTAATAAACTAAATGTTTTTTAAATTATTGATAAACAAATTTAATAATTTTTTTTGGGATAAGTTATTATCTATTTCCTATTTATTTTTCTTTCTTGTGTCACATCACTTGTTTGTTTTATTGGTTACATTAACATTTAAACTTAGAGAATGTCATGTGAACTTTTATTTACTATTAATTCGTACTCTGTGAAATATCTTTTTCCATTCCTAATGAGCACTCAATTGTTTTCATAAGAGAATGACATGACGTAAATGTAGCCGTTGGATATGTAATTTTCTTCAAATAATATATGGTAAAACTGATTTTACTATTTTATGGTTTGATCTATTTACTTGAGTATTTTTTGACTTTAAAATGTGCAAGTTAGTACTCTATCATATAAACTATTTAACACATTAATATCCCGTGATTATATGATTTTATTTCATTATTTTTTGGACGGAATCTACAAAATTTCTCATTAATTTACAATTTTCTTACAAAATATCTAATAAACAATATTAATTGAAGATCAAAATCTTCCTTTATCCAATTGAAGTCCTAAAACACACAACATAATATCTCATAAAACTTATTCTCACATGGAACGTTTAATTTTGTCTCCAATTTTGCCATAAAGTGCTCATTTTCTTACAAAATCCCTAACTTCCCCTATTGGCTAATTAAATCTCAAAATCCTACATACGCAACATAATCTCTCCGCTAACTTTTGCCCCTCAATAAAATCCCAAAACTCACCCTAATTTTGTCATAATTAGTAGTGAAGACTAAATTAATCTCTCTCTCAACCAATCGAAATATTTTTTAAAGAATAAGAAAAATAGGACAAAATTAGGCTGACCAGGTTCTATTGAAAAGATAATAGACTGAAACCATAAAATGCCAATGAGATGACAAATTAACAGCTTATACAATTAAATAGCAAAATATGAACTTTTAAATCACAAATGACTCAAAAGTACAAAATGGATGCGTAAAACATTCTAAAACATCCTGCTAGCTACTCACATCTAGTAACTTGGTTTTGAACATTTCTACCTTCCTTCACGTCATTCTTTTTTGGGTCATATTTGTGTGATTATGATTTTGATTCGATTTTTCTCCGCAAATAGTTTAAATTTTGGAAACATTCCCTACTACACTTTCCTTCTTCTCACCTTACTCATATAGAAAGATGGATGAAAGAGAAACCCATATTACTTTCTACTTAGAAAATCATAATGGATAACTCATGTGCATGTGTACGTGTATGTATATATATATATATATATATATATATATATAGACTTCCTTGCCAAAAAGACCAAAGGGATAAGGTGTTTGTGTGTCTATATATATATATATATATATATATGAAAGATTTGAAAAGTAATGTAATGTTGGAAGTAACTAATTTAAAAAATTAAGTTACGTATGTTTTGAATTAAATAAATTTAATAGCTCAAATTAAATTTTTTAATCTATTTAAAAATTTAAATATAAAAAGATTTGACATTTTATATAACTACAACTCTTTAAAAAATATATTACTTTTTATAAAAGAATTGTGTCTGTTTAAAATTTAAGTTTGAAAAGATAACTCTACGTACTAACATAACTTTTTAGAAAAAAATATAACCTTTTAGAAAATGATTGTGTGTGTACAAATTCTTATCATATATAAGACTTGATTACAAATTATAATTTAATGATTTGATTAAGATTGAGATGAAAGTCTTCCTTACTCTTTCTCAAATAACTTCTTTGAAAGTTCTTTAGGAGATATTTGTCAATCTTTATAGTGCTTGGGATAACACATGTGGGTGATTTGTCATAAAACCTTGCAGCAAACATAGTAGGGCCAAATATCACTTAAGAATAATGTGGTAAACACATATTTCTAGACACAATTTTCATTTTCATATTCCCTACAAATATTTTTATCTAACATGTAATACAGAAGAATAGTGTAATGTGAAAGTTGTGACTTGTAACTTTTAATTACCATAGAAAATTTGGGGGTTGAATATGTAGTCAATTAGAGTTGCTTTAAACAGCATTTAGTTGCTGTTTCAGTGTGGAAAAATTGGGTTCGTGTAGAAATGTTCTTCTACAATTGAGCAAATTAGCAGTTTGGTAAAACTGTGGGCTTTGGGCCCATCTATGGTAGAAGTGTGGGCTGGGCCATCAAGAGTTCAAGATGAAGAGTCCAATGTTGTCTTCTCAGTTATGAAAATATTAGAAGCCCACAACCAGTCAGATAATCAAAATTCAAGAGAAGAGCAAAGCCACAATGACTTGTAAATTAGATCTTATGTTATATTTGGCGACGTAAAATATTTATTGTACTTTGATAATATTGAAAAATTCACTACTATACTATTTAGATTTTGGCAAGTTCTAGGCTTGACATCTTACTACTTAATATGATTTCTTATTATAAAACCTTGTTAAAATAAACTTGTAAATAAGGACACACGAACCATCAAAACTCATTAGTTTTGTATGGAAATTAAATTGATTTTTCTATGTGCATGATAGATAATCCAAGATTTATGATCACAGAATAGTACTTAAAAATTAGCTTTTGCTTTCATGATCCAAGTTTTAATTTTAAAGTTGAAATAATGCTGTGTATTTCAGTTTCTATAATTAAGTGGATAGGAGTTATATAGTATATCAAATAAGAGGAGTGGTCTAATATTACAAAAGGTGAAATCAAAATACTGTTAGCCCCAAAATTAATTTATTTCTCCCAATGAAATTTTGATGATTAGAAAACACTACTAAAATGCAATTTAAAAGCATTTAATATATACCTGCAGGCAATAATTTCTTAATTTTTGCAAGCTAATTTGTCGCCTTTGCATGTCAAAACTATCTTTTTTGAAGGTGATTAAAAAGAGGATACAAGATGGCACATGATATTAAATAGTGATGACAAAAAGTTCCTAAATTTAGATATTTCTGTAGGGATTTCCCAATTTAGAGGCTTGTATTTAGAGATTTTTTTTTTTTTTTGTGGGAATAGGAATGGGGAAATCCCCCTGAAAGAAGTTTTGCAAGCTAATTTGTCGCCAATTCTATATAAATAATTTTCATATATATATATATATATATATATATATATATGTACACACACTAATTTTTATATTTTTATTTTACTTGTTATTTATAATTATAATAATTAAAAGTTAAAAACTTAATTTAATTTAAAAAATAATTTAACTCATTATATATTAGTCTTTTATTTCTTTGAAACTTAAAATATATAGTAAGATTACATTCAAAATATCTCAAAACTGCTATCACATTATAACGGAGAATAGAAGTAAATATTAGAAAAAACTAACATTGATTATTTGTAAATTAGGATTAAGGATAATCATAGAAATTAGAATTAATTACATGGTTTTATTTAAAATTTAATTATCATTTTGTTAAATTTTTTCATAATTAATTTGTCTTTTATGAGTAATCTATTGTAACTTATAAAACTTGTTATTTGAATATTTATGAATTTAATTAAAGATTGTTAAATAACAAAAATAAGGAGCTGGAACTTTAAATCTAAGTTATATATAAATTATTATTATTTTTTAATTTTTATAAAAAATTCAAAATCTCCTTGAAAATTCGTAGGTTCCGCATCTCTTTGGGAAATGAAAAAAAAAAAAAAATATCCCTCAAGATGGCAAATGAAGATGAGAACAAGAAATATAATTGATGATAAACATCCACAAAAATGTCATCCCTAATTTTAAAGCAAGCGGGTCAAATGTAAAAATATTGCAATCAACAAAAGCAATAGTCAAGCGTATCACAGAATGTTGAATATACTCGAGGAAGCCCACATGGAAAAGATTGCTTTAATTTGTTTACAGTGGTTAGTGTTTGGTTATACACCACTCAGAGAGTGTGGATCTGGAGCTAATGAAATTTTATTTCCTAATCATAATTAAAGGGAACATTATTGATTACTCTTTTTATTTTTAATTGTATTACCGCATTACTCTCGTAACTTAAGAAGCTCAAGTAAAGATAGTTGTAGGTTATCGAGAAGTAAAACCCTTAAAGTAAAATTGTTTTAGATAAGAGGGAAAATCTATCGTTGTGAGTGAAAAGTACTAAAAATTCTAGTGTGCCGTTTTTTACAAGTAAGAATAAAACATGACAGTTGTTCAATAATAAATCTCTTATTATGCAAGGAGATTGGTCATAAGCTTTATTGATCAAACCAAGATAGATAGATTAATTAGTCTCTTAATCTTCTCTCCCTTGCCTCTTTTTTTTGTTCTATACACACTTAGGTCCGTTCGGTTGGTGGATTTATGAATAAATAAATAAATAAGAATGGACATTTTGATATTTGGTTGGAAGTTTTGCAAAGGAATGGAATTTTCATGAGAATCTCAATCCCACAAATAAGATAACTCGAAATGTAAAGTAAAATGACCATTGTGTCCTCTTTAATCTTTTATATTTTCTCCCTTATTCTTGCATCTGCTGTTCTCATTCCCTCCTTCTCAAAACCTCCATTGCCAATTGATTGGTATTTCATTGACACCGTCAGTCAACATCATCAATCCATGGTCGGTGTTCTATCAACGCCGTCAATCAATTGATGGTTTTATTACTGTAGTGATTGTTGAAAGAGGAGGATGTTGGTTTAGGAAGAGAGAGAAGGTGGAGATTTACAGATACGACTTTCAGGTGGCTCCACGTCTTGAGTTTGAGAAATCTTAGATCAACTCGAGTGAGAGTGGGCGGAAGAAGATGTTGGAATCTGTACTCGTCGTCGTTGTCACTATCGTCGTTGCTCTTGCTGTCATTGTGAAAGATCTGCCAGTAATACGAGAAGATGGATGGTGATGGAAAAAATAAAAAAATAATTATAAAAATCAATGATAATTCATAATATTATAATAATTTAATAATAATTTTTTTTATTTTTATAATAATAATAATAATAACAATGATTCATTTTTTATAAGGGTATTAAGGTCATTTTCTGTAATCTTTTCTTCTTTTGCTTAGTATCATACTTATCTCTCAAGACATAAATTTAATATTTCAATCTATCAATGCTTATTTTTATTTTTATTTTTATTTCTAAATATGCTCATTCTCATTCTTAATCATTTAATCATTTCATTTTGTGGGCCTTAGTGCTCTATCATTGCTTTTGAATTATTTGCTAGAATATGTAGTACAGTACAGAGACTCATTTATGTTCTCTCGTGCTTTCTTGTTACCGTAGTTATCGCCAAAACAACTTTTACTGCAATAGAAAGCGTCGAGTATACGGGCCATGTAACTCCATTAATTTTTCTCAATTTCTTGTGATTAGCGACAGACTTTCAACTATAAGAAACATTTATTATCTGCACTAATATATATAGTTATATACACACACACACTCCATCCAAATACAGCTGTGTACCCAGATTTCTGCTCCAATGAATTAACATGGCATGAGACTGAGAGCTCTAGATATAACTTCACTTCCTTTTCACAGTCAACTTGAGGTTCAACCTTTATGCTGAATGTTGAGAGCTGTTAAGGATGAGAGCAGCGCCTAGTGCGATGCCACAGTTGTCATTTTGTGTCTTCTCCCCAAAAGTTTTCTGCATAACAGCCAAAGTGTTTAAGCCCTTTCTTATTATCCAAGTATGCTCCGCTTTATAGTTTTTACAACCCATCAATACATATATATATATATATATATATATAAAGCTCTCTCGGCGGCAATCATGCACATTTGTTCATGCATGGCTAATAAAGAAACAGAATTTAAATTCATATATAAGATTTTACATTCTGATATATATATATATATTGTAATTTGTAGTTCTTGATTTTATCCTCGCTATATTTTCTCCATAATTCAACTATCAATGCTTGCTGCAAGGAGTTATACAATCTCAACACAAGTACTAGCTTGTACACCGATCATAATCACAATTTTTTAATTTAAACCTTAAACTTTCAATGCACCCACCACGCTTGGCATGCTGTAAATTTGTGTATTTAATAAGCACTGCGGCAGATATAGCTAATTTAAGATTTTGCATGGGAATGTATTAGTCTCCTTAGAGATATACATATAAATTTTAAAATATGTTGACAAAATGCAGACGTCGGAAGTACACAATTAAAGATCAACTATAGATGATTCGTACTCGTTTGAGTGTTTCCATGTATCTTGCAATATGGGAAGATTGATACAATATCTAAATTTTAATTATGTTCTTATAAAAATAACAATTTCTTAAAAATTGTACAGTTTAAACTTTAGGCAGAATGAAAATGGGAGGAGAGATTTTCAGTCTATCATGGAATTGTTTATAATTTATTTCTTTTTAATCCCCTGTTCAAAAGATAGTCCAGCAATAGGAGTTTATTCAAGAGAGGGAAGAGAGAGTGGAAAATTCAACATGTACCTCAAGAATTTTTTATGCATAAATTCAAAGGGGTGTCGCTTGACTTGATTAAATATATCTCATTGTTTTTGTTTATCTACATTTCAAGTACAATAAATGCAAGAGAATATTCAGGCATGTTATGATATAGTTATATTCGTTGTTAAAAGCTTTTTGAGTATAAAATACCCCACCAGATTATAAAGTTGAAGATATCTAATGAAGTTCTTGTGTAATTGAACATTAGTGCAATGAATGTTTAATACAACAATTATTAATTGTTGTAAAAAATGAAAACCCTCAACGCAAGCTTTTTTCTTCATTGAGAACTTTGAGAGACTTTACGCCCAAGCCCTCTCCCAGTCTTCACATTTGTAAAATAAATAGAAGCTTTTAGTACTGTTTCTGCAATTTACAATTTCTTATAAAATATATGAGATGGGTAGTAAGATATGGATAATTTAGAGACAATTTAAAGGAATTCCCTAATTACCTGGCTCTCAAGTGTTTCTCCGTTTCAAATATATGAGACTACCAAACTAAGCCTATACATACATCATTGAACTACAAAACAAAGTGTGTGCACTACTTGAAACTCCTACGTTGACCTCTCCATCTTCATCTTCATCTTCTTTTTCATCCTTGTCTTCTAAACATGGCCAAAACCATCCCTCCTCTCTCACTTCGCTTCACCTTCTTTCTCCTCCTCACCATTCTCTGCAACGCTCCCTCTTCCCTTTCGTCCTCCATAGATTCCTTCGTCTTCGCAGGCTGCACCCAACAGAAATACTCACCGGACTCTCCCTACCGCTCCAACCTCGACTCTTTACTCACCTCCCTCCTCAACTCCGCCACCTACTCCTCCTACGGCAACTTCACCGTCCTCGGCTCCGCCGTCATCTCCGGCCTCTACCAGTGCCGCGGGGACCTCTCCATGCCCGACTGCTCAGCCTGCGTCTCCCGCTCCATCGCCCGCGTCGCCGCCCTCTGCCCCGACACCTGCGGTGCTGCGATGCAGCTCGAGGGCTGCTTCCTCAAGTACGACGACGCCACCTTCGTGGGCGTGGAGGACAAGACCGTCATTTTTAAGAAGTGCGGGCCCTCTCTTGGCAATGTGAATGGTTATCTGGAGAGCAGAGACGCGGTGCTATATGGGTTGGCTGGGTCGGGGGGGTATTTCCGGGTTGGAGGGTCGGGTAAGGTGCAGGGTATGACCCAGTGCACCGGCGATCTGGGATTCGCGGAGTGCCAGGATTGTCTCTCGGAGGCGATCGGACGGCTCAGAAGCGACTGTGGAACTGCTGATTACGGCGACGTTTTCTTGGGCAAGTGTTACGCGAGGTACTCTCTCGGTGGGGCCCACGATTACTCCAAGGCTAACGGTAAGGCCCATGTTTACTTTTGTTGTAATTTCAAATTAGAAGTTCTTTCTTACAAAAATAAATAGAATTACATATTTAAGTAGTATAATGTGATTTTTTAGTGATTTCCAAATAATATGTGACAGATTAAATTGCATACAGTTTTATTCAAAATTACATAGACCTCTATTCTATTTTAAAAGTATATAAGGATCACCCTTAAAACAGAAAATGGTACCGTATTTTGGTTCAATTCTAAATTTTTTTGGCTAATATATCTTTAGTTACTCTAAATATATATATTTTTAATAAAATATTTTCTTATATTTTAATATAGATGATATTTAAGAAATAAAATTTAAAATTGGACTAAAGTGTGTATAACAGAACTACAAGGAGATCTATTTAATTTTGACAAAATTAAAAAATTAATATAATTGGAAGACAATTTAAATGTCAGTATATGAACCATAAAAATAGTCAATATGTATACCTCACCTAACATGCAAAATATCAATACGAATATGTTATTCTACCTAAGACTTCTTATTTGTGTATAAAATTGTCATTATTTATTTTATATTTTGCTAATTTAATGATTTTTCCTTTCATTAATTAATAGCAGGTAAATCAAGACATGGGGGTGGAAAGACATTTGTTATTATTATTGGATTATTAGCAGGATTAGCTATACTCATTATTTTCTTTGCCTTCTTGAAGAGGATTTGTACTGAAGGCCATGGTAAATACTTAATTAAATACCCTTTTTTCTATAATTTTATTTTATTCAGGATTCTCATTTACTTTTTTCTTGTTATTTTCCAATACAGGTAAATAAATTTTATTTTATAACAAAAAAACTCTGTCAAACTCAGTGGCCTCGGTTCTCAACCCTCCTGCTGCATGGAATTGCTTTTCTGGTGGCTCTTTTGCTTGCCTTTTTCTCTCTATTTCGTATTATCAACTCACTTTTCTTTTTCTTTTATTTATCTTTACTTTTTTATTATTCATAATTTAAAATGCAATTCAAAGAAGACCATATGGAAAAGAAGGAATGAGGGCATGGCGGGCACTCATTTGAATACAAAGGCAAAAGGAAAGGGAAGCAAAAGCCAGCTGAGAGATTCTGTTTTCCTTCCTCTATAACCAAAGTTGTGTATTTCTTTCATGCTTCAAAAAGAAAAAGTAATAATAACTTTATTAAAAAAAAATAAAGTTAACATTTTCTCTTTAAGTATCATTGGTATATGCGCCCTTCAACTTTGTGGACATGTATACAAGTTTACGATGGAATGTTCATGTGATTGCCTTTTGATTTCTTGTAAAACTTTGACAGCTTTAAAGATCTTCTTTTTCTTGTTCACATTGTGCTTCACTTATATATACACATTACTGAAAAGGCATGCATGGCAAATATTGCTTGGCTCTGATTTCTTTTGGATTAAAAGACATTTTAATTTAGTCTATTATTATTCAAGTGCATGCATTACTCTTCAAAGAGGGGAATTTAAATTGCAAAAACTTATATGTAATTGTTTATATCATCGTCACATTAATTTTCAATTCAAACATAACAAATATTTTGTTTGTTAATTATATTATGCATGATTATTATGTATAATTATATTATATTTAAATTAAATTATATATTATTATTAATTAACCAAATACTTATTATATTGTAATTGAATAACAGCGTAATAAAGATATAGTCAATTTAACTTCATAACATTTACACTCAAGAACATATTTTAGTTTGCAACAAATGTTATAATATCTTTATCAAGAATTTTGAAGCCAAGATTATAAATGTAAATATATAGTAGGAAAATACCCTTCTATCAAAATTAGCCAGGCCATTTTTTTTTTTTAATTTTAATACACATGTATTATACTTGGCAGATTTATATTTGTTAGTAAAAGATAAATTAAACTCGGTTATATATTGGGGGAGGGGGGGGGGGGAATAAATATGTAAATAAATATGGCAAGTTCAAGTAAACAATTATCAATCTTCATTATATATACTTAGAATGTAGTTTTAGGTCATCTTTATGTCAAATTATAAAATATTGGGATGTGAATCCTCAATAATCAAAATACTGATTGTAGAGAGCAGTATTACATATCTTTTATATATATTTAATTTTTTTTATAAATTTTTTGTTTAACTTAAAATGACAGTGAATCAGTGATATCATTTTTATAAGTGACTGTCTTTTACTGTTAGAATTATGACTATGGAGGATCTACACATCCATATATTGGTGTTGTAGATTTATAGATGTAAGCATAAGACTGAAAAGAGAACATAAATATGACTTCTAAACGAATAATATTGAAATGATTTATTTTCATTATTATCTTGTTAGAAAAAAAAAAAAACTATTTTAACTTTATATGGAAAAAAAACCATGCCTTTTGTCAATTATTATGTCTCAATATGGAAATTATAATTATTGCTAATGAGATAGTTTAATTTAATGTCAAATTAATAAAGTTAGCTTCTATAAAAATAATAAAAATTCACATAGTGCCAGCCTCTTCGTTATATATATATATATATATATATATATATCTCTTTTTTCAATCTTCGTGCGACAAATAATCACACAAGTTCAAACTTCTGTATGATAAAACAAATCAATATGTTCAAATGCGTGATCACAAAAATAATAAAAGTTACTTGAAGAACTAATTGCCACCATAATTAACCAATAAAGATAGTAAAAAAAAATCTACAATATCCAATATTCTATAGTGAAAAGAGAGCAATTCATAGAGAGTTCTGTAACTTTTCAGAATAACTCAAAAGGAGGGAGTTAACGCATGATCAAATCATAATACGTTTTATAACTAAAAATAAAATAATTTATTTATTCAAAATTAACCCCCACTTCTCTAACTCAATTACATAATAATTAAATAAGTAAAATAAGCTTAAATATCTTTTTCTAGCCATCAATCAATAATTTAACAAGATAATTGTTAACAAGCATTTTTTTAAATTGAGATCTCTACCTAATGAATTTGCAAAAACCTAACCATTACTCACAACTAATACAAATCCTATTCATCATTAGTTTAAATCAATATTAATTGGCTAATTAATTAATACAAAAATTATACCAATAATAAATCATTGCTTATTCACAACATAATTTAAAAAATCAATTCAGCACCGTATATTTAAAAACACGCAATACAAAGAACGTTGATTATTGAAGTTAATTACGTGTATTGAAAAGAAAATAATGGAAACAAAACACTACGTGTGTGTGAAAATTTTTTATGTACAACACTATATGAACATGTATTTAATGGACAAATTTTGATTTATATTCATGAAGCACACAACATAAACTAAATTTTGATGATTGAATATACGTATATTGGTTTCATGCATGCAAAAATTTTTTAGTGTATATGTGATGTCCAACTTTTTCATGGGAAGCTCAAAGAATAAAATTTCGTGCATGCATGCATGGAAAGTTGTGTGGTGTGCTTTGCGAAGGACCTTGGATCCCTTAACACATAGCCCTTTCACTTTTTTTTTTTTTCCCTTTATTATTTTTTTCTCACATATCGAGGATAAATTTGTAACAATCAATGATGAATAATCTTCAGACAGGTGATTCACATATAATTTTTTGGTATTCAAGTTAAGTTCTCCCCGATACGAAGAGCTCTATAAACATATCTGAGAGATTTAAAAACTTGAACTGAATTTTATTATTGGGTTCAAATGTGAATAGAAAATTATGCATAAAAAAGCATTAAACTAAACAAATATTATATAAATAGCTTAGTTCATGAATTTATATGCTTGTAATTATAATTATGCTCACAATTATGATGAGTCCTCAGTTGCTAAGGATGATCCGGTAACGTGTGGTTCACAATCATTATGGTGTAACGTAATGGGCTTGGCCCACGTCTTTTCAAGGCCGGGAATGTGCTGTGGTTTAGGCCCAATGTCCACAAATTTCCTTCATCAATCAATTTTTATAATTAATATATGCATATGGTATAATAACATTAATAAATGTGATGAAACATAGAAGAATTAATCAGATAGACTAGAAAATGATTTACACATATATTATTGGTCTCCAATTTGATAGCAATAAAACGAAATTAAAATAAAATATTTGGTGCACTCACAATTTTGAGCGTATTAGTACACTCAATTATAATGTAGAAATATAATTATAATATTAATAACCAAAAAAATAATAATATTATAATTATGTTCTTATATTATAACTAAGTCTACTAGTACACTCAAAATTATAAGTGTATCAAAAATAACAATTGAATTTAATTACTAGTTTTAAATCTATCTCTAATAATATACGAATTAATCAGAGATTCCTTTTGCTTTTAATTTGTTTTTAAATATATGTTTAAGACAAAAATAAAATTTAAGAAAAGAGAAATATCATCTATGAATAGATGCCACAAATTAATACAAATTTTAATATATTTTTTACATTATTGAATTGATATATTAATAAAGTTTCCTAAAATTAAACATCAAATACACATTATAACAATAAAAAACAGAGAAATACAATAACACTCAAATAAATGTATATGCATTTTCCATTATAAACATAGACTTCCAAAGAGATATTTTAATATCAAAAGCCAACTATAAAACGGGTTAACATTTTTAAAATCCAAAACTCTGTTTAAGGGTCTAGAATTTCCAGAACTTAAGCAAAGTTTCAAAAAAGAGCACTTATCTCTTCATTACAAAGCTGCAAGAGCTGTTTCGTAATTATATATATGCGGTAATAAAGAGAATTTACCTATTTTCTTTATTTGGCTTTTTAAACTTGTTACTACAGAAAAAAAAAATATCACTAAATTTTTTTAACAATAAATATTATTGCATCAATGCACTATATTAACATACCTTTTTCATTTTGGTATTATCAGGGTAAGGGTGAACAATTGACCAATGACTCAGTTAACTCAGCCAAGTCCAAACATATCGAGTCGGGTTGGGTTAGGTCAAAATAAAAAAAAAATTACAAAATTTGCCTCATGGGTCGGCCGAGTTAACTGGTTCACACGAGACCCCGCCGAGGAATTTTTTTATTATTTTTAAAAAATTTTTAAATTATATATAATAAATTTATTTATAATAAATATTTATAATATTAATTATTTTCAAATTTTAATTACTTTTCATTCTAAATCTTAATTTTATTTTTATTCATTATAAATATTTTTTTTCCTATTTTTCATTACAATTTTTTTTATTAGTAAAAAATTATTTTAATAAATTAAAAATTAAAAAAATAATTAATCAACCTGGCATGAACCCATTGTAACCCGGCTCGACCAAGTCACATACCGAGTCAAAATTAAGTCGGGCTGGGTCTCGAGTCTAAAAACGAAATATAATCTAAAACTAAGTTAGGTCTTGGGTTACGTAAAAACTTGGCCCATGTGTAATCCTATGTCAGGGTTACGTGGGAAATATTCAAAAAGTGAATTGTTTTTTAGAAAATAATGGAAATTTATTTTTCCAAAAAAAAATACCCACCGACTGTGTGGGTGCTTAGCCTTTGAACAAAGACACCATGGCATTTATTAATTTTTTTTTATAAATGACAAATTTTTAATTTTTAATTATTAATTAAATTTTTCATAAATATTTGAAAATTAACTTATAATTATAAAATAATTTTAATAAATATAGTTAACAATTTTGTGATAATACGTATTGATGGAATACATAATAGTTGGTTATTTATATATGACCTATATGAAATTAATATTAAAAACATGATATATTTAAAATTTTATTTATTTATAATTAGAACATTTGATTATTAATTAAGAATTATTTTTTACATATTTATAAGCATTTTTCTTAACTGTAATTTTTTTTTTTGAAAATAAGAATAAATGAAATCAATAATCTCATTATGAAGTTTGAAAATTGATATAAATCCCATATATTAAAATTTTAACAAAGAATAAAAGTGCATAAGTTGGAATTAAAATATTCACTCATTATAATAGTAGCTTCCTGTGTTACATCTAGGCCTTCTTCTCAAACATTTTGGCTAACGTTGTACATGATGAACTTCTTATAGTTCCCCTCCCTCTTCTAATTATTCGTGCATTAGGTCACTTGGCATAACAATCAATGATGAATTCAAATCTAATATTAGGGATTGAACATGAGGAATTGGTTGGTTTGGTGTAACAAAACCATGTTTTCAGTGGTGCAAGGATCCTCTAACTTTAAAGGCTAGTCGATATACTTAGTATTAAATGTAGATAAATCAATCAAAAGTGTCGTGGACAACCTAAAGTCATGAGCTTACATTGCGACGTGAAAGGAAATAAAGGAAGGTTAGGAACAGAGAAGGGAGATTGTAAGGGTGGCATTAGAACATAACATGACTTGTAAAGGTGGCATTAGAACATAACATGACAGATCGATACCTACAAACTTGGTAAAGTGTGGTGAAGAAGCATTGGAAGAAGGCCAAACACCTACGAAATCATCATGTTGCCTTCGATCACCCAACATTGGTTTCTTGGTGGACATAAAATCGCAATTCTCTTTTCAGGCTTACCCAGTAGAACTTTTGGTCTCAATAAATCTATGAGAGGAGGAGCTTGCTAAGAAATCAAATTTTCTGGATAGTCTCCCATTGCACATAGCATATCACCATAGTTATGGCTAACTGTATGGCAAAAAAGCCAATATTTTGGGAACACATCTTGGTCGTATACACTAATGTTGTATGACTGCTCCGCTAAATTAGCCTTGGAAAGCATAATAATTAAGTGTTCACATAATGTATATTCAAGATGATTGAAATTAACAATGACAATTCCAATGAAAATACCACAAAGCCTTGTGCACTACTCGCAAGGTGGATCCACCAATATGTATGCCTTTAATACCAATGTATTTTCTTAAAGGTGCGATTGATGGGTTATGTTAATGGTAGGGCTTCCAAGAAAGTCACAAGGCATTTATACCTCGACTGTATAAAGAGCATGTGCTCTTAATGCTAGTCTTTTTATTGTTTGCCCTAAAGTTGTACAATGTGGCATGCACCCAATTTGACTATATCTCTTGGGATCAACAGTTGTATACCAAACTATCAAACCACTTAATCTCTATACTGTCACTCTATGGAAGCATATGAGCAAGATTGACACAAAACTTAATGATTGTCGTAATAGATAGATGTTAAGTCAAGGATTTGGATATGGTGGCCTCTTTTGTGTAAGCGTTAGGAATCAATTCCATGCCCACATGTGTAATAAGGTTAAGCAACCACTAAATTCTTCGTTTGTGTACTTTGTGCCATTGTACATATTTCTATATAGGTTGTCTAACACAACAAAGCCCCAACTACATTAGACAACTTCTTGCAAGTCTATAAGAGGAGGTAATACATCAGTGGCACTCTATGTCCTGTCCAATCAGGCATTAGGTATCCCTAAATTAAGCACACTACATAGGCACAAGCAAAACATCTAATTGTATCCCCATTTGCATCATTTGCAAGTTGAACGAAGTTGATAGTGAACCAAGTAATCATTAGCCTTTGCCCTTTATATTTCTTGGATGGTGGGGTGACTCCTAGTAGAAACGGGCATAGATTTGACCAAGGAAGTGTCATGTGTCCAGACACTTGCAATCCATTTCTATGCATGATTAAGCATTTTTATTCAATTAACCATACTAATTTTTATTTTGGTAAATATTTTCTTCTTGTAGCTGTCGTATTTTAATAACTAATCATTTTTATTCTTAATTCCACTAAGCGCACATCAATCTATACTGCCAAGAGGAATAATTGAACTCAAACTACATAATATACTTTCGTACAACCATTAATTACTACAATGTTTTGTTCTCTTTTTTTTTTCACATTTTTAAATATATTTTATTTAATATATGTTTGCACTGTAATTTATTTATCTCCATTTTATTATCAATGTTTTGTTTGTCAAATAATCATTATAATTTGTAATATATATTTTGGCTGCTATAATTTATTATTGACTGACTTATACTTTATTATATATTGTTTCACATTGTTAAGATTTTATACATATTTGACATTAATTATTTCTGTTCTGTTAGTCTATAAAATATTCAAACTTTGTCATTTATATTTTTAAATATTTAATTATTTTACTTTCTAATCATATTCACAACTCTTAACCGTTTATTAAAATAAGTTATTATACTCTAATTCATTAGAATTAGTGTTTCTTATAAATATATTTACTGCAACATTTATTTTCGATTGATATTTAAACAATTTTTGTAGACTCGAATCTTTTAGACATTATAGGATAGTTATCAACATTTTTTTAAAAAAATAAAACATAAGACGTAATCTATACAAAAAGCAACTCTAATATAATGCATTATATATATATATATATATATATATATATATATATATCATAGTATTACTTGATTGTCTCCCTTTCTTCTCTACAAGTAGGCCTCTTTAACTCCAAAATATCCTTAATTAAAGATATACAATCTTTGGGTCATATGAGATAGTAAAACTTCCTCATCAAAACTCAAGACAATTTTAAGATTAACTTTAGTAACATGAAATAAATTTATTTAGAATTACAGGGACTGAAATAAAAAAAATTAGTCAAAAATATAATTTCAACATTTTAAGTATTTTAAGGTATTAAATAATAGTGGGACTCACATATTAAATATAAATTTAATTAAAATAATTAGAATTTAATACATGACTTACATGCCTGCAAGGTAGAAGACAAGTATTTAATTGAAATTTATTTCATGTGGAGTCCACAAGTATATATATATATATATATATATATATATATATATATGCAACTCACTATTTTCACTTCTTATTTATTTTTTTGAAACTAAGAGAGAGAGAAAGTGAAGAGCAAAGAATTTTGTGAATTACCCAAGCATACAAAAAGCATTCTTGAAGAAAATTTTAGATTCTGATTGCGTAAAAAATAGTCAATATTCTCATTTTGTATACATCGTTTTTTTAATTGAATTATTAATGCACTTTCATATGAGGATGATGCATATGAAATTTGTTATAATATAACTATCATGGATGATTGTTTCATAAAGATCCTTTCCTTGTAAAATATGTATATCAGGTTAATACTAGCTCATGTTAACAAGCTATGTATATTTATAAAGTAATTAAAACTAGAATGAATATATATTTTTGTTTTAATTTGTCCAATATGTTTTTATGGTTGGATAAAACACTAAATGACTTTGGATTGTCTCAAGACTCGATATAGAGACTCTAGATATGTCATACTTCAATTGTGGAACTTATGAGAATTATTTTTCAAAATATGAAAGATGGATAAAAAGACCTAAATAGAATAGTACTAGGACTTTAGACCAAAACAAAACAGTTTTTGTTTGGAACTTCCAGAATGAAAGAGGCAAATGAGCAAATTTTATTTTAAATTTTTATAGTAAATCTAGGACATTCAAAGAGAGTTTGCATGTCAAATTTGAGTACAATCGGAATTGATTTCTCCTAGCTAACTAAATCAAAATAGTACAAGCCTAAGGAAGAAGGACTAAACTGCATTATTTTAAGTTTGAGTTTAGTATATGCAAAATTTTTTGAAGTTTTAGGTGCTACCTTTTTTCAATAAGGAGTAGACACATAAAAGTTTAATTATGGAGATTGATAGCTTTTATGGACCATGTATTTTTCACTACAATACTTTAACTATGTTTTACATAACAGTGAGTTGGTAAAAGTGTTTACAAGGTATTACATTTGTTGGTATCAGAGTGGCAAAGCACATGCATAGTGGTCCTGCAACCTATAGGAAGAAATGTAACATTTTAGAATATCCTTAGCTAGAGATATATGATCTTTAGGCTATACAAGATATTAAAGCTTCATAATCAAAACCTAAGATAATTTTAAGAATAATCTTACTATAATGAAATAAATTTTATGATGCATATTTTATATGTTTAATGAAAATAATTGAAATTAGAATATGAGGGACTAAAATGAAAGAAAAATTTGTCTAAAATATAAACTATAAGTTTAACTTTTTAAAAATTTCAAGTCTTCAAAAAATGTGAAAGAAGATTAAATAATTGTAAGGCCTATATATTAAATATGAATTTGATTAAAATAGTTAGAATTTAATACAATGTTGGCCTTACATGTATTAAATTTTAATTATTTTAGTTAAATTTATATTTAATGTGTACCCCACTATTATTTACTGAGTTTGAAATTCTAAAAATATTAAAATTATAATTTTTATTTTAGATAATTTTTTCTTTTATTTTAGTCTCTCTAATTCTACTTTTAATTATTTTCATTAAACATATGAAATATTCATCATAAAATTTATTTCACTTCACTAAGATTATTCTTAAAATCATCTTATATTTTGATTAGGAAACTTTACTATCTCATATGACCCAAATGTCATATATCTATAGTTAAAGATATTTTGGAATGTTGCACGAGACACTTCGACAATGTAAAGTTAAGGTTGTTTATTCTAGTACTACAATGAAAGTCATTAATGCTCCACATCTGCCATTGCAATTCTTATTCCTCCCTTTTGCTGCATCATACCTTTTTTTTTTTTTATATTGTCATAGTAACATGGTGCTAGAGCACATGACACTGTGGTCATACAAAAGTCACGTGGTCTAACACCACATGACACAGTCGTCACGACAAGTAAAAGCTACTGCTAGCTACTAATCACATGGAGCAGGACCACATGACCAGTGGCCTGTCACATCCCCCAACACCTGAAAAAAAAAATAAAAAAATAATAAATATTTAATTAAATATAATATATTTAAAACATATATATATTATTATATTTAATATATATAAAAGAAATTCACTAGAAATAAGTTCAATATTAAATAGAAATACAATAATTTAATATTTTGTAATTAAAATTGTTATTATTGAATATATTAACTATTAATTATTTATTAATAAATTAATATTTATTAATATTAATCTCAATTTATATTTAGTAATATATATTTATATCATTAATTAATGTAATATTGTTATTAAATATAATACAATATATAAATTAAATTAAATGGGTTGTTTTACATAGTTTATTTTCATATTAGATTCATTTAATTAAGACATATAAATTATAAACATGTAATTTAGTATAATGTACACTGTAAATGTAAATAATATTAGTAATTTGGTTATATGTTAATTTTGAAAATAACATTTAATGATTGTCTTAAAATTACTATATTATAATAATGACATTTAAAATTTATACATGTTGGTTAAATATTCTAAAATATCACCTCAGAATAGTTACTTAATTTGTTGAATATAGTTATGATATTATTAATATATTAAATAGCGAAATTATTGTAAATTATTTTAAATTTAATTTATGATTAATATGTAACATACTTTTATTATCATATATAGAAATTATTATACATGAATGGTAGATAATAAATTATTTTATAGTAATTATATGTTTTGCTTTTTTATTCTAAATATTGTAAAATATTATGTTGAAAAAGATTGCCTTAAATAATTACCTACATATAGTGGATTTAAGAATTGAACAAGTTGACACATAGCGTGTCTATATATATATATATATATATATATATATATATATATATATATGTATATATCTATATCTATAGTAAAAAGTACAAGAGCAACTAAAATTATTCATTCATCAAAATAGTGGCTTACCACCTGACACTGAAGCCTTATACGTAATCACTATAGGAGATGCTGCACAGGTTGAACTTTGTCTTCCTTCTCTTTAGCATTTGATTGTATTGGGTTAGTTTGATTATTAGTTAGTAGTGAGTTCAAATCCTATATAGGTGACTAAACAGGAGGGATATGCTGGTTTGGAATGAAAAATCCATATTGGTGGGAGGAGCTTCCAAGATCAAAAGGTTGACCAACATACGCAGTACCAAAGGCAAACAAATCAGTTAATAGTGTTGTCATTGACTCGTAAGTAAATGGCTCATAGTGGGGTGTGGAGTATACCTAAGATGTGTAAAAGACATTAAATAAAGACTATGGAGGTGGGGTCAAAACATAGCACAATGGACCAACACCACCAAAATCTAAAAATTAGGTTAGACGAGGGAATAAAGAGGGACCAGCAGCTACAATGCTTGTTTAAGTGGTAGTAGGGACAAGTAGGAGGGAGTTGACCTCATCAATGCTTGTTTAAGTGGTAGTGGGGACAAGCACTAAAGAGTTTACATCATCACAATGGCCACAATCATCCATAATAGGTTGCTTAGTAGACATGAACTCTCTTTCCAAGCCTACCTAGTGGGACTTCTAGTCTCGACAAGTCAGGTGTAGGCGGAGTAAGCTACAATACTAACATATTTCAGTAATCACCTAATGCATATAAAATAACACTACAATCGTGGGCAATAATCTCCCAAAAATGCCAGTAATTTGGGCAAACATCATTGTTGCAGACACTAAAGCTAATCAACATCTTTGCCAAATTAGCCAACACAATACATATGACATGGTAAAAGAGAAAATAATATAAATGCAAAATGAACAAGAAAAGTAGATACAAGACGCAAAAAATCACCATAAAGCCATATGCAATACTTGTGGGGTAGATCCATCTACGTGTGTGCCTCCAATACTAGTGCGTGCACTTAAAGGTGTGATTAAATGGTTGTGTAAGTGCAATCGATTGTCAAAAAGTGTCATGCCATGAATTCCATGCGTGGATGAAAGGCATATTTTATTGTTGTTAGTCTATTTGTGTTTTCCCCTTGAGTTGCATTGTATAAGAAACATCCAAGTTGATTACATCACGTAGGATAGGTTATTACCTACCAAAGTGGCAGAGTACACAACTAGCATGGTGCCACTCAATAATATGAATGCAAATAAATGGGATGGAAGCCATCGAAATGTCAGGTTGCACTTCACAATAGGCTAGGATGATCTCATGAACACAGTGGGGTTCATATGGTTTCCAAATAACATATGTGTACCAAATAAATATCAAATAAATGTCATAAACAACATAAGGGAAATGATCAATGAAATGAAGTGAACATCCCTCGTCATGCCACATTAGATCCAAGAGAACTTTAATGTTTAATAGCCTTTTTGAATGGGACAATAATGTTATCCAGTGCCTCTCCACCTACATGTTCAGTCATATCAAAGATTTAGACTAATTAAGTAATATAATAAATTTAAAGGTATAAAAATTGATGAAGAAATACTTTATACCTAAAGCCAAGGGGTGGCCATAGCAAATACAAATCAAGGTGAGGATTTGGATAGAAGGTCGCTCTAGTGCTAGCATAGGGAAATGATCCTATGCCTACAGGTGTAATAATGTCAGGTTACCACCAATCTCTTTGTTCGTGTACTCAGTGGAGTTACACATCTCTTTATATAGGAGTACAAGGACCATAGACCCCAAACTATACTGGCCTACATCTTCAAAGTCCTAGAAAAGTGTTAGATACATAAATGGGACTCCATGGCCTATTCTATCCGGCATTAAGTACCCTCTAATTAAATGTAAAAAATATGCACTAGCATAACACCAAACATTTTATTGCCTGCATCATCCTCCAAATAATTACAAGAGTAAGATAGCTATGCAACACTTAGCCTCTATCTGTCAAACTACTCGGACGATAGTGTGACACCCAATAAAAATTGGCTTAACTGTGGCTAGCAAAACACAATATGGTTGATAATTGGCATGCCGGCATATGGTAGGTGTATTTGTTTGCAACATTTTCCAATGTGATAGTGCACTCACCTTTGGTCATATGGATGGTATGCGTTTCAAGGCACCATCTCTCAATAAGTGCATACGAAAGTGATGCATCATAGTTAAATATTGCAAGTCAAGACAATCATAAAACCCACTATGATTCAAGTATGGAACAATGGCTAATGGAGGGTCAAATAGCCTATCAGCTTGCACAATTCGATGAATGCAGAGGATTCGATCATCCTATAACAACAAAGGCAAATGTTTGCAAGCATAAATGTAAAAGTCAACATTAAATTAATATCTAAGTAAGTGAAAGTGGTGTTTCATTTGAACATACTTGACCTAGCCACACTGCCTGTGACACGTAATGCATTTGCAAGTAAAGAACAGACTCATCATGAAGACCTAGATTGATAACACATTGATGGTCGACCATGATAAACCCTACATATAAATAGATAAATAATCATATAATGCCAAACATAAGGACACATGTCCAGGTAAAAATTAACTACATTTTTCAAGTATATACTAATAACTACATATCTATAGTTGAAATTGCCATTCACTGAAACTTTGGCGCACGCTGCCAATACATAGGCACAAGGATACTTCTCTACTTGGAACTCACTATAATCAGATGTTTGATCATGAGGATGACCATACAACACCTTCCATATTGAAAATTTGTTAGGTCAAATGGCTTCTTAACCTTGAAAGATGAAAATTGCCTATCAAATGTAAAGTACAGCACATACAAATGCTTTCTTATTGTTCACAAACAATTTTTTCCTAAAGTCCTCTAAAAACTCTTCCACAGCCTGTATTTTTGCATAAGTTATCCGTGCACATTCAACCCAATAACGATTCACCTAATAAAATGTTACTTTCACCAAGCCTAACAATCACAAGAACTTGACCTCTTTCAAAACAACATTATTGCTCTCTACCAAGTATGTTGTCATATGCCCCATCTTTGGCTGTCAACATCATATGCCTTACACCATTTACTCTTTGTAACACCGTCAATCTAGTCTACTACCTTTGGGAGTAGTTATCACAACCTCTTTAACATTTGGTCCACAACATCATACTAGTATTAGTAGCCTATACAGAGACATAAAATTGTATAATTTTATGTAAGTCACATAGATTAGAACTTATTAGGTAAAGTAAACTCACTAATCTCAATGAATATCTTCTTCAGCCACTTCAGATTAAAGTGCGTATTAAGATTGCTAGCTATGTGTCTGAGACAGAACACAGGATAACCATATGGTGGCTGCCACCTAAGGTGAAGATTTAAGACTGCGGCTAAAATTCCAGCATGCCTATATGAAATTAAATAATTCCTTGACTATCTTTAACGATCTATCAGAACCATGACCAAGCTTATTCTATTTTACCTTCTACTAAAGCAAATGCAAGGGGTACTATATTTCTATCATCGTCTTAGGATGTTGCCACTAGTAAGGTGCCCTTGTACTTGCCATATAAGAATGTTCCATCAATTTAGAAGATGGGCTTTGTGTGATCCAAAGAATTAATACACGGCTTAAATGTCCAAAACAAGTAGTGAAACATTGCAACTACATCATCATCTAGGCTAGTTAAAAGGCAATCCTAGTTAACAAACTTGTAATATGAACCAGGATTGAAATGTTGCACTGCTACCATCCACCTAAATAACATGGCATACGATTGCATCCTAATTTCCAAATGCTATTGTAACTGCCTATGCTTTCCATTCCATGCCTTCTTGTATGACACTGTGTAACCGAAGATTGAGTGCACTTAATCTATAACTTATCAAATCAAAAGCCCCAGTTGCTCACTAGCCATTGACACAATGAAAAATCATAAAACGTCAGAGTTTAATTTTGGATGGTCTTGTGATAATGCTACTGATAACAGGTATGCAGGCCATTATATTTTATGATCTCCCACTGGTTTTCAATGGGTTTGTAACATGCTCATGCCCTCTAAATACATTGATCCTCATCCTCGATGCACCGATATTCTTTATACTTTGAACAAGAGTGAAACACTCTAAATTTGTGATGAGCTTGGACCGATCTTAACTACACACTTCAACGCCTTTTTTTCATTGAATCGTATTCCTATTGATGACTTTTGGTAATCATTCATATCTAAATTCATTTTATCTTCACCCCTTGCTGCTGACATGTTAACTTGTTTAAAGAAAATTACTATTGGATCAACATATTAGTTCCCATAATTATCATTGACATTAGCCTCACCTCCTTCTTATTGATCATCCTTATTATTACCCTCGAGAACATCATCTAACCCAGTGGCAAAGCATCATATTCATCCTCTGATTTGAACTCATCCATTATATCCTTCATCATAGTTAGAGGGGAAATGGGTAGAAATGAAACATTAGGTTAACAAGAAGAACATGGCTATAAGGAGTATCCAACTAGAGGGATCGCATATTCTTAGGCATATGAGGGCTAAGGTGTGCTTGCATGGATGTCTGTAGGTTTTAACCATGAATAATATGGTTGATTGCTTGTTCACCCAAATTGATTCACCATTGGAACTATGTATGACACATACTTTGCCACCGGTTGTCTTTTCGTGTTCGTGTCCAACTCCACCTCTCCAATGTGAGCATATAACTCCATTGAACTTAATTATGTTAGGAACCTCGCATTTGTTTCCCATATAGACTGTATATCATCATCGTCTTACAGCCTACAAACCTGATATCATGTTGGAGATAGCGACACTAGATGCTTGTACACTAGTTGTGACACAAACTAATTCAGACTAGTTGTATCTTTCGTGCTATAACATGTTTTAGTCCATTTAATGTGATGTCTTTGTCTACCCTTATTGCATCGACCATCTCGCACATGAAGACCTCACCCTCATTAGTATTAACTATCTCCCTATTTGCATATATCATAATAATTTTCTTCCGATTGTTCATTTTAAATGCTACATTATAGTAAATGTTAAAATGCTAGAATTTTTAAAATCTCAAAATCTCTCCCAATTCATCTAACATAGTCATATGAACATATATTTTATGCTCCTAATATCATTGTTTAAAATTTTAAAATACCCTATCACACCTGAAATGTGATCGCCTGGTATGGAAAAAGAATAATTTTAATTTTTGCTTAAACAACGAAAACTAAAATTTAAGAGTCGCTATCAAAATTTTTAAAGGATAAAGTTTGGAAAACCAATTTGTAAGATAAAGTGGTATACGATCCAGGGGTCAAGTTTGGAAGTTAATTGTGCGTGAGGAAGGTGTTAAGCATCCCACAGTACTCGTTCTTAAGAACAATTACCTAAAGTTGATTAAGTAAAATACATATGACCTTGATTCAAATTTTGATTACTCTTATCAATCACACACAAAAAGGGAAATAATAAAGAAATTAAGAGAATAAAATAATGGAAGAAAAATTAAATATTTATAAATGCAGATTTGACTTAAGATCAGAGCTTAGGGCTTACATACCTTGTGATGGGGATCAAATTACACGTAGTTTGACTATAAAAGAGTGTCAGTTGGTTTATATCTTTTAATTTTGTGAAATGAGCAAGACAACAAAAAATAGTTTGATTTTTGTAAATAAAATGAGCTTTGAATCAGTTGTGAGTTTTACATACGAAAACAAAATGATTTCACCCTTTAGCTATTTAAATTTTCACCCTTTTTAATTTTTAATTCATTTTTTAGATTTTTGGCTTTTATTTTAATCTTGAAAGTGGAAATGAAACTATGATAGAAAATGACTTTTACAATATTTGAATTTATTTTTTCTAAAAAAAATTTTGAAAATCATTTGTTAACATTCAAAGCCTAAGGAGATTATAGATCTCATGTGGCTTTTACTTGTTGATTTTTAAGTGCTTGAGGAGATTAACAATCCCATGTGGAAATCTTAAATTAAATAAAAAAAATTATAGACGAAGAATATACCGAAAACTATATTTTTTAAAAATTGAAATTTTTTTTATTTTAAAAAAAACATAATGTATTAACTTTTAAAGCCTAAGGAAATTAAGGATCTTAAGCAACCTCTACTTATTAATTTTTATTTTATTTTTTATTATTATTATTTTTTAAGGCCCTAAAAAAAAAAGCTAAATTACTTGTGTAGGACAAGAACCAAAAATCAAAATTCCTCCCACTTAATATCATACAAAGGACCCAAATAGAGGACCAAATTCCATGGCCATTAGCAACAAGATAAGAAAGGAATAAAAAAGAAAAAAGACCAAGACCAAAACTCATATGATTTCAACATTATATAACTCATAACTAACCATTGAATTAATTATCGTTTGAACTCATTTAACAAAGAAACAAACAGTGGAAGCAGAAATATTTCATAATAACTGACTCACTTTTAAATGTTTCCACCTTCTCACTTTAGCAAAGACCTTCACAGTGACAACAGAGAATGAACACCTAGCAAGAGCATTTGAACACAAATGACAGAGTATAGTGGATTACCTTTGAGCGACTCAAATGGCCAACGTACGTCAACCAGCTACTTCAACTTTATTTTATGGTTCTTTGAACAAGGATTATACACAACCTTTTTCACCGCTTCTATCTGATTTATTTTTCCGCCATCCAAGTGAGCATTTTTTTTATCCATCTCCGTATTTTCAAAGAGCCTATCGTCACCTAATAACTTACTCAAAGCTCTGGTAACAACAAGAAGATAAACCACAATAGGATCTTTTTTTTTTTTTTTTCTCTCTCCTTAACTCTTTCATCATTGCTCTTCACATTCCCTTTCTTCTCTTATGTTGTCCTTTTTTATAGTTCCTAGCTTTCTTGAACTCTCAACATCTTTCATTCACTTTCATCCCTCCATATTGCTCTGTTCGTCCCTACTCCTCATTGGCAAAATTGGGATTAAACTTAGTGGCAACACCCCCTCTTTTGCCCTTTTTTTAATGTTAGCTTTTACTTTTTCTTATTTCACCTCCTTTCTCCTTTAGTTGAGCTCTGCTCTTCTGCAAATGGGACAACGGGTTCATCATTTCTTCCTCTCTTGATGTCCTCTTTCTCTAGCTCACTTTACTTTCAGGTTTCTTCTTCTTTCTCTTCAACTCCCCTTCTCGTCGAAGCTCTTCCCTTCCATTCTTCCTTAAGCTTTCTCTCATCTCTCTCCTTCAAACCTTTAGCTCCCTTCTCCTTTGTTCTCAATCACTTATAGATCACTTTCACCCTTTTAAGCTTTGTTCTTAGGCCATGAAAACATAGGTGCTTTTAAGATGACGAAGTTCTTTCCAACATGGTATAATAACATTGTTTTTAAGCCTCATTTCCCTCTCTTTTTTTTTTTTAACATGAAAACATATGTATTACACTCTTGAAAAGCTCAACTTCACTTTGCTTCCATCTACCCCATTAGAGCTCCTCCTCCCTTGGTCTTCATGCTCAGCCCAACCAACATGAAAAAAAACAAAGGCTTTCTTCATTCCCTCTTGAGAGTTCCCTCTTGCTCTATTTTCATATTCTCTCTCACTTAAGCTCTCTTTCACTCTCAACTTTCTCTCTTTTCATTCAACTTTCTTATTCTTTTCAATGCCCACACTCTCTTCTTTTCTTTCAAGTCTCTTGCTCCCTCATGGTTTCTCGAAACTCTCATTCTTCTATGATGATCTCTATTCTTTTTTCATTTTCTTCTCCCTTTTGTTGTTTAGGCTCCTCTCTTGCTTTTTTTCTTCGCAATCCGAGCTCCCTTATTCCCCCTTGGTCTGTCCATTTTATCAAACCCTTCTACACCCATGCACGGGGAGCCAACCTTCATGTGTTTAGTGCCCCCCATGTTCCTCCTCACCTTTGGTTTCATTTAACTCTCTCTTTCATTGTTCTCTTTTTTAGCGTACTATCCTTTCCAGCTCTCAAAAGCCTACTCCTTCTCTCTGTCAACTCTCTTTTCTATCTCACCTCCCTTGCCACCTGTCAACCCTTTCCCCAATGTGCATGCATGCCTTGTATAGGTCTAGCATGGGGCATGGGCTAGCATGCATTTTCTCCTTCCCAGGCAACATGGGTGTGTGGGTTTGTATTTTTAATGGTTTTTGTCTATATCATTATGTTTTCATGTTTTTTCTTTTATTTTTATGTTTTTTTCATATTTTTTTATTGTTAATTTGTTTTTTCATATATTTTTTGTCTTTTATTTTTTTATTTTATTTTGTGTTTTTTAATATTTTTTTTATTTTTATTTATATATTTGCTTAATTAGTGAATTAATCAATTAATTTATTAATCAATCATTAATTTTTATTCTTAATTTATTTTGGTGATTGGGTGTTCACATACCCTAAAACAAATTATTTCTATTTCACAATTTTCCTTCCACTTCTTTAAGTTTTGAAATCAGTTATAATTTTTGTTTTCTTCATCACAACTCTTTAGTAACATATATCTTGATCATAAAAATTCTCTTTTACGTACCTTACTTTCCATTGTAACCAATTCATTACTTACTTATATTATTATTTATTTTAAATTGCTTTGAATTTATAATTAATTCTTTGTTCACTATTTTTTTTCATTCCTTAAACCTTTCATTTAACAACAATTCCATTTTTTTCCACTAACCTCATAATCTCATCTTTTTTGTTTTCAGAGGTCCTAGATTTTTTTTCCCTTTAAATAAGAAAAATTCATTTTCTACTTACATTAATTTACATGGTAACCGATTTATTAATTACTTATAGCATTATTTATTTCAGATTTCTTTGAATTTATAATTAATTCTATTTTCACTATTATTGTTAATTCCTCAACCATCTCATTTAATAATACTTTCATTTTTTCCACTAGCCTCATAATCACATCTTTTTTGTTTTTACGGGTCGTACAAGTTTTTATTCCATTTCAATAACAAAAATTCATTTTCTAGTTACATTAATTTCCATATCAACCAATTTACTAACTACTTATTCCATTTATTTATTTTAAATTGCTATGAATTTATAATTACTTCTATTTTCACTACGTTTTTAAATATCCTTTACCTTTTCATTTCATAATATTTTCTTCTTTTTTTTTCTTACTAACTTATAATCTCATCTTCTTGTTTTGAATGGTCCTTGAAGTATTTTTTTTGTTATTTTCAATTTCTACCAAAGTAATCAATTACCAATACAATTATTTATATTTTAATGCCAAAATTTTCTAATTAATTCTAACATGATTAAATTTTTTCCTATTATTTTATTAAATATTTTTACGCCTCACTTTTTTCATTAAATAACATGTTTGCTATCCTTTTTGAAACTCATAGTCTTCAATTATTACTAATATTATTATTTATATTACGATGTCCCAAGATTATTAAGATAAACACATAAAAAGTCTTAATATTAAGCTTATCATGTCAACTATAAAATGATTCTCTAATGCTAAGTATGTGGTCCCAAGTCCAACGCATAAAGAGAATACTTGCATAATTTTTTTGGATCTAGTGAGAATCTGTTATAAATATTAGACTAGAAAAAATGCACATTATTGATAAATTGCTTGCTATTTTGTACAAGCAAGAATGAAGCAAATTTTGTTTACACTGCCACACAAATTATCATTTATTAGTTGGTTTACCATTTTTTCGATACATCACTTTACATACAGTAATATAAAAGCAAAACAAATAAAACCAAATATAAAAAGTAGATATTAGGATACAAAATAGATAAAACCAAAGTCCTTTCTCCACACAAAAATATAAAAGCAAACAAACAGAACTTATTTGACTGACACTAGATGATTTTGTGCTTCAAACAAATAAGAAGGAACAGAACACTGATCTTGGCGGAAGAAAGAGAAGGAAGCAAGCCAAAAATGGAAGTATTAGATGATGGTCGAGGAAAATGACGTATGAGAATATGATGAAGAAAATGAAGACGGCGGAAGAAGGAGAAGGAAGGGGATTTTATATATGATGGCAAGGGGCCCTTTTTTTCTTCCCATTGGTAGCGATGGACGTTTGCTGCTATGGCTTCACGAGAGGCTACCATACTTGACGTGACAACACACTGGCTGCGTAATGCAGAATCACGTGATCAGTGTGTTAGCTTTCACTTATTGCATGGTGGCAAACAACGTGATCAATATGTTAGATTTTGTATCGCTTTATCTACCCACATATAAAACTTTTATTTTGTATTTTTGTGCTTGTCGCATGATGTTAGATCACGCGACTGTTGTACAACCACAGTGTCACGTGGCCTAACACCACATAACTAAAATCTTTTCAAAAAAGTACAATGCAGCATATGAGGAGAATAACAATTGCGGTAGTAGGTATAGATAATTTCTTATTTTCACTGTAATGTCAAAATAAAAATTCTGATATAAAGTTACACAGGGAAGAGTGAAAAAGGATATGAAAAAGACAAAAGAAGAAGAATGTGCATGCTAGAAGGTATGATATGCTTGGTTAAGTAACGTGGAGTCTCGTACTTGTGGGAGAGAAGATTACTGCCAGAACTGGAAGGAATCCTGGTGTTTCCTGGGAATGGCTTGTTAAATGACATCTTTGCCTTTAAAGTTGTACTCTCTTGCTATCTTTTCTAACGCAGTCTCTCACATCGTTCTTTCCAAGCAAGTTGCTCTCATTCTTCCACCTTCATCAACGACGTACCCAAACTTTCAGTTCACAATAGTCAAACTTCCAATCCAAGTTCATCAACAGTTTCATCCGATCATTTGCATTTGTTGCCAAAAGAGACCTTGTTGTTACATTGTGAATCTGGGTTGAAATTTGGGAGCATTATACTCCATTTTCCACTAATGCTTCATCACTCTAAAATCAATATTACTTGAATATTCAATTTGTTGATGCAGGGACACCATTCATACATAATTTTATTAGTTGAAAGTGAGGTTCCAAGACCTTCAAACCATCTACCATTGAGAGATTTGCATAAATTTACTAGGCTAATCGAAGAAGGGAGGGAGAAAAGAGAAAGAAGAGAGAGAAATAAAAAAATAAGACAAAAATTGAAATGAATATATTAATTTTCAAAATAAAGACATTATCCTCATTTGGTTGCGCTTTGTGTTCATTCCTAGTATTTTTCTAATGTCATATTAAACATAATAATAATCATTTTCATTACATTCAATTTTTATTTTATTTTCATTTTCATTTTCGTTCTTTTCATTTTATTTCTATTAACCAAACTGACCAGTAATATTTAAAATTTATATGTAGTAAAAATTTATAAAAAACAAAAAAGGTTTTGGCAAATCTTATCTTAAATCAATCAAGAACATGCGTAGTGGATCCTCTTTTATAACAAGCTCCTATAAAAAAATAATATTTTATTAATATTAAATTAATAAAAATATATTAAATTAATAAAATATTATTATTATATTCTTTCCTATTACTAGAGATTGTCAAATAATAATGAATTGCTATAGGCCACTTTTTTCTTCTTTACTAATGGGTTGTGATTGACTGTCAATGACTCGTGGCAGTCACTCCATGAAATTATTTGGTCAGGTGAAGTGATGAAACCGAATCCCTCGTCGTACAATAAATCTCTGTTGTATGGCTAATAATTATACGCAATTTTTTTTTAATTTTTACTTATTAAAATTTTTTTTTGATATACTGTTATACAACACATTTAATGTACAGCGGTGGAGTTACTCCATATGATATGAATTTACATTGTGTCAGTTGTCATTAGTCAAGTACGAAGCACCCATATGACCAATGGTTTTTTTTTTTTCAGAATAATAAATCTAATGGATTGTATAGGATGATCCTACACTATTCGTCATTTTAAAAAATAAAATTTTCCTTTTTGGTTACATAAGTTTTTCCCAAGCAACCCTAACAGTACCAAAGAAAAAGTATGATTATAATATATTAATGCAATATTATTTATTATTTAGAATTTTGGTGATTATTACTTCTTATAACAACAGGATTAAAAAACCCACTTTCTTTACTCTTCTAGCCTGTTCTCACTTCTACACTGCAAAGAAATAAAAATTTCAGTATCCCTTCGCGAGTGAGGTGCCTGGAAAATGCCAATGACAACAATGTATAAGACACTAGAGTTTATCATATAACTTCAGATTTAAGCCATTGCTAACATTAAAAAAAAATGAAAATATAGAAAAGAAAAAAATATCTTATCACTTGATAATGTACCAACATTCATAAAGAGGTCTACAAAACCTCCGTGTTGCAGATAATATTAAATATTATTTAATAGATTTTAGAAATAAAAAATTATAAATAATTGGCAATTTTAATAGATCTAGTTGATCAACATGCAAGTATGGCTAGTTGTGACCAAAAATAATAAATTTCAATTAATAAAAAGCCATTTTGTGACATAAAATTGGTGAGTGACCAAAATGAAAATTTAGTGGAAGATTTGGGACCAATATGATATTTTTTTCCTTTCAAGAAAAGATTGAACTAAACCAAAAATTATATAAATAGATTAATTCATAATTGTATATGCTTGCATTTAAAAATATATAAAAGGGCTCACAATCATGATGAGCCCTTACATGCTAAGGATGATTCGATGAGGTGTGACTCATAGAGTGCCCAGTGCAATGGGCTCAACCCACGTCCTCTAAAGGTCGGGGGCGCTATGGATTGGGCCCAATGTCTTCAAATTTCCTTCATCAATCAATTTTTTAATTAAAATAAATTATGTATTATATTTGGTGTAGTTGTAATTTTGAATGCTTTAGTATACTCACAATGTGGTGAAACAAAATTTTACAATATATTACTGACATGTAAATTTTTTAATTACTAAATGTTGACTATATATATGTTTTTAAATTTACATGTTAATTTATAAGCATCAATATACTTAAAATTACGAGTACAATAAAAATTTTATTTATAAATTAATGTAATTAATATATGCATATGGTAATTACATTGGGATTGCATTAGAATATTAACACTAAATAATATGAGAAAAAAAAAACCACAGAAGAGTTAATGTGATCGACTAGAAAATCATTTATACAAACATTATTATATTTTATGGATTAAAACATGCATATTTTATGAGTATGCATTATAGTTTTATTATCTTTAATAAAATATAAAATACCATATAGATAGTAATATAAGAATATTAAATAAGAGTAAGAAAGAAACTTGAAAGCCCAAAGAGAAAGAGGAAAATTCTCATCAAATTTGATCATTAATACATAGATATATTTATAGGCATTAAAATCTTAAAAATTAAGTTATAGGTTACAATAACATAAATAAAAATTAATTTGTATAATTATGTAATATAATAACTTTGGGAGATATAGAGTATATGTCATTAAATATGAGAAGAGATTTTTTAAGAGTTATTCTTTGAAAGTTACACACATCCACATAAATATATTTTATATAATATTTTTTTTGTCTATTAACATATTATGTATCTCATTAAAATTTTATTAAGAAAAAAACCAAGGAGATAAACCTTGGTTAAAGAAAATTCGAAGTAAGGCTCTACATTGAAATTTAAAGAGGCTATGCTATTTCAAACATTTAATAATGATTTTATATTGTTGGATCTCCATACAATACTGATCCTTTTGGTATCAAAAGGGGTGAGCTGAAGATATGATTTGTTATTTAAGAAAAGAAGCAATATATTCTTTGCTCTCACCAATTTGGTGTGATTTCACCAATGTTTATTACTCTTAGTAAATTTTTTTTTAACTTTAATTTTAGTGCTTTGTGTGAAGTTGAACTTCATAGGTCAAAATCTTCATTATTGTACTTTATTAAATTTATTAGGAGCCATTGAAAATCCTAAAAGTATATATGATTTTGTGTCTAAGTGCCTCAAATACTCCAAATTTGCGAGTCTAGTTAACTTGTTCTTTGCTATTTCCTCTTTGTCTTTAGCATTGGGTTCAATCTCTATTGTTTGGTCCCCTCATGGAAGGCATCCATATCTTCAACATTAAGTAAATGCCACAAATTCAAACTTCAAGTTCCCATTATCTGTGAATATGCAACAAAATAAATTCAAAGGCGTTTAAATTTTAGAACATTACTATATCTTTAAATGCATCTAAGTAATCTCCAAAAGTAAATCTATAGAATACAAGCGCATCTTATGTATAATTAAATTTACTATCATAATTTTATATCGATGGGCTTATTCTTAAATGAATTAGTTTAGGTGATATTTTTTATGCAATTATAGAATTAATTGTACCAATATAATTATTATGTGACACAATAATGATAATATATTAAATATATTGATTATATGCTAAAGTAAAATATTTGTTATATTTATATTTTGATCCTAATTTTTTAGATTTTATTTATAAACCCAAAATTTTTTAAATAAAATTCAGTTTATCCCTTCTACTTTTTATTTTTTAGTAGCATCACAAAACATCAATTTATAAGTTGAAAATAAGAATAAATTAGGAACTGCAAAATTATTTGAAAAGTAAAGAAATATAGGGATGAGTTAATAATTTTATAAACTAATATTTTTGGTATCAATTATTGAAAAATAAAAAGTACAAGGGATAAATTGAAAATTTACAAGGAGTTTTGGATTCAAAAATAAAATTAAAAAATAATGTGAGTTAAAATAAAAATACAGCAAATTATTTTAGATTGTCATATAATCAACATAATGTAACACACAATTATCATATGCCTTTCTCTTCTTAGTGTGTCATATAATAATTGTAACTACTTTTATAGTTGAACGCAAAAATATATCATATATTTAACATTATGTGATAGAAATAGTAAAAATTAGCAAGTGAACAATTGATTTAATATATAATTCAATAATGTGAACACAATAAAGGTAATAATTGAATCAATTATTGAGAAAATATTAGTTAGTTCTAGTATATTTATGTGACAGTTAATTTAGTATATTAATTCTAATAAAATTATTTATAAATAAGAGTGAGGGTCATTAAATGAATAATTTCATTGAGACTGTTATATCAAATCAGCTGTTATGTAAGTATACCAAAATTAGTTAATATTTTTTTATCGATTATCATTCATGGCAAGAAAATGAAGAATTTCGGGAAACTTAGTAGAGAAGAGCTGACACAGATATTTTTTACTATCTATGTTTCGTCTAAAACTAACTTTATAACTTAGTAGCGAAGAACTGAGTTGTACGAAGTTGCTAAGAAAATTGTCCATCTTACTTCTACAAAGATGAATCAGCTGAAAAGGCAATTTGGGTTGAGACAAAAAGAAACAAAACAATGGTCCCGGAAAATGAATGGCCCACTCGTGTCCTTGATTTGTTTTTTTTGTCAATTCCTATTGATTTGTCATTGTAACGCTGTTGTTTGTCCTGAAACAGTGATTGGGCCAAGCTGTAAAGGCAAGATTGATTAAAATGTGAATATGCATATAAAAAGAAATGGCAGGTTTAATTACATTTGGGTGATGGTGAGACTAAACACTTTGTAGTTATATTTAATTGTTAGTTTGAATGATATTAATAGTTGTGAAACTATTTTTTTTTTGTGACATTATATGGATAAATTTATGTAAATTGGTTCACTAAAATTTGATCGTTTTAAAATTTTTTCAAGTAAATGAGTGTAGCTTCATAAATTAATGTACGAATCATATATAAGTAAGGTAAACTTCATTGGATATGAGAGCTCTATTTGACCGATAAGAACAATTTGTTGATTAAACTCATAGCTTCTCATAGGCTTTTTATTTTTCTCATACATATATTAACAATTTTTTAAAGTACATAAATTAATTATAATCAACAAAAAAAAATAATGAATTAATTAATTATCTTTTAAAATTAATAATTTTCAAAGTCGAAGAAGTTTTTTAAGTGAACATAATAATTATGAATTATTCTTTAAAGCCCAAGAGTGAACAAAATAATTAATAAATTAATTAATCACCTCTTAAATCAAGATTATTTTTTTTTTAAATTCAATCATTTTTTTGGAGCCAATCACAAAAATAATAAATTAATTAACTAGCCATATTTTAAGTTTTTTAATAAATGACTATAAATATAAGTTCAAAATTAGGGCAAGAAAAAATAGTGTGTGGATGAATAATTTATGATAGTACCTTTTGAATGAGTTAATTGTCTTCACTTTTTTCTCACCAAAATTACATAACTAATTTTATAAATTTTACCTAATTTATTATACTTTCTTTAGATCACAATATAATTTTAAATTTAATTTGTTAATAACACTAACAAATAGCATTATTTTTAAATGTATTGACATATAGTGACATAAACTAAATTTTTTTAAAGTCAGTACAACACCTAAGCCAATAAACTAATTTAATATAAATGGGAGGAGGGATTGAATTTATTTTGAACTAAATTCTTAATTTTCCGCCCAGTGTTGCTATAAAATCCTAATTTTCTTAAGAAATCCCAATTTTCAATGCATTAAACATTGAAATTCCTCCCTTTACCAATTGCAATTCCAAATTCAACAAACAAAGGCGCAATATATGTTAAATTTCGTCTATAAAGTAGAATCCCTATTTGTGTTCCGAGTTTAGCACTGAATTCCTAATTTTCTATGCAATGGTAACCGAAATTTCTCTCCCGCCTAAGTAAACTATCAAATTTGACACACACAACGTAATAGAGTAAATTACCTTTTTGGTTTATCACTAATCATATAATTATTATTTTAATCTATTACTCATTAAAATGTCCAAACTAATCCTTATTTATTGGACAATGTCATACTTATAACTCACTTTCTAAAATAATACTAGATTTAAATCTTTAAATTTATGTGTTAAGATTTGGTAAATAAGCTAAATTTGATATTTTTTTTAAAAAATAAAGGAACAAGTGAGAGTGAAGCATCAAAATGACAATCTATTATATATAAGTATATGAGACTCCATTTAATGTGAGAGCTTCGTTTCATTGATTGATGAAAAAGGTTTAGTTGCTTTGTTAAGCAAATTCGTAACTTTTCATGTGATGATATTTTACTTTTTTATGTATATATTTAGAATTATTTGAACTGCATAAATTTTTTGTAATTAATAAAAAAAATAATTAAATTATCAATTTGTGTAAATTTTTTGCAATCAATAAGAAACTAATGGAGTAATTAATTAGTAAATTAATTAATTGCCTCTCAGATCAGGAATTATTCGAATTGTGAGAATGTTTTGGAATGAACGAAAAAATTAATGAATTATTTAAAATAAATAAGAAAGATAATTAATTAATCAACTGCATTTTAAATTAAAAATTTTTTGTAAGGGACTAAATTATCACAAAATATAAAAGTAAGGAATTGATATGATACTTTTCTCTTTTAAATTTATTTGCTAATATATTATTTGAAGTAATTAGGAATTACAAACTTACAAAAATATATTTTGAAAGATGAATTTGAGTATTGGATATTTTAGATTTTTTACCAATACCCAACGCTTTAATACTTTTAAGATTTTTTTGGGTATTTAAGGTACACGATAAAATTCAAATGTCAAGTATTTGGGCACGAATATAGAATTTTATAGAATTAGAATATCTAAAATTTAAAAGGGGTATATGTACATTGCCTTTTTTATTATATTAATATAATAAATATTAAATATATATTGACTAATTAACACTAGTCACTTCTCTTAATTCAAAAAATATAAAAATTATTTGATAAAATATATAATTATCGAAAAAGTATCTATCATATAATAATTTAAGATTAAGCATATTTAATGATAACAATTATCTATTTAACATGATTTGCCTTATTATTCTGATTCAAAAAGTTGATTTTAAAAAATCTTGACCCCTATATTCGTTACTGAGACTTCCTTTCATACAAGCTTGTAACTCAAAAACATTTGGGCTCTTTTGTTATTTTACTAACATGTCACTTTCACCGATTTTGTCACTTCCTTTGCCACGCACATTCAGAATGGTCTTCCTCTCGTTCCATTCCTGTGTGTTCTTTTCCACAATACCACAACCACGTGATGACGAATTGCACACTGTTCATTCTTGCGCATGCAATGCATCACGTCGTGCAAAGCCAATTACAATCTATGTCTCCTCATTAATGAGGGGTTTTGTAATTCTTAGTTATATGTTATTATAATTAAAAAAACAAAACTTACTTGTCCTCATAAATTTGGCTCCAAAAATGAAATCTGATTAAAATAATTTGCTTTGTAAAACAGCGTAGGCTAAAAAAACCTTATTATTTAAGAAAAAATTTAGTCTAACATAATATTTAAAAATAAAATAAAAGTTAATACCTTTTGTTTAAAAAATTTATACCAATACAACAACTTAATTATGTATATAACTTTTTATATATAATATTATAAGTGATATTAACAATTATTTATATAATTTATCTTAAATTTTAAATAACAAATAAATATGATCTTGACTTAAAAAACTTATTAGACCTCATAGACTTAGATCGAAAAATATAGATAAAGCCTAAATAAAAATATTTGGTTAAAAAATGAACTCAATCTTTATTTAAATTTAAATTTAAGTATAATTTTTAAAAATTTAACTTGATAATCAGACCGATTGCTCATTTGCTATTCCATTTAACTTCAAAAATTTTTTTTCCAAACATTGATATCTTCTAAGTTAGTCATCTCACCATACATTATTCCATATTTTAGCATCTATTTAAACATATTTTAATATCACACGTGCAGGTGCGAGCACATATATATATATATATATATATATATATGAAAGAGTTTTTATACTTTTATACGATTATATTTTAATTCTTGGAAAATATATAAAAATAAATAGATAATTCTAACATAAATTAAACACAAGAATTACTCTCAATCAAGCCGATGAAATATGGATGACTTTTGATTGATTAAATTTGACTTTATAGTATTGAACAAACCTGTAAATTTTTCTCCAAAACTAACTCAATCTTAACGGTCCAATTAACTAACGTACAAAAAATCTAGCGGATCAGACCCATCTCCTGAATACATCCAAGTTCTAAACTTCTTCACCCTCCCGGCACGGCTTCCGCATGTTGTTCGTGGGCCTCACATGTGACACGTGGGCTTAATGAATTGACCCCAACCGCGTCTTACCGAAACCAACTTGGGTTGGGATGGACGGTGACGGTGTAATGATCCCGCTGTTTCTGCACTCGCGCGTGCCTCCCACATCATGTGTATCAGCCATTAAGATTGCGAAATCATTTGTTAAAATTATTTATTATGAATATTTTAAATATTTTAAATTATTTTTAAATTTTTATACATAAATTTTTTTAAAATTTTGAATGATCCTGTTTAGGACAGAATCCATCGTAGTAACATAAATTTCGTTTCCAGGCCATTCAAAATAATTTTGAATTTTAAGATTTTTTATTTTAAATATTTAAAAAATATATATGTTTAGTTTTTATGATTTCATTTAATCATCAATTTAGTCTTTATAGTTTTTAAATTTTTAATTTAATTTTCAAAATTTATAAATGTTTTAACGTAGTTCCAAATATTTTCTAAAATACTTAATTATATATTTTCTTCATATCTTAATATGAATAATTTATATTGATAAATGAGATAAAATATATAATAAAATAAATTCTACTCATATATATATGATAAAATATTAATAAATGGATAATCATAGGAGTTAAATTAAAAAATAATTTAAACTGTAAAGATTTAGTTAAAAATTTTTTAATTAGAAGAACTAAATTGAAAATTAAGAAAAATTATAAAAATAAAAAAAATAGAATTTTACCTATTTGAAATGTATGATCATCAATTATCTTTCATTTGACACTTGTTCTGCCAACAGTGGAGAGTAGAAATTAGTGGGGCCATGAGACGAAATTGCCCCTGACATTGAGCTGTCTCACGGTGTCATTTTCTAATGTCAGACAACGTACCCAAAGCCGGAAACGGATTGGATACACGTGAATATAATAAAATTTAATGGTTTAAATTTTATAAAATTAATAAAAATTATTTAATATTTATTAAACTATAAATTATTAAATAAAAATTTAATAGTCTAAATATCAAATATAAAAAATATAAATACAAAAAATTTAAATTCTCAAAATGGAATCATGCATTTGATAATGTTTAGCATTTGGTAATGTTTAGTTCATGAAATTTGGATCGATGAAAATTTAATAATTTATATTTTATAAAATTAATAAAAGTTATTTAATATTTGTTTAACTTTAAATTATTGAATAAAAATTTAATAATTTATATTTTAAATTAAAAACATATAAATACAAACAATCCAAATCCTAACTGCCATCGGAACCTACAAGGGACCACACAGCTGGGACCACGCATATTTTTGTTTGGAATAAAAGATGATGGCAATAATAATTTTTTCAAATTTCATATTTCTCAGCCAAAATTAATGTATTTATTAGCAATTAAGATTCAACGCACTTAATATATTTGTATAATCCAATTTTTTATATTATAAAGAAAATATTAATTTTTTGGTAAAAATTAGATATCTTTCAAATAACAAGAAAAGTACATAATTAGTCTCTATTTTTATATATTGTGACAATTTAATTTCTTATAAACTAACTATAATAAATTAATCTTTTATAAATACAAATTTTTATAAAATTAATTTTTCAAAATTTAAATTTATACAAAATTAATTAATTTATTTATATTAATAAAAATTAAATTTTTATAAAATAAAATTTTTTAATAATTAATTTATTACAATATATTTATGAAAGATATATTATCATAAAATATAAAAACAAAAAATCAATTCAATACTTTTCCTCTAATATGTCAAATACATTAAATCACACATGCATAGCATTCGTATTGATTTAATGGCCAATAAATAGGGTGGCAATAATAATTTGGTGAGAGAGGTTGTTGAATATTCGTTTAAGCTAATTAAAGAGAGAGTACAAATAGAAAGAAAAATTTTAAATAAAGGGCGGCAAGAGAATTAAATAGAAAGCAGATGTTTCAGTTTTTGGTCGGAAATACACTGAGATGACGATGTACGATAAAAAATATATAGCAGCTACTTTACAGATGAAGCTTTTATTGATGGTGGGACCCACCCATTGCATAGAAAATAAGGAAAATTTAAACTTCAAATTTATTTTAAGATATTTATATTAATTGAAATTAATTTATTTACTTGCATTGTACGGATATTAGATATTATTAATTTTTTTACTATATTAATATATTTTAAAAATACATAACATTAATAAAATTTTAAATTTAATAATATATTATAATATAAAAAATATAATAAATTAGAGAAATATGTAAGACTTGTAAGAGGGAAATAATAATAATAAATTTATTGAGATATTGTTATTATAAACTATTCAATCATATATTATTTTTTTATTTTAATTTTAAGTAATTTTAAGTTATATTTATAATATTTTATTAAAAAATTCAAAGGATATTTAATTAATTAATTAATTAATATTTTTTTTTACTTCAAAAAATATTTAAATTTAAGAAATTTATTATTTAAGAGGTGATTAATTAATTCATTAATTCTGCCATTCATTCAAAAAAAATTTTATACTTTAAAAAAAATTCATTAATTTACTTGATCACTCTAAAAAATTATCACAATTTAAAAATTTTTTAATTTATGAGACAATTAATTAATTTATAAATTAATTACTTTATTATTTTTTTTATTTATTACGAATGATTAACACAAATTAATGAATTTATTATATTTCTTGTTAATTATAAAAAATTTAAAAATTTTAAAGAATTCTTAATATATATTTGAAAATCCTAAAAAATTATTGTAAAATGAGTTAAGAGTATCAGTCAATAGAATTCTTACAGAGTATACTTTACTTATATATAATAGATTTATAATTTAATTCTTAAATGGTAACTTTTTATTTATGTTAAGTCTCAAAAAATGAAATTTCTTAATTTAGCCATTTAAAATTAAAGCCTTTTGATATAGTTTTATGCCCATTTTCGTAATTAAAATAGCTTAAAATTATTATTATTGATAAACTAATCGACGTAACACAAATGAGAGCCTTCGTCACCATTTTTCAATAATACAATCTTTTTCAAGTGTGGAAACGCAGCAAAAAAGAAGAAGTAGAGTTTATAATTTTTAGACAAAAATACATTCACTTAAAATCATTAATTATCATAATTACCTTTAATCTTTTTAATCCACCATAATAAATGCATATCCCATAAGTAATTAAACAATAGAAAAGCACTTTTTACTAAGATTCGCCAAATGTAAACAACTTCTTAAATATTGATAAAAGTGTGCATATAAAATAATTTTGTCAAACGAATATTACTTCTCTCTTCATTTCAAGAATGTTTCAAAATAAGGAAAAGTCCACAGCAACCCTAAGAAGGCTGAAGTTGACAAATAATTTTAGTTTTTAATCAAATCATTATCGAATACTATCAATAAAGAAATGAAGATTAACAATAAAATTTAAATTTAATAGTATATTTTAAAATCATTTGCAATATGATTGCTCAAGTTTACACGCTGTCGTTTTTGAGCCAATACGTGACGAATGATTGACACGTGTTATCGGAAGATTTGTGAGTAGCGCCAGCCAATAATAGGCTTTGCTGGTCGGTCACCCTCTAAACGTGTCAGGTTCGACCTCCCATTTGGTATATTTTTAAAAAATACATAATAGTGTCAAAATATTTAGAGAAAAGTAATAAATTGATTTTTCCCAGAACAATTTAATCCTTTATAAGTGATATTTTAATTGTAAATAATTAATTATTTAAAAATTTTATTTTATCTAAAATTAATTTTTCATTAGTTTAAATAAAGTGATAAATTTTGTATAAATTTAAATTTGTATAAATACAAATGATTGATTTTATACAAATGTAAAGAATTAATTTATCATGATTGATTTATAAGAAATTAAATTGTTATAAAGTGGAAATGTGGAAACCAATTTTATATTTTTATTTATTTTTTGACACGCGGTTGATTCTCTGGAATTCTAAGTTTAAATTTTCCTATGACATTGATCTTCTTAATTGACCAAAAGATTCATTTGTTTATTCTGTGTTTCAGAGGGCCAGTTCTGAAAACTATAATCTTTGCTGACCAGTTTGTAAAATATATATTTTTTTGGATACAACAAATTTTTACATGAAAATTCAGGAATACCGTAAGACTTGGGAAGAAAACATGGGTTTATGCGACAAATTCTGAAAAACACTAATATTGAATCATTGTTGAAATATTATGGTTATTATAAAATATAATTTTCACTAATTGAATACTTGTAAACAATACCAATTTAAATCACCTCTAAATTAACAAAAAGAATCCCAAGTTGTGATATATATATATATATATATATATATAGTATGCTTTAGCAATTGTATATATATTTTATAAATTAATTTGTAAAATTTGTAATGACTATATTACTCAAGCAGAAAGAGGGAATACAACACATGAAATATTATAAAGAATTCCCAAGTAGGAAAAAAAAAAAATGAAAAGATTTGCATGAGACATGAAGGCAAGTCAATTTACCAAACTTGTATGCTTAATTTTTGAAGTTGCAGTAATCTATAATTGTAAAGAGAATCTTTTGCCCCTTGCATAGGCAATAAACATGAGATCTTCCTTCCTCTTCTCAAAAGGCACACTTAACCATAACAATACTGACAAAAATTTATATAATTTTATGCTTTATGGTTCAGTAGCTTGTCTTGCAAAGGAAATATCATTAGCCTTATGGTTAAACTGAAAGGAAATCTAAAATGATTAAATTATATTAAGAAAAACACAATTTAACTTCTAATTGTAACCCATGCATATGCCCATTGCAAATCTTGAAACCAATGTAAGTTGAAACAAAAGTTTATTTAAGAAATAGTTTCGTTTGATTTTATATTTAATATTCTTTATAATTAATTTTTTATTCCAAAAATTTTTTATGGATAAAAAATTGATTTTATGTTGAATAAATTATATTAATAAAAAAATTCAATTTTAAAAATTAAATTAAAATATCTTAAAATTATATTTAATTAAAATTAATTTTAAAAGTTGAATTTAATTTGAAATTACTTTTTTAAAACCCAATCCAAAGTACAAACATTGCCGCCAAAATATTGATCCTTATTCCTTATGCTTCGACAGAAAATCTTTGTAAATCTTTTTTTCTTTTATGCTTAATTAATGATGTAATTTGTACTTACATTTATATGATAAGATTTTGTTAAATGTCCAGGTTGGAGCTTACGCTGGGACGCACTCCCACCGAAATCAGACCTCCCATTGGATCATTCAAATAGAGTGGGGCCCACATAGAAGCTTCCTTAATTGTTTAGGAATTAGAGTTAGCCGGTTGCACCTTCCTCCTATTGTACGTGAATGTACCCTATCATTTCTCTTAATAAAGAGGGATTCTCTCTCTCTCTCTCTCTCTCTCTCAACTCTTAACCTTCACGTAATCAAATACGTGAAACCCACCATCTCTCTCACGCTGTAAAAAAAAGAGAGAGAGAAAAAAAAAAGAAACTCAACCTCTCTCTCTGTTCCGCTTATTTTCTCTGCAGCCAAACAGAAACAAGAAAGTGAAAAGAGAAGTGTTATCAAGAAGTTCGAAAGAGGGAAGACTCATGGCACTGATTTCTTAGCGTGCGCTTTTTAGTCGAGGGCTACAAATTAGCAGGAAAGTGGTGACCTCGATTGACTATTTTAATCGCAGAGAAAAATGAAGTCTCTGCTGCTGCCGCTGAGCTTCTTGGTCCTTGTTTTCCCGCTCTTTCTGTTCGCCCTCGTCGGCGCAGATCTAACTTCTGATAGAGCTGCCTTGGTGGCTTTGCGCGCCGCCGTGGGTGGCCGTTTGCTTTTCTGGAACCTCTCTGAGACGAGTCCTTGCAATTGGACTGGGGTGTTCTGTGGTGACAACAGGGTCTATATGTTGCGGCTTCCGGCTATGGGTCTTTCCGGGAGGCTTCCACTGGGAATTGGCAATCTCACTCAGCTCCAGACTCTGTCTCTTCGCGTCAACGCGCTCTCTGGGCCAATTCCAGACGACTTTGCTAATCTTGTTGATCTTCGGAACCTTTATTTGCAGCAAAATTTCTTCTTTGGTGAAATCCCTGATTTCCTTTATGGTATGCAGAACTTGGTTCGTTTGAATTTAGCTAACAACAATTTCAGTGGAGAGATCTCGCCCAAATTTAATAACCTCTCGAGGTTGGCTACCCTCTATTTGGAGAACAACAACCTCACTGGGTCCATTCCTGACCTGAATGCTCCCCCTCTTGACCAGTTCAATGTTTCGTCGAATCAGCTAAACGGGTCCATTCCCGCAAGGTTTTCGCGTTTAGATGCCAGTTCTTTTTCAGGGAATTCGCTTTGTGGGAAGCCCTTGCAAGAATGCCCTGGAACGGAGAGTGGGAAGAAGAAGAAGAAGAAGTTAACTGGTGGAGCAATTGCAGGAATTGTAATTGGTTCTTTAGTCGTACTTTTGTTGATTCTACTTCTTCTGTTCTTCTTGTGTCGGAAGAGTAGCAGTAAAGGCAAAAGTTCGAGGGATACAACACCGGGACAGAACGTTGAGGCTGAAATTCCCCAAGAAAAAACAACTAGAGATATTGAGAATGCTGGAGCTAGTATTTCAGCAACAGCCAGAGGTGGTGATTCTAAGGATGGTAGGAGTAAGAGATTAGTTTTTTTTGGTAATGTCAGCAAAGTGTTTGATCTTGAAGATTTATTAAGGGCGTCAGCAGAAGTACTGGGCAAGGGCACATTTGGAACCACATATAAGGCTACGTTGGAAATGGGGATGGTCGTGGCAGTGAAGAGGTTGAAGGATGTAACTGCAACAGAAAGCGAATTTAGAGAGAAAATAGAGGTAGTAGGGAAGATGGTTCATGAGAACTTGGTACCGCTCAGAGCTTACTATTATAGCAGAGAAGAAAAACTTCTTGCCTATGATTACATGCCCATGGGAAGCTTATCTGCTCTTTTACACGGTAGGTATCTTTTTGCTTGGTTGTCATTTTTTATACAACATCATTCTGTTTTCCTGTTTCACAATTCTATTGTTTATTTTTCTAATCAAATGAATAATGGTGCCTGTTCTCTTGTCTACTCTGTTACATTATGTTTCTTGATGTTCGTATTGAAATTCCAGTTCATGTTGCCATTTTTGTAATATACTATCATGGCCCAATTTTTGACTGCATTAACTGCCACGCCATTGACTTGCCTAGAGTAAGGATGCATAAGTCAGATGTTCAGTTTTGCATTACATCTTGTGGCCGTTTGGTTTTGATTAATATTCTATATAAATATGAATGGCCTACATTTAGTAATAAAATTAATATGTTATCTGGTGTGGAAGCACTTGCACGTTTGCTGCACATCATACCCGTGTTAGGTGAAATCTCAGCTTGACTCTGATATCTAAAGCATTTCCGAAGGAGCCTGAATTTTATGCCTGCTCTAGGGTGACAGCATATCTTAGCTTATTCTCGATGCTCTGTGCAACGATACGATCTCAGCATATTACTTCTTCTCAGGGTTGTACTCGAATGCTTTAATATTTGAAGTTCTTTTGAAGTAATGCTGAAGCTATAATGCTCTAGAATTTAAGTCATTCCCTGATAATCTCTGCGCAGTCTCAAGCAAACTGATTTCATCAAAAGTCAGCTTGTGATCTGTGTGCCTCTATTTCCTTCTTCTGTGTGCATTTGCACTAGTTTTAACTGCAATGCTGGCTGGAAAGAACACTGTCGCTGTTCAAATATTTCATTTAACATTGTTTTAACTGCAATGATGGCTTGCAACTGCATTATTTAACATTGTTTACTTCATTATAAAGCTTGCTAATTTCATGTAACAGCTAATAACGGAGCTGGAAGAACTCCACTAAACTGGGAAACAAGGTCTGGCATCGCCCTTGGTGCTGCCCGTGGGATTGCATACATACATTCACATGGCCTTTCTGCCTCCCATGGAAATATCAAGTCATCAAATATCCTTCTCACCAGATCTTTTGAAGCTCGAGTTTCTGATTTTGGCCTTGCTCATCTTGCACTCCCAACCTCTACACCTAACCGCATTTCTGGTTACCGAGCCCCAGAGGTCACAGATGCTCGCAAAATATCCCAAAAAGCAGATGTCTATAGCTTTGGTATAATGCTTTTGGAGCTGCTTACTGGAAAACCTCCAACACATTCCCCGTTGAATGAAGAAGGGGTCGACCTCCCGAGATGGGTCCAATCTATCGTTCGAGAGGAATGGAACACTGAGGTTTTTGACATGGAGCTTCTCAGATACCAGAATGTCGAGGAGGAAATGGTCAAGCTTTTGCAGCTTGCACTTGAATGTACTGAACAGTATCCTGACAAGCGACCCTCAATGGATGTGGTGGCGAGCAGAATTGAGGAGATATGTCATGCTAGTTTAGAGAAAGAGGAGGATAAAATTCATTCTTTGAAAGATACAGACAACGGATTTTCCCCACCGTAGTCTGTTTTCAGGGTTGCTTCCACCATCTTCAATATGTATGATTGAAGTGAGACATCCATTATTTCATTATGGCCCTTATTTTTGGCATGCATTATATAGTCTTGTTTGTTTATTCATTCAGCTATTACAGAAACCTGCTGTTTATGATCCCTTTGTCTCCCCTCAGTCCTTTTGTTATTCACCAGAGTCTCTTAGTTGGGGGTTTTCTTTTCCCCTAGTTTGTTTACTGCTTTCTACTTCATATTCTCGAGGGGTATTAATTGAATTTATTAGGAATTTGTGTGAAATGTGAATAATTTCATTGGACTCATCCATTGACCCCATCTCTTTTTGTACGTTTGTTTTCCCTTTTAATCCACAAGCAAATACGTACACGAGTTGGAGTGATTTGTATAAAATTTTTTATAGCCGTGGAAAAGGGTGTTGTTGAAATCTTTCCTCTCAAAATTGACTAAGCTAACAACTTAATCATTAAATTATAAAATTTATTTTTGATTTTTCAAAATTAATAAGCGTAGTTAATCGTTAAAAATGAAAAACGGGTTGAGCTTCCTCGCCTAGTGGAAGACAGACGTGAGAAAAACTAACACAATTAATTCATTGTTTATCAGCTTTTTAAGACTAATTATATGTCTAGAATTCTGGAATTTCAGTCCACAGTTCACTTGCCACTCATGATTTCGGGTCTTACAAGTATGTAATTATTAGTTCTTGCCCAATTATATATGTGTGAATGAAACTTGAGAGTTCAGTAATTCTTCAATAAAAAAATAATAATGAGTATATCAGTCTTGCACGTCTCATCTCAGCTAGGAGCTAACGTCATAGTCCAGTGAAAAGAAAAAGACAGAGCAGCCTTTGGAACAATACTCCTTTGTCTTTTGTCTTGGGGGTCATACGAGGACCACCGACCAACCAAAAGGATAGAGAACTGTAAATTATTATTTAGTGTGATCAAATAACATTCTCAAATCTTAAGCAGAAGCAGCAGCTTTGGCTCTGTTTTTGTTGAAGGTTGATTTTGCGTTCAGATTGCAAGGTGGTCATGTTCCCATTCCTCTGTTCTAGGTACTTTCCTTTTGTAGTATGCATTCTAGGAAATGTTGATGTTTTTCTTTGCAGTACTTCTTTTAGAGTGAGAGGGAGGGAGGGTTTTCTTTACTCTTAAAAAGCACAAGATAGATGAATCAGTGTAGTATTTTATTGTAATTGTAGATGCTTATTACGTTACTTTTGCTTTTTGTGACAACTTTGGTTCCTTGAGACTTAGTTGTAAAGACTCTGTTTCTAACTTCTAAGCCAAAATTATGGCGTTCACAGAAAAGAAAACGAGCAAGAGAGATAAAGTAAGTTCTTGCTTTTGCTTCTGATTCAATTTTGATTAGTTGAAACTGAGTTATTCAGTTGGTCTGACAAGTGAAATGTATTATATATGATCCCCAGTGGTTTATTGCATATACTTTGAATTATATATATATATATATATATATATATATATATATATATATTATTAGGCTAGATGCCATTTGTGACAGTGAAATGTAGATTATTATTATTTTTTTTGGGAAAAAAAAAAGATGGCTATCATATCGTTAAAGCTCAAGAGGAGATTGGTAGATGGAGTATCTGCGGGGTAATCTCGAAACTTTCAAATTCATAATGGTTAACGGTTGTTAATTGTGATGGATGATTTTTGCTTCATCTTGCGTATTATGAGAAGAAACTATTTTTATTTTAATAAAAACATGAATATTGAATTTCTACAAGTGGGGCACTTCATTTTGTATTTGAATGTGGACAAATATCTAAATTATAAATAAAAAATGAGTGCACAATGCATTTCTTAACTGGATTGCGGACGTGTTGACAAAAAAAATATTGACATGTTCGATTCAACAAGCTAATTAGCAAAATAAATGATTAATGTACACACACATACACACATTGTAATAGAGAAAAATATTATTTTAATTTTTTATAAATTAAAAGTCACAAAATAATCCTTTACTTTTACATAATCTTGTTTTGGTTATTAATAAATTAAAAGTTTTAAATTGATCTTTTATCTTTTAATATTTGATTCAAAATAATCATTTTTAATATTATTTAAAGAAAAATTATTTTGAGTTAAATTTTAACAAGTGAAAGACTATTTTAATGCATTCAATTTGTAAAAGACTAAAATGAGATTAAGTTAAAAAATGTTAGACTATTTTAAAATTTTTAATATGTAAATGATTAAAATAAAATAAAATTGAAAAATGAAATAACAAAGTAATGTTTGACTCCTTTTTGTAATATAGGATAATCTAAAGTCACTGGAAGTAAGGACACTTGAGAGGAATATGAATAAAGATCAATTTGAAATGGCCAAAGTAAGTTGGTTCAACTAGTAGCGATCAATCAATCTATGTATACAAGAGTTGGAATTTTCTTGAGCTTGTTAGTTGGTCAACTCCTTTCAAAAGAATGTCCTGACACTTGGTTAGTTTGAGTTGTCTTCTTTAGGATTAAAGAATTAACAATTTCAAAAAAAAAAACAGATCCAGAATATTTAAATTCAAACACGGCATTGGGTCGCATTCTTATAAGAATTTCTCCATTCGTATATTACATGCCAGAACTTAATATCTTCCCATTTTTCTTCTACTTGTCGTCCTGCTTGATACTTGGACTGGTTCAGGTGCTGACTATTATGGCGAAATCCCATCAGAATCCAATGCAGAAAAGCTTTAATTACATTGATATCTTACTCTAATATGCACATACTGTAAAAAGAGCTACAGTGCAACTCACTAACTATTGGAAGCTTAAAAATCCATATTATCAGTAAACATCGTACTAGAATTTGATATATGCTCAGCCTTTCACATATATAGCAACCTGATTGCTAAAGAGCACCAAAGATAGTGCCATCTTTGAAGCCTTGTATCCTGCAAAATTACATTACTAGAAGTAAAAAAATTGCAATACCTAAGAGTTGCCGCCACTTTCCTCATTTGTTAGTCAAATACCATTTTTGAATGATGAATAAGTTCTTGAGAAGCAACACTAAAAAAATATTCATATCATAAATAACATTACAAATGACATTGTACAAAAAATATTGATATCATAAAATTATACCAAATCAAGTAACCAGGTTAATGACATCATCAATTTACTAAACAATGATAACGCGTGTAAGACTTCACCCAATAGTTCGATTACTGCACAAAGCCGCTTATTTGGAGCACAACTCTAAAATCTAGAAGAAAACATTGTCCTCAAGGAAGGGGTTTCAGCAACACCTCGCTACTAGGATCAAGTTAATGTTTTTGAGTGCTTGATAAGCCAGTCAATGACGACATCTATGTTTATGGATTCCTTGCATGAAATCATATGGCAGCAGACCTCTCTGTCTTTTATTGATTCAAGCCCTCTGAAATCAACCAAGATGAAAAGGAAAGGCATTTTCTAGTTATATAAGGCATTGAAATTGCAAAACAAAATGCAGTAAAATAATTAATCCTTAAAATTCACTAATGGAACAATCTCTGAAGTTCTGAACTCACAGCTGATCTACCAATGCTTGCTGGGATAGAGCTTCTGACTTGTCGACTTTGTTTCCAAGAACAAGCAAAGGTATCCCACTTAACGAAGGTTTTGTCAAGAGCTCATGTAACTCACTACGAGCTATAGGAACGCTGTCTCTATCTGCAGCATCAACAACATACCTGTCTTTGCATCCATCAATGAAAGAAAACAAAAATGTGAAAAACACTGAAAAATATTATTTACAATAAAAAAAGGCTACAATACAGACGAGAAGGAGTATGAATGACCAGTACTCAGCAAAAACAATAGATATTGACAAAATCAACCACTAGGTTTTCCAATCTTCATGTTTGAATTTTAGCAAGAAACAAACAGCAGTAATACAAGATGCCGTATAACGGGGGTACTCATAACATGTACAGAAATTTTGAGATGTATCAAAGTCATACCTACGAATTTTCATAATAGTTCAAGCTCATAGGATTATTAGCCTTTGGAATGGTATTAAAGCCTATATGACTGATCATTACGGTGTTTGAAGCTTACTGCCCCCTTCTCATATCAAATTAAATATCAATCATGCTTTAATTTTGAAGGACATTTGCATCAGGGGGCATATTTAAAAAAATAAATCAAAACCAAATCAAGTTCTTTTGCTAACAGCTGAAGCATTTCGGATGGTTGGTATTTGACATTGTGATCATTTTATGTCAAAGCTTCCAGTATATTTTCCTTCTGATCCACAAAGATCCTAGGGAAACGATTAAGGCATCACATTCACATTTGCACAACATAAAATTTGTGTTCCCAGAAAATGATTCTCTTTTTACCGTTTAAGTTATCATAAGGCATAAAAAAGGGATGAGCTAGTCTACAGACTGGTCAGTTGTGCTGTAAATCTAAAACCAAAAGCCTTTAAAAACATATAGAACGAAAATTAGTTTGCTTATATCTGTGATTGCATTACATATGCCTGTTGTATAATATGTTTGTAAAGAAAGGATATCAAGAGAAAGGCCGTACAATATAGCACTAACACCACGACAGTAACGCTCCCACATTGTCCGGAATCTCCTCTGTCCTCCAATGTCCCAAAGCTTTATTGTAACATTACCTTTTGTCACCTTTCGCATGTTGAATCCAACCTGGGTATCCATAGCAGGAATGGGTTTCTATAATATCTTTACAATCTTCAAATATGTCATTCAATTTTTTATTCGAAAAAAAGATACCTACAGTTGGAATCATGTCCTCACTGTAGCCCCCTGTCTGGTAAACATCAAATGATTAATGCCAAAAGATGGGAATTCATGTATGTATAAAAAGAAAACTTCAGGGTTTGCTTTCACTCACAGCAATTGCATTGACAAGAGATGTCTTCCCTGCATGCTGAAGGCCTACGAGAGAGAGTTCCATCTCCTGTTTAAAAAATAAACTGGCACATAGATAAAAATTTAGAACTAAAAAGGGCTTAAAAGGACTTGTTTCTGTTATGCTACTCAGACAGGACACATAATGTAACATTCCTTTAGAGTATCTGAATGAATGTAAAAATATGGAAAATATTACAATATCAATATCAATCATAAAAACTCAAACCTATGAAAAAAAACAAGTCTCTTTCAAGCGTGTTATTACTCTGGAAATCTGAAACATCTTGTGCCAGAAGTTAAGCTTAAGCAACCCTAATTTCAAGAACGGCTTCCCTCAGAAGTCATTTGTGGAGCCAAGGAAATATATTTAATACTTAAGAAGGCACATTTCCCCAACCTAGATGCTAAGAAATCTGAAAAATTTGAATTGCAAGATGTTAATGTCTTTATGAATAAATAATAGGCTAAATTAATAATTTGGCCCCACAAGAGTTTATTTATTGTTCTAATATGGTCCCCTAAATTTACTTTGTGGCAAGTTGGTTATTTAACTTCTAGCTTTGCATCATATGCATCATAACCTGTCAACTAGGATAACAAACTCGTAAGATGCTTAGATCAGCGCTGTCAAACAACTCAGTTAACAATGTTGATAGTTTAGACTACATGCGATATGAATTAGAAGTTAAATGAACAATTTAGCACAAGCATACTTAAAGGACCAAAATACTAATTTTACTTAAATAATGATATTTGACTCCTGTGAAGGTGAAAAAAAAAAATCTTTCAAAACTTTCTTTGTTGCATTAGTCACTTCATATTAACCTTTAGAGGTGCATGCATAGTGGAACATTATGATAGCAATATATCAACCAAGATGCTGCAAGATAAAATGTTGCCTCCAGCAGCGCAGCTAAAACTACTTGCATTTTAACACGAAAAAGTCACCTTCGTTTTTTTAAGAAGAAAGATGCATAATTTCATACAACGAACTACAACTATCTGAGCCATATTAGAATATCTATCTATTTTAAAAGATAAAAGCAATCACATGCACGAATCCGATTCTGGTCAAAATAATAAAAATGACAACTTTTAAGTTATGGGTGCAGTTGAAGATTATTCCAACTTCAGAACATCCGGACAGCCACTATGTACATAAAACTTGCTTCAGTCCGGAAAAGAAAACATCTTTAATAGCACAAATTCGCACATAGCTAATGTAAGCAGGCAGTCACCTCGCAAGTTGGCATTAACATATAAAACTTTTCAATAAATATTTTGACCAAGCAGCCAGAAGGTGAAAAGCAAATTGCAGACTGATTCCCAATGCAATTGTTACTGTAAATTTAATTATATAACCAAAAATCCACTGATTTTGCCAAATTTTCTAATCACAGGTTAGAGCTAACCCACCATTTTGAGGGTTTTCCTTTTCAATGGATTCTGTTATGAAGCTACAAAACGGAGAATTTGGGCTTCAGATCAAGATTTACTAAAGGGTCATCGTTTATGGAAAAACAATCTTGATTTATCAAAACAACTATGCTTCGTATCTCATCGCGAAGAAGTAGCACTAACTTGGGTCGAAGGATTTCTTTTGTTCTTCAGAAGAAAACTTTTAGATTTCACAACAGATTTTCCCGAGCTATCTTATCGTGTCAGATATAGTGACAGAAATTCGTGAAGTGAGAAGGCGAAGAAAGAGGATACCTGCGGAGCCAACTGAGTAAAGAATCGAAGAGACCCATTTCCAAAGCAGAGGACGCAGTCCAAATTGTGGGTTCAGCGATGAAATTGCTTCGGTTATGTCGCAATAAAGCACAATAGAAGGGGAAGGAAATTAAAGAAACGGGTCACAGAAGAAAACTAGAAACTTCGCTGACCAGTAGTCAGGGAAGGAATGTCTTATATGTACCCGTTTTCTGGTCCATAGCAAAGGGCAAAACCCAGCTTAATTATTATGCCACCTCTAAGGACGCATCAAGCTGTAATTTCTCTCCCTCTCTCTCTCTCTTCTCTTATTTCATTAAATTGTACTCGTGTTCTATAAATTTTGTCTAATCGGTAAAAAATTATAAATAACTCATGTGCTCTCAGTTATTATTGTATAAATTTGACATCAAATTTAATTTTAGTTGTAAGAAAATATTAAATTGCCCTTTCGGTTGTATTATTTTTGTTTGTGATAAAAATATTTAGATGAATGATTTAATAAGGAGTGATAAAGAAATAAATGATTGAAAGAAACTGAATTTATGTTTAGATCTTTTTTTAAATGAAATGAAAGAGTGAGAGAGGAATATCAAAACCCTTTTTTGTTATTTAAAATTTTAATTTTAGTGTTGTTTTAAATTGAAGGGTTAATAATGAAATTTTGTACCTTAAAAAATTAAATTACTAATATATTTATCATCTACAAAAGATTATTTTAATTGTTACAATTTTATTTAATTTTTATCATTATGGTCATGACATTTTTTTTACTTAAAATTTTAAAATAATTAAAAGAGAATGAAAGAATATGTAATTTAGATTAGTTTCATCTATGTTTAAAATTTTTTGTAGTCAGCTTTTTAGTTTGTCTTTTAAAATTTTTAAAGTATTATGAATATTTTATAATAAATGTATTAGATAAAAAATATGGATATAATAATTAGTAAGTAAAATAAAGAAATATAAACAAGAGAATAATGTAACATTATGTATTAAATAATGATAAAATTATTAATAATGCATTTATATTATAAGGGGTAATATTTAAAAAATAATTAATAAATTATTCTATTTCATTTATTTTATTGTCACTTTTAAACAAAATTGATAAATACTTTTCTTTTTTTTATTAAAACTTTTAAACAATATCTGCTCAAGTCATTTAACTCTATTCCATTTCATGCCATGCTATTTCATTAATAATTATTTTATTCTATCATCCATTAAACTCCTAAGCCTGTCACGAAGTTCCTTTCAATGTTTTTGCTGGAATTGGCTAGCTTACATACTGAAGTTTGAGAAGATCTGAATATCCAAGAGAAATTACAGCTCCTACAAAGCTGTGGGTATAAGATGGATCAAGGTTTCTACATTTTAAAGCATCAACAACATTGCCCTTGCTTCTTTTCTCGGTGTTCCTTCATGTAAGAAATAGAGTGATTGGAATCTATTTGAACGGTAGAGCTCTTGATGATGTAAGACGCACTAAAATAATAGAATTTTCTTTTCCCATATGTCTACCACTTTTTCATATGATAGGAATTTAACTGAGAAGAACATAAGTGAATCCTTTTAAACATGAATTTCACATATTTAAATTTTCTGTATTTCTTTATAGATATATGAATTGGATGGTTAATATTAAATAACTATACAAATGTAATGATCCACATTTAAAGCTAAGATACTAAAATGATTAAAATAAAAAAAATAATATGACAATTCGTATTGATGATTATATTTATGTTTAGAGTAATGAAAACTGTGCTGATGAGAACTTATTGATAAGTGAGATAAATAATGTCAAAAATTGTCAATTTGATTGTAACAAGGAGACATTTATAGCCATAATAGTATATAATATAAAGACAAATGACTCCAATATGAAAATGAGTATATCCTTGAGAGATCCCGTGATCAATTTATTATATAGTCTAATATAAAAAATGCAAACAATCTAAACACGCACTTTGCATGCCCATGTCACGAGCAAACATTACGCCTTCATTGCTTTATGGTTTGGTCAGAAATATTTGCACTTTGCTCTATCAAAAGTTCCATCCTAGTTCTCAATGACAGACTCTATAACACCTTAATGAGGCTCGGCTACTACAGCATGTGAATTGATCTTGTAGTATGTGTTGAGCTCGTGCTTTGTTCATGACCTTTTATGCCAGTAAGTGTCAAAAAAATATTGCAAAGCAATGGATTCTAGAATTGCCAATTTTTTTTTTTTTTTTCTGAGCATTCATTATTGTGTTGAGACAAAATCTGCGACGACAAAAGACGTGGGGGTCTAGGAATTAGAAACACAAGCACATTTAATCAAGCCCTCTTGGCCAAAAAAAATGTGGAGAATTCTTGTTAAGAACACGTCTTCATTCCTAACCTGGCAACCATATAAGAAATACTTTAATCCTAATCTTCCAGGATTACTCATTAAATGTGTTAATTCCCAGTAGATGTGGAAAGGAGTCAGAAGAACCCAAAGACTCATCACCAGTCAACTTAAATGACACATAGGCTCCGGTAATAACATCCCTATCAACCACCACCTTTGGTGGAAAATGTCGTCAAGTACATTCTCTGATCTCAACAGAGTCTCAGACCTTTTTCTGCATTATAATGACACGAGACATGCAATGCTTGTCTGAATATTATGGTGAAAATATCTTTCACCAAATTGCAGCTGAGCCTTCATCCGTCCCTGGGATTCCTGTCAAACTTGTTTGGAGTAGAAACAAAAGGGCCAAGTACGCAGTAAAAGATTGTTATAACAGCTTAAGTAGGAATGTTATGAATACTGATATATCAGTGTCAGGTTTTTACAAAATGGGACGTATTATGACTTGACTACCTGGTATCAAGCCTGGTTGTCTATGGGCAAAAAGAATCTACTTCAACTAGAGCAAGTCATGAAAGAGATTCTGGTGATCCCTTATGTAATATGCCTAAACCCTAAACCAGATCCCAACAGTGGCCATGCAGCAAATCAAATATATCCTCTTTTCTTCAAACAATGCAAATTGTGGAACAAATACATAAACTTGTGGTGAAGGAGATGGAACGGTTCCAAAGAGTCCAAAAAATGTAAACCAATTCAAAATGGTTGGTCAATAGTGGCAGGACACTGGAAAATAGGAACTCGGATAAGAAGGCAAAAAAATTGACAAAAAATTTAATATAATAAAAATTAGTAAAGTTTATATTAAAGAAGACTCCGGACTATTTCCAAAAATCCAATGTCTAAAAAACAAAGAAATTAGACACTCTCACTTTAATTTCTTCAATAGCATGTCCCCCAATAAAACAGTCATTACCCCTGCAAGTGCAGTAATTACAAACATAGCAAAATCCGAACGCCTATCATGGCAAGTGGGATTTCGACATTTGCGGGATCTTTTAAAACGAGAGACACGACCATAAAATTGAAGAGATGACATTTCTGCTTCTCTCAGAATCGCACTTACCACTAGTTTAAACCTTGAATCAAGTCCATTTAGAAAAGTGAAAGTCACCATCATTTCATTCTGCTTCTTCATGGCTTTCCCATCACAACCATAACACAATGACAGTGCCTCTTCCAGCTCATGTTTCAGCCTACAGAAATCAATGTCGTATTTTATCACCGACACGTCACCTTGCTTTAAGGTTGTCAGTTTCTTCCACAGATTGCACAGTTCGGTGCGGTCTCTAGAATACACAGACCGTGTATAGTTCCAGATTTCCTTACAGGACCTTTGATCATCACAGACATACATAAGTGCAAGGTCTCGTTTCATGGTTTCTTCATCGTATTGAGTATCTCGATTTCCTCCATTTTCCATTCACTGTATCTTCTGGGATCATCCTTAGGGGCTTCCTCGGTGAGATGATATTCGACGCCCATGGCAGTCAGCTATATTTTCATGGAGTGGCACCATTGTATGTAATTAGAACCATTCAGCTTTGTAGATTCCAAAATTACAGGAAGTTTTAACTCCATCAAACCAGACTCAGAAGGCCGATCCGTGGGAACAAAAGGTAAAACCAGATTAAAGAAGGGGATCAGGGAAGATGGATAGAGAGTGATGAGTGTTGGGTTCGAATTTCGAAAGAGATATGTAAGTAAATAGATGATCCAAGCGGATAAATAGCATGAAAATTATAAAATCATGGGGCTTCGTTGACATTTGAAATTGAAGATATATTATATCCAATACAAGCGATTTTATATGTTCTGAGAGATAAGGGAAATATTAAAAAAAATATATAGAATCACTCAGTTTTTCCATCTACTTCTGATATGTATTCTTTCAATAAGCTGTTATTTCGTATCTAAATACATTTTCTCTCTCTAACTTCTTTTATAAATATTTTTATTTATTTTTCCTCACAGAATTAAGGTTCTTATTTGATAGGCAATAGTGAATTTTATAAGAAATAAAACGATCAGTCTACGTGTTTGACTTTAGTAGTCAGTGTAGCATACTAATGCATGGCTTGTCATAAGCATTTTGAATGCTCAAAGATTCTCTTTCGCTGGACCATTCTTATACACTTCCATTCTGATCTCAATTTTGAGTTTATGGAGAAAAAAAATATAAACAAAAAAAAAAGAAAAGAAAAGAAAAAAAAGGGTATTGAAGTACTGATCTTCATTTTCATCCCTCCGTTGGCTTTTATACCTGAAAAGCATGTATTGAATTTTGCTTTTCATTTTCAGTTTTCCCTCAATGTTGAGTATTTCATGTTTTAATTGGACTCTAGGCCTTTTACTACTGATCTTCTATTGTTGAATGTGCTAGATAGACAGAGAGAAGAGAAAACGAGTAAAAAGAAAATTAAACCTTATATCCAGTTTTACTCTTTTTGTGTCATTTTCTTATAAAATACACTTATATTTGACTACAGATTATTTAGGTTGGTTAGGTCCATAGTCTGCTTTCTGAAAACATTAATCTCCTCTCACCTTTAGTGTATAGTAACGTATGCTGCTTGCTTTTTAGTTGTTAAAACAATGCATGAACAAGACTTTTTGCATACTCTTGTCTTTGCAATGCTATTTCACCGTGATGTACCATAAAGAAGGTGAGGTGACAATGATTGACTGTTTTGAGTGAATAAATATCACATATGGAAATTTATTTTGACACGTATTTCCATTGCCAATGTAAACAAAGTTTAGCATTACAATCGAAACTTATTTAAAGGAAATGTAAGACGAAATTATGTTCTATTACAATTTTATCGATGTCCACGAAGGGACATAAAACGAGACTATGTTATGCAAAACATTTGAAAGAAGATAAAATATTTACCTAAAAATGTGTCTTCACATAAAGAATTGAGTTTTACAGAGAGGAAGGAGCAGAATGTCTCGTACACTGCACATGGTATGGAAATTAATAGAAAATTCACTACCATTTTCTTTTAAAAGAAAAAAAGAAAAAAAGAAAGAAAGAAAGAAAGAAGGGAACAACATCATTTTTTTCCTAATGAAAAGGAAAATTAGAACAGGCTTTTCATATTTCAACAACTGTAGGTGTCTGACAGTCTCAGTAGATAATTTCACCAACCACAATGAATAGCTGAGCATCATTATATTTTTGTAAACAGACTTAAACTAATATTTACATTTCTATTTTATCTAATCTAGTGAATCTATCAATAGACCAGACTTAACAGAAAAAAACTAAGAATATATCAGCTAAACACCAAATGGATAATATCAAAAAGGGAGACATATATATATATATATATATATATATATATTTCCTTCTAGAATAGCATTGACAAGAGAGGTCTTTGCTGTCAAACTATGCCTGATAGGCATCTCAAAGCCAAACAAGCTATATACATCACATTGGAATTGGTCAATGCGTCTAGCTCTTCACAAGCTGGACAAGTAACCAAAATGTGAAAGCTAAAGAGCTTCCAATTCAAAAGGGTTTTCCAACTAAATCCCAACACCGCTTGCGAGTGTGATTTTGTCGTCCACAATGAGTACATTTGCGAGGTAAGCCTCTATGACGACCCTCACTATTACAAGAAGAATTACGAGCACAATTACTAACACGCTCGTTTAAGGTAGCTTCAAACAATAAAAGACGATTAAACATTTCATCATGAGAAGGCATTTCTGCTTCCCTCAGAATCTGATACACCACTGGTTCGAACTGTTGCCCTAGCCCCTGAAGATAACAGAAAGACAACAACAATTTATTTCGTTTCTTCATTTGTTCCATATCATCAGTAACAGGTAATGCCGTATCCAACTCATACAGCAGTCCAGAGAAAGCATCAGCATATTCCATAACCGACATGTCTTCACCTTTCTTTAACCTTATAAACTTCACCCATAAATGATAGAGTTTGGTACGGTCTATAGAATAAATAGATCGAACATAGTTCCAAATATCCTTGCTGGACTTTTGACTAGTGCAGCCACACATTGTTGCCATGTCTGGTTCCATGGTTTTCTCCATCAAATTAACTATCTGGGCTTCCTCCATGTTCCATACTTTGATCTTTCTTTGATCACCTATAGGGGCTTCCTCGGTGAGATGATGTTCTATGCCAATGGCAGTCAAATATTTTTCAATACCATCACACCATTTGAAATTATTAGTGCCATTCAACTTCATATTCTCCAAATATGCAGGAAGTTCTAACTCCATGTGGATTGTCCAGGATCAAAGCAAACTTAGGAAACTGGAATTCTGCAAACTTCAACACAGTGGCTTACGACTTGTATCAAATTCAGGAAACAGTAATTAAATCTTACCAAAAATCATATAGACTAGTAAAAGATAACAATCGTGACTTGATCAGAAAACTGAGGAACAGTATCAACTAATGCAATTGCAAAGAACTACAATGGCATCACTTTTAAAAGTTTATATTAAACCCAAGTAAAACAAATTGCAGGTCGACTCATGCCCCTTGACATGGTAAAATTTCACCTCTGGACAGGGACATTGGATGGTGCTACTTGGTGACCAAAAATTTGCCCAATTTAGACCTTATAGCAAGGTTTTCCTCAGCAGCAAATGTGGAGGGTGATTGCAAAGGGACGGAAATCAATTTTCCCATGTCTGGGCTCCTAAATTACTCGGCTCCTTTAATAAAAGGGTCAGCTTGATCATATTTTTAACTCTTTTTAAGGCACGATCACCTGTTGAACTTCAATCAAGGCCAATGAGGTTGTTTAGGCCTTTTTTTTTTTTTGTTTTTTTTTTCAGTTTCTTTATTCCAAATATAGCATGCAAATATTTTTGTGAGTCAGGATTTTACCATTGACTCTTTCAAAAGAAAAAAAGAGCTTAATCTCGTTTTCTTCGATTGAAGCTTGAGTTCCATTTCTAATTTCATCTCCTTTAGACTAAAAAATCTTTACTTAGCTCAGCTCGATCACAGCCCTATGGGACATTAACCTGAAGACATCGTCGGATCACAAGTCAACTGAACAGATGGTGAAGCGATACAAATAGAGAGTGGCCCAAGGAAACAAAAACTCCCTTAAGAGTTAGAAGTAACATTCAAAAAATTTAGGTCGAAACTTGGATCCCCAAAGGCACTAACGAGCAAAATTTCTGATATTTCAACATTCATATATCAGTGGCCATCACAAGATTAAACAAACAGCAAAACAATGATAGGAAAAACCAAACGAACTGTGAGAGGTGGAAGCAGAAAAGATTACCTCGAAAGCCAATCGAAGAAACGATACCAACAGACCTGTTTCAGACAAGAAAGTGAGCGCCGATCAATATTCTCAGCCCTAGTGTCATGTTATTCTTCGAAGTTAAGGCATGTTTGGTCGATGGACTGATTGGGAATAAGAATTGAGTTTTGGAATGAGAATAAATTAAGTTCGAATAGAATGAGTATGTTTGGTATGATTTTAAAAAGACGTAAGAATAAAAAGAAAAAATAATTAAAATTATTATAATATTTTTATTTAAAACATTAAAATATTAATTGTTATTTTTTAATTTATAAATAATAATAATAATACCTCCCCCTGCGAGTACTGGAACCATGATCGACGACAAGCATATGAAACAACTATCATATACCCAAAGTAAAGGATCTCAGGCAAATTTGTTATCTCCAGCTTGGTAAAGAAGTAGATAATAGATGATTATCCCCAATTTTATCATATATCCAAAGTAAAGCGCGACTGTAATCTATAACCAGGTGATTAACAGTATAACTAACATGGATGAGCGCATATGTCAATGACCGTTAAAATAATTTTAATATTTTATAGATTAATATTAATTATTTTATTATATTAGTATTTTGTTAGTCTTAATTAGATAATTAATGTTATAATTTATAAATTAAGAATGAATTGAGTTTTATTTTAATATGTGTGGATAATTAGTAATGAGTTCGATTATTTACAAGTTTACTGGGCAGAAATCCAACCCACAGCTCAAGAGTATTAGTAATCATCCCGTCAGATTACTAATTTAAAATTATTATTCAGAGAAAATTTTTATGGGCTTAATTTTGATTGATTAATTAAATTTAAAATTATTTTAAAGATTTTGGAGGATTTTACTTTAATAATATTGATTAATTATATTATTAAATAAAACCTTATAAATAACACACTGAAATCCTAGTTTTACACACACCAAATCTGTTATTCTCTCTCTGCCGTCAAAACACTCTGAAAAACGCTTTTGGGCATTGTGAGTTGAACTTGTTGGACTCAACCAATATTCAGATTAACGATATCGTCTTCATTAGGTCAGACTGTTAATTTATTTATTCTCCCAATTTGTGATCATGTTTAATTACATGTTTTAGTTTCACTTTCAAATGGTATTAGAGCCCAAGGTTTTCTGATTATGAAATTTTATGATTATTTTGTCGGATAAATTTTAATTTTTGGCTTATGAAATCATCAGTTTTATACATCATTATTGTTATTCGATAAGCAGAATTAACTACTTCATGTGTCCAATTTTTTTTTGGGTAAGTATCGAAAAATGACGTCTTCTTCAGTGAAAAACCAAAACTCATTAGTGAACTCAGGACTTGATCACCAGTAAGTTCTTCATCGGTTGCTGGCGAAACTTAACGTCAATATTGTGTTCATTGGCGTTGCTAGTGAGCCCTAACCAACATAATCCACCGCCGGTGAGCCGTGTTCAAATTGACGAATCAACCAACGAAAATTTGAATATTTTCAATGCATTTTTCACAAAAGTTGGAATAGATTCATTCAATATACCCATCGGAATATTGTAGATTGTTGAACGTCGATAAAAAAGGGCGAAATTTGGAGCCCTAAAGCCTTGAAAACCAACGGGTCACAGTTGGTACACATCGGGTCTCTGGCGGGTCAAAACGACCCACCAGAGGTTAAAGAAGAAGTACGTGGGCGAGGCCCATGTGCTCCTCTGGCACGTGGTGGCGCATGTGGCCACACTGTCAGCCCGATCAACTCCAAAATTTAGGATTCGCCTTTACTCGTTCCGATCTAAATTATGGTGATTTTTTCAGAATTTTTGGAGCTTTGTAAATAAGAGTTTTGAAATTTTGCAAAAAATAAAGGGTTTTAAAATAATATTTAAATAAGGTATTTTGATCCAAGAAAATTTGTGCCTAGACTAGACATAATATGGGACACTATGTTTAGTCCACTCTCCATGATTATGTGTAAATAAATCATAATTAATTTCTTTGTATTAATTATTATGTTTTATTCCTAATTTAAGCATGTGCCTTGAAAGGGAATAAACCATTTGAGGAATTTGTCGTAACTTTAGATCACTACACCTAATGATTGTGTGCTCACCTATCGTGGGCCCAATCATGGTGATATGTTTGTTTTATAAATAAATTTACATCACATTTGTCACTCAATTTCCTATAAATTTTGGATAATTTAGTTACCTTCATCAGGGAAGAGTTTGAAAATTACGATGAGTCCATAAGAGAGTATCTATACATATTATATTGACGATGGACATACCCTATCGGTGTGACATTGTTAAAATAATTATGTGAAATAAATACATTTGCTAATCGTTAGCAGCAATTTTGATCATATGCCTTCATTATTTCTTATATCTAATCGATATGGAAATAATGGATGCATTTTGTTATTTCTCTTTATGGCCAAATCATTAGTGCATATGAGTTTTCTTTCTTGATCTGTTATAATCCAATACTTTAAATGGGATTATAAAGCACATCTTGATGATACAATTGCATAAGCTGAATTTTGTAAAGGAAATCTTGTTTTATGATTATGTTTCTGGGACATAATTAATATTTCCTGATTTTGTTTCATCAGCTTCTGTGTTCCAACAACTATCTGTGGTGAAAACTCTGAATGGGACGAATTATGACAACTGGTATGAGTCCCTTAATATGTACCTGATCATCTCCAAAGAAGATTTGGCCATGAGAGATCCAAAACCAATTGATCTCACTGCTGGGTATAGTGGTGTTGACAGAGCTTATCACAAGCACTGGTATGAATCCAACAGGATCTGTTTGATGGTCATAAAATACACTATCGAGAAGACAATCAGACAGAGTATTCCTGAGAAGGACACCGCTATGGAATACCTTAAGGCTGTGAGTGAAAAGTTCAAAAAGTTCGATAAGACGCAGAAAACGTATTATCTTTCGCTACTGGATAACACTCATTATGATGGAGTGTTTGGTGTACGCGAGCATATGATGAAACTGGTGAATTACTTCAACAAGCTGAAATCTCTAAATGTAGACCTGGGTGAGAGTTATCTTGTCTACAAAGTTTTACAGTCTCTTCTAGCAGAATATGGGGTTTTCAGAACCACATACAACTCACAAGAAGCTGAATGGATCGTCGATCAGATGATGTCCATCGTGACTCAAGAGGAGGAGTCATTAAAGAAATCAAATTCACATGGTCATTCAGTGAACTACATCTCTCATGCTTCATCAAGCAAGGCTGGAAATGAGAAACTTAAAGGAAAGAAACCTGAGGGCAAGCCTAATGGTAAAAGGTTATTTGAGATCAAGAAGAACAATAAAAAAAATAAGGGTCAGAAGAAGAAATTTAAGGGTGATTGTAATTATTGTAAGAAGCCTGGCCACAAGATCTCAGATTGTCTTTAACTGAAGTACAAGTGTGAAAACGAAGGTATCTTTCTTGAAACTACCCCTTAGCTCTAGTTTGTCTTGAATCCAATCATTTTGAAACCTCTATGGACACTTGGTGGTTGGATTTTGGAGTGACTGTTCACGTAACTAATTCCTTGCCGGGACTCAAAGACAGGAAGAGCCCAAATGAGTGAGAAAAGACCATTTTGGGAGTGGAAGGAAGTTCAGCTGTAGTGGATTGCATAGGAATTGTAGTTTTGAACTTGTACTCTAGACATACTTTAACTTTAAATAACGTTGTCTATATACCTTCTTTAAGGAGGAATCTGGTTTCAATTTCTATGTTAGACAAAGATGGATATTCCTTTTGGCAAGGAAATGACAGAATTGATGTTTATTTTAATTCAATCATTGTTGGAACTGCTAGATTAATAAGCGGTTTATATTGCTTGAATGTGAATGTTTGTTCAAATTCCACTCCTATAGCATCAATTAATGCTATCATAGGACACAAACGCCGAAGAAATGAAGAGAATTTTTTCCATGTTATGGTATCGGCGTTTGGGCCATATGTCAAAAGAGAGACTGGAGAGAATGGTTAGACAAGGCATATTGCGTGACCTAGACTTTTCTGATTTTGAATCCTGTATTGACTGTATTAAGGGAAAACTTCACGCTAAAGCTAGGAAGAAAGGGGCTAATAGATTTGAGGCTATTTTGGAATTGATACACATAGACATTAGTGGACCAATTACTCCATCTGCTATGGGCAATTACAAATATTTCATAACCTTCATAGACGACTATTCCAGATTCGCTTAGTTTGATCTGTTGCATGAAAAATCTAACTTGCTAGATGCCTTTAAAGCATTTAAGGCTGTTGTTGAATTAAAATCTGGAAAGGTAATTAAGAGTGTAAGATCAGATAGAGGTGGAGAATATTATGGAAGACATACTGAAACCGAGAGAAACCTTGGACCATTTGTTTTATTCTTACAGGAGCAAGGAATTGAAGCTCAGTATACTATGCCTGGCACTCCTCAACAAAATAGAGTTGCTAAAAGACGTAATCGCACCTTGATGGACATGGTCAGAAGCATGATCAGTCACTCTTCATTACCATAATTTCTATAGGGTGATGCCCTTAAGATAGCAACCTATGTCCTGAATCAAGTTCCAAGTAAATCTGTTGAAAAGACACCATATGAGCTTTTCACCGGTAAAAGGCCTAGTCTGAGGCACTTTCGCGTGTGGGGTTGTAGAGCAGAAGTGAGTCCCTATAATCCGTAGCTCAAGAAACTTGATTCTAGGACTGTTAGCAGATTCTTCGTTGGGTATTGTTCAGGATTCAAAGGATGCGGATTTTATTGTCCCAGTCACACTACTAGGGTCATTGAATCTGACAAGGCCTTCTATTTTGAGGATGACTTGGACAATGGGAGTGGTGTCCCTAGAGTGATTAACCTGCATTATGTGGATATGATCCTACCCACGCTATCATTGTCATCTCTACCCGTAGATCCTGACGTTAGAGATGACACCCTTGTTGAGAATCTGATTAATCTTATTGTAGAAGCTTATATAACTGATATAGGAGAACTATATCTTAATTTGAGACGATCACAAAGGATTTATAGACCTGCAATTTTAGATGACTATATAGTGTACTTGCAGGAATTTGAGTCAGACATTATTGATGGCACAGATCCAGTTTCTTATGACGAGGTTATGACAGGATCTCATTCATTTGAGTGGTTGGAAGTTATGAATGATGAGATGTCCTCCATGTGTCGCAATTATATATGGGAATTAACTGAGTTACCAGATGGTTGTAAACCCATTGGTTGCAAATGGGTCTTTAAAACCAAGAGAGGGGCCAATGGTGAAGTTGAAAGATTCAAAGCCAGACTTGTAGCTAAAGGCTATAATCAGAAGGAAGGGATCGATTATACGAAAATGTTTTCACCTGTATCTACTAAAGATGCCTTCAGAGTTGTAATGGCTCTTGTTGCACAGTTGAACCTTGAACTTCACCAGATGGATGTCAAAACTGCATTATTAAATGGTGATTTATTTGAGGATGTTTACATGACGCAACCTGATGGATTCACTAAGATAAGGAAAGAACACTTAGTGTGCAAGTTGAAAAGGTCCATTTATGGACTTAAATAGGCCTCAAGACAGTGGTATTTGAAATTTGATCAGATAATCACCTCACTTGGTTTTACAGAGAACATTGTTGATCAATGTATCTATCAGAAATTTAATAAAGACAACTTTATGATACTCGTTCTATATGTTGACAACATACTCCTAGCCAGTAACTCAGTAACTATGTTGAATGAGGTTAAACACATTTTGTCATGCCACTTTGACATGAAAGATCTTGGTGAAGCCTCTTTCGTCTTGGGAATTCAGATTCACCGTGATAGATCTTGTGACACTCTTGGTTTATCTCAGACAACCTATATAGAACAAGTACTAAAGAAATTTAACATGCACACTTGTGCTGCACTTATACAGAAAGGTGAAAAGTTGTCTAGATCATCTTGTCCCAATGATGATAATTCAAAAATTGAGATGAATAAGATTCTGTATACATCTGCTGTTGGCAGCCTTATGTATGCTCAGGTGTGCACACGACCTGACATTGCTTTTGCTGTCAGTGTGCTTGGTAGATACCTGAGTAACCCTGGTCCTGATCATTGGAGGGCTGCAAAGAAAGTTATGAGGTACTTACAAGGTACAAAGCATCACATGCTTACTTTTAGAAGATCTAAGCCACTTGAAATTATGGGTTATTCAGATTCTGATTATGCGTCTTGTGTGGATGACTACAAATCCACTTTTGGATACATCTTTATGATGTCTGGAGGAGCTGTATCGTGGAAAAGTTGTAAGCAGTCAGTAACAGCTACCTCGACGATGGAAGCAGAGTATATCGCTTGTTATGAGGCTACCTGCTAGGCCATATGGTTGAGGAAACTGATATCTGGCATGCATCTAGTTGATTCTATATCACGACCTCTAACCATATACTGCAATAGTTCGTCTGCTGTCAGCTTTTCTCAGAATCATAAAAACTTCAGTCGCACTAAACATTTCGATGTTAAGTTCCTATTTGTCAGAGAAAATATTCCTGAATCTCAGACTCGTTTGGTTCACATTCCTGGTGAACACATGTTGGCGGATCTGTTGACCAAAGGCTTGCCCGTAAAAGTCTTTAAGAATCATGTGACTCACATGGGCGTTGTTAAAATTTTGATGTAGCCTTGGTTTAGTGGGAGTCTGAATTAAATTCTTAAGGGATTTTGAATTGTTATTTGACAATTTTGAATATTACTTTATGTTCCATTCAATTCAGATAATGAGACTTATTTATGGAAATGTCAATATCACTTGATTCCCTATCGGTTTCAGTGATATTTGTGTATAGTTTCACCACTGAATCATGTATGGTTTATAAATATACACACATCCGTGTGTTTATGTGAACATTATTATGCCTGATTAGCTATTCATTTATTGATCTAATAATTTAATTAATGCTATCCAAGTGGGAGATTGTTAGAATAATTTTAATATTTTATAGATTAACATTAACTATTTTATTAGATTAGTATCTTGTTAGTCCTAATTAGGCAATTAATGTTATAATTTATAAACTAAGAATGAACTGGGTTTTATTTTAATATGTGTGGATAATCGATGATGGGTTCGATTATTCACAAGTCCACTGGGCAGAAACCTAACCCACAACCCAAGAGTATTAGTAATCATCCCGTTAGATTACTAATTTAAAATTGTTTTCCAGAGAGAGATTTTATAGGCTTAATTTTGATTAATTAATTAAATTTAAAATTATTTTAAAGATTTTGGAGGATTTTACTTTAATAATATTGATTAATTATATTATTAAATAAAACCCTATAAATAACACACTGGAACCCTAGTTTTACACACACCAAATCTGTTATTCTCTCTCTGCCGTTAAAAAACTTTGAGAAACGCTTTTGGACATTGTGAGTTGAACTTGTTGGACTCAACCAATATTCAGATCAACAATGTCGTCTTCATCATGTCAGATTATTAATTTATTTATTTTCTCAATTTGTGATCATGTTTAATTATATGTTCTAGTTCTGCTTTCAATGACGGCAAGGCAAGCGATGCAGATCAATGACAACACAAGTAACGCAAATTGAAAACAACGCAGATGGCAATGATGGCAACGCAAGCGAGGCAGATCGACCACAACACAGTCAACGCAGATTGATGGCAATGCAGATGACAACATAGATCGATTGTGATGGGTGTTGGACCCTTTCTCATCCGCATTGAGCAGGCGATGGTGACCATGAATAAAGCCACAACTGTAAGATGAACCCAACCACAACGACGGCGAGATGAGCCCAGCCATGTCGACCACCATCACCCACGACACTGTTCTCTCGTCTCTTCTTGGGGCTTACAAGAGGGAGGGCTTTTTGGTAAATTTAACTAAGATTCTAGGGAATGAACTGAACTCCCTTGATCAGCTGAGGGTGTCCTCATTCTCATGGGATTGCCAAGATTCCTTTGGAAAAATGCCAACCAAACATCCAATTTCCTTTTCACCATCAAGATTCCTAGCATAAGGGTTTTTTTGTTTAAAACTTCTGAGAATGATAAAAAGGCCTTCAATCATTTCATAAAGGGATTTCTCTTTTAGTTAGAATTTTGTAAATGGATTAAATGGGCTATACTAATCAAATTTCATATGCCCTTTCACTTAGCTGGTGATTTTTAAATTTTTTAATTGATTAAATTCTATCAAATTTATTTATTTTTTAAATGAAAATTTGATTAGATGTGAATGTTGTGATTGAACTTGCATTGGGGGTATCAATTTCAGTACTCATATAATACTTAGTACTCATAACTAAAACCGGATGATCGTTTCTGATGGTAAACCCTACGCTGAAAAGAGATCCAAATTTTTTGACGTAAAACGGTGTCATTTTTAGTTGCAGCTTTAACCAAAAAAAAAAAGAAAAGCAATGTGGAGCTACAAAAACCGCACGATGAATTGGAGGTTGAGAGCAATTACTGAAGGCTCTTACAGGAGTAAATCTGAATCCCTTGCATTGTGGGTATCAATTTCAGTACTCATATAATACTTAGTACTCATAACTATAGTCATTTATATTTTACCACGTAATTTAATTTGATAAAAATTTACATGTTATGGAAAGAAGATAACAAATGTAATGCTGATAAAAATCACTCATACATTCTACGAAGACTTGCTTAACTTTTCTTCGTTTACCAACTGAGCCTCCAACTCAACAAATAGAAATAAAAAAATGCTAGAAATTAGGGAGAAAGGATTTTAGATAACATTTGGTATGATGCTTGAATTCATTGATTTATGCACAGTTTGCGTTGTAGAAGTTGCTTAGATAAAATGGAGAAGGGAAAGATAGCAATTACAATATTTAAATAGGCAAAATAAAATCACCGTATAAGTGAAATTCCAGCTAATATATATAAGGTTACTAAATCTAATAATGAATTGTAAATTGGGTATCATTCAATATATTTATAGATAGGGCAACTTATAAAGAATTATACAATTATATTACTCAATCCATTTATTGAAAACTAACAAATAGGTTATTATTGAAATAAAGGGAGAATGTGAAATTATTTAATTTTTATTGCATATTTTTATTTTATAAATATTGAAAAAATAATTATCAATAATGTTATTCATTTGAATAATTTATTTGAAATTATATATTTTAAAAGTTAAAAGTACTAAATTAATCCCTCATTTTAAATTCTGTGACAACTTGATTCTTTATAAGTTTTTTTATATCATATTAATTTTTTACGATTATTATTTTGTACAAAATTAATTCTTTTAATATTTTATTAATTTATTAATTAAGAATTAATAAAAAATTAAATATTCACAAATAATTATAAAAGACTGATTTGATATAAAATTAAATTGTCATAGAAAAATAAGAAAATGATTAAGTACTTTTCCTTATTTTCATATATGCCTAAATTGTTAGACTATAGCCTGGGTAGTTGAAATGGAAGAACAGCTTTTTGCCTGCTTCTGGATTTTGAAAATTTGGGGTAACAATGGTCGGATGAGAAAGTGAAATACTTCGATTGGCATATATTCTCCCTTTGTCCTTGTAATTTTTTCTAATTAATGTTTTTTTTCTCATATTCAATTAGAAATCTTGTAAATTGAAATCCACTATCTCGCCAAAGCTTTTTCCACTTACTAATTCTGCCGATTAGGATGTTCTTGCTTGTGGCTTCTTGTTCATACTGTATTTCTGATAAAATTGTTAACTCTGGAATTGCTAGTACAATAATAATGCTTCCAATATAAATTCTATGTAATTTACTGGAGTCACAGTCACAATATTGGATCGCTGGTCCATTCTTTTTCACCCCTATTCTGATTTAAAATTTGAATTTATGGAAAAAAAATTATAAGCCAAACAAGAATAAAAAAAGAAAAGGGTGCTGAATTACTGATCTTCATTTTCATCCCTATATAAATTGTTATACATGACAAGCATGTATTCTTTTTCTGCTTCTCATTTTCATTTTTCCCTTAATGTTGTATGTTTCATGTTTTAATTGGCATATAAGCCCATTGTCATCGTAAAGTAACGCACGCTAGATACTTGCTTTTCAGTTGCCTAAAACAATACATGAACACAAGGTTGTTTTATTTTAGTTGTGATGTACCCAACATAAGGATCAAATTGAAACTTCTTTTGAAAAAAAATGTAAAACGAAATTATGTTGAATAAAACATTTGAAAGGAATTGAAAATTTACCTACCAATATGTCATCACATAAAGGATTGAGTTCTATAAAAAAGGAATCACCAGAAGAATATCTCCTGTGCATAGAATGGAAATTTTTTGAAATTTCACTGCCTTTCAATCTTCCCTCTTAGTATAAGGTGAGAGAATTGAAAAAAGAAAGAAAGAAGGAAAGAAAGAGGGAGAAAATGAATTACTTTTTTCTCTATGAAAAACAAAGAAAAATTAGAACAAGCTTTTCATATTTCAACGATTGTAGGGGTTTGACAGTCTCAAATATTTTCAACAACCACAATGAATAGCTGGGCTTCATCATGTTTTGTGAACACAGACTTAATAAATATTAACATTTCTACTTATATTTAATCTAATCAATTTATCTTTTAAGAGACCAGATTTAATAAAAAAATTGTCAAACTAAGAATATATAGGCAAAATACCAAATGGATAATACCAAAAAGGAGAGAGATATATGTCTAGGATAGCATTGACAAGACACGAAATGTCCTTCTAGTCAAACAAGTGCCTGATGGACATCTTAATACCAAACGAACTAAGTACTTCACTAGCTGAACAAGTTACCAAAAGGTGAAAACCATAGAGCTTAAAATTCAAAAGGGTTTTCCTAATTAATCCCGACACTGATTGCGAGTGTGATTTTGCCGTCCACAGTAGGTACATTTGCGAGGTAAGCCTCCGCGATGACCCTCACCATTACTAGAAGAATCACGACCACAATTGCTCACACACTCATTTAAGGCAGATTCAAACCATGAAATAAGACGATAAATTTCGTCGCGAGATGGCATTTCTGCTTCTCTTAGAATCTGATATATCACTGGTTCAAACTCTGGCTTTAGCCCAGCTAGAAAACAGAAAGACAACAGCAATTCATTACGTTTCTTCTTTTGTTCCTCATCATCAGTCCCTATCCACCTCATACATCAGTTCATAGAAAACATCACAATATTCCATAACAGACATGTCACTCTGCTTTAACCATATAAACTTCACCCATAACTCATAGAGTTTGGTACGGTCTCTAGAATATATTGACCGAACATAGTCCCAGATTTCCTTACAGGACTTGCCACTAGTACAGCCACACATGATTGCCATGTCTGGTTCCATGATTTTCTCATTCAAATTAACTATCTGTGCTTCCTCCATGTTCCATACATTGATCTTTCTTTGATCACCTATAGGGGCTTCCTCGGTGAGATGATGTTCAAAGCCAATGGTGCTCAAATATTTTTTTAACACCATCACACCATTGGAAATTATTAGTGCCATTCAGCTTAATATTCTGCAGATATGAAGGGAGTTCTAACTCCATGTGGATGGCCCAGGATCAAAGAAAGCTTAGAAAACTGGAATTCTGCAAGCTTCAACACAGTGACTTACAATTTGTATCAAATTATGGAAACAGTAATAAAATCTTAACAAAACTCATATAGACTAGAAAAAGATGACAATCGTGGCATGATCAGAAAACTGAGGAACGGTAACAACTGATGCAGAGAATTACATTGGCATCACTTTTGAAAAATCAGTGAACTCAGATAAAATAGATTGCAATCAATTCACGTCACTTGACTTGCTGAGATTTCAGCCCTGCACATGGGCATTGAATGGTGCTACTTGGTGACCTAAAAATTGACCAATTCAGACCTTAGAGCAAGGTTTTCCTTAGCAGCATATGTGGAGGGTGATTGCAAAGGGATTGCCTGGGCTCCTGAATAACTTGGCTCCTTCAATAAAAGGGTCAGCTATATTTTTCACTTTAATTAAGGGCAATGAGGTTGTTTAGGTATTTTTCTACCAAGTTCTCTATTCAGAGCAAAAAGTGCAAATATTTTTCGTAAGTCAGGATTTTACTATTGACTCTTCCAGAAGAAAAAACTTTTTACATGTCATACGAACTAAAATTTTTTCTTTAATTAAAGCTTGAGTTCGCATTTTAATTTCATCCCGTTTAATAAACAATAATTAATTCGCTTAGCTCGATCATAGCCCTACGGGACATTAACCTGAAAGCATGTTGGATCACATTTTAACTGCTTAGAAAGTGAAGCGAACCAACTAAAGAGTTATTTGATATTTACCCTCATACAAAGGCAAACAACACAAGTAGGAGTCGCCCAAGGAAACAAAAACTCCCTGAAAAGTTAGTATCACTCAGGAAAATTAGGTCGAAATTTCGAATCCCAAAGGCACTAACAAGCGAACTTTCTGATATTTCAACATTCATATACCAGTGGCCATCACAAGATTAAACAAACTGCAAAACAATAATAGGAAAAACCAAATGAACTGTGAGAGGTGGCAGCAGAAAAGATTACCACGAAGGCCAATCGAAGAAACGATACCAACAGATTAGTTTCAGACGGAAATGCGAGTGTGAAACAACATTCTTAGCCCTAGTTTCCCAAATCTGAATTTCCCACAGACTACTGAACAAGGATTTGAGTCGGTTCCGCTGAATGTCATGGATGTGGCTCTCGTGATCCTGCACAGTTTTAACGGTTTCTTTTCTTAGAATGATCAAAATGGCCTTTTGAGAAGAAACTCTTGGATTGATGATCAATGGGCTAACGGCAATTTTGAACATGTAAAATCCCATGTGTCCTTGAATTTTGATTTTCTGTTGATTGCATATTTGTCAAATTATTTTTTAATATAAGAAAGTTTGATTGGATGTGTATTTCATGTGTTAATCAAAATGTAATCATATGTATTCTTCGGCACATATTATTTGTGCAGCGATGTGTGGCAAGACAGGGAAAACAAAAGCTACTTTTTTTTTTTTCTTATACATACTAAATAGTTAATTGGGACATAATATTAAAATATGAATAAAGATTCATTATTCCCTAAAATTTGACATAGGCTGTTTTGACTATCTGTATTTAGCATATTGTAGATTATTTGCGCATTTCTGGGCAATTTTTTTTTTTTTAATAAAAATATGATTTATGTTTGATTTAACAATGACTAGATGGTACATAAGATCCATAAGAGCCTTTCTTAGTTGAGCTTTTTGAGATTTATTTTATGGGAGTCCATGAATTCTCTTGTTGTGAGCTGTAAAGGAGAATATTGATGACATTGTGGTCCGAAATAAGCAGCCGAGCCCAAGAATAGCCCAAGAATTCATTGCAACTCAGAAGTGTGAACAACTCAACTAACGAACACGAGTGTTTTTACGTGAAGGCAGCTCAACATTAGTTACAGAGTTTTCTAAAGTTAACCAGAATAGATTGTTTTTTATTAGCCACGTGTAGATATCCATTTATATAGCTTTCTGTACTCATGAGTAGTTTTAGCTTACTCACCAATTCTTTCGTGTGTAAATGATGTACATATTTTTTAGAAGTAATTGAGCATCCATGGTATCAGAGCCTTTTTATCCATTTGCCTCTAATTTCCTTTCACTATGCTTATGGTTAATTCTTCTTCCTCTCGACAACTTGTTAACCCCAAAGATCCCCTTAACCTTTAGAGCTCCGATAACCCAGGAACTACTTTGGTTACAGTTCCTTTTAACGGCATTAATTACCAAACCTGGAGTCAATGAAGCTTGCTCTAGCTGCTAAGAACAAATTAGGCTTTGTAACCAGCAAAGTCACTGCACCTGCTGCTGATTCTAATAAGTAGAGGCCTGTTCCGCTGTTAATGCGATTCCCTTAGTAAGGATCTCCAAGATTCCTTCGTATACGCCAATTCTGCCAAAGAGCTCTGGAATAAGCTTTTCCAGCGATTTGGCATTTCTAATGGCCCACAAGAGTAATAATTCCAGCATGCCATCAGTTCTGCTACAAAAGTTAATGCTTCTTTATCTTCCTATATTACCAAGCTTACTAAACTCTGGGACGAGTTTAATTCTTTGGCACCTTATTTGCAGTGTTCTAGTGGGAAATGTACATGTGGTGTCTCTGCTGATGCTCAAAAGCCTGTTGAGAAGAACAAGGTAATGCTGCTTTTAGTGGGGCTGAATGAATCATACGACAATGCTAAGAATCAAATTTTTTTAATGGATCCCCTTCCTCCATTGGAGTGTACGTACTCCATGCTTCTTAACATTGACTCTCAAAGGCAGGTTACTATATCTTCATTAGAGTCACTCGATAATTCTGCTATAATGGCTGCCACGATGCTTTCAAAAAGGTCTGCTTCTGCTAAGTCCTCTAAGAAGAAAGACTTCACTAAAATAGATGATCCTTATTATTCTCATTGCAACACCAAGGGCTATACCATCGATAGAGTTGTCAAAATGAATTAGGTAAATTAAACAAGTTGACCCATGTAGGTTAGTGGGCACCTAAATTTGGTGGGTCAAGATTTTAAGCCTGATCTACCAGGTGGGTTAAATGAACTAACCTATTTAACTCACCAATAAAATATGAAAAAGATTGTTAAAAAAAGTATTTAAAACATAAAAAACTTCAATCATCAAGCCAAATATCTAATTATAATATCAAAAAGCCATTCATTTTGTCTATTATTAATCAAATATTGAATATTTAATGACAAAAGAAGGATAAAAAGTTATACGAGTCTATGAAATATTAAACATTTTATAAAAGAAACTCCATAAAAACTCCTATCAACCTACTGAGCTAGCTCATTTAAGCTGCGGGTTAAGTGGACTAAGTTAGTTAAACCCATGTACATTAAATGAGTTGAAAATTTCAACCAAATCCACCAAAATGGTGGGTTAAACGAGCTAAACTTGGCGGGTTGAACCTATTTTGGCAGCTCTAATCATTGATACCTGCTTCAAAATTCATGGATATCTAGAGTGGTTTAAAGACCTTAAGTGATGAGTATCAAAATGACCAAGGAGCAAACTTGGGCCAAGCAACACTAACATCTAGGCCGATTACTTGTTCTATGGCAAAAAATATTCAAATAATTCTAATTAGTCACCTTAATGAGTCTTCAACCAACTCAAAGCCTAAACCCAACTTTTATATAGAGCCCAAGTTCAAGTGGAGCTATTTGACCATGTGCTATAATGAATGCAATATGAAAAGTCAACCATGCATGTAATGAGAGTTCAAATAAACAATCTGATCATGAGCCAAAGTTAATTTTAGGTAGGCAACAATTAAGTTAAATTTTAAGTTAGGTGTATCTTTATGCATATTTTTACAAATTAGGTGAGTAATAAGGTGAAACTTTGTTCTAAGCCAAGAGGGTTGTTCTTGGCTATAAATTCATAACTCATCAATGAGAAATGTAACCTTAAATGTCATGAAAATTGGCCTAACCTTTTATATGCAAATTTCTCATCTAAGTTTTTTAAACTTAGTGGCGAAAATTATCCTCTATTCTATCACTCTCATTTTTCTATTCTAGAGTGTGGCGAATCAAACATGGTGTTCTTGAGTGTGGTATGCAAACTTATCATTCTAGAGTGCTTGTTGTTCTATCTTTACTTTTATTCATTTACTTGTGTTTTAAGATTGTTCAATTTGACCCTTCTTGAAGCACATTATTTTGATATCAGAGCTCTTAGTTGAGAATGGAGAAGAGGAGATCAAGAGTTAGAGGCTTATGAAATGACTCATGCAAAAGCATTTTATCCTTAAATATTATAACTAGAAGTTGTACACTTAGTTATAAACTCTTTAACAAGGGGTGATGTGTATTAAAGATTATGTTAAAGAGTTTGAAATATTGATGATGAGATGTGAGATACAAGAGCCTCTGAAACAATCTATTACAAGGTTTTTGAGAGGCTTGAATATGGAAATTGTTGATTTAGTGGAATTACAACCTTATATAACACTTGAAGATGTAATTAAGCATATTATTAGGGTGGAAAGACAACATATAAGAGGTGCAACTAAACCACTTCACACGATCTACTTGTCTTATGACAACACGTTTAACCTCTTCATCACTAAAGGATGTCTCAAAATAGGATGAACGACAACAGGAGAAGGGAAGCTCTAGTAACATGTTGATTCATTTAAAGGAAAGGACAAGGTTGATGATGTAAAGAACTTAAAGAAAAGCAGGGAGATTAAGTGCTTCAAATGTCTTGGTTTTGGAAACATTGCTTTGAATGTTTAAATTGAAGAGTGATGATTGTTTGAGGAGCATAAGGGGAAGTTAAAAGTAAAGATGAAATAGAAACATAATAGGATGAAAACCAGCACATTATAGATTATACAGATGAAGGAGAATTACTTATAGTTCAGTGAATTTTGAACTCACAAGCTATGGTAGAAAATGATTAACGTGAGAATATCTTCCATACCAGGTGTACCATTGGAGGAAAGGTATGTAGTGTCATTATTAATGGAAGGAGTTGTACTAATTCTGCTTCTAAAAAAATAGTGTTAAAATTAAACTTGAAGACAACAAAACACTTTCATCTATACAAGCTACATTTTTTGAATGACCAAGGAGATATTCAAGTGACTAAGCAAGTTCGGGTACCGATTTCTATTGGGAAGTCATACAAAGATGAAGTAATATTTAATGTGGTGCCAATGAATACCAGTCATTTACTTTAGGAAGACCTTGGTAATATGATAGTAGAGCTATGCATGATGGGTTCAAAAACACCTATTTTGTTACCACAGATGGAAGGAATATTGTCTTAGCACTTCTTAGTCCTCAACAAGTTCTAAAGATTAGATAGCAGAGAAGAAGAAAATGGAGAATTTATTTTTGACTAAAGGAGAAGTTGAGAGAGCTTTACGCTCAATTAATCTTATATTGATGTTAATTACCAGCTGCAACATACACAACTTCAGTAGTGGATGATGTTACACTATTTAGTTTTTTTACTAAACTAAGAAACAAGAGAATTTCCAAAGAATTAGCATGTCTCATTGGTGCTTTTTCTGTTGATTTTACAATCAGTAAAATCGGCATCTGAATATCCTAACAAGGTATTAGTGGATCCTTTTGGATACCACAGACCCATTTGTATTGTGCCAACAATATATTTAAAGATTCTCTTTACTGCTGAGTAATGAGATTCTTTTCAGACAAGTTTGAAAACAAGCACACATGTATACATTAAACATAATATCTAGTCTATTCGTAGTTAAGTATAGAAATGATACCTCTATATTTTGGTATGTTATAAGGTTGTCTCATTTCATTAGCTTCCATTTGTGTTGTAGATCCCATTAAAGTGTCTTTGACTTTGATATTTTCAAATTCAAATTTCTTAAGTAATTCCTTAACATATTTGGATTGACTTATAAAAGTTCCATTTAATTGTTGCTTAATTTGAAGACCCAAAAAGAATGTAAGTTCCCCTATCATAGACATTTCAAATTCTCCTTTAATCATTTTAGCAAATTCTTTGCATATTTTCATTAATAGCACAAAAAATAATATCATCCATATATATTTGAACAACTAAGATATCATTTTTCTTGTTTTTAAAGAATAATGTTGTATCCACCTTGCCTTTAGAGAAACCATTCTTAAAAGAGAAAAGTACTAAGCCATTCATACTATGTTGTAGGTGCTTGCTTAAGGCCATGTATAACTTTTCACAATTTGAATACATGATCTAGAAGATTTTGATTCGTTGTTCAACATATACTTCTTCTATTATGTATCCATTGAGAACGACATTGTTAACATCCATTGAATATAATTATACAAGCAAAGACCAGTAACATACGAATTGTTTCTAGTCTAGCTATTGGTGAAAAGGTTTTATCATAATTAATTCTTTCTTTTTTACTGTAACCTTTTGCAACTCATCTAGTTTTGTTTCTAGTGACAATTCCATATTTATCAAGCTTGTTTCTAAAATCCTATTTTATGCTAATGACTAGATGATTATTAGGTTTAGGAACAAGTTTCCATACCTGACTTCTTTTAAATTGATTTAACTCTTCTTGCATGGGTAAGACCTAATACTCATCTTTCATGGCTTCATCAATTTCATTTGGTTCAAATTTAGATAAAAATGCTTGATGATTACAGATATTTCTAAGAGAGTTTCAAGTTGTTACCCCTTTGGAGACATCACCAATTATTTGTTCAGGTGAAGTTCCATGCCTTTGGAAGGTTTTGAGTGATATCTTCCTCCACTTCTTAATCAGATTCTGCATGCATAGAGGATTGTTCATTTGTCTTGGTAGACTCACTTTCATTCTTGAGTTCTTGAGCTTATTGTTTATCTTTTGTTGTAAGATTGTCAAATTTTTCTACAATTTCTTCATAAGATACCTTTCTTGGTTCAAGAGGGTCAAATTCATCAAAATTTATATTTATAAATTCTTATATAGTCATAGTTCTCTTATTATACACTTTAAATGCTTTGCTAGTACTAAAGTATTTTAAGAAAATTGTTTCATCAGAGTTTGCATCAAACTTACCTAAATTATCTTTTCCGCTGTTAAGAATAAAAATTTTACAGCTAAACACATATAGATGGGCAATGTTAGGTTTTCTTCCTTTGTATACTTCATAAAGGGTTTTTCTTAAGATTGGTCTTTTCATTGCTCTATTCATGACATAACATGCAGTGTTTATTGCATCTGCCCAAAATTATTTATAAAGACTTCTTTCATTGAGCATTGTTCTAGCCATTTCCTTTAAGTACTATTATTATTATTTTTTTACAACTCCATTTTGTTATAGAGTTCTAGGTGCAGAGAAATTATGTTCAATTCTATTTTCATCATAAAATTCCATAAACAAATTATTTTCAAATTCCCCACCATGATTACTTCTTTTTTTCACAATGGTCATGCCTTGTTCAATTTCAATGAACTTTGCCAATTTTAGAAGACATTTAAAGGCTTGATCTTTATAAGATATGGAAAGTGTGATAACCTACTTAAAGAAAGTTATCTAAAACAATATTAATAGTAGAAACACTTGGATTGTAGATAAAATCTCAATGATTTCAAAGGAATTTCAGCTATAACTTGGAAGTTTACCTTTGACTGTTATTAAGCAAAGATTTAAGCAATTTTTGTGACAGTAATAGCAAATAAGGGAGGAAAAGTGAAAAACATAAAGATTCCAATGCTCGGGAACCAATTCCAGAGATCGAGCGCCTAGGCGTTAAAAATCCAGTGCTTGGCCACAAAACATGCACATTGGAATGTTGCAATCTAAGGTTCAGCACCTAGGCGTCATAATTCTAGTGCTTAAGTGCTAGAATTCCATTCCCTAAGAGCCAACGCTAGCACCTAGGTGCCAAAAAACCATCGCCTAGGCGTTAAAATTTCTAGATGGATAGAGCCCAATCACCATAAAAGTGATGCCTACGTGCTAAAAATAGAGGATTGATGCCTAGACACTAGATGAGCCTCACCTGTGCATGCTGTTAATAACCTTAAAAAGTAATTAGAGTTTAAGACGAGTTCAGACGCTCTATACCACTTAAACTTATACTCTGAGGATTTCTAAGGCATATAAATAGGACCCTAGGGGTATGCAGTAGACACATAAAACTAGAAAATATAGAGGCGAGTTGAGGAGCACTTCGGTAGAGAGTTTTCAGTGGGGTGGGGTTAGGAAAGAGTTTGTAAAGAGAGAGGCAGCTCTCCCTAAACTCTCTCATTTCTTCTTTTTGTTTTCCTTTTATTTTTATGTTTCAAACATATGTTAATGCTCAACTAGTAGATTTAATCTAAGATTTTGACTAAACCTTTGTATAGTTATTTTTGTATGATAATATCTTATTGATTTTTTGAGTTTAGTTCACTTATTTTCATTATGTGTTGAATGCATATATGAAAGTGATCACCTTAGAATTGAACTAAGATTTAGGCTAACTCAAAAGAGAAATCTCAAATTAAGAACTAAATGAAGATAATCTCTGTTTACATGCTTAAAAGATAGTAAGCATAGCAATTAGCAGTCAAGATGATAGTACTTGACTGTTTTAGATAACCACAATTAAGGTAAGGTAACACTTTATATCAATTGTTTTATCAGTCGGCTTTGATAGAAATACAGGGAATCAATAAAAGCAATTAGGTTTATGTTGATTTGACAGAATTACATAAATAGTTGAATCCCTAGGTTAGTAAACTAATTTATAACTCAATAAAGAAGTGACTATCAATACAAAATAGCTATATATTAAGGTGAAGTCACAGTCTTAGGTTCATTTAGTTGATAGTTTACTCAATTTTGCATTATTATCTAGTTATTCAGTTATATATTCAATCTATTTGTCTAAGTTAAAAGTTTAATAGTAGTATCACTCCAAAATTAAAGCTAGGTCCTTGGTGGGAACAATATCCTACTTACACTCTATTACTTAATGCAATCACATGCATTTGCGTGTATAGAATCAAGCGAATAAGTTTCTGGCACCGTTGCTGGGGACTTGGCTTTTAATTCTAAACTACTAATCTCAGGTGTTTTTCTTTGCTGACCTTTCAGGTACTCATGCACGCATATGCAGGGAAAAGTAAAAGTTCTACCCTTGGACCTAAGGATTAAAAGAGCTTATAGAAAAATTAGAAACCAGCTTAGGAGTTAAAGGGAAGAATCACCTGCTATGGCAGACGATATTAGTGGAGTACTTGATCCAATGGTTGATAACCATGCCTAAATTGTTAACCATAATTTTGATGAACCCATACTTGTTAGCATTATGGAAATATATCTCTATGTCTCTGTGAAAGGGAAAAGAGTTAGGCAATGTAGGGGAGGAGAGATCAGCAATGATCAAACACCTGGAGATCCCTAACATATCTTGAGGAAAGGCCAATCGATACTCTAACTTAAGCGCTTCTAGGGAGGCAACCTAAGCTTCTTGCAATTTTTTTTTTTGTTTTGTTCTATTTCTTCTTTTTGGTAGTTTCATTAAGATTTCATTAAATAATACCCTCTAAATACTCACTTAAACTTTTAGATATTTATGCAGGAAAGGAGTTTAACACCTTAAAGTGCCAAAAAAAAAAAAATTAGAAAAAGCCCTTGAGATATTAGCACCTAGGCCCTGGAAAACCAATGCCCAGGCACTACAACCTGGAAGTGGTTTAGAGCTATTGGCGCCCAAGCACCAATTACCCAGAAGTCTGTAGAGCAATACAACATTCAAGAAGTCCAGTAGAGGATGAATTTAAAGCCATAGGGAAGACAAGGAGAAAGAATTTGAAACAGATAAGGGAGTACTTTATTCCTTCTAATTTTAGTTTGGCTATTACATTCTTTTATCCTTTCCCTTTGGAAGTATAGGCTAAGCAGTAAGGACACTGTTTAAATTAAGTCTAGAGGAGGGATCTATGCATATGAACATAGATAATATCTTATATATTAGTATATTTTGAAATCTATTAAAATATTAGTAGTTTCTGCACTCAATATTCAAAATCCAATTGCTGCACTCAAAAATAGCATTTAACTTTCCATTAGCATGGCAGAAAAGATGATATTAAATGCATAAGGACCTACTATCTATTTTTATTTTTGTCATGATGCATAAAGTGCTTTGAAAATTTGGAATAAATTGCATGAAATTGAACATACTTACCTCAAAGATGATTATGAACATTTGAATGTATACATTTTGATTTGTTCCTTTTGAATTGCATTCTAGAACCTATTTGATCACCACTTAAGACATAATTTTAATAACACACTGTTTGAAAAAGAATTTAGGTATTTCTTGGACAGATTGAGTCATTTTCTAGCTAACCTGAAAATGTTTATCCTTAGATGTCCCCTTTTGTGGCTTAAATATCCTTTTTTTTTTTTCTCTCAAACACTCATTCACCCACCCACACTAATTCCTTCATTTACACCATTCACATGACAGAGATATAATAGGGACTAATGTTAGCAGATGAAAAAAATGACAGCCTTGCAAAAAAAAAAAAAGGGATGATTGAGAAATTGATAAGAGCATTACACATAGTAATTGCATGGCAATTATATATATATATATATATATATATATATATATATAAGTGTAAAAGCCCTATAAAAGAAAAAGAAAAAGAAAAAGAAAAAGAAAAAAATAATGATGAAAACAACAAAAAAAGGAAAGAAAATATGGGAGCTAAAAAAAGTGTCCCCTAGGAAAGAAAAGAAAAGTAGAAAATAAATGGCTATGTTGTCCCTATAGATGCATGCTTATGTTATAATTTGAACTTAAAAAATTCCTTTCTCATCCACCTTTGCCTAAGCCTAACATTACAAGTTTATAATAACCTAATGATTTTTTACTGTGTTTTTTTAAGAAGTGTGAAGAGTGGGGTGAAAAGTAGGCCTATGGAATAAAATTATAAAAGAGGATAACTTACTGATGCATGTTTTCAAGAGGAATGAAAAATTTAGAGGTAGGAAGGATCTACTGAATGCATCTTATTTGACAATTCACTAGTCGTTTCACTAATTGACTGGAGCAATGTAACATAAAGGTTTGTCTACATCTAACAATTCTTGGATGTTGTAAGTAATGACAAAGTTGAACCATGATTGAAGTTGTTTGCTCAAGGACTAGGAAATCCTCAAGTAGATTTAAGCAGAAACACTTAGATTATAAATAAAATCTTATTGATTTCAAGGAAAATTCAGCTATAACATGGAAGTTTACCTTTGACTATTATTAAGTAAAGATTTAAGCATTTTTTGTGATGAATTTTCAGGAAATGGAGTCAAAACAATAGTAGCAAAGAAGGGAGGAAAAGTAAAAAACATGAAAATTCTAGCACCCGGGCACCATTTATGACCCAACAATGTGAGTTGAGAAATAGAGTATTTAAAGTATTGATGTAATATATCATTGAAGTAGTTTTCGACATACACAGAATGTATAATTTCCTTTTGAAAAATATTTTATTGAGAAGTGACTTAGCCTCGTATGATTTGATTAGATTATCCTAAATTTCCTTTGCAATTTTCTTCTCTTCTATGTTGGGACAATATGTCATCTGCAAGTGCTAAATGAAATGTATTAGCTTTTTATTTATATATGCAAGACAATTATCATTTCTTAAGATAACCTTTATCTTCATCTTCTATAGTGAGAAATTACTATTGTTGAATAGTACCCCAATACCTTATAATGGGCTAGAATAATCTTATTATTATTTTATGTGGAGGATCTACTATATTAGTGGCAACCACAGAACATACAATAAGTAAATAATAACACACCCAAATAGGCTCTGATACCAATTGTAGAGAAATTAGGCACTAGATAGAAGCAAAATTGTAACAAATAATTTAAGAAAAATGTGACGTACACAAATTTTAAGTATAAAACCCCAATAGGGTAAAAACTACAAACAATGAAGAAATAATTTCACTATGAGAAAAATAAAAGTTATACATTTTCTCTATATGACAAGGATAATTCAATATTTTATATCTCTTACTAATAGGAGAATGCTAATATCATAACTCTCTATATATTTCTTTTCTCTATATATAATTAATCTTTTTCTTGGTTGTGAGAAATGAGATTTCAAAGCTCTTAATTTATAGAGATAGATGAAGAGCTTCAATGTAATTTTCAAAAGACTAAACTACAATTACAAAAAAAAAAAAAAAATTCTCCTTTATTCTATGGTTGGTCATCAACCAAAAATTATAATCTTTGGTAGGTGTCTCTTTGAACATTTCAAAATTAAATGAATTTGAAAAATTAAATTAAATAACTAGTCAATTAACCCATTGATTAATTAATTAACCAAAAAATTTAAATAATAATAAAAATATACATATATAAATTAAGGTTAAAATTAAATTAATTAAAAAATTAAAAATAAAAAATGAAAGCAAAAGTGATGCTTTAAAGCCTATGCTACATCTTGTTTAAGCTTACACTGAACATGGATAACTACTACAATGTTGCATCGAGGAAGGAAGCACCGTTTAAGATTAAGATAAAAACAAACCTCATCCTTTAGCTAGAGAGTAGAGCAGAGAAGGGAAAGCTTCAAGCTGTCATGGAGTGTTGACCTCTTGGTTTTTGCCATAGGGAAGCTCGAGGAGGATGAAAGAGACTTGAGCTGAAAGTTACAAGCAAAAAAAGCAAAAAGAAGATGTAGAGCAGAGACGTAAGAAGAACATAAAGGAGAAAAAAAAGAGGAAAGAAAACAAAAGGAGAAGAGACCTAAGTAAAGATGGAAAAGCTCGAGCCAAAGGAAAGAAACAAAAATGAGGGAGAGAAAGTAGAGATAAAAGGAGGAGACAGTGGAAAGTACATGGGGAAGGAACAAATAAGAGAGCAAGAGAGATAAGAGGTGAGAAGAGGTAACCTCAAATAAGAAAGTGTATTTGAGAGGGCTAAAGTTTGAGAGGAAACCAAAAGACAAATGAGAGTTGAGGCAAACTGAGAGCACAAGAGAAAGGAGAGGAAGTACAAGGGGAAGAGAGTTGCTGAAACATAGTGTTTAAAGGAAAACAAAGAGCATAAAAAAGAAGAAGAGAAATTAAGCAAAAAAGACGAGCATTATAGGGAGAAAACAAAAATAATGAAAAAGAAAGCATCACTATTTTTAGCTCCTTTAGACAGGGGTTGGACGAAGAGGTAAGGATATGTTGTGTTTATTCTAAATAGCTTAAATGCTGGTGGTCCAATTGGTTTGCATCTATCATAATGGGATTGGTTTTGTTCGAAGCTTTTCTTCTCTGATTCATAGCTATTATAGTTTTGTTGTCTTGTTTTTTTTTTTTTATTCTAACTTTTCCTTTCAAATTTCGTTCATGATGTCTAAGTGCATATTTTCTTTATTTGAGGGCTATGTTTTTTTTTTTTGTTTAGGTGGGTTACAGTGCTACTCTTTTCTTTTTGAACATGAGTTTGGATTTTAATCTTTAAGCTAGTAAACTAGAGGTGTATGGGGTGTTTGTAGCTTGATGTTGTATTTTACATCGATCATACTTATTCTTATAGTAAGGGAATCTTAGGGAATAATAAGTTAAAACACTTTATCTTATAGGTGAGAACACATCATTTTAATGTTAATGTGTAGGCCTAATTTGATGCATGGATGATATTGTTATTTGGTTGCTAGTGTAATGCAAATTCAAATTTAGTGTTATCTACCATTAACTTAGGCTTGGTCCTGATTTAACTTGAAATAAGTTTGCATGAGAGTAAGCTATGAAAGATTATTTAAATGGACATCTTGGCTACTTATTTCATTGGGTTTGGCAATGGCATAAGTTTTAACTTCAAGACTCAAGTCAGATATGGTTAAGTTATAGGATAATAAATAGTATACTTGGGTGAAGGAGGAAATTGTTATAATTTCTCATGCAATGCTATTCAATCATATTCATGCTTAAATGTCCATCTCCTTTGGTTTTGTGGTAATTTTGCATCACACTGACTTCATAAGCCATGAATTGAGAAAGTGTGTGTGTGTATTTTAATTAGGTCAAGTTGGGAATCGAGTTTACTCATTGTCACGACCCCTACAAATAAGAACGTGATTGGTATGAGAAACAAGATAAATCTCACCTTCATAAGCATATCAAACACCTTAAGAGGTCTAATTATAATATGAGAAAATGGAATTATCAACAAACAGATCTAAGATCAAATATAATTAAACAAACTAGAAAAGTCAGTTGCATTTCTGTGTAGAAACTTCGACAGGATCTTCCCTAAATTTGGATCTCCTAAAATGTCTATATCAAGAAAAACTAACATATAACAAAATAGAGAACAATGCTCTTAATAATGTTTACGACAAACATCTATCATCCACCACAACAAAATAGAACCATTTGCCTTTGCGAACAATGTAAGGCTCAATAAAAAAGATACCTGCAATACCCCTAGTTCGTATATAGGCTTCAGAATAGTGCTTCCATATGAAAAATGTTAAACAACAAGGTGTGAGTGAAAACTCAGTAAGCAAATAATGCTAATTATGCAATGGAAGGGGCAGACTAGGTATGGTAGAGTTTTATGCTAACCATTTATCATCTTGAAATCTTAATACCTTTAGCAATTTATGTAACTAGTACCAAAGTGAAGAAAAATTGTAAATCTTCACATGAAATCCCAATAAAAAATATAAACAAATCTGAACTAAATTAAATCAATTTGTTAACATCATAAAAGTATATAAATCAAATTGGAAATATCCAACAGAACCATTAGAAGTCCAAAAAAAAATTACAGAACTAGCTCAATGCTAGTATATTTGAACATATTAAATATCAGTCACCAGCTTCAAGCTCGAATTAATCAGAATAATGACCTTAAGCCTCAAACAGAATATCATATCATCGGTAGCATGCCCAGTCATATCATAATATAGTTCATAGTGCATTATGACTAACATCAACTGTCATTAGCTATAGAGTCCTATTTTAGATGCATTTCCAACAATTTTTTTTTTAACATATGTAAATTCATAATCAAAAGTTAGAATTTTAGAAATTGAGAATCATGCTTTTGCATAGAGACAGATAAAAGTATCAAAATCTCATAATCCTAGTATATTGTATATGCATAATCATGTATCTTTATAAGTAAAGAATCAAAATATTTCCTGAATATAAAACCAAAATACTTCAAATTATAGAATAGATGATTTTAGAAGTTCATAATCATTTTAACTCAGAAATTCAAATTAAAGGAATTCTAAAATATAGAATTAGAATAATTCAAAATTTGCATAATCAAAATAATTCATAAATACATAATCAGAATGATTCAGATTACCGAACAAGATAAATCAAAGGTACATCAACAGAGTGCTTTAGAAATTGCAAAATTAAAGCAATTCATAAATTTAGGAAATTTTGTCAAATGTTTAGTAAGATTCTTATCAGATTCATAGCTTACAAATACCTAAAGAATATAAAAATGATTAAATTCTTTTAAATTTCAAAATGTCTATCCCAAGACATTAAAATATTCCATAATAATTATTTTTACAAGAGAATTGTGTAAATAAAAAAATATACGTAATTAACCTTATCTACTTAGCTGGTGAAAGGACACTATAATAAGGAATATTTGGCCTTATAAAGCAAGAAATACAACTTTAGGACTTTACATATGAAGTCTTTCTTAATTTAAATTTCCCCCCATACTCTGCGTCCTTACACTATTCGAAAACCATGTTCACACTTATCTCTTAGTATTCTTATTATTTTGATTATATGCCCATGTTCATACAATTTCTCTAAACTTTAACAACCAATAATTTTCTTTAATTTGAATTGCCTTATTTCCCTCATGAATTTTTTTTTTGGTACTCACAGTTTTGCAATAAACTACATGAATAATCGTCAATATATGTAATCAAGTAAACAAATCTTGCAAATCTTTCTTTTACGTCCAATAAGCATTATATCCACAAATCCATATATAAATCCCCTATTATTGATCCTATGCTTTTGCTAACTCTAGCCAATCAAGTGATCCCACCATTGTACTTATTTATTTTGTCTTATTCTACATTGAGTATCAGTTCAACATGTTAATATATAATTATTTTTATATATTTATATATTGCTCACATTGAAGGGAATAGAAAAAGACTTCAAGCAAGAACCCACTTTATTATTATTATTTTTTCTACACACCTTGCTTCAGTAAAGTGAAAGCCCCCAAGATCCCACGTGATACACCTTTCCATCTTCATCTATATTTACCTATGTATATATTTATATGTGATTTTACAATTAGAGGTCATCAGTTCGGTCACACACTACAATTAGAAAAGGAGATTTATAGGTGGCTCACACATATACACAACCTTCACCCCTCCTCCCTAATACATAGCACAGATGTTCACGCATGATTTTTCAAGCTTTCCACCATACCGGTCCACCCACTACAACCTTCAAAACGAGCCAAGGCCTCCCTCCCCTTCATAACATTAACACAGAGGAAGAAGGCAATAGAAAACAAACTCTAATCGAAGAAACCAAGTGTTGCAACCTCTTACCAGATTCAAGTTTGATCTGATGAAGGGACTGAGTTGACAATGGCAGGGAACATAGTTGAGCTCCAACGAAGTCCGTAACACCTTACTCTATTATTTTTTCTCTTTGAACTACTAAAAATAGAGAAGGATTTGTTGGCTTCTGGGAGAGAGGTTTGCCGTGAGAGCATTGGTGGCGAAAACACCATGAAACACACCACATAAGGAAGAATACCATGCTCCACTCCAGCTGAAGGTAGAAGGTGGACGAACCAAACCTATTGTGGAACTGAGTTGGAAGGGACGGTGGTGAGAGCGAGAACGCTTCCACCATTTCATGCTGCAGTAGAACCAACGGGAAGAGTGGAGAAGAACAAGATAATGGAGGTAGCGTGCAGACTTTGAGAAGTAGAGCAGCGAGAGACGTCGTTCAGAAAAGTACAAAGGGAGGGGCTCAATTCTGACGGTGGCAACTAGGACGAAAAAAAATTTCAGGCTTCAGGGCTTATTGACACATAGGGAGAGTGAAGAAAATAATAATAATAATAATAATGATAATAATAATAATAAAGAAACTAAAATTGTGACAAAGGATGTGCCTCTAATTCGAATGTGGGGCAAAAGAACGATTTTCTGAAGGTAAGCCGCACAGTCAACTTCAATCTCTTAAGCTCTCTTACATTGAATGATATATATGCTAAAATAGGCGATTTAATTACCATGTGCTATACTCATAACCCAATTTGATACTGTTTTTCTATATTGATTTAATTTTATTTATAATAAATTTTATTTATCGCAAATCTTTAAAATATTAGTAATTTTAAAATTTTAATTATTTTTTATTTCAAATTATAATTTTTATATTTTATTTTTCATTTTAATTTATAAATTTTTCTATTTTTCTTAAAAAATGTTATTTTTTAAAAAAGTGACCCAGACTAAGTACTAACCACTTGGATAAGGTCTAAATCTTATTCAAACCCAACTCATAACCTTACTTAAATCCTTCTTTTAAAAATTATAATTTTGTTATTAATGAAAACAATTTTGAGACATAAGTTAAAACATTTAAAAATTGTTCTTATTTTTTTTCTTAAAAATGTTTTTCTGTTGTTTGGTTTTTTTTAAAACAATTGATAAAAAACACATTACCAAGTTTTTTTTTAATATTTTAAAAATGAAAACAGTTTTTGAAAACAACCATCCAAGAAGTTCTCCACAACATTTTTTTTTTTTTAAAAAAAAAGAATTGTTCTGTAGGGCTCTGTGACACTGCAACTCTTGATAAAAGGAAAAGAACAGTTTAAAGAGGTTTTGTCCAGTAAATGTTTTACTAAAGAGGCTTCTCTTGGCTTATAGCATTCCATCCTAAATCAATATTCCAAAAACAATTGTCATCTTCATGCTTTCTAAAATATTAGAAGAGCCTTCGACAACAACAATGATAAGTGGGGACAATGACAGATTTGAGTTGGGGAGAAGAAAACGATCAGAAAAGTAGTCAAACCCATTCTGGAGCATACATATATTGTGAGTTCATTTTTCAATACTCCAATATATATATATATATATATATATATATATATATTGGGCCTGAAATACTCAAATGTTACTTAGTACTCATTATTATATCCGTTTTCATTTATATTTTGCCAGGTAATCTGATATGATAAAAAGCTACAAGTTTTGGAAAGAAGATAAGAAATGTAATGCAGATAAATGAAAGTGATGTAGATGTAGCAGAAGCCATCTTGTATCATATCACTACTCATACATTTAATGAGACTTGCTTATCTCTTCTTAGTTAAATAATCTCATTGTTCATCAAACTGCTAACATCCCCCTCATAAACTTAGGTGCATTGACAATCAGACCTAAGTCACTCCATCTCAGTTTATCTCTAAAATACACAAATCAAGTATGTGAAAGAGGTTTATTTAACACATCTGCAGTCATAGAAAAAGCAAAACCACTAGTACCATATATGATATTGGGAAGGAGAAGCCTACTACTTTGATCCTCCAATTATAATTAAATATCATCTTAGTTCTCTACAAAGTGAAAGTCTTAAAATAATTATATACTTTTCAAGATTTGACTAAAAATAATATTCTAATTTTAAATGTATTCTCAAGGAGAAATTACTTTACATTAGATCTTGAAAAGTATAGTATTATTTTGAGACATTCAATTTATACTTTTATATGTAATTTGGGTTAAATCTTGGAAATTTTAAAATTTTTACTTTTATTTGTAATTTTATTTTATATTCTTCATTTGGTTAATTAATTACTAAGATTTCATCCCCATACATAAAAGGATGAAAACCAAAGCTTAGCAATATTTTCTATGATTTTTTTTTTTATATAATTTTCATCCTCAATTACATTTAGTTTTCCTAATTTAATGGCCAAAACAAAAAGCCTAGTTTCCTAATTTAATAGCTAAAATGAAAAAAAAAAATCTAATTTTCCTAATTTGCATCATTTTTAAAAGAGTGGTGTTACCAATATGATATTCAAATCCATCATTCATGTGGTGATGCTGCCAATTTCATTCTTGTGGTGCAACCTCTTTATTCAATAATCAAAATTCATCATTTTTTTTTAATTTTATGGTTTATTGAAATACAATGTTATTTTTATGCTGGGAAATTAAAGAAAATAGAATTTTCAAGTTTTTCTTTAGGAACAAGAAAGAGCCCAGGCTCGAATCAATAAGACTTATTGTTACTTGATATTTTATTTTATGTTGTTAAATTATGGTCAATAAAAAAGATTAAGTTTTCTTTCAAGAAAAGAGAGTAAAAATGATAATGACCCCTGCTTTCAACCTATATTTTTACTAATCTCGGTGAAAATTACAAGCATGTAATGTCCTTTCAAGCTCTTAGAGTGGAAATAAAGAAGGTTGATGTTTTTGCTTTGGAGAGTGATCTAAGACTTTAGAAATCAATTTTGGGGTATATCCTGACCAACAAGATGAAATTCGTCAAGCTTATATCAAGTTTGGGCTATACCAACTCATTTCTACAAGTTCTCTTGAATACGTTCATAATAACGAACATTGATTTCTCCCAATTTGAAACAATTTATTCCCATATTGACTTGAGCTTTCGCTAAGCAAAAATACAACTTTTTGTTTTCACGTTTTCTTTTCAATTAATAATGAAGAGTATTGAATGTCGGAAAAAAATTTTTACGTTATATTTATTCACTCGAAACAATCCAATAAAGCCTAAACTTATTAAGAATTATAAATTGAAAATAGAACATGGAAGACAAAAAGTGGCATTCTAGCTTAGTGAAAACTCAAGCTAATTTGAGAATGACTTGTACCAAATTAGGAGAAATTGACATCCATTCTTATCAACATACTTAAGAGAATTTGTAGGAATGGATTGGTATGGCCCAAACTTGATGTAAGCATAATAAACTTCATTTGGTTGGTTAAAGGCTACTCCTAAATTGATTTCGAAGTCTCAAATCACACTCTGAAAAAAGAAGGATCAACCTCCTTTATTTCCACTATAAAAGTCTTAGAAAAATGTTCATAAGTTTAGTTGAAATAAAAGGTTGTGAAAGAGCGATCATTATTATTCTTTGACCCTCTTTTCTTTAAATGAGATTCAATCTTTTTATTGTCTGTAATTTAATATCCTAAAATAAAATATCAAATAATAATATATCTTATTAATTCAAGCATTGACTCTTCCCCGTTTGAAAGAAGAACAAAAAAAATTTTATCTTCATCAATTCTCCTGCATGGAAATAAAATTATATTTCAATAATCAATAAAATTGCAATTAAATGATGATTATAAAATTAAAAAAAAATGATGATGAGTTTCAATTTTTGAAGAAAAAAATCGTACCACATGAATGAAACTGACTTGAGATTCCATTATGTAAATTGACGCCACCACTACATGAATGATGAATTTCAATATCATATTTGCTCAACCACTCTTTTAAGAAAATGCAGTAAGATTACATACAAAAGTAAAATTTTAAAATGTTCAAGAAGGGCTATCGCTCCCTGGTATGGAAATTTACATAATACCTTTTACTTCCCCTCTTGGTATTAGGTGAGAGAACTGAAAAAAAGAAAAAGAAAAAACAATACTCTATTCCCTAATACAAAGGAAAGTTAGAAAAGGCTATTCATATTTTTACAATTGAAGATGTCTAAGTCTCAGATATTTTCAACAACCACAATAGCTAAGCATTATCATATTTTGTGAAAAAAAATACTAAATTAATATTTACACTTCTATTTATATTTAAGCTAATGTATTTATCTTTTAATAGACTAGAATTAAAAAAAAATTGTCAACCTAAGAATATATAAGCTGTCAGCAAAACACCAAAGGGATAATATCAAAAGGGAGATACATATATGTATATATATTTCAAGGATAGCATTGACGAGAGGTCTTTCCAGTCGAACAAGGGCCTGATGGGCATCTCAAAACCAAACAAACTGAATACTTGACTAGCTGAACAAGTTACCAAATACCAATATCTGAAAACCAAACAGCTTAAAATTCAGAAAGGTTTTCCTAATAAATCCCAACACTGATTGCGAGAGTGATTTTGTCGTCCACAATGAGTACATTTGCGAGGTATGCTTCTGTGATGAACCTCACCATTACAAGTAGAATTACGACCAAAACTGCTGGCACACTCATTTAAGGCAGATTCAAACCATAAAACACTATGATAAATTTCATTAAGAGATGGCATTTCAGCTTCTCTCAGAATCTGATATACCAATGGTTCAAACTCTGGCTTTAGCCCGGCTAGGAAACAGAAAGACAACAAGAAGTCATTTTGTTTCATCCTTTGTTCCTCATCATCAGTAATAGGTAATGCCCTGTCCACCACATACATCAGTTCATAGAAAGCATCACAATATTTCATAAGCGACCTGTTACCCTGTTTTAACCTTATAAACTTCACCCATAACTCAGAGTTTGGTACGGTCTCTAGAATATATAGGCCGAACATAGTCCCAGATTTCCTTACAGGACTTTCGACTAGTACAGCTGCACATGATTGCCATGTCTGGTTCCATGGTTTTCTCCATCAAATTAACTATCTGGGCTTCCTCCATTTTCCATACATTGATCTTTCTTTGATCACCTATAGGGGCTTCCTCGGTAAGATGATGTTCTATGCCAATGGCGGTCAAATATATTTCATGACCATCGCACCATTGGAAATTATTAGTGCCATTCATCTTCATATTCTCTAAATATGAAGGAAGTTCTAACTCCATGTGGATTGTCCAGGATCAAAGCAAATTCAGAAAACTGGAATTCTGCTAACTTCAACACAGTGGCTTACAACTTGTATCAAATTATGGAAACAGGTATAAAATCTTAACAAAACTCATATAGACTAGAAAAAGATAACAATCGTGACACGATCAGAAAACTAAGGAACATTATCAACTGATGCAAAGAATTACATTGCATCACTTCTAAAAGATCACAGTGAACTCAGATAAAACAGATTGCTGGTCAATTCATGTCACTTGACAAGCTGAAATTTCAGCCCAGCACAAGCCACAAGGGCATTGAATGGTGCTACTTGGTGACCATAAAACTGACCAATTCAGACCTTAGAGCAAGGTTTTCCTCAGCAGCAAATGTGGAGGGTGATTGCAAAGGGAATGCCTGGGCTCCCGCGTGAACTACTTGGCTCCTTCAATAAAAGGGTCACCTACATATTTTACCGTAATTAAGGATTTTTAACTACTTGGCACCTTCAAAATATAACATGCAATTATTTTTTGTAAGCCAGAATTTTACTATTGACTCTTTCAGAAGAATTTTTTTTTTACTTGTCATACGAACTAAATTTCTGTTCGTTAATTATAGCTTGAGTTCGGACTCTAATTTCATCTCTTTTATATAAACAATCTCTAATTCGCCTAGCTCGACCACAACCCTACGGGACATCAAACTGAAAACATTGTCGGATGACATTTGAACTGATCAGATGGTGAAGCGAACCAGATGAGGACTTATTTGATATTCCCCCTAAAATAAAGGAAAATAAGTAGGAGTAGCCCAAGGAAGCAAAATCTCCCTTAAAAGTTAGTAACATTCAGGACATTTAGGTCGAGATTTCGATCCCCAAAGGCACTAACAAGCAGATTTTCCGATATCTCAACATTCATATATCAGTGGCATCACAATATTAAACAAGCAGCAAAATAATAATAGAAAAAAACCAAACGAACTGTGAGAGACGGAAGCAGAAAAGATTACCACAAAGGCCAATCGAAGAAAAATACCAACAGACTTGTTTCAGACAAAAACGCAAGTGTTAATCAAAATTCTTAGCCCTAGTTTCCCGAATTTGAATTCCCCACAAATTACCGAACAAGTGTTTGAGACGGTTCTGCTGAATATCATGGACGTGGCTCTTGTGATCCTGCAGTTTCAACGGTTTCTGTTTTTTGTTTTGGAATTTAGTAGTCAAAAGGGCCTTATGGAATTAAATGGCCCCATTAATCAACCCTTGGATTGATGATCCATGGGCTAATGGCAATTTTGAGCATGCAAAATCTCATGTCCTTTCACTCGGCTTGTGAAATTTAATTTTCAGTTGATTAAATATTGTCAAATTATTTTTTTAAAATATGAAACTTTGATCAGATGTGGATGTCTCATGTGTGAATAAAAATGTAATCATATGTATTCTTTGGCACCTATTATTTGTGCTGCGATGTGGCAAGACAAGCAAAATAAAAGTTATCTTTTTTTCTTCTTCTTATATGCTCAATAAATAGCTAAAAGTAAATGGGATCATAATATTAAAATAGTCATAAATGGTCATTATTCCTTAAAATTTGAAACAAGCTGTTTTAATTATCTGTATTTAGCAAATTCTAGCTTATTTGCGGCATTTTTGAAACTTTTTAAAATAAAAATATGCTGTATTTTTTGTTTAACATTAGATGGTGCATGAAATTCATAAGAGGCTTTACTCATTTGAGAATTTAGAGATTTTTTGTTTTGTGGGAGTCCACGAATTCTCTTTTTGAGCTGTGAAGTAGAATACAGGTTCTACATTAGTTTTTTTTTTTTCTTTTAAATGTTGATTATTCAACCTTTTCAAGTTTAATCATCTACAAAATGATTTGAAATTTCCATTATTCCACGAAGGCTTTAATAATAAAACCCTTTTGGTTTTCAGCTCAGAGAAAATTACCAAACCGACAACCTTCCTATTTATACCTATAATTTTCTCTCGGGTAATTTTGTAGAAATTGGGTATTCCCCGTGCTTGGATCTAAAAGTTGGTGCCTAAAGTTTATTATTTTAAATCAATTCTTATAAGTTATTGCTTAGTTCTATAATTTCGTTTATTTGTGACTAACTGCTTAGTTCTCTAACTTCGTTTATTTGTGACTAACAATAGAGACCAAATTTTAAATATTTAGAAAGTATAAGGACTAATTTTAAAAAAATTATAAAAAACAAATTGAAAAATTTTAAAACTCCAATAAGGACTAATGTTTAATTTGTCGTGTATGTATACTAGTCTAAAAGGTTATAGATATTTCTTTATTTGTTCCACAGTTGTATTATCATTGTAACGGGCATGACACGACACTGTATTATTGATTTTGTTATACCTATCATTGTTATAATTGAACACTCTGAGAGGACCCTCATCAATCATCGAGGCCTCAGTTTCATTCACTCCCTGCCAAGTTTGACTTGATATCAGAGACCTTTCCTTCTTCGATTCATGGCTTCTCCAGACATTACCTCGTTTGCCACCTCCACCCTGAGTCCTCTACTCTCTAAAGCTTCCACGCTACATGCTTCCTCTAATCAAGTAGCTTCTTAACTCCAAATCCCTTTGCGAAGTTTACTCTGATTGACAATTATAAGATGAAAATTATGAACTGAGTATCCTCTACATTTCATTACTCTCCTAACAAGTTATCAATGAAAGATACCTTATATGCTTGGGATATTACTAAAAATTTGCCTCGTTCATCTAAGCTGGCTTATGACAATTATTGCCTTGTGGAATTTGACTCTGATGGTTTTTACTGTGAAGGATAAGACAACGAGGAAGATCCTATTGTGGGGGAAAGTTAGTGAAGGTCTTTATAAAGTTAAAGAAAAAGATAGAGGGGGTTCCATCACTACCTTTCTAATACTAAAGAAAAAGAAAAGTGGCATCAAAGCTGAGGCATCCATCTTCTCGAGTTCTACAAGAAGTTTTACATGAGTGTAATGTAAAAAAACTAGTTTAAATGAAAATATTAGCTTATGTGAAGCTGGTCAGTTAGGTAAATTGCATTGTCTTCCCTTTACATCTTCTCCCTCCCATACTACTCAGCTACTTGAATTGATACAACCTGGCCTTTAGGGGCCATTTCCAATAAAAATCCACTTCTAGCCATAGATTATATATACACTTCATTGATGATTTTAGTCGCTACACTTGGGTCTATTCACTAGAACATAAGAGTGATGCAATGGAGCTTTTACACAGTTCATGAATATGGCAGAAAAGCTGTTTGACAGAAAGATTAAGATAGTTCAAAGTGATTGGGGAGGAGAAATTCGAAGCTTCTTAAAGATTTTGCCAAATTTCGGAATACTTCACAGACTCTTGTGTCCATATATGTCCTGTCAAAATGGTAGAGTAGAGTGTAAACACCGACATATTATCAAGTTGGGCTTGACATTGTGAGCCTAAGCACACATGCCTTTCCACTACTAGTGGGAAGCATTTACTACTACAATATACTTGACAAATAGAATCCATACACCTATTCTACAGAACTCCTCTCCACATTACAAACTCTTCAACATGAAACCCAAACATAAGGCTTTGAAGATGTTTGGTAGTGCCTGCTTCCCCTACCTTGGGCCTTACAACCAACACAAGCTTCAATATCACACTCAAAAGCGTATGTTTCTTGGGTACAGTGGAAACCATAAAGGATATAAATGTTTATGACCCACTGGAAGGATTTATATTTCCACACGTTATTTTTAATGAAGATGATTTTTGCTTTGCTACAAGATTTATTAATACCAGGCAAGTCTAACAGGAAGAAGTAGTAGCAACTTCATTCTTCCCTACCATTGACACTCAGAGATTAGTTAGTCTTTCTCTAAACAACAACTAGCAATCATTACACTCTAATGGATATTATCCTATAGCAGATCTAAACAACGAAGCATCAACAGGTTCTACAGTAATTCAGTCATCTGCTGATTCTAAAGCTGATATGGCAGTTCATAATATTGTTGTCTCTCAGGAATTTCAAACTAATTCTCATCCTATGGTAACAAGGACTAAGAAGCGGATCTACAAACCAAAAGTTCTATATGTTGGCTTGACAAATCTTGCTGATCAGTCACCCACGAATGTTGAGAAGCACTAAAAGTACCACACTGAAAAGAGGCAATGACCTCTAAATTCAATGCCCTTGTCAAAAATTAAACATGGGTTGTTGTCCTTTATCATCAATAAAATGTAGTAGGAAACAAGGGGGTTTTCAAAATAAAATATAACCCTTATGGTACCATCTCCAAACACGAGGATTGTTTAGTTACAAAAGGCTTTTAACAAGATCCATCAGTTCATTTCTTAAATACCTTCAGACTAGGAGTAAAAGTGACTGCTGTAAGAGTCGTATTGCCAATAGCTGTAATGATGAACTGGAAAATTATGCAGTAGATATCAATAACACATTTCTAAATGGCCTTCTTGAAGAGGATGTCTTCATAGAGTTTTTAGAAGGCTTTGTAGATCTTTTCAAGCCCAACCATGTCTGCAAGCAGGAAAAAGACGTTATCTTATTTGTTTATAGAGATGAAAAACATATTATGTTCATCCTAATTTACATGGATGATATCCTTGTTATAGGAAACAACACTAAAGGATTGAAGGATACCACACAAAGGCTAAATAATCTGTTTGCTCTAAAAGACCTTAGGCCAATTCACTACTTTTGCAGTGTTGAGGTCTTCAGAAATGATACAAGAAGATTCTACTTGAAGCAGAAACAATATATCTCTGACCTCCTCTGTAGATTCAACAAGGAAAATGCCTCTCCATACCCCACACTCAGCATTGCAGGGAAAATGGATCCCACTTGTTATAAAAGATTGGTCGGGGCACTCAATACATCATGAACACCAGGCTTGATATTAGCTTTGCTGTGAAAAAGTTTAGCCAATTCCTTAGCAAACTTACTCCTATGCATTGGCAAGTTGCCAAGAGGGTCGTACAATACCTTAAAGAAACTTTAAACTATTTTTTACACATAAAACCATCAGAGTTCCTCACCCCTATGGGTTACTTTGATGTGTTAGAATATTTTTAATATTATATGGATTAACATTAATTATGTTATTAGATCAATTTTATGTTATAACTAATTGGGCAATTGATATTGTAATTTATAAACTAAGAATGGACTAGGTTTTATTTTATTTGTGAAAAATCAGTGATGAGTTCGATTATCCACAAACCCACTAGGCAGAAATCCAACCCACAACCCAAGAGTATTAGTAATCATCCCGTCAGATTACTAATTTGAGATTGTTACTCAGAGAAAGATTTAATGTGCTTATTTTGATTAGTTAATTAAATGAGAAATTGTTTTAAAGATTCTGAAGGATTTTATTTTAATAATATTGATTAATTATATTATTAAAATAAAACCCTATAAATAACACACCGAAACCCTAATTTTCATATACTAAATCTATCACTCTCTCTCTGTCGTCAAAATACTCTGAGAAACGCTTTTAGGCATTGTGGGTTAAACTTATTAGACTTAACTAATACTCAGATCAACGATGTCATCTTCATCAAGTCAGATTGTTGATTTATTTATTCTCCCAATTTGTGATCATGTTCAATTACATGTTCTAATTCCGCTATTAAATGGTATCAAAGCCACGGTTTGATGGACTATGAAATTTTTTAAATTTCCTTTATCTAATCTCATCTTCGTAACATAATTTAGCATATTCTAGTTTCTCTTCTTCCTTTTCCTTCTTCTTCTTTTTAAATGGTCTTCATGGTAATGTAAGGGTAAAAAAGATTGGCTATGGTGTGAAAATATAGTTGAGTATAGAACACACCATAATATTGTATAACCAATCCCTTTTAGTTTATGATAATTTATCTTGAAATTTTGTCACCATGACCTTCCATGAGTCCATTGAAGGTCAACGAAGGATAGAATTAGAGAAGAATGAGGCTAGGTAAATATTTTGAAATATCTAGGGAAATATTGTGTAAGCTATAACAAGCTTAGGATAAGAATTTTAACCTAAAAAATTTTATGTAAAGACTAGACATAATACGGAACAATATGTTCAGTTCACTCTCCCTGATTATGTGTAAATAAATTATAATCAATTTTTTTGCGTTAATTATTAGATTTTATTCCTAATTTAAACACATATGTTAAAAGGAATAGGTTGTGTGTGGAAATTGTAATAACTTTGGTTCACATACACTTATTAATTGTGTGCTTACCTATTGTGGGCCCAATCATGTGATATGTCTTTTATAAATTAATACTGTATTTGTCATTTAATTTCTTACATTTTTTGAATAATTTAATTACCATTATTAGGGATCAGTCTAAATATTATGATAAGTCTACTAGAAAGAGTGTATGTAAATATTATGTTAACAATGGACATACCCTATCGGTATAACATTGTCAATATAATTTTGTGAATAAGGCCTATTTGTGGCTTGTCAGCAGCGATTTGCTGATTTATGTATTCATGGTTTCTCATATCCTATTGATATGGAAATTGTGGGTGCATTTTGTGTCATTTCTCTCGATAATGAGCTTCCTTGGTATGTATGAGTTTTCTTGATTTATCATAGTACAAGCCCTTAGGTAGGATATGATGAGTATTTTGTTACACAGTTGCTGAAGCTAAGTCTTGTTACGGAAACTTTGTTATATATATGATTATGTGTCTGGGACATAATTATATGTTTCCTATTTGTTTTTCCCTCAGCGTCTCTGTTCTTGCAACTATTTATGGTGAAAACTCTGAACAAAATAGACTACGATAATTGGATTGAATCCCTTGATATGTATCTAGTGATCACCAATGGAAGTTTAGATATGAGAGAACCTAAGCCAGCGGATCTCACTGCTGAGCCTATCGCTGTTGACAAGGCTTACCATAAGCAGTGGTATGAGTCTAATAAGATTTGTTTGACTGTCATTAAGTATACGATTGAAAAGACTATTAGACAAAGTATTACTAAGAAAGACATTGCAATTGAATATTTCAAAGCGGTTAGTAAGAAATTTAAGAAGTTTGAAAAGACTTAAAAAGACCTATTATCTCTATTTGGTAGATAACACTCATTATGACGAAGTGTCAGGAGTGTGTGAGCACATGATGAAGCTTGTTAACTGCTACAACAAGTTGAAATCCTAGATGTGGACTTGGATGAGAGCAACCTAGTTTATAGAGTTCTTTAATCCCTTTCTGCTGAATATAGGGTCTTGAGAACCACTTATAATTCTCAATAGTTAGAGTGGTCTATTAATCATATGATGTCCAAAATGACCTAAGAGGAAGAATCAATAAAGAAGGTGAATTCTCATAATTAATGAACTATATTTCACATGGTTCATCTAACAAGGCTGGAAATGTGAAATTGAAAAGGAAAGAAAGTGAAGGCAATGCCTATGGCAAGAAACCGTATGGACTTAAGAAAAGCAATAAGAATAATAAATCATCCTTGGATTGGAAGAAAGTTCAATTACAGTTAGTTATGTAAGCACTGTAATCACAGATGAAGACTTGTATGAGGAAGTGTTGTGTGTGGATGATATCCTATTGGTCAATAACTCAGTGTGCTTATTAAATGAGACAAAACACATTTTGTCATGCTACTTTGATATGAAAGATCTAAGTGAATCTTTTTTTTATTTTGAGAATTCAAATTCACCGTGATAGATCTTATGACATTCTTGGTTTGTCTCAGACAACCTATATTGAACGAGTGCTCAAGAAATTTGATATGTATTCTTACACTCCTTGTGCACTTGTATAGAGTGGTGATAGATTGTTTAAATTGTTATGTCCTAAATGATGAAGAAAGAACTTTGATGTGCAAAGTCTCATGTGAATCAATTATTAATAGCCTAATATATAGGCTCAAGTGTGCACACATTTGAACATTATTTTTCCTTGCTGGTGTGCTTGGCATATATATTTAAGTAATTCTGGGCATGATCATTAGAAAGCTACAGAGACAATTATAATGATCTTGAACCCACTTCTGATTACATCTATACGATGTTTTTGAAGGAGTTGTTTTGTTGAGAAATGTCAAATAGACATTTACAGCTGCCTTATATATATATATATATATAAGAGTGAAGAGTATGTCGCTAGTTTTGTGATGGTCATTCGTTAAAGAATATGGTCAAGGAAATCAATTTCCATTATGTGTATATTTTAAGTTTTGACCATTTTGTTGCGACATGACTCTATTATACGCTTTTCTTAAAAGTTACAGGAATTTCAGTTGCATCAAATTTTGACACTCAATTCCTATTTGTTGAAAAGAAGATCTATATATCTCATACTCATTTTAGGTGATCCGTCTACCAACACAAACCCTTTAGAGTTTTGGAAACATATGACTCTTAGGTATATTCGAATTTTGATGTGTTGTTTTGGTGAGAGTCTAAGTTGTGTTCTTAATAAACACTTTGGCATATTTTGGCACTTATAACATTTATTTCTCTATCGAATTCAATGTCTTGGTTATGCCAAAATTTTAGATATAATTCAGAATTGAAATCATTAATAACAATGCTTTCTTTATCGGATTCAATATCCTTGATCCATGATTTCATTTCTGAATTTTTGTTATTTCAGACTCGCATGGTTCACATTTGTAGTGAGCGCATGATGACGGATCTGTTGACCAATGCCTACCCATGGGAGTAATTCAAATTGTATAACTCATATGGGTCTTGTTGAATTTTGATGTAGCCTTGGTCTAGTGAGAGTATGAGTCGAGTCCTTAAGGGGCTTTTATGGTGCAATTTGACACAAATTTATAAGTTGAGTCTTTAAGAGGCTTTTGCAGTACAGTTTGACACCAAATCTCTAAGTTGAGTCCGAAGGGGACTTTTGCATTGTAATATGATGCTTTAAATGTCATTTTGTATTCCATTCTATTCAGATATTGAAACTAATCTATGACAATGTTAATATTACTTGTTTCCCTATCGGATTCAGTGATCTTTGTGTGTAGTTTCATTTCTGAATTTTATATAGTTTATAAATATACACATATCCATATGTTTATGTGAATATTAATTGCCTAATTATGTATTTTTTTATTGACCTAATAATTTAATTAATGCTATCCAAGTGGGAGATTGTTAGAATATTTTTAATATTATATGGATTAACATTAATTATGTTATTAGATCAATTTTATGTTATAACTAATTAGGCAATTGATATTGTAATTTATAAACTAAGAATGTACTAGGTTTTATTTTATTTGTAGATAATCAGTGATGTGTTCAATTATCCACAAGCCCATTAGACAGAAACCCAACCCACAACCCAAGAGTATTAGTAATCATCCCGTCAAATTACTAATTTGAGATTGTTACCCAGAGAAAGATTTAATGTGCTTATTTTGATTAATTAATTAAATGAGAAATTATTTTAAAGATTCTGAAGGATTTTATTTTAATAATATTGATTAATTATATTATTAAAATAAAACGCTATAAATAACACACTGAAACCCTAGTTTTCATATACTAAATCTGTCATTCTCTCTCTCTGCTGTCAAAACACTCTGAGAAACGCTCTTAGGCATTGTGGGTTAGACTTATTAGACTTAACTAATACTCAGATCAACGATGTTGTCTTCATCAGGTCAAATTGTTGATTTATTTATTCTCCTAATTTGTGATCATGTTCAATTACATGTTTTGATTCCGCTATCATGATCAATATTGTGCTTCTTGCCCAAATGACAGAAAGTCTACAAGTTTTGTGTATGCTTCAGAGACTCATTGGTTTCTTAGTTTTTGAAGAAGTAGAAAGTCATAGCATGCTCAAGTACTGAATTGGAATACAAGTCACTAGCTAATCTAGCAGCTGAAATGGCTTAGGTTCAACCATTTCTAACAGAAATTGGCTTTCCACCAATACAAGTTCCTGTATCTTGGTGCCATAACATCAATGTCAAAGCTCTAGCGTCTAATATGGTTCTACATAGTAAGACAAAACATATAGAAATTGATGCTCACTTCGTGCATTATAGGGTCCTTGCTAAACAACTTGTGGTTCACCATGTCCCTACTACTAATCAAACAACAGGTTGCCTAAATATGTCTTTATGTCACTCACAATTTTGGACGCTAAGAAGCAAACTCGAAATCTTACCATCACCCATTTGTGTGAGGGGGGGATATTAGATCATGATTAGTAACTTAAGCTCTATGTCTATAAGGCTGTAAATATTTCTTTATTTGTTTTGCAACTATATTATCATAGTAATGACCATGACACATGGCACTATACTATTGATTGTGTTATACCTACCATTTTTGTAAATGAACACCCTTAGAGTACCCTCAATAATCACCGAGGTCGTTAGTTTTATTTTTCTCACTCAGTGTGAAGTTTGACTTGAATCATTAATTTTCCCTAGTATTAAAGTCAATTCTAATATATGTAAAATCCAATAATAAATTTTAGTTTTGAATGCATGAAACTCCCTTTTACTTAAGGACTTTTGCAATTTAGTCTTGAACTTTAAAACTTGATTAAGTCCCTTGAATGTTTTAGATGGATAACAAATGATAGAATAATAAAGAATATAATGATCAAAGGTGATGAACTACTTATTGGGAGTTCTTTTAAAAATATATTAGAATGACAGATGAAAATTTTTTAGACTCTTTATTTTCATTCAAAACTCATTTCTTTTTATCCTCCAAATTAGGAAGTTTTAGATAGAAGGACTAGGTGATATTATTACAATTATATTATTTTAAACATATTTTAGTTATAAGGGTGAAATTAAAAAAAATTAATTTATAAGTCATGCAATGTCATTAATGACAACCTCCCTTTTATCATTTTTCTTAAGTATTGAAATGACATTTACCTTGTCATTACAGGTCTTGTTACTCTATTCCAATTCATTATTTTGCCACTCAATTTTACTTTTTTAGAAATTCACAAACATAGCCCTAAATTTGTATATTATATTTATGCAAGATGTTCTTTTTATCAGTAAATATGATAGGAAAAAAAGAAATCATCTTTCATACAATCCATAATTGGCTTGTTTGTAGACATACCTATGTGGACCAATGAAGATTTGTCACGTACATTGCTGGCTGATGCTAACTATTCAGGGAAGAAAAAATGACTGGATTGGCAAGATATTTGTTGTAATTTCATTGTGGCCTAGATAATTTTTTCATTCTAGATCCTCAAGAATTGTGAATTAACTAGGTTTCCCATAATTTTCAATATTTGGTTTATCACCCAAAAAATTGCATATTTTGTTGAAACCCCCAATCTTATATCAACAAAAAGTCTTTAATTTTAATATTCACAATATTTACTAAACTTTCTCGAACCAATGTTGCATATAGGCATTTCCTAACAAGCAAAATACCCCTTTTGAATAAAAACAAAAGTCCCTAAATTTTCTTCGTTATAATAGGCATTCAATTTCCTTCACCTTGACTAGCATCATGTTAAGAATCCAAATATTCAGTCTAACTCCATAAGATTTTCGATGTATATGCCAATAAAAAAGCCATGTTACATGAATGTGAGTATAGGCTGCCCATATTGAAATTTTAAACTTGATGGATAACTTGCGCAAGTTGAAATTTTCTTATTTTATCTAACTTTTAAACATAGTCACAAGTTAAAAGAAAAAAAAAGATATACTTAAATATAGGCGGCCAAATATTTTTTTAACTATTGAAAGATTGCAAAATTGCCAATTTCGCCTTTGAAAGCCTCTAAATTTTGTCCTATAATGATTTTCCACAATCAATTTGGTCCTTGAAATGACATTTTTGCAAAGAAAAAAAAAAGCTTGGATTTCAGGTCAAACTCCTTTTTATATTATCCAAAAAGTTCATAAAAATACAAAAATTCAAATAATAAGTTTTACAAATGCTAATAGATAACTTCTAATAAGATAAATTAATTTTAAAAAGGGGTCTAACAAAAAGATAATTAAATTCAAAATAAAACTATTTAAATAATTCTAATTCCTATGTTTACCCTTAATTTTAATTTAGAAATAATTAATATCAATTTTACTAATAATCATTTCACACTATCCATTATAATGTGATTATAGTTATAAAGTATTGTGAAAGTGATGCAATTATGTCGTTCAAATCTTTGAAAAGAGGGGGACTAAAATGTAATGAGCAAAATTGATTATTTAGGATAGTATTTCTTAACTGTTTAATTATTATGAATATAAATAACAAGTGAAAAATAACTAAAAAATATATGAACATAATAGTACATATATATATATATATATAATTATTTTTAAATAATTATATAAAATTGACAAATAGGGATCTTATGAGACAAAGAATATGATGCTTGTCTTTGTTCGCAAATTATAAGAAAAATTTTTCATTTATCCCTATTCTCATGGAGAAAAAAAATTCTCCCAATGGGCTTCTAAGATTAACCTATTTTATAATTACATTTTGAAAGGTAGTCTTATTTACGGTGATTAAGTTCTCCAATAATAATAAATATTTTTCTCCTCATAACTATTGAATTCCTTTCAATTCAATCAAATTGTTGCAACTGAAGATCCATCCTCTTCAACCATATTTGAAAGCTCGTAACTCTAGCTCTCAAGTGGAAGATGCCTTAGAGGACATGGAAATTAGGCTATGGGAAAGGAATGGTTGGTTGGCTGCTTAACATAATGATTGGCTTCTCATTAAGACTGCTTATTGATTATCATAAATAGTTAACCGATCATCATGAGTGGTTAACTATTTATCATTATAGCTGATTGCTCATCATATATGGTTGAGTGTTTAACATGAGATAATGGTGAGCACCAATTTAGATGCTTTGACAAACTTAGTTATACTTGGTCACTTTAGACTAAATTGAATTAGGCCAAATGAAAAAAAATTATATCTTTTATTAGATTAGGTTGAGTTTTGAGTTCATTCAAAATTTAAGATGACTCGACTTGATATCTATTTTTATTTTATTTTGTTGTTTTTAATAGTTCATTTAAATAAATTTTAGTTATGATTAATTTTTAAAACTTTCATTCTTTTTAAATCTTAACTATTTTTAAATTCTAATACTAATTTTTCACTCATTCTATTATCTATTTTAAATTTTTCAATTTCTTCTTTTAAAAAAAACTTTTTTAATTAAAAAAATAAACCTAATTTGACCCAATCATTAATCAAGCCTACACAGGATAGCTGGGTCTCGGGTTCATAGTAGATCCATGATATAACTGAATCAAGTCTCGGGTTTCTAACCTGACGGGTGAACATGCCTATCATGAGGTGGTGATACAGGAAAAGAATTATGTTAGAGAATTAGTTTAAGTTTTAGTGTTTTGTGGTTCTTTAATGAAAATTTTCAAATTTATAGATTATGATTATGAAAGAATATAACATTTTCATGGTCCCGTTCTAATTTAAATAATTATTCGGCTCTCAACTAAATATTTAATATTATAAAAAATTGTTTTTCAATTTATTTTATCATTTTCAAAATCAGGTGGGTCATATAATACCATTATTACAGAAGATGGACCCAAAAAAGAAATGCTGCGCAAGTTTTATGCACATGTCTGAGGTTTCATTCCTAAACAACAATACAGTACTCCTGCGCTCGGTAAATCCGTTTGTTCTTGGTAGCGTAAATTCCCTCCCCCTTTTCTCTGTTCCCCGGAAGCCGCCTCGTGTGACTGGAAGGACCTTCATTTCGTACTGCCTTTTCAGTGTATTCATGCTTGATTTTTCAGTTTAGGCATTCATTGCTCTCCATCATGTCTCATGCTAATCAATTTGTTACAGCATTTTCTGGGTTTTCGACTAACCCTATTATTGATTCTCGAACCAAGTTTTTCTGGGTTTTAACAATTTTTAACTATTTTTCGTTTATCGTGGGTTTCAGATTTCACGGGGGACAGAGTTGATACTCACCATTTCGCGAGAATATTGCTGCTGAGATCCAGCAGTACGTTTTTCTTGCTTTGTCGCTTTGCACCAAACTGTCCATAGGTCATTTCCAATTTTCTTAGGAGCCTAAGATTGTGTAAACAGTTTACATGCATTGCCTTATCGATGTCGATTATTGTTTTTATGGTAAATGCCAAAGCAACTGTTAAGCGTGTTAACCCCAAAAGGAAAGTGATTCTGTGCTCGAATTTCGGTTTCTTCTAGATTATTGTTTCTATTTTCTAGATATTAGGTCACACATACGGGTTTTTACAGTCTATTCTGATATTGGAATCAATACTTTGTTTGATAGCTTCAGGCTTCTACCATAACAAAGCAAAACTCCACCAGTCATGAAACAACAAGATGCTGTACTAGATAAACCCAATTCACATCCAAAGAAAACAATTCCACCTTACATGAAAGCAATATCCGGCTCGCTCGGAGGTGTTGTGGAGGCCTGTTGCCTGCAACCCATTGATGTCATTAAGACCAGGTTGCAACTTGATCGATCTGGAAACTACAAGGGAATAATTCATTGTGGTGCCACAATATCACGTACAGAAGGGGTGCGGGCCTTATGGAAGGGATTGACACCTTTTGCTACACATTTGACTTTGAAGTATGCACTTCGAATGGGTTCAAATGCAGTGCTTCAATCAGCATTTAAGGACTCTAAGACTGGGACTCTCAGCAGTCAGGGGCGGCTTCTTTCAGGATTTGGTGCTGGGGTCCTTGAGGCGCTTGTGATTGTTACTCCATTTGAGGTTTGTGACTTTTATGGTTTTAGATGTCATTGTTAATTAGATAGCACAATTTAGCTTTCATTAAGTTCGATATGGATTGAATTTAATTACTGTTTAAAATTATCCAAAAGTTATTAGCAATGTATGCTATTGCCACCTCTGGGAATAGACTTTAGCTTAAATCATCGTATTGGTTGAACAATTTATTGGCTGTTTCTGGATTTTGAGAATTTGAGGGAACTATGTTCGGATGAGAGTGTTAAATAACTTAGATTGACATATATTTTTACCCTGTTCAAGACTTGCCTCCTTTTTCTGTTTTGTCCGCAAATTCAAACGGAAATTTTGCAAGGGGGAAGTCCTTATTCTTATCATTGCTTTCCCCACTTTAATAATTCTGCTGATATTGAGTTGATTGGATGGTCTTGTTCTTGGCTTCTGGTTATCCTATATACAATTTTTCTGTAGAAAATCTCAACTCTGACATTGTTAGTGCTATAATAATTACGTGTATAATGTTTAGTTTAATGAAGTGACAGTCACTCTATGGGTTGACCAACATGACTAAGTCTTGATGAGTTTAGTATTCGGTAAAACACACTCTTGACTTGCTATTAGTATTTTGAATCTTAAAGGACATTCTTCTGCTGGACTATTCTTCCCCCTCCCTTTCTTATCCAGATTTTGTGTTTGCGGAAGAAATTATCAGTAAGAAATCAAAAAGGGTAGTGGACTGCTAATCTTCATTTGTCGTCCCTTGTACCTGACAAGCATGTATTAACTTTTTTAGTTCTCATTTTCATTACTCCCTCAATCTTGTATATTGCATTTTTAATTGGAATTTAGGCCTTTTGTTACATGAAAGAATAACGAAGTGAACTAAAAAATTTTTTATAGTTTGCTGGTTGAAATTAACAAGTACCCTTTAGTGTCACATAATAAGGACATGCTCTTGCTTTCTGGTTGCCTATCGCCCTAATGAACAAAGTTGTTTGATTTTTGTTTCTCTCATTCCTGTTGCTATACAAGTTACTAGATTGCAATCCCATTTGACGTTTACATTATCAATATCTATGCATTATTTGTCTTTGTTGAATGATGCGGTGGTTAAAGTTGGTAATTTAGCACCACATCTTCTTGTTACAGGTGGTGAAAATCAGATTGCAGCAACAGAGAGGCCTAAGTCCTGATCTTTTGAAGTACAAAGGTCCTGTGCACTGTGCTCGAATGATTGTAAAGGAAGAAGGTCTTTTTGGGCTTTGGGCTGGTGCTGCTCCAACCGTAATGCGTAATGGGACAAACCAAGCTGCCATGTTCACGGCCAAAAATGCTTTTGATGTGCTTTTATGGAAGAAACATGAAGGTGACGGGAAAGTACTCCAACCATGGCAATCTATGATTTCTGGTTTTCTTGCAGGTACAGCAGGCCCTATCTGTACCGGTCCTTTTGATGTAGTCAAAACAAGGCTGATGGCTCAGACCCGAGGGGGAGGTGAACTAAAGTACAAGGGTATGATCCATGCCATCAGAACAATATATGCAGAGGAAGGACTTCGTGCCTTATGGAAAGGTCTGTTGCCTAGGCTCATGAGAATCCCACCTGGCCAGGCCATTATGTGGGCTGTGGCTGATCAGATAACTGGATTTTATGAGAGGAGATATCTATAAAATGCTTTTCGCATTGTTTTTCTGCTTGCTCTGACTTATCAACTTTATTGCAAAGGCATAAGTCAATAATTCATTTAGCATCTTATTCGCATCTTATTCGAGGTTTATTTCTTTAACCCCTTGAATCAGATGAGTGAACCACTGGGGTAAGTACTAACACTTTGGCCCTTAGCAAATAACTTCTAGCCGGGAAAAGGGTTCTTATTTATTGTTACTAGCAGGATTGTTGCTAACTGAAAATTTGTCAAATGCTGATGTAGCGTGTGCTGTACCCAAATATTTCTTGATGTCAAATTCTTGTTGCTTCTATTGCATTGATTCATGGAAAGCAAAAATTTTCTTGTTCCATACTCTGCTAATCACCGGTATCACAAATTCAGAATTCTGATCTCCTTCATGAACATATACAGAAGAGTGCTTTCTGTTTTGTTTGTTTAATACCTAAACATAGAATTACTATTTTTGAAAGAACTTGATTTTAGTCCTTCAGAAATAGGATTTTTTTTTAGTCCATCAAATTGTTCTTTGAATTTGGCCTCTCTCAAAAATGAATATTTTACATTTAAGTTTCTTATAAATAAAATCGTTATTAATAATATTCTTTAAAATATGTTAGTTTTAAAGATATAAAAAAAGATTATTAATAATAATTTTATTTAAGAGATCATATTAAAAAAAAAAAAGAGTCTTTTACGAAGAATTAAATAGAGAAATATACCGTTTTTAAGCTACTAAAATGGATGGAGTTCATTGGTTCAGTTTTCTTGTGCCTCCTCAGTCCTTCAAAGAACCTCTGATCTTAAAGTGAATAGATAACAAAGTGGTAATTCAAAGAAGGGATCCATTCTTAATCTTTAGAACTCAGCATCATCGCGTTTTGGAAATCACTGCTGCCCATTATGATGGGCCGTGCGTAACGGAAGATTCTGAATCAAGTTATGTAAATGGCTCAACAATTACATATTGGGCCCTAAGCCCAATTACCACTCACTTGTCCTCGTGGAGTACCCTGCCCTGTAGGGGAGAATGATTATTGACTGTTTAGCAGTATATGAGTTAGTCGAAAAAATTATCCAATTTGTTATAAACTATTCATTATGCCAAGTATTTTATAGTTGCTATCCAAATGTTGCCACTTATGCTTGTTCCCAGAGAAATGAGTTTCTCTTGGACAATCTATAATTTTAAATTAGTATAGGAAAATTATGAATATATCTTAAATCTGTTTTATTTTAGTTTGTTTAAATATGTGAAAATCACTCTAGAGTTTTATATACCTTTTTTAAAATGGCAGAAAAATATGGATGATAGCCATATAAAAAAAAATAACAAAGAATTAAAATATTTTCAGGAACTAACTACACACTCCAAAAAATTTGAGAATTATAGTTAAGTAGGTTTACAAATTTAGAGACATGTTTATTAATTTACTCTAAATGTAATTCCTAAATATTCATTATGAAATGATTTAGTAGTAAAACATAACACACACGCATGTATAGAGTTGAACACTTCATGTTTGAATCTTTCTTTATTAAAGTTTTGTCCCATAAAAACTAGGGATTTTATTTCCTTCTTTTGTTTACATAAGAAACCTGAGATTTTAGTTGTATAAGCTATTTTTATTTTTATTTTTTAAAATAAATTCTTCAAGACGTTTGATAGCTACTTGAAGGAATAACCTTAAAACCACAAAATTTCAAATATCTAAATTTTCTAAAATGGTTGTGTTGTCTTGTGACGTTGCAAAGTTGTTGAATCCAATAACCTTTGGATCAGTCCCTGTCACGACTTGGGGACTTAGAGCAATGCCAAACTATTTTAGTTTATTTAATTATAATATGATCAAATACACAAAACAAATTAAAACTTGAATAACTCAATGGTAGCTACCCCGTAATTGTCATGAAGGTCGAATTCTTTGAAGTTTTTATGGGTTATTTTTTTTTATAAAGTTAGAAATAAATTTAAAAAATAAAAGTGATGAAATGAAAAGAAAATTTATGTGTACTCTCACTCCTATGTGTTATTATTTCTTTAAATTTTATTAAAAAAATTTTGAAAAACAAGAGATGTAGAAGAATCATATTCAATATTATGTGTGGCTTTTCAGTCAATAATTTCTCTACCAAAGCAATTGATTCCAAATCAAATGACGTATTACATCTGTGAATGCAACGTCATTTACAATGGCGAATTAGACTACTAAAAATATATGTCATATATTGTAAGTAATTATTAAGGAAAAGAATTATAAAGTAAATTAATTAATGTGTGAAGAAAAACAAGCACTAGACCCTTTTTCCCTCTTGGGATACTTGGATTTTTCTCCTCAATCTCTTGGTCACTTCTCACTTGACTCAGTGGAGTCAATTCTATGCTTCCTGAGGTAGTATTAGTGATGCAAGCATGAAGTGTAATGTAAAATAAATTCAATTAAAGAATTTTTTTTTAAAAAAAACGTCTTTATCTTTTTTGGTGAATAAAATATCGATATAGATAAGTTAGTTAGATATTATCACTCAAAATATTTAGTAGTAGGTAGAAGATATTTTTTCAGCCTTGTCCTTAATTTTACCAAATCTACAAGTCAAGCGCCACCTCCATTAAATTATTTTGTCCAGTTAAGTTTTTTGACCCAGGAAAATAAAATTTGTGTACGAGTGAAAAAATGGGGGTGAAAAACAAATATCGCGCTGTGTGAAATATACCTTTGTAGTGACTTTAGGTCTTATATTGATAGGAAATACTATATATATAAATATAAAATGTGTTAATACGACTAAAAGCCCCTGAATTAAATGGTTTAATTTAGTTGTATTCTTTAAAAATATTAAAAAAAAAACTTACAATACATCAAAAGGATTTTTTTTTTTTGAAAAGAAATAAGACAATTATTCAAATTGATTTTGCATAAACCATACTATACACAATTAGAATTGACTAGATCTACACCACTGGCTGGCTGCCTCAAATTACTATTATCTGTCATTGCATGGAAGATTTACCTTCGCATAAGAAATGTCTCTTCTTTTCTGACCTATACCAAACAAATTGAAGGATAGTTCCTCCACTATTCCCTTCTCTTGTCATTGTCTTTCTCTTGTACTATTTTATTTCTTTTCCTTTCCCTCCCATATACCAAACAATATGCTTTAGTCCATATTCATATTAGCCTTTGTTTGATCTTATTGTCTTTGACATGGTAGTACATGGCAGGGGACCAATCCCTTCACCCAACTTCTCCTTTTTGTGGCGTAGAATGAATGATCTCAATTTATCAAATAAAGTGAGGGGATCAATCTATGAAATAGAAAGAGAGAGAAAAACGGAGATATACCTAAGAATAGCTTTAGTAATATAATTAATTAATTTAATAAGATGATTACTGACAAATTTTATACATTAAGTTTGGGTCTCTATATAATAAACTTATGAATAATTTAATTTATTACAAATTATTTACTATTTATATAGACTCAGTCGATACATAGTGAGAGAAAAACTGAATGCTCAATTATTAATATAAAAAAATTACTCAAATAGTTAATTAATAGATAAATAAATTAAAAAATTGATAAAAATATAAAATTGGTCATCTATACTTTGTAAAAATTTAATCTATTATAAATTAACAATGACAAATCAATTCTTCACAAATTTAAATTTATATAAAATTAATTCCTTCATTTCAATTAATATGAATTAATTTTACATAAAATAAAATTTATTATCATGATTAGTTTGTAAAAAATTAAATTATCACAAAGTATAAAATAAGAGACTTATTTAATATTTTTCTTTTTAAAAATTATTTCAACATTTCCTTCTCACTAAATTCATCCTCGGATGGACCAAGTGTGTACCTTTAGCCACAATCCATGTCGGCGGAAAGGGAGTCACACTCACTAGTTGATCAGAAGGCACAGTTCATGCACACGCCATCCTCACGTTAGAATTACCTCAATATGCAGGAGAAGAAGACGAAGAAAAGGAAAAAACCAAAGTAAGAAAAAGAAATGTCGAAGTTGAAGTTTGGAACAGCTAGGTTATGGTTGAGAAGTAGAGAAGAGACAAGTCGAGGTTCTGAACGTTGACGTCGAACGTGGAACATCATATATTCAAAAATGAGCAAACCAGCAGCTACATAGGCCACACAACTATTCAATATGTTTGGTTCCAAGTCCACAAGAAATAAGTGACTTAAATCCAAATAAAATCAACCACCTCGTCAACTCCGAAGAAGCACAAACGCCAAAATACACCCCCACTAGATATATCTAACACTCATACTTAATTAATATATATATATATATATATATATATATATATATATAGACACACACACACTATTTTGTGCATACTATGGCTCCTATATATTAATTTTATTAGTATGGATATGGATAAGGGATAATAGTTCTCAGCCTCATCCTCATCCTCAAATTCATTTGTACGAATTAAACTAAAATATTCATGTCCAAACAATTATCAAAATTCATATATTTAGAAGATTTATATTGATGACAAGATAGATATCATTTTTCTTAGACTCAGAACCAGACTCTTAAAATATTCACATCCAAATTTATAAAATACATATGAATAGTTTTCTCATTCAATTTCAATAGCTTTAATTTCTATTACTAATCTTATTCAAGTAATTACTACTGTAATATTTAATGGTTTGGTATTTTATGGAATTCACTATATATGACTCAAGTATTGCTAGCAGTCATACCCGCACATCTTATCAGTTCACGTATTTGAACAATTTATTAATTATACTATACTTCTGGGATTTTTTTTTATTTAAAGAATTAAACTTTGATTGATAAAATAAGATGTGTCATTCTGCTTCATCAACTAAACCAACTTTACAAAAATAGTGTACTATTTAAAATAAAAGTAATCGTTTAAGATTGGGATATTCAACAATAAATACAACATAAAATGTTAAGTCGGTATTAATACGCTCCTGAAAAATTGTTAATGATAATGACATTAAATAGTGAACGCTGACACCGGAAGGAATCATTTTCTGCAATAATGGTTTATGACTATTAGATCTAGATCGAATAGTCTTAGATTTTTTTTTAATGAAAAATATTTTATAAAAAATTAAAATTAAATATTTTATTAAAAAAAATTAAAATTTTTGATTGTATATATGTTGAAGAATAATAAATTATAAGATATTAAAAATAGTTCAGTTTTTTTTTTTTATTATACATCATTTAGTATAAAAAAATTTAAAATATTAATATATTTTTATTTAAATAATATATTTTTTTAGAAAAAATTTTAAAACCATTAAATGAAAATGTCTCCTCTAACTAGGGCACCCATGCTCATTAAATACCATAGGATAAAGCCAGAATAATGATATTTGTACATAATCTAATATTTTAAGGAGCAAGTAGGAAACTTGTCCTCGTGGACTGTGAAAAAAAAAATGCGGGGGAATTCAAGTTGCTTCATTTTTCTGTCAAAGAAAATCGCCATTTGTTTGTTGAGAGCTTAACTGAACTGAATCAGCATCTTTCATATATTTACGCCAACAGGACTTCAAATATATAAGGGCATGATTGTTGTGTTTATTAAATGTACGTGACAGTCTAAACTCACTTTAATGCTTATTTTCCCCTAATTTTAATTAATTTATGCGATCATTGAAGACACTGCTGAGTGCAAACTATTTGTCTTATAAAGTATATGCCTGGTTCCTTCTTTCCCAGCCTATTATTTTCTTTTTATTAGGAAAAATATATCCTTCTTTTCAATTTTTTTTGTGGCTCCTACACTTCCATCACTTTCCACACAAAGCAATATAATATTATATTAATTCAATATTATTCCTCCTTAATTATCTTTCTTGCTTCCCCTTCTCAAGCAAACCGTGATAGCTAATTGTCATTAAAATTATACATACATGCATGCATATGTATGTATAAATGTATGTATGTGTGCGTGTCTCTCTCTCTCTCTCTCTCTCTCTCTCTATATATATATATAATATTTTCCCATCACAAGATTTGGGAACTTTCATTATTTAAATCATAGACTAAGGATAAATAATTTAAGTAGCTAGCAACACTCTTTTTGTACGTGAGTGAAAGCAAGATGTATATAAAATCAGTTGCTTGGCATTATAATTTATACTATTAAGTTATATTTAGCTTTTATGACATTGTAATATATATTGTAAATATTTCTCCTTCAATTTATTTAGGATCGAATGGGTTAATTTTCTGCATTATATAAAATTGTGATCTTATTCTTAATTTGGCCGTAAAGTCAAGTTATAAGTGTAGAAGTTGAGACGCTCCAATATATTATTAAGATTTTTTTTTAGTATGATAATAAAATAATTTAAAAAAAACAAATGTTGTATAGAAATTTAATTTCATTAAATGAATATAAATTGAAGAGAGCCCGCGGAAAATTTTTGAGAGAAGACAAATATTGAATCTTTAAAAAAAAAATTAGTGTAATGAATTCCAAATATAATAAAAACTTGAACAAAATGCTATAGCTAATAATGGAGAAATTTTTTACTAGTCCCGTGGAGAATTAATGTCTCTACACGTGGTTTAAAATTTTTTTAATTAAACTATTTACATTTGAAAAAGTCTTCTGTTCTATTATTATAAATATTCACAACAATCTCTTACAAGAATCATATATAAATATATATACGAATAAAATAATCTAATTCGTTGCACATTTTTGTGTTAACTAATTAATGTCGCATTTATTATGCCTAATCATCCTTAATTAAAATGAACTGGAGATCAAAGCGTAACTATTTCATTTTTAAGATGATAATATAGTTCTCCTCAGCAGACTACGTAATATATGTCTACTTATACCCAATATTCAAATACAATTATGACTTTCATGGAAGTCATATACCAAAATTATAGAAATATTCTTGGCTATAGGGACTCATAAATTTAATTACAAATTAAATGAGAAAAAATAAGACCATTATTAATGCTGTGATATGCCTTAAAAGTTTTAATATATATATGCTCATCTATGAAGGCTGGGAGTTTACTAATCATGTGATGAAAGGTGACTCCTCAAGGAAGAAGGATATAAAAAGGCTTATGCGTCATTGAACTGTATTAATTAATCATCACAGTGTAAGAAACTATTATTTCTTGAAACCTGAATTGCTTGTTTAAAGAAATAATTACTGCATGTAATTTTTGATAATCCAACAATTCATAATGTGTATGGTGTCATGCCATCCAATTTTGGACACGAAGATATTCAGATTAAATTTGTTGCTGCTGATTATTGACTATTATTTCTGAAAAAAAAATCTGGCTTGTATATTTATTTTATCTTTTATCTTTTGAGCACATTATTCCTACACACTACTTCGATGATTAAGCTAAGATAAACAATATAGTCAGTTTAGCTTTTTTTAAAAAAAATTAAGACAATATGAAATTTAAAATGAGTTATGAATAAACGAAATAGAATAATGAGTAGTATACATTGAATTTTTTGGATTACTTTCATCGGGGTTTTATATATACGATTGAAGCTGACATATTTGTCAAATATGCCAGGTAATACTGAGACAATATTATTGTACTTAGCCTGAGATGAGACATTGGAGAAGATAAGTTAAACAATAATCCATGAAAAAGAACGATTAGCATTTTTTATATTGAATAATAGATGTTTGGAATGTTATTCATGTATTAAATATGCGAAGCATAACCCTTAAGCTTCCATTAACATATTGTTGGGGTTTGAATAAATTAATATATACTTTCTTTTCCATGAGAAATTAAATAGGTTTCGGCATTAATTCATCAATACATTCCTTGTATGATTAAAACAAGTGTCTAGAGATCCAAATTAAAACAATTATGTGTAAAAGTTAATAAAATATAATGTCTATCAATAAATACAGATCTGTCAAAATGAGCGTAGAAAAAAACTAGTTTGTTTCACCTACTTCAATTTGATGAGTTAGAATACTCCATTTGACCCAGTAGGTGAGTCAAATATGCCAATTTGTTTAACAAAAAAGAAAATGTTAAAAATCAGTAAAAGAAAAAATAAAACAAAAATATTTCATCATTAAGCAAGATATGATATTTAAATACTAATAATTTATTCATGTTGTCCATTTTAACCAAATGTTAAATATTTAAAGACAAACAATGATAAAAATTACTTGAGATTGAAAAATATTAAACATTTTATAAAAAAAACTTCAACTAATTGAACTAACATGTTTAACCTGTAAGTTAAATATGTTAAATTAGTTTAATATGCTTATATTAAATGAATTAAAAGTTTCAATTCAACCCACCAAAATAGTAGGTCGAGCCAAATCTAGTCGATTGAACATGTTTTGAGTTTGACAGCTCTAATTGGTTTGAAATAGTGAAAGTGTTGAATAGAAAGAAACAAGTTGATTAACAGAGAGTGACGATAGAAAAATATACAAATCAATTAGTAAGTCTTTATCGACTTGACTGTTAACAATCAACTTATTAGAATACGTCATTTGATAATTAAGTCATCAAAATGCATCTTAAAAATTCATAAATATGATTGTTGAATATTTATTGACTTCAAAGATCATGTGGTTTGATTATAAAACAGTCAAGTGATTGTTGGAAGATTTTTTTTTAAAAAAAAAAACACTATAAACATTCAAAGTCATAATGGAAACTTAAATTTTGAATTTTAAAATCAAATTTTCTAATAAAAATTGTTGATATTTAACACATGAGAATTTTAGTGAACCTCATATCTCTCCAACCTCATATCTTCTCTTTTTTTTTTGAATTATTTACAATTACACTTGAAGAGGAAATTCTATTAGTATTAAGTGTACTTATCTAAAGTGCTTTAAATTATTCTTAGAAGTAATTTACCTAAACCTGGAATAATATAGTGAAAGTAGATATTAATATAAAAGTCATCACAATTCTTGGAGAATTTCTAAAAACAAAGTTAGGCCTTTTATAAATCAGAGAATTTAGAACAAGATGATGCACATTGTGTACCCAGAATTGAGATGAGTTGGCCGACCCTTAGAGCTAAGGACCCAAAAAAATTTCGAGTAAAATTACTCAAAGTATAGATTATGTTTCACAATATAAACTTAGGCATTTTGTTTATGAAGTTATTTAGAACATAATTAAACTAATTTCACTCCCCAAATCTCTCGGTATCACGATTTGCCATTGGAGCTCGAAGCCCTTAAATTTTTGAACATGATTCCTTCCAAATTATGCTTTTTCTTTCAAAATCACCATAGGGGATTCGTTGATCATGAATCAATGATTATTTTGATGCCTAAAACATTGTATTTTATCGAGTCAGATTTTTAGGTTTCAAATCGGGTTAAGTAACCCGATTGAAGGTTGAGGATGATCAGTAGGTGCGTGGGAGCAATGCCCACTCACAGTGGTGGCACATGTAGATCACTTGCCAGTCTTCTGGTTTCCAACCTTTTATAGTTCGACTCTGCTCGCCATGTTCTAATTTTTGGTAATTTTTTCAGAATTTTTTAAGCCCTATAAATAAAAATTTTGAAATTATTTGAAGATTTATGGCCTAAAAAATAGTATGTAATTGAGGTATTTTGACCTAAGATATGTTTTATACTGACTAGATATAATGAGGAATAGAATACTGAGTTCACTCTCCCTGATACTGTTTGAATAAATTAAAATAAATTTATTTTTTATAATTAGTTTATGTCATTCTTATTTTGTGTTGTGAAATTAATCTATGAATAATAAAGGTACTCCAACTAGTGGTTGAGTACCCACCTATCGTAGGCCTAACCATGATGGTATCAAATTTGAGGCCACTTTTATTAAAGTAATTATGATTGTGACACATAATTATTGGTATATACCCTTAAATAATTATTAAGGGTAAAATTAGTCACAAAAAAATGTCCGGAGAGTTTTATTTATATTAACAATGGATACGCCTTATCCTGACAGCCAATTTGGCTAAATTACTCAACCACAATAATTTATGTCACTCATGATAAATGAGTATATTGCCTAAAAGTTTTTTAAACAATTAGGACAATAATTTCATAATGAAATTTACTAACTCCACAAATGAATTGGTCTCAGAATTAAATTCAACATTATACTAAATTTATAAAGGCATAACTTTTAGCATAAATGAAATTTTTTGGGCTTATAATACCATTATAGAAAGCTCATTAGGAGCCTTATGCCTAAATAAAGTGCCAAAGACAATTCGGTCTAGTTTCATGCCCAAATTCTATCGTCTTCATTGATTTTAAGACCTTTAAATTCAATATACTTATTTTGGCCTTTATATAAAAGACTAATGATGATTGTTTAAGGCTAAAATTAACTTCAAGAGTGGTAATTATTCAAAGCCAAAATATGGTCTATTTGGAGATTTTCTAATTTAAATAAAATTAGAGATGAAAAGTATGTTAATTTTATATTCTTAGTACTCAATCATGCATTATTTGAAATAATATGAAATCCAAAGTGTTGGTTTTTCCTTGCTCTTAGGCATGATTAAGTGATTTCACTTACTAAAAAGATCATTTAGGCTATTAGCATCTTACAATTATGAGATCACCTATTGTAGGACCAATTGTAAGGGTGTTTTATTAGTTTGATTGATATGTCTATTTCAATTAATTTTTACGAGATAAATGTATTGGTAGTGGATAAACCCTATCGGTATGGCATTGACAATGTAATTTGTTTTTTGTGAAAAAGATAATTAGATTGATGTCTTAATACTTCTTGTACACTATCGGTATGGAAATATTAAAGACATTTTGATTATATAAGTTATTTTTTATGAATAATGAGTTTTCTTGGTTTATTATAATTCGGGACCCTTATGCAAGATTATGATAACAATCTTGTTAATATAGTTGAATAAGCTTAGCCTTTTGGATGAAACAATTTTATAATTATGTGCAAACACATAATACATGTTTCCTAATTTCGTTACCTCAGCTCTTGTTAATAGTAACTATTAGTAGCAAAAACTCTTTATGGGACAAACTATAATAATTTAATAAAGTCCCTAAAATTTGTTTTGACAACTACATTAATAACCTCTGGCCCTTAAGTGGATACACCTATGACACTTAGCAACAATTCCATTATTTTAGAAAGCACATCTGGAGTTACAACACACTTAAATTATAATGTGTGTGTGTGAGTGTGAGAAGTTATTAATAAGAACAACAATGGAACATGTGAGGGCCACTCTGGAGATAGATTAAACAACTTGTTGAGGCTAGAGTAAGACCATCCTTAGAGTGGAAGGAAGTTTAATTGCAGTTAGTAATATAAGATTGTAATCTTAAACTTATATTCTAGACATTATTTGGCTCTCTGTAACGAAGTTTATATACCGTCATCAAGGAGGAATTTGAATTTCCACTTCTATATTAAACATACGTAATTATCTGGTTTTAACAAGAAAAATAGAAGAATTAATATTTTCCTTGATTATTTTATTGTATATGTTATGCATTAGCTTTTGGGTCACATATCCATAAAGAGATTAAGAATGGATGGTCAAACAGGGAACATTACATGACTTAGATTTCTCAGACTTTTGAATCTTGAATAGCCAAATATATACATGAGAATACTTTAGACTTAATCCACATAGATATTAGTGGACCTATAACACCTATTGCCATGGATGGAATTTTTGCATGAAGCGTCTGAATCTCTGGATGCCTTTAAGGCATTTAAAGTTGTCGTTTAGTTGGAATATGATGAGTCAAACCAGTTTAGAGTGGAGATAGGTTATTTAAGTCATTGTATCCCAAAATGATGATGAGAGGACTTTGATGGATAAAGTTCCATATCATCTACTGTTAGTACCCTAATATATGTCCAGGCATACACGTGTTTGGACATTGCTTTTCTTATTGGTGTGCTTGATAGATATCCAAATAATTCTCAGTATGATCATTAAAAGGCTACAAAGACAGTTGTTAAGTACCTTTACGATATAAAAACATCATATGTTGACTTTTAGGAAATCTGAATAATTTGAGATATTGAGATATTTTAATTCAGATTATGCATCATATATTAATGATTGTGAATTTATTTTTGTTACATCTATGTGATATTTTGGAAGAGTTGTTTCGTTCAAAAGTGTCATGTAAACACTTATAGCTACCTCTATCTTGCATGTATATTTATGATGTTTAGAGGAGCTGTTTAAGAAGTGTCAATTGAACACTTACAACTACCTCATATATATGAGTGAAAAGTGTGTCGCTTGTTTTATGATGACCATTTGTTAAGGAATGTGGTTAAAGGAATGAATTTTTTGTTGTGCACATATTTTGAGTCTTGACTACTTCATTGCGACAGTAACTCTGTTATAAGCTTCTCTCAAAAAAATTACCAAAATTTTTTATTGTATCAAATATTTTAATTCTTAGTTCTTGTTCATTGAAGAGAAAAGATTAGTTAATCTCATACTCATATTGAACATTTGGGTGATCTGTTTACCAAAATTTTACCTATTAGAGTTTTGAAAACTTATTACTCTTAGGTATTTTTTAAAAATTTTGATGTCATGGTTCAGTGAAAATTTGATTTGTGTTCTTGAGGGACACTTTGATATATTTCTGGCATCCATAACATTTATTTCCCTATCAGATTCAATGTTCTTAGTTGTGCTAAAAATTTTGGATATAATTCATAATTAAAACTTTGTCAGCATTTATAGCATTGTTTTCTTTATTGGATTTGATGTTCTTGATTCATTGTTTCATTTTTTAATTATCTCTTTATATCAAACTCATGTGGTTCACATCCTTGGTGAACATTTGCTTACATATTAGTAGACCAAAGGGCTCCCATAGGAGCTCATATAGGTCTTGTTCAATCTTTGATGTTACCTTGGTATAGTGGGAGTATGAGTTAAGTCCTTAAGAGACTTTTGTTATGTAATTTGACATCTTAAATGATCCATTCAATTCAGATAATAATTTCACGTTATTATTACATCATTTGTTTCCTTATCAGATTCAATGATATTTTAATGTTTTATTTCTGAACTCCGTATGTTTTTTTATGTATATTTGGGTTGCTTGATTTTGATTGATATTTGTTTAATTAGTTGTCTAATAATCAATTAATACCATCCAAGTGGGAGATTGTTGAATTAATTTTTAAAATATATTAAAACAATATGGATTGGTATTAATTTATTATTAGGACAATTATTTTGGTTAATCAATTAATTAAGCAATTATTTAGACATATAAACCAGAATAGATTGAGTTCGAGTTATTTGTGAGTAATCAGTGATAGATTGGATTACCCACAAGCCTATTGGGTAGAGACCCCAACCTACAATCCAAGTTTTATTAGTAATTATCCTATCGTATTACTGACTGGTAAGAGGAATATTCTATAAGCATATTTAATTTTAAACTTAGCAGTTCTGAGCAGTTGAGATAAAGTGGGGAGTTACCGTTTTCTTTTAATTTAATTAGAATATTTTATTTTATTAAAAGAAATAATTATTCTGAATGATAAATAACTTCCCCACCTTTTCTGAGCAATCATTAAAACATATTTTTTAGCTTATCAATATTCTTTCTTCCTCTTTGAACTCTCTCTGACTTTTATATACGTTTATATACGAAAAACTTGAGCAAAGTAGGTTGCTATCTTACTATAAAAATTTATGGCGGCAATTAATTTACATTCTAAATAAGTTTTCTTTCTTGATTATTGTTTGTATTCATTATAATCTTCCAAAATTCTCCATGATACTTATCTAAAGTGCTTTAAATTATTCTTAGAAGTAATTTACCTAAAACTGGAATAATATAGTGAAAGTAGATATTAATATAAAGACATTGCGTTTTACACACAATTGAAAGCCTTTTCTGTATTTTCTTGACTCCATGTCTTACTTCCTTTTCCATGAGAAATCAAATAGGTTTCGACATTAATTCATCAATACATTCTTTGTATGATTAAAACAAGTGTCCAGAGATCCAAATTAAAACAATCATGTGTAAAAGGTAATTAAAAAATAATGTCTATTAGTAGATATAAAGCTATCAAAATGGGCGTAGAAAAAAGTTAGTATGTTTCACCTACCTCAATTTGGTGAGTTAGACTACTCCATCTAACCCACTAGGTGAGTTAAATATGCCAACAGGTTTAACAAAAAAAAATGTTAAAAATCAGTAAAAGAAATAAAAAACAAAAATATTCCATCATCAAGCAAGATATGATGTTTAAATACTAATAATTTATTCATGTTGTCCATTTTAATCAAATATTAAATATTTAAAGACAACCAATGATAAAAATTACTTGAGACTAAAAAATATTAAACATTTTATAAAAGAAATTCAACTAATCGAGCTAGTATGTTTAACCTGTGAGTTAAACAAGTTAGATTAATTTAATATGCTTATATTAAATATATTAAAAATTTCAATTCAACCCATCAAAATAGTAAGTCGAGCCAAATCTAGTCAATTGAACATGTTTTGAATTTGACAGCTATAATTGGTTTGAAATAGTGTAAGTGTTGGACAGAAAGAAACAGGTTGATTAATAGAGAGTGATGGTAGAAAAATATAGCAATCAATTAGTAAGTCTTTACTAACTTGAATGTTAACAATCAACTTATTAGAATATACCATTCGATAACTAAGTCATCAAAATGCATCTTGAAAATTTATAAATATAATTGTTGAATACTTATTGACTTCAAAGATCATGTAGTTTGATTATAAAACAGTCAAGTGATTGTTGGAATATTTAAAAAAAAAAACACTATAAAAATTCAAAGTCATGATAGAAACTTGAATTTTGAATTTTAAAATCAAATTTTCTAATAAAAAATGTTGATATTTAACACATAAGAATTTTAGTGAACCTCATATCTCTCCAACCTCTTATCTTCTCTCTTTTTTTTTTTTTTTTGAATCATTTAAAATTACACTTGAAGAGGAAATTCTATTAGTATTAAGTGTACCTATCTAAAGTGCTTTAAATTATTCTTAGAAGTAATTTACCTAAACCAGGAATAATACAGTGAAAGTAGATATTAATTTAAAGACATTGCGTTTACACACGATTCAAAGCCTTTTCTGTATTTTCTTGACTCCATGTCTTACTTCCTTGCACCATGGACCCCAGAAAAACCATCATCGATAAATATATAAACATAATTCAATTAATTTAATATAAACTTAAAAAAAAATCTTCTTTATAATACATTAAGCAAACTATTCTTGAATCGTTTTGCATAAGTCATTCATTGATCTCGGTACATTATTATTTTAGCAATTAATGTTGCTCACACAACAACAATAGTGTGTAAAAAGTATCTTTAATCAAGTCATTGATGAATCACTCTTTATGTGGGACAGTACAGAAGAATAATGACATATATAACAAATATATATAGATACACACACATGGAGACAAATAAATATAAAAAAGTCACTGTTCACGCTAGAGAAGAATGATTAACATACATTCAAGGTTTTCAAAGTTGAGAGGTTTCTCTTAAAATATATATCAAAACAGGGGGAAAAAAAAACATGCGAATTCAATGCGGAAAGGACTCCCACTTATTGAAACAATATAAGTAATTGTTCATGACATTACAAGGATGAGAAGGCTTTCCTTCATTCCCGTCACTTTCATGTCTTTTCATTTCTTTTATATGTTTTTTAATTACGAGAGGATAAGATCTATCATCTCCATTCTTCACAATCAAACTATACGGCAAATAAAACACTTTGAACGGTACTGAATTGCTTGACTCATTGCAGAGTTCCTTCCTTTCATTTATGTACGAGTTGGTCATCACTCTGATAATCATTTGATGTTAGGGTCTTATATCATTACAATAGTAGAGTAATACACATATGCCTACAGCTCAGGCAAATATTTACATCCACATGACGTAAGAGTATAGAGGCCAGTCATACATTGAGCTTGAGTGAGCATTGGGTTTCTACTATATTTTAACTACTTCTCAAATAAGGAGGTGTAGCATATACCCCAACAGGGATGGATCTAAGATTTAATTTCAAAGGGTGAAAGTCTTCATATCAAATATTTGAATTAAAGGGGATAAATTCTTAAAATTCAAAGAGGTAAACTCTTATAAATTAAAGAACTAAATATAAAATATAAGATAAAATTATATATAAAAATTGAAATTCTAAAAATCCAAGGGGGCGAACACTCACCTATGCCCCTCCTTAAATCCATCCCAAACCCTAAGTTCGCTTTTGTGGAACCATAACTAGAAGTGAGTCAATGGCTTAATGGCTTAGTAAGGCAGTTCACTAGTTGATCATAAGAGGAACATGACACATTGATAACTTCTTGTTTAAAACTTGATCCATTATGAAATGCACATCTATCTCATTATGCTTGGTCTTGGCATGAAATATTAGATTAACAACCAATGCATTGGCACTAAGATTGTCACACCACAACACAAGCATTAGTTTGAGAGAAAACTCAAATTCTTCTAACAGAGAGCAAACCCAAGTAACCTCAGTTGCCAATGTTGCAAGTGACCTATATCTTGATTCTGAGCTAGACCAAGCAACCACTGTTTACTTCTTTGATAATTAGGCTATTAGCGAATTGCCAACAAATAAACAATTCTCAACTACTAATTTTCGATCATATGGACATGAGGCCCAATCTACATCAATAAATCCTTTCAAGTCCAGCGTTGTCGAGGACTTGATATGTAACCTCAAGTATGTTTTTCCTTTAACATATCTCAAGATCTTTTTAAAGCTTACTAATGGGTAATGGTTGGTGCACTAAGGAACTAATGAAGCCAATTAACTGATTAGCTTAAATACGGTCGAGTATTTATCATGTACTACAAAGCTCCAATGATACTCTTGTATTATGATGGATTTAAAAGTGGTTCTCCCTCTATTTTAGACATTAGTTTACCTATTATCATGGGTGTGGGACAAAGAGTAGCATTTGCATGCCTTTTTAAAATGATTAACAACATACTTGGTTTGACTAAACTGCATTCTTGTATCATCTCTATGTTCAAACCCTAAAAAATAATGCCAAAGACCAAGATCCTTCAAGAGAATTCACTGCTTAAGTGCTTGATAAATTCTTCTAAAGCATTAGGATTGCTCCCTATTACGAGTATATCATCCACATAAACTACGATGAATAAAATCTATACTTTGTGAACAAGGAATTGTCACTTTTTGTATTAATGAATCCTTTTTTCAACAGAACAACTCTTAAGCCTCTCAAACTAAGCTCTAGGGGCTTGTTTAAGACTATAAATGGCCTTTGAAAGTTTGCATACATGTGTAGGCTTGTTAGTATTACGAGATCTTTTGAAAGTTTGCATACATAGTATTACGAGATCTTTAATAAGTAATGGTACCATTCATATTGACTATGTAAAGTCAAGAGATAACCTTGCATATTCGCTTACAAAAGCTTAATCTAGAGAAAGGATATGGAATATATCAAGGGGGATGGGTCTTAAGCCCATAGAATTAAAAGCAACCTATGAGGATACCCTACCTTATGATTAGAGATCCTAAGAACTTGGTTCAAAGGGAAAAACAAATCATAGAGTGGCTATTGATAAATGCACATTATATGTAAGAGTTTCTTACTCTTAAAACTCATCCCTATGGTGTAATTGCATTTTCTTGTAATGAATATGTGAGGTTGAGGTTTTCAAAACTCTTAATGAATTATGTAGCTTTATAAGAGTGGGGTGTCATAATTGTAGGAACACTATTGATGGAATTCACTTATTTGAATGTAGGAGTGCTCCTATGAGAACATACAGGGCATATTCTCAAAACACATTCAAAAAATAGAATGTGTATAAAGGTCGTATAATGTGTAGGCTAGGGCTCATATATTGCACCTAGATTATTATGTGCAAGATATATGTCTTGTCTCCCTCAAGAAGTCATAGTTCAAGGTGAATACCACTATAGACTCTGGATCATGATATATATTTTTGCTAAATAAAAGTTAAAGGCAATTAGCCACTTTTATTATGCATAATAGTCTATCTCTATCCAAAAATAAGTTTTTTTGTGTGAGCTATTTTATAATAATAAATGGGGGATTGTTGTGATATTATTATAAAGTAAGTATTATATATGTTAAATGATATTATTAGACATGTTACATCAAACCTATTGAATTCTAAAACGTTGCTATCAATAAGAAGCAATTATTTCCAACGTTAATATGGACGTTGGTGATAATCATTACTCTTTATTTGGTGAAATTATTTTTTAAGAAAGCAACCTTTGGAGCTCTATATATACATACATAGATGGCTAAGTGCTCCATAGAGAATAATTTTTTAAGTCTCCTATTGATATTGTGTGCATTATTTTTTGGTAAAGAAAAAGGTGTGGGAGAGTAAAATCCTGTCTATTTCTTTTGTGTAGAAGTAATATACTAAACAGGTGAGTACTGGACTATTGTATCCTAAAGGTAATGATCCTATGTACCTACTACACTGGGTGGTATAGAAAAAGATCAACCCATGGAAGGCATGAATTACCTAAAAGAGAGCAGGATTTTCGTGCCTCAACTGAGTGCCATGCACTATTTTAAATTATTCTAATCACTATCACTCTTTTTGTTTTTTGTTATTGTTCTTGTCTTTTAGGTTGGTGTAACAATAGTTTAGTGAAAACACGGTATGCACGTCCCTAGTGCTCTGTAATGTCTTGATCTTCATTTTGAATTGATTTTTAGCTAATTTCTTTGAAATGTTTAAAAGCTTGAAGAGACTCTCCTTCATGTTTTAAAGGATAAGTCCATGTAAAATGACTATAATCATCAAGGAAATGAATATAATATCGATATCTGGACTTAGAAGTAACAGGTGAGGGCCCTATAGATCAATATGAATCAAATCAAGAGGATGAGATGCATGTGACACGGAATTCTTGAAAGGAAAAGGACGAGACTTGCCAAATTGATAAGTCTCACAAAAGGTTTCTTTTCCATTAAAACCTGATATTACAGTTTTTCAAAACTCTAGATATGGTTGCACTGGAAGGATGCCCAAGACATCTATGCCATGCCACATACACGGTGGAGAAGCATATCACATTATTTTTTGCACTGGAATAACCTTGAGAACCACTGCTGCAGACTTGGTATAGTCTATTGTCTAGAACTTTCCCTCAAAGAAGAGTCATTATGATTGCCTTGTCCTTTACAAAACCACTATGTGAGTGAAATTCAGCAAAGATGTTATTATTTAATGTTAACTTGGAGACACTCATCAGATTAGTTGCAATACTGGGCACATAGAGTATATCATTCAGTGCAAGTTTCTTTTTTATGCTTGCATATAAATTAAGAACTACCACTATTCAAGACAGCAATTCCATGTCCATCACCAACAATCAAGGATCCCTTACCATTATTAGAATTAAGCGAGTCAATTTGATTCATATGATTGGTGATATAATTAGTGGCCCCTTTGTCAAAATACCATGAGTGATCAAAAACGGTTGTAGGAGAAGCAACATAAGCATAACCAATGTCATTTCTTCGATTGCTATATGAGGTATTGCCTATATAGTCTATATCATATCTAATAAAAACAATTGGCAATAGTGTGTCCAAGCTTCCTACACACTTAACAAGTGGAAGAGTTAGATTTTCAACAATGGATTTAAATTTTGTTAAATAGTCATCCATCTTCATAGCACCCTTCCTAGTTCATTGAAGTTCACTTTTATGAAGTGCGATGTGGGGATGAGTGTGAGCGCTGGCCAAGACTTTAGCAGCATTCCAAATATCGAAATTAGTATAACCATGTAGAAGTTGTAGAGACATCCAAGCAAACAATGGTCATTAATAGTCCATTGCTCAAATGTAAGAATCAGTTTCATCTCTGTCCAGTTTGACAGGCTCCCCTAACTAAGCAACAATGGAAAACCTTTTTTGTTGTTTTAAAGAAAAATAGAACTTTGGGTGTTGGCCACTTAGCCAGAACTAACAGAAGCAGATGGCGTTTCCATGGCGTTAGCCTCAAAAGGCTTTGGTACCAAATCATTTGATAATTAAAAAGATTAAAATGATATTTTACTCATCAATAATATTATATAAGTTAAGAGTAATTTAAACTCTAAAAAAAAAAAAAACAAAGGAGTTAAAAATGAAGTTCTTGCAAAGTTACATCGCTATTCATGATAAATTTGTAGAGTATACTTAATCTTCACATCAACTCATGGTAGATAATTGAAACTGTTGATACGTACGTACATATATATATATATATATATATATATATATATATATTTAACCATTTCTTTCTTTGGGAGTTAATTTTTTCATGTTTTTGCTTAAAAGGTAAAACAAGAGAGTGTGGGACCATTCTATGATGCATTTTCCAATTTTCTTTTCATGTTTTTATGCGTATGCCAGGTAATTAATTATAGCATGTATTCTCACACATAACCCCCAAAAAATAAAGTAAGAAAATTATAGCTAGTATTCATTATTTCTCACACAATTAAATGGACACAAGAACAAAAAGGATAGGTATCACCCCTTTATACGTTTTGTAGAAATCATGACATACGTATAGAATAACACATCATTCAAAATCATACGAGACTTTTTTGTGTACTCTACCATGATTAGTTATTATAATATTTTATTTCATTAAGTAAAGTAATTAATCTCATATTTTTCTTTATTTCGTCCATTTCGGGCATTTAAAAAATCAGTAAACACATAGAGACGCTTATACCATTAAATCATATAACCTTTTCAAGTTAGCCACGACTCTAAAATTGTTGTTTATATGGATATGAAGCTGCTAAAGCTCAAAAGTATAATCACATATAATATATATGCATCTTTCATGGGCCAAATAGATAAAGAATACATGCTCTTTTTATTCATTTATCTTCTTCTTCTTACGGACACTAATTATCCTATGAAGCTAAAATAACTTTTTTTTAACTTTATCTAATTAATTGTTGCTTTAAGAGCACTGCATATGAATTTAGATCATGTTTCAAAACATTATCTACTATAAACAACAAACCGTTAGATTAAAATAATTTATAACGATCCCATATAATGTCATCATCTATATATATGAATAAGTTAATTAAAAATTATTATTAGTATTTTTTTATTGTATTAAATGAGATACTCATTTTAATTACTTTTTTAAGAAAATAATGATAAATAATTTTATTTCTGATATGTCAGAGTTTTCAGTGGCTGTAATCAAATGTTAAACTTAGTAAGACTTTCTTAAGAGGTTCTGAGTTAGTGGAGTATCTCACGCTTCGAACTCAAGCAAAGGACGGTAGATGAGGTGGCGCTTTCTGACAAAGACGTGGCACGTGCCATTTCTTTGAACAACGCATGTTTATATTCAGCCAAATAAAAGTCTCACGTCAGACAAATACGTGTCATTATTGTCTTTTTGGTAATAAACAAAAGTTATTTAAAAATTATTGTCTTTTGGTAATAACAAAAGTTATTTAAAAAAGTTAATGTTGAAAAATACTGCAATTAAGGATTTTAGTTTTAAACTATTTATTATAAAATAATTTGAATTTTAAAATTATTTAAGACGATTTTAAAATTAAATTGTTTTTAAAAGACCGTACTTTATAATTTTAAAATCCAGCATTGAGATAGTTTTATTTTGCATTTTTTTTTTTTTAGGATAAGATCCTAGCATAAATAAAATCATTCATTATAAAATTTTTATACTTATCACGTTTTGGACTTGTATTTCTAAAATATTATACATTTTATAGTGAGATTCTACGGTCAATATTAAATATTGTGAAAAAATATAACAAGTTACATTAAAAGGTGTCATATTTAGTGTATAATGAGTGCATCTAGTTATAATATAGATATATAATTATAATAATATTAATAAATAATAATAATAATATAATTACATTCTTAAATTATAATTGAATGTATTGGTACACTCAAAATTGTTTGAATGTATCAAAAATTTTACCTTAAAATTATATTACTAAAATTGATTAAAAAAATAAATTCTTATTTTATGGATCAGGATTTTTTAATAAATATATTGAGATTTTAGCTTAAATTTATATTATCAAAATTGATAAAAATAAAAAAATAAACTCTTATTTTAGCGATCGAGATTCTTTATAAATATATTGAGCGATCCGTAATAATTAATGCAAAATCTACAACAATAAATGCTTTATAATCTTTTATTCCTTTGGTCATTATTGGCTATCATGAAAGTCTAACCAATTGTATTTTGGCAATTGGTCTTTTTCATCAATTTTGATTAAAAAAAAAAAAGAAAAGAAATTGGGAGTAGTGGGGCATTGAGGTAGGGGTTGATTTGTATATATAAGTAGGTGATGCTGGTCTTTTGCACCTTGCGATGATATTTCCACAGCTCTAAGACTTAGCGGAGACTCCCACTCATCAAACTAAGCTTCCTCTCTCGTGAGTGTTGTTCTCTGAACCAGAAACCCGAACCTTCATTCCCTTCTGGTTCGATCTGAAAATGGGAAGGCAACCCTGCTGCGACAAAGTCGGGTTGAAGAAGGGCCAATGGACTGCAGAGGAGGACAAGATGCTCATCAACTTCATCCTCACCCATGGCCAATGCTGCTGGAGGACTGTTCCTAAGCTTGCAGGTCTGCTTCTCTCTCGGTACTTTTCTCAAACAGTTAGAGTGCATTAGGGATGTTAATATCTCTTCATGCTTCTTCAAAAACCAACATAATTCTTCACGCTTTCGGTCAACGGGTTTTGTTCTGTTTGGTGGGTTCCTCTGTTTTACATTGAGAATTGAGAAATTGTGGGTGTGGATGCATGCAGGGCTTTTGAGGTGTGGCAAGAGTTGCAGGCTGAGATGGACGAACTACCTTAGGCCTGACTTGAAGAGAGGCCTTCTTTCTGAATATGAAGAGAAACTGGTGATTGATCTCCATGCTCAACTTGGCAACAGGTTCTTTTCCTTCCTCTGTTCTGTTCTGTTCTGTTCAGCATGCCTGTTTGCCTCTCCTGTGATGAATCACTTTTATTTCATTTACTAATAAAATTATCGTCACAGTCCTCTTCTGCATTATTGTCTCTCATTGACCCCACCTTAAAGTAAACTTATCACTTCTGTTATTTTAATTCTTTATTGCTTTTTTCCTACTTGTGCAGATGGTCTAAGATTGCTTCTCATCTTCCTGGAAGAACTGATAATGAGATCAAGAATCACTGGAACACCCACATAAAGAAGAAGCTCAAGAAAATGGGCATTGATCCTGTCACCCACAAGCCTCTCTCTGAGCAAAGCCCGAATCCCCCACAAGATCATGAACAGCAGCTTCCTTTGACAGCTAACCTCAAAATTGATCAAAAGCCAGACACCTCGTACGAGTCATCTTCCTTTACTGAATCGAAAGAGGAGGACAAAACTGAGGCATCCCAATTTGACCCAGTGGAGGACATCATGAATGGTTTCTGCACAGATGACGTTCCCATAATGGAGCCCCATGAGATTCTGTTGCCTTCTGCTCCTTCCTCCTCCTCATCATCATCTTCCTCTTCTTCTTCTTCTTCACATCCATCTAACTTCCTTGGAGACCTGCAGATCCCGGACTTTGTGTGGTCTTGTGATTACAGTGGTAATAATGATGATAACAATATCAAGAGCAACATTAGCAGCAGCAGCAGCAGCAATAGCAGTATGGGATTGTGGGATGATGATTTTATGAGCAGTTGGGATTTGCTTATGAATGATGATGATGGTGATAGAAAGATTGATTTTTATTCTCCTCAAGACGAGTATCCAAGAATGGTCATGGATCAAGAATCTTGGGCATATGGGTTATTTTGATTTTATTTTCTCTCTCTCTCTTAATATAGGCTTACTTGTATTGTTTGTGAGTTGTAACAAAGAATAAAAAGTAAATCAAATTAATCTGGTTCAGGATTGTCCATCTTATATTCCCCTTTTTTTCTTGAAAGAAAAATAGCATATTGTCCTTATAATTACTTTGGTCTTCCAAATTTTTATTAGTATATAAGTAAATAAAACTTAATTTAGTATTGGATAAATATATTAATATGAACCTTCGAATTAAATTTTTAAATTTGACTATTTTTGTCTTTTATAGTTATTCATTTCAGCAATTACATTTTATATTTATTTTATTAGATCTATATAATTAATGACTGTCAAATCTATACAATTTAACATGGACTATAAGGAATCTAAACTTGTGAATCACTCATTCTCTTGTATTAACATTTAATGGAAACATAATTCTCTATTTATTATTTTTTCTTTAATACCTTGTAAAATTGTAATATTATACACAGTTGATATTAAAAGAGATTACAAGATAGTGTAAGATTAAAGTGTATCTTTCTATTCGCTCTTTATATGATTAAGTTTAATCAAAGTATGGAAAACTTGATTAATAATAAAATAATAAACTGTATTAAATAAAGTTATTTGGAATATACCATAAATTTATATACTTTAGAAGGTGTACTATATGTTTGATCAAAATCAACATAACTTCATAAGTTTACATAATCTAACTTTATAAATCACTTAATTGTTAAACATCCACTTTTTTTTTGCCGACATGATCTTTGATTGAAAAAATAACAGAAGTATAAAGTTCAAACAAGAGAAAATAAAAGCTATGATATGAAAAAAGACAGAAACGTCTACAGGAAAACTCAAAGGCATTAAAGAAAAAGAAATTATAATGTTTTGTAATCTTCAACCTCCCATCATTGTAACTTCAGCCACCACCAATTCTTGTGTTAGGTATCTCTAAAGCAACAATAGAAAATAAGGGAATGGAAGAGAAGACTCCTAGCCAGATGAACACATCCCCCTGCCACCATGCTTGGCTGTCTAGTTGACAGCCAATTTAGCACTCTTAGGAATCCATTCCAAGGAGAAAGAAACAAAATAATTAGGCAGCACTCATATTTCAGCAAGAACTATCCTATATCTCCAACCATGATGATTACTAGAGTTAGAGATGGTATCCACCAAAGTTTTACAATCAATTTCAAAAATAAAACTTAAGAACCCCATAACATGTCATATTCAATCCCTTTTTAAGTGCAAAAGACTCGGTCGTGGAAGTAGAGAATGTCATGCAACGATAGCCATATAATTCTACAATTTCCTTGAGCCAATTTCTAATAATAATTCCAATAAGATCATATCTTCCTTGAAAACAGGCATCAGTATTAACTTTGAATAGGTGGAGGCTTCCACAATCCACCTTATCTTTAGCATATAGTTATCCAACAAAATATCAAAACTACGAGAAAGTAAATTATTTGTGCTCAAATATTCATAAGTGTGTTCAAGAGTTATATTAACAACCATATCTAAGTAAGTTCTAACATCTTCAAACACTAAGGAATATTTTTCTTTCCACATGAATCAACACACATAAGCAAATAATGCAAGATTAAAATCACATATATATCCACTTCTTTGACTATTGAGTTATATCAAAATGATTTATGATCATTATTGTTATAATTATTTTTAACTTTTTGAGGTTGAACAGCTAGGAGATTGTTTATACTATAGTTGGACGCAGACAAACTAGAAAAAAAGAAATGGAATGTCCTTTTTGCCCATTTTTCTCAGACCGATCAACTTGTGATACATATTTGTCAACTAGCTTCGCTCTTTTGATTTTTGTCTTGTTTTGAAGAATGAAATGGATTCATTAATGAAATTTATTAATGCAAATTGGCTCGTGGTTATTTGTGAACACCGAAAACTTATTTGACCAGAAAAAAAAAATTTTGAATAATTCCAATAGACAGAGATGTCTTAACAAATTTGAAATAAAAAATGAAACTTAATTACCATATTAATTTTTTCATATTCAGATAATCATTCAAAGAGATGTTAATGAATATTTATTGGATTGTGAAGCAAGCATCAGAATTTTATGCACAAAGGGATGCCTTAGATTAAGCAATTGACCAAATTGTATATCAGTGACAGTGAGGTCTCTTGTACGGACGATGAGAGGCTTAATACCTAGTTTACTACTTTGAAGGAACAACATTAGTGTGCTTCTAAAATATTCCTTTCAAAAAAATTTATTGTTTTCATAAAATTAAATTCTTCACACTCCACCTGCCAATTTTTGTGAAAAAAAATACTCGACGTTAGTCCTTGATACTTCTAAAAGTAAAACACTGTTTTAGTTATTTATTTATCAAAAAATTATTATTTAAATTTTTTACTCATTGTAATATTTAAAGTAATTTTTTATTTATTAAAAAATGTCACATTTAATCTCTTAAAAAGTACTAAATTTACTCATATCTTAAATTTTAAATCCAAAGTTAAATATATTTTTTAAACAAATAAAAAATTAAATATAATATTTTTTTAATAAGTGACAGATTACAATATATATTATAATGAGTGACGGACTAAAATAATAATTTTATAATAAATAAAAAATTAATATTTATCTCCTATTTCTAAACTAGAAATAAGGGTTTTTGATGAAATCTTTTATCAAAGCGGTGAAAACATTAGAGTGTAATCATGATCATAGCTAAAATATTTGTCTTTTTTCTTTTCTTTTCTTTTTTGGTGATTTTGTGTTTTGTTCTATTTTCTAAAGTTTTATCTTTCTTTTGTAATTAATTATAAATCACATAATGTTAGATGCTGAGAGGTTGGATCAATTTCCTTGGAAAAATAGGGTAAATTTTAAGTGAAAATTTTACGAATTTAATTTCTTTTCAAGCTCTCAAATTAATTGGTGGATTTAATCTATTTTTTGAAAAAACAAAGAGAGGAAAATTTCACAAGTTCAAAATACATAAAAACTAAATAAAAATTATTGCCACCTTGTGTTCTCCTCTAAAACATCAATGGCATCATCATGAATATTGATTGTAGCCGGCAAGCATTCATGTATATTTTTTTTAAAATCCTTTCATCATATAATATTGTAATTAGTTTGTACAATATAATTAATTAATTGGAAAATCTCATGATAAATTCATAGTGTCAATTTAAATGACAACCATGCAATGTAGTGTTAATATATGTACGAGTTGACTAATTAAAATATTTGTCAAAATATCATAAACTAAACCTCATAAGATACTCATGCTACTAATATTTTTTTCTGCTCTTGTCAAATTTTCATCTTAATATAATGACTGCTATTTCATCATTCAAGTTTATGGTTAAAATAATCATAGAACAAGGTCAATTCAAAGCAAAGTTCATCATAGTCAAATGACAAATGAGAGTTTAAAGCTATTATTGTGTTTATTTTACCCAAATTAATCAATAGGAGTGTGTGTATGGATATGAAATTTTAATATAGATTTATGACTAAACTTATATTCAGTTCTTTATTATTTTTATTATATTTTTATTTAATTAGAATATAATAAGTGTTGAATTAACTAATAATAATGTATAATTTAATTTAAAATTAAAACAATCATTTGCAACAATTATATACGTGTTATGATATTATTAGACAATCAAACATTTGTTATGCAATTGAAAAAAAAAACATAACAAAAAGAAAAGTATAAAAATTAGTCCTACACTTTTATATTTTGTGATAATTTAATCATTCACAAATTCAAATGTATATAAAATTAGTCCCTCACAAATTTATATTTATACAAAACTTGTCCCTTCATTTGAATTAATGAGAGACTGATTTTTCATAAAATAAAATTTTAATAGACTAAATTGTCACTTTAATTTATGAGGAATCAAATTATTGCAAAGTATTAAAGTGAAATAACACTTTAATACTTTTATAACATAACAAAAATATAAGAAATTTTATATTATTTTTTTTTTCATAGATTTAATGCTTGGGAATGACTTCAGAGATTGCTTCATCGTGTAAGTTAAGCCGTTAGGCGCATTATTCGTTTATTCGAATTTTATTGATATTAATTTTCTAGACCAAACTATCATGAATATATATATATATAAAGTCAACATGAGTTTGGCTTGAATTTTAAAAACATGAATTAAATTTTATTAAATAAATTAAAAAGAACTATAGTGTCGTTTATTAATTAATTACAAATATTCTTATCTACTAAATTTGTTAATTCTTCAGACCGTTAATTCTTCAGACCATGAATAATGCAATCTATTTAAAAGTCAACCTAGATTTTCTTATTAAATTCAAATATTACTATGAGATTAACTATTAATAAATTAAAATATTGAATATGTGGTAAAAATCAAATAAAACATTGAATAGTAAGTCTCACATAACTTATAGAACATTATTGTTGCACTTGCTGCAAATTGTCTGTAGTTTATTTGCAGGATATATTAATTTCTTTCTTGAGAGTTGAGAGATATTAAAATTATATAATTTTTTTTTTCTGTTTTGATAAATTATATAATTTTTTCACTTGAAATTAAAAGATACACTGTACTTACCTTTTTTTTTTTTTTTAAGATAAACTGTAATTATGCTTTCCAAATATATTTAAATATATTATTTGCATAATATAAGAAGTAATAAATACATATTTCACTAATACAAACTGTAAAATTATTTGATTACAAAATAAAAAATTATCAACAACCCGAAACATATTCACAATTAATTTTTCAAGATTAACCTATTAAAAATGATAATTAATATTATTTGATTTCAATAACAACATATATTATTCAGAAATATTATACTCAAAATAAATTTAAAAAAATGTTAGTTGCATTCAAAAGTTTAACTTTTTCTGGTCAATATATAAATTTTTGTGCTAATTAATTCTACTTTTTAAGACTTTTTATGCCGAATTATATATTAAAAAATTAAAGGAAATTATTTTTTAATATTTGATTGAATACATTGGTACCTTTTTGTTTCAAAAGTTTTATTCTATCTCCTAATATTTGATATACACTAGAAAAATGTTTATATTATTTTATTTTCTGTCATTTAATTATACTTTTTATACAACACAATCTACATGCTTCTTCCAAAAACGAATTCGCTATTATTATTGAAAATAATTAAGAAAAATGGCTGGGTTTATGAAGGCAGAAAGAAAGCTAATAATATTGAAGGTAAGAGTTTCTCCAAATCCAACTTTTTAAATCTTTTTTCTTTTCGCAATATTGCTTTTTCTTTTTTTCTTCATTGGTTTGCTATTTTGTGATGCATTGTACTTGTTTGTTAAAATATTTTGTTAAATTAGTCCGAAAATTTTATTTTAAATATAATATTAATGAAAGTTGAACACTACTAGGTTTTTAAGAAAATTATCTTGTACAAAGATAAATAATAAATGAGATTTTTGAAGTATATATCAAATATCAGGGACAGGTGAAAACTTTCCAAACAAGAGGCATACCTTTAGCTAAATTTAAAGGAATGAAGATTAAGCAATTGTAGTATACTTTATTACCTTCATTAATTACTCCTATAATCTCCAAAATATCCATATATATTATTTTTTTTATTATGTTTGGATACAGGTATAATATTATTATTTTATCCACACTAACACATCAAATGGACTCTATACACAAGGAGTTAAAAAAAAAAAAAAAAGAATTAGTCTTTACGAAAGGAAGAAATTAAATAAAATAAAAGAGATTGTCATGATATTATTGAGAAATAAGAACTAAGAATCGGTCAGAAGTGAAGGAGAGAAGTTCGAACGTAATCATTTAGTCAAAAAGCCTAACGCGACGTTTGGAGTCGTTGCTGTAAGTTCAATATAATCTTTGTCGGAAATTTATGTGCATAAAAATCACCACTTATTCACGCTTCAAACCCGCTTTTCATTTGAAAGAAACTAACGTCACGAGGGAAAAATTTATATGTTATTTCCTGTATATTTATATCATGTTTTTTAATTATTTAATAATATGTAGATAATTTTTTAAAAGGTGAGAGTTAATAATATTAATAAATAAATAAATAAAATATAAAAATTATTCAAATATTATTAATTAATTGAAAATTTTGATATAATTATATAAAAAATAACATATAAGTTTGGTCTTCGTAAAACACCTTCAAAGTTCATATTTATTTTACAGGTTATAATTGTCAAGTATGATTGAATTTAGCGTTTGTCTCCTACTCTCCTTAGATTGTTGCAACTTGCCCTATAATAATTTGTTCAAATTATTTTAGACTCTTTTATCGAGTCGTTTACATTGACGATACAAATATTAATAATTTATATCCCTATCAACGTTATAGTTGGAATAATTAATTATACTTATCACTAATTCAATCCCATTGTTAAATGAAATGGGTTACAGATGGAAATCAGAATATGCGCAAAGTGGATAAATAATACAATTTTAGTAGAAAATACTTTAATAAACACCCTTGAAAGCAATTTTCCCTCGGTTCCACCATAAAAAAGAAAAACCAGAGTTTCTAATAAGACTATTCACACTTATAATTATGGTGAAATTAATAGCTCTCAAATCTCTCTTAATAGTACATTAAAATAAAATCGAACCACAAATAACCACTAAAGCTCATAAATAATTGGGGGAGTACAGAGAAGTGATTAATACTTAGGTAAGATTAATATGATACGAGTAGTTTCATTCAAGCGGTCTTGAGTTTGAAACCTAGTGTAGATAAACATTATAAATTAGAATATAATAGTGAATAAAAAAATTACTTAAGTGAGATAGAAAAAATTTGAGTGTTTAGTGATATGTTGTAAATTGATTTACATGGAAAGAAAATTTCATAATATATAGTAATTTGACATTTCAGTTTTATATGGTGAAAGAATATTAAGGCTTAAATATTATCGCAGATGTCAATAGCTGTCCAATGTAAAATATATTATTTAGAAAGAATAGATAATCTATAATAATGAAAAAAAAAAAAAACAAGAAACTAGTCATTATAATTGCTAAAACAGCTTAAGTCAACCTAAGAGAGATGTCGACTGCTATATGAGATCATTAATTTCGAAGAGACTTTTGAAAAATAAAAAATAAAAAGGAGTTAGAGAATTTCTTTAAGTTTAAAAGTAGTCCAACTTTAAAAAGGTAATTAGGTTGATCTCACCACTCATATATTGAAAATCTGTGAAATTTTTATTTTGAGTTACAAATAAAAAATATATCCAACTCCTCAAATTGCATGCTAGTTTTATAAAATGTTGTGATCGACATCAAGTTTAAATTCATAAAAATAATAGAAAAATAAAAAAATATATAACATTGTTCTTTTGTTTGACTTTTGAACTCTTGTTTCTTAGTCAAACTCATTTCGGACGCATAACGCATAAAATTAAATAGTCAAATAAAAAACAAGCTTAATGTTTTGGTGTGAATAGGGCCCACAAATTAACCTAGTCAAACTATATTATACTAATTAACCCTCTTTTACTTATTTATAGTCGAACAGATAGACCCGAAAAAAAATGCTAGTGTCCTAGTTGAATATCCAAGATGATTAATTTATGTGAAGCCATATGTTTCTCCTGCTATATAATGAAGTGTATACATATTTGATAGACCCACTATTAAGATTCATCATCACAGCTTGAAAATTAGCAATTACAACTGGCAAAAATAAACACCAAAAACGCGTAAGAAATATTAATAATCATATTAATCTTTCCAAAATTTGAGGATGAGAGAAGACATGGAAGAAATCTGAGTTTGCAAGATCATTCAAACATAATGGCCTTGATGAAAGTGGAGGTCGTTAGCTAGCTCATTAAAACACTGTTTGAATATTCATACTCTCTCTCTCTCTCTCTCTCTCTCTCTCTCTGTGGATGATGCTTCTTTGTATGATATTATAATCCTCGTAAGTCATAATACTGTGAATGTGATGTGGGTTCTCTCTCTCTCTCTCTCTCTCTCTCTCTCTCTCTCTCTCTCTCTCTCTCTCTCTCTCTCTCTCTCTCAGTGGATGATGCTTCTTTGTGTGGTATTATAATCCTTGGAAGTCATAATACTGTGAATGTGATGTGGGTTCCTTTAAGGGCCTCAGGTTTTGTCGTGTGTTTTTCAACTTTCGCAACTTCGGTATTCACACTGTCTTTTTCGAGCTTCTTAATTTGTCTTCATGTCTCTCTCTGCGAAATGAATGAATGAATGCTTCATGGCCTTCAAACATTGGCAATTTCTTGTGCCAAAGATTCTCATCTTTCATCAATCTCTTGTGGGCACCCTCCCTATATATTGCACCACTTATACATATGCCGTGTCTTCTCCACTTTTTTTTATCTTTTCAGTTTTTTAATCAAATATTGTACAATTTAGGTAATTTCTTTAATATTTTTTTCTCAATAATGAGTCGTTTTATTCTACTTTAATAAGAGGATGAGATGGTTCTGATTAAAGAAATTTTATATTATATTTTCTATTTGTGTTAAGTGCAACTTCTCATATAAATTTACATGAATCTCCCTCTTAAAATTTTAAAAAATAAAACACTTTAACTAAAATTAGTGTCTCTTGTAATTGCTACTTTTTGTTTAACTAAAATACTCTTTGTTAACTCCTGCATATCCTTTTTTTGTTTGCAAGTAAATAGAAGATAATTAAGTGATTATGCAGCTGAAATACACGAAAATTAAAATATTTAGACAAAAACACTTGAGAGAATAATTAGAAACTAGTACGATAAAAAAAAATGAAAAAGATGAAATCCACTTTTTCCCAAAGAAATCATGGTATAGAATTTTCCTTTTAATTGAAATGTCTTTGCAATATTAAGAGTTCAATAATAGGAGAATTCTATTACTTGATGATCTCCTCCATAAAAGAATAGAAAAATGTGGTCAATATAATGAGTATGGAAATGTTGTCATAATGACCTGCCAACGAGAACAGAACAATCCTATTAGACATATATGTCTATAGGATTGGCCATATATATGTATATATATAATTGGGTGGTGGATTGACATTTTAACTGTGGAAAGGTTTAATGGAGTCCATTATTATGCCAAAATGGGACATACATATGGTCCTCAAATTTGTGATTCCAAGTGTGGAATGGTATGCAGTTATTTTGGTGCACATCGCCCACAATCCACATCTCTCACTTCGAACTTGAAACCTCAAATCTAATTTTAAAAGTAGTTTATCACACGCGCGCACATACATATATATATATATATATATATAACTTTTAGAGTTTTCAAAACAAGTCAAATTAACTAATATAGGTTATTACAAGTTTGTAAATTAAGATAACAAACCTAATCCATAAGTATATTGAAAAATGTATTAAAAAAATATTTAAAACAAAAATATTTCGTTATCGAATTAAATATATAACTTTAATTAAAAATTTTATTAATTTTACTTATTGTTGATCAACTTTAAAGATGAAATAAAGATAAAAGCTTTTTTAAATTATATATGAAATATTAAACCATTTATAAAATTAAGAAACTTCACATAACCTTTTAAATTGGTAAATCCACGAAACTACTAAATGGCTTGTTTAACTTACGGTTAAGTGGGATAAACTAATTTAACCTATTTATATTAAATGAGTTAAGCATTTCAACCCAATCCATTAAAATAGTGGATTGAACGTGACAAATCTAAGGGGTCATATTCATTTTTACAGTTCTACTCACTTTTTTCTGTTTCTATACACTATTTTTCATTAAATTTCAAAATACTTTATATTTTAAAAGATCCAAACTTAGTGTTTGTGGTGTGCATTGTTGAATAGCATCTTCATACAAGTCACAAAATCCGAGGGGTCAATAGTATTTTCTTGTTCCAAGTGTTAAGAAGAAGAAGAAAAGAAGGAAATAAAATCTGAAACATAAAACAATACGCATGAAGGGAAAAATTAAACCTTCAGGTAGAATTTGGGTCTATTGGAATTTTTTCATGCCTTCAGACAAAAGAAGTTTATCTAACCTCTATTCCAAAATTGTTATGGGAGACTTAATGTCCCTCCAAATATTTAAGGAATCAATAAGTGAAATTGTGTGAGATCCAATATCTCCTAAGATTTCAGGATGAAATAAATAAAAGAACACAAAACACTTTTCAGTAAAAGTTCTTTTTTTTAATTTCTTCAAAAAAAAAATAAAAAACCCCCAAGAATGGAAATAGAAATCGTAAAAACCTCGAGTAGCAAAAAGTTAAGGAGTAAAGTTCGCATGAGATTCTTAACCTCCTCAAGTTTTAAAAATTAAATATCAAATTTTCAAAAGTATAAAGTCAAAATAATTCTCAAATAAAATAGAGGGGTTTATTTCACCCATCATTTGTGATAAAAAAAAAAATCCAAAAGTGCTCGCATAACCCACTTATATAACACATTCTCTTTCAAATTAAAATAAAGAAATTGTCATTTCAAAAATCTAAAAAGACATAAATTCAAAAATCCAAAAAAATATTTTTTCCATTATGATTTCACTTCAATTTCAAAATAAAATTCTGACTTCAAAAATCCTAAAAATCTTTTTTATTACCATTTCATTTAAATTTTAAAAATAAAGATTAAAATTCTAAAAATAGACCAAAAAAATTTTAAAAAGATAAAATGAAGAGAGTAAAAAGTGAGATTACACTAATTTTGTAAATTAAAATGGACCAATGAAATTCAAGTTTATTTCTTTTATGAAAATCAAATTAATCTCAATCATCTTATTCCTTTTCATAAAAATTTAAAAATTACCAATCAATTAACACGCCTTTTGGTCGAACTACGTGGACTTTAATTTCCATCACATGGTACGTAAGCTTTAGGCACTAATCCTTGATCAAGTTTGCATTTGTAAATATTTTATTTTTGTTCTTCTTCCTTTATTTTATTTTCTTAATTTTTTTCATTATTATTATTTTTTTGCATGTGATCGATAAGAGTAATTCTTGTTAGAATTAAGGCCATATAATTTTTGCATAATTAACTTTGGGTAATTGTTCTTAGGAACGAATACTGTGGGGTGCTTGACACCTTTTCCATGCACAACCAACTTCTAAACTTGATCTTTGATTCGTAGACCACCTTATTAATTTAATTGGTTTTCCAAATTTGTCTTTTAAAAGTTTTGGTAACGACTTTTAAGTTTTGATTTTCATTTTTGTAAACAAAAATTAAAATTATTCATTTTTCGTGCCGGACGATCATATTTCGAGTGTGACAAGGCTATAAACCTTTCAAGGTTCGATTAAAATTTTGTGTATAATTTATTTCATTCGATTATCAGTATCTTGTATATAGTTAGTAGCTAGACTTATACATTTGTACTCTTGAGCTCTTCTAACACATTTGAATTCTCTGTATTTTAATTCATTGTATAGCTTTGAATATCACTAGAATAATTGCATAAATTTAATTATTGATATTTAAAATTTAATTACTACATTTTAGTAACTTTTACAAATTAAAATAGATTAAACTTAAAATCTTAATTAGCTGATTCAAATCAAATAAAATGTTCAAGATAATTCATAAATAGACGACTACTCAATTTTGGACAAAGGTTCCTTACAATAGGAATCTTTGTATTTATTTTAATAATAAATTTGAATCATTGGATTTTTATTTAATAATTTAAATTTAATACTATAAAAAAGCTATTAAAAAAAAAAAACTTATAAATTATTGAACTTTCGTCTGTAACCATCCCTCCCAGTCAACTTTGGCTCTTCTAGCCGACATGCATAGACTGAATATACCGCAAAACACATTAGTGCCAGACAGCTTGCGCGCAAACTGTGACTGAGTCCACGTGGCATTCTGTGTGTGTGTGTGTACGGGAGAGTTCGAATGGATCTAAACCAAACTTAACTCAATTAAACTTAATACAAATTGGCCAAGACGGAGTTTGATTGTAATTAGTGTGATATAGTGACCTTCTAACAATGTGGTTGGGTTTTTAATTTGATATATAAAACAATAAACTCAATTCCATATATTTTTATAAGTTAAATATAATATATATTTTATATTTAAAATAAAACTTACCTCTATGTTGATAAATAATTTAAAAATAAAATAACATGAAATATAGTGACCAAAGAGAGATTTTGAGATTTTTTCTTATCATTCAAAACTTTTATTATTTTGTCTTTCTAGATTAAAGGGTCAAAAACGAAATAAAGCGTTCAAATAGTATTGTTACAATAATATTCTATTTGTTTAAAAACTAACCATAATAATATTTTTATAAAAATAATATATAAATCTTTCTACCTCTTGCATATTTTATCAATCTATCTTTTATTACTTCAGTCTCTTTCGCTAATAGTTATTCCACTCCAACTCCTCAACATAACCTTACGTTTGTAGGTCATTACATGAGAACGACACTAATTTTTACGAAGCAGCATACGCGTAAAGTCAAAGAAGCTAAAAGACTTTTTGGTGCCCAAAACTTACATGTAGACTTTGACTTGTCGATGTATATCGTTGATATATATATATATATATATATATATATATATATATATTTATTAATTTAAAAACTTGATAATAAATATATAAATAATTACATCTAACTCTAATCTATAAAACTAACCCCTCAAATCAAACCAAATTATATCAAAATTGACCAAAACGAATGAAAGTTTGATATTAATAATATGTGTAAAGATATATTTTTTAAAAAACTTGATTCGGTTTTGAATTTTGTATATATATATATATATACATACATATAATATTTAAATATATGGGTAATCAAATGCTTATATTTATATAAAATTAATATAAATATATAATATATTTAAATAAAACTTACTTGACGTTTTTACTCAAACATTGTGTTTCTCTATAGGTTTCTTTTTTTTCTTTTTAGAAAAACCATATTTTAAGATTATTATATACTAATTCATACTTCAATTGTGAAGAAAAATGTGTTAAAATAGTTTATTTTTGGCCTAAATCATTAAAAATGTATAAAAATAAACAAATTAGACCAATATTTAAACTTGCTTCAAAGATATGCCTAATCCCCCTAAGCCATCCAAATTCATTATCTTTTGGTTTGATTTTGTCTGGTTTTATGCTATAAATGCAAACCATTGATGCCTTTCCATTCTAAAATGGCCTTAGCAATTTGATTGGCCTAAGTGAAACTAATTGAACAAACTAAATTATTTATTGAATATCCCCTTTAAATATGCCAAAGTAGTGTTTTACACTCTTGAGGCTGAGACCTGTTAGCTATGAACTCAAGGCTCAGTTAGTGACAAGGCCAGGTTGACCTTGTTTAGGCGAAAGAGAGGTTGATATTAAAGAAAATCTCACTAGTTAAATTGAATATATAAATGTGAATCATACGAGTATAAAATAATGAAAATTTAGAAGTGAAACTATGAATCAAGAACATTGAATACAATAAGAAAAATAATGTCATAAACACAAACAATTTTTAGTTCTGAATTATATAAAAAATTTGACATAACCAAGGACATTGAATCTAATAGAAAAACAAATATTACAAATGCCAAAATATACCCAAGTGTTCCTTAAGAACAAAACTCAGACTCCTTTATACTAAGCACCAAAATTTCAATATATCCAAGAGTTACATGTTCCCAAAACTTTAATGGGTTTATCTTGGTAAATAGATCATCCAAAATAAGTATATGATTCACATATCTTTTTTCTAACAAATAGGAATTAAATATCAAGAATTTAATACAATCAAAATTCCTATAATTTTGAGACAAGCACATAATAGAGTCATGTCATAACATAATGGCCAAAACTCAAAATACGCACATAATGGAAATTCATTTCCTTGACCATACTTCGTAACAAATGACAATTACAAAACTGAAGACATACCCTTCACTTAAATGTGAGGTAGCTGTAAGTGTCTATTTAACACTTCTCAATAAAAAAAAAAATACACCTAAAAAACATCATATAGTGGTAACCATAAATGGATTCACGATCATCAAAGAATGATGCATGATCTAAATCAGAATATCTTACTTATCTCAAATGATTCAGATTTCCTGAAAGTCAACATGTAATGTTTTGTACCCTGAAGATACCTTATAAATATCTTTGTAACTTGTCAATGATCATGCCCAAAATTATTCAATATCTGCTAATCACACCAATAGGAAAAGCAATGTCTAAACATGTGCACATATGGGCATATAATAGGCTACCAATGGCAAATGTACATGGAACTATGTCCATCAAAGTCCTCTCATCATCATTTTGGGATACAATTATTTGAATAATCTATCACCACTCTACACATGTGCAACACAAAGAGTACAAGAATACATATTAAATTTCTTCAACACTCGATCAATATAAGTTTCTTGAGACAAATCAAGAATGTCATATGATCTATCATGGTGAATTTAAATTCTCAAAACAAAAGAAGCTTTACCTAAATCTTTCATATCAAAGTGGCATGACAAGATGTGCTTTGTCTCATTTAATAAGCATACTGAGTTACTAGCCAATAAGATTTCATACACATACAACATATGGATAAAAAAATTATTTCTTTTTCTAGATTTAGTAAATCCATTAGCTGCTTCATACTGACATCTTTATGCAAATCTTCATCAAGAGATGTTGTTTTCAACATTAATTTAGTAGCTTAATAAGTTCCCATTCATTCTTATGGTGTATGAAGGTAATTTTATCATTCATAATCTCTAACCACTTAGATGGATGAGGACCCGACACATCTTCATCAAAAGGAGATAGGATCTATGTCATCAACAACATCTGACTTAAATTCTTTCAAATATACAATATAGTCATTTAGAATTGTAGACAGATGGCCCTAGAAACACCACTCCCGCTATCTGAGCCATCTTTAAAATAAAATACTCTATCAAACTCAATGACTCTGGTAGAGTGAGCAGGGCAATAAAATCTGTATCCTCTACATCCTAAACAATACCCAATAAGGAATCCACTGGCATTCCTTGAATTAAGTTTTTTAAGCTACAGATTGTAAGGTCTCACCTTCACTTTGCAACCTCACACACGAAAATGTTTCAAACTAGGCTTTTTCTAGTTAAAAGTTCATATGGTATCTTTTCAATTGATTTACTAGGAACTTGATTCATGATACAAGTTGTTGTTTTTAAGGGCTTCACCCTATAAAAATTCTAGTAATGAGGAGTGACTGATCATCTTCTTACCATGTTCATTAAGGTTCAATTCCTTCTCTTTGCAACTCCATTATGTTGAGGAGTGACAAACATTGTATACTGGGCTTCAATCCTATGTTCTTGCAAGAACAGGGTAAATGGTCCAAAATTTCTACCTGTCTCTATATACATGCCATAGTATTTATCACTTTTATTTGATCTAGGCTAACAACAGTTTTTAATGCCTTGAAGGCATCCAAAAACTTAGACTTTTCATGCAATAGATCCACCCATCCATATCTGGAATAATCATCAATGAACGTGATGAAGTATTTATAACCACCGATGGCAATAGGTATTATAAGTCCATTGATATCTAGAATGTTCTTAAATTTATTTGCTTCTTTATTCCTAGCTCTAGTGGGACATTTTCCCTTCATGTAAACAACAAAAGACTCGAAATCTGAGAAATCTAAGTCATGTAATATTTCTTGTTAACCATATTTTCTAATCTCCCTCTAGAGATATGACCTAAATGTTGATGTTATAACATGGAAAAATTCTCATCAATTCTTCTACATTTGTGTCCTACTACTACATTAACAAATGCACTATGTGAAAGATCTGGACTAGCATTCACTTGTAAACAATATAACCCATTCATCGAGGAAATAGATCTAACAATTAATAAAAATAAAGAAAATATCAATTCTTTCATTTCCTTATCAAGGCTAGATAACCGTATTTATCTAATACATAGCAAATTCCTCCTTAATGAAAGAGTGTATACTATATTACTTAGGGTCAAACAATGTCCAAAATACATGTTTAAGATTACAATTATGACACAACTAACTACATTTGAACTTCCTTCCACTCCAAGGATAGTCTTTACCCTTTCATTTAGGCTCCTCCTATCTCTGAGCCCTTGCAAGGAATTAGTTATATGAATAGGTGCTTCCAAATCTAACCACTAAGAATCCAAAGATATTTCAAAACTATTATATTCAAAACAAAATAGAGTTAGAGGGGCAACACAAAAGGAAATACCTTATTTTTCACACTTATTCTTCAACTTAAAACAATTAGAGATTTTATGGTTAGGCCTTTTATAGTAATAAAAATTCACCCTTGAATGATTTCTCCTTTTGACCTTATTGTTCTCATTGCTCTTCTTTGGTCCAAACAGTTTCTTACAATAGGCATTGCCCTCATTTTTCATTCCATTCAATTTCTTATTTCTAGCCTTGTTGGATGAACCGTGTGAAATATAGTTCACTGATTACATGTAAGAATTTGCCTTTTTATTTATTCCTCCTTTTGGGTCACTATCAAAATCATTTGATCAATAATTCATTCTGCCTTTTTGAAATAACATGTGGTTCTCAAGACTTCATACTCAGCAGAAAGCGATTGGAGAACTCAATAAACTAGGTAGCTCTCACCCAAGTCCACACTGTTGGACTTCAGTTTGTTGCAGTAGTTAACAAGCTTCACCATGTGCTTACATACTCCTGATACTTCATTATAATGAGTGTTATGCACCAGAGAGGAATAATAGGCCTTTTGAGTTGATCAAACTTATTGAATTTGTCATTAACCGCTTTCAAATACTTAATTGTGGTGTCCTTATTGAAAATACTTTGTCTAATTGTCTTCTTAATTGTGTACTTTATGACAGGAAGACAAACTTTATTAGACCCATACCATTGTTTATGGTAAGCTTAGTTAGCATTAGACTTGGTAGTGAGGTCCGTTGTCTTAGGTTCTTTCAAAGCCAAATCCTCTTTGGTGATCATTAAATACATATCAAGGGACTCAATCTAATCATTATAATTTGTCTTGTTTAGAGTTTTCTCCATAGATAGTTGCTGAAAAAAGGGAAGCTAAGGGATAATGAATAGGAAACATTAATTATGACCTGGACACATAATTATAGAACAAGGTTTCCATAACAGAACTCGGCTTCTGCAACTATGTAACAAAATGTTCATGATAATCCTGCCTAAAGGTTTAGGCTATAACAGACCAAGAAAACTCATACACACCACAGAAGCATATTATCAAAAGAAACAACATAAAAAGCACCTATAGTTTTCATATTAATAGGATATAAGAAACCATGAATACATCAATCAACAAATCGTTGCTGTCAGGCCACAAACAGGCCTTATTCACAAAATTATATTGATAATGTCACATCAATAGGGCATGTCCATCACTAATATAATCATACTCTTTTTTACTAGTGGCCTTGACAGTAACATCTCCTTTAATAATTTAGTGTGTACTTTTAAGTGTAGACTGACAATAACCACAACAATAGTGGTTCATAAAACCAACACCATCATTATTAGGTCCATGATAGATGAACATACAACCATTAGGTGCAGATGGCCCAATATGACTTAAAATGGAGTCTGTTTACTCATTTTATCTTTTTTGCACGCAAAATTAGGAATAAAATATTCACTAATTACACAAATAAATTTGTTTTAATTCCTCTAAGTACTGTTAGAGATATTAAGCAATATATACTATCCTTTATTATGTATAATTGTCTCACAAATTTTTTCAGGTCAAAATAGTGTCATTACACTACATTTTTTAAACCTTAAATCTTTAAGAAATTTTAAAACTCATACTTCCATGCCTCAAAAAATTTCATAAAAATCTTCAAAAAATAAGAAATCTCACATGGACAAGAACTATGAAAGTTTAGTGGCTAAATGATTAGGGAGTGAGCCAAATACGCCCTTACGTGCCTAGAGTATGGGTTGGCTTTGCCCTTCTACACTGTTGATCCTTCTTAAACCTCCATATGGGTTGACCTGACTCATTTCGCGACCTAATAGCATGACTTGACGTTATACAGCATTTTAGAAGTTGATTTCATTGTTAAAATGATCATTATTGGACAATCTACATATCCCCTATCATTATTTCGACCAAACATGAAGCAAAAGTAAAGATTTTGTTCAATGGCAACTCGTGATAATAAGATCTTGGGGTAATATATGGTCTTTCAACTTGAAATCACCTCACAAATAAAACCCCTAAGTTCATTTTGGAAACTTGATCTATATTTCAAGTAATTTAGCTTGAAACTTTTAGGTTTTTGGGTGTTAATGGGTTGGAAAAGTTTAGCTCGTTTCAAGCTACACAATGGGCCTTATTTTGCTCAAAATTCTCTAATCTACAAAAGCCCCAAGTTCATTTTCAAAAAATCCCTAAGATTTGTCACAAATTTGTTCAAAAAATCCCAAGGTTCATACTTTGGTCTTGCAATTTTCAATACTGTACTCCCTAAAAAAACTAGCAAATTTCTCTTTAAACCTGACTTTGATGCCATATGTTGAATTGACATTGAATAAAAACATCCATAATGAGAGTTTGCATGTTAACAAACATTGACCTAGATTCGATGATGCGTCGGTCATAGTTCATTGATCGGTGAGGACGAACCTGTAGTGCCTAATGTCCTGAACATAAGAGAGTAGAGAAGAAAGACTTCCAAAGAGAGCTTTTGGCCAAAACAAGAAAGTCCTACTCATCCATAGGACATGGGCCCCTTCCCTTTTATAGTAGTTTTAAAATATTGACAAAAATTGGATTTTATTCTAATAAAATACAAGCTATCCAATTCGCTAAGTAGATAAGCTTTAATTTCTTTCTCCATCGACTCTTTGTTAGTGATTTGATAAGATAATCACTGATTAACAATGAGCTATAAGTTTGGGTCTTTACCCAAATGAGCCTATAAGTAATCTAACCTATCATAAATTACTCAAAGTGTTATCAAGGACCCAATCCTTTCTTGATTTAGTTTACTATTGATTGCTTAATAATAATTATACAAATTTGTTCTAACAATTGAATTAATACTAATTCATAAAATAATATGAAATTATTCCAACATATAACACTCCCAATAAATATTGTTAAAGGACTCCAATTGAATCAGTCACCAAAAAAATGTCATAGCTACAACAGAAAATAGTATTAAGGTAAATTACATCATAATACATCGGAGCACAATAAAGATACGTTTTTTATACTCATGAAAGGTATATGTATGTGATAAATCATAAATGATTACACTTTAATCAACATTCCTAACATTGCAAGTGACATTCGAATCTCTAAAGATCAAACAACATCAACAGATTATAATGTGTAAATGATAAGGAAAAATTGTAAGATGATTTTTTTTTAACATCTATTTATTAATAAAGTTGGATTTTATTGGCTACAATATTGTCGAACTCCTCAAATTAATCAAATTAACGTTAAAGTTGAATTCTTAGGAGAATAGCCAACGTTGGATGCAAATGAGAGCTTAAGTCAAATTTGGTGATAACGAACTGCATCAACCACACCCATTTGGTGCAAAAAGCTTACTTAGAAGCCATGGTCAATATTTGCATAGCTAACATATCATGTACATTAGAAGACTTAATTTTTTAAGTTGTGGAGTTTAGGAGAGAGTGAAACAAAATAGTCATTAATTGAACAAGAGGCTTAATCTTTCGTATTATGTCTAATATCAATAATATTGAGAGATGGATAGGGAAAGAGAGAATAATTTTTTAAAAATTAAATGTTAGACAATTCTATTTTATCTTGACCCACAATTTGACAAAAGAATTAAAATGTAATTTTGGAGGGTATAGAAAAGTTTGAGTCCCTCTTTAACTATTTCAATAAAGAAAACATTTAAAATGCATTGAACTTATTTTAGTTATTTCATTCTTTATCATTTTCTCCATAATTATTAATCCAAACATAATCTTAGAATTACCCGAAAATAAAAGACTTTTAAGCTAATGATGTAAGAGTTGGATCCAAGTCCAAATTTTAATTAAACAAGTCAAATTAGCAAAATAAAAAGAAAAAACACGAGAAAGAAAAAAGATTTCCAAGTCGAAGGTGGAGTAAGGGAAAATGAACAGTAGTACTGTGAATTTTTTTTAATTTATTGACAACCTAAATGCGCATACGAAAAAAGTTGAATATATATTAGGTTTTGTGAATGATTAAAATTATACAGTAGTTTGTCGGAGCAAATTGATTGGTGCTCATAGCATTAAGGTCATGTGATTAGTACGAGGTATACATTGGTAGTAGTGTGACACTACGACTTCTCATACTAAACGATAATGCTATATTGGCTCCAATTTCCTTCCCATTCAAAAAGCTAGTTGATACTTGTCACCTCAAACTCCCATCTGATCATAACTAATTATGATGGCTAATTACACACATTTTATGTGCCATAAGAGGTTATATATATATATATATATATATATATATATATAGTGATAATTTAATTTTTTATAAATTTAAATATATACAAAATTATTTTTTTAATTTATATTAATAATAAACTAATTTGGTTAAAAATAAAATTTTTTATAAATTAATTTATAGAAAATTAAATTATTATAAAATATAAAAGTGAGCGATCAATTTAATATTTTTTTTCATTGACTCATTGTTGTATATTTTGTTTTCTTTGATTTTTTTGAACAAATGAGATTTAAATGGACCAATCAAATATTTAAACCATTAATAAATGAGAGTGAAATAAAATAATATATATGTAAGTAGGAGGGTGTTGCGTCGTCTTCCAGAGCATATATACACGGATTTAAACAAATCCATAGCTAGAGAAGGCATGCCAATCTCATTAACATTGTTTATAAGGTTTTTTTTTTTTTTTTAACTCTTAAAATAGCAGAGATCCTTTTTCTTATGGAAAAGGAAAATGGATCAGAAGAAGAATGAAGTTGGTAGCTAAAGTGCGCGCGAAAAGCTCTGTGAGTGAGAAAATGGGATGAAGATTCTGGATAACCTTAATTGTTGGGTCACTCTTGTATATATAAATATGTCTGTCAAAAAAAAGTAAAATTAATTTAATTATATTGAATTCATGAATTGTCTTCAACATTCATATATAATAATAGGGTATTATTATATATATAAATAACTTCAAAGAACTAGTGGTGGCACTTACTTTCATATGCCAAACGCGCATGAATGCCATTGGAGGATTTAGTGGAACTTGGGGTCCCACGTGCCTCTAATGCTTTGAAAGTGTTAGATGAGAAAGTGGCTTAGAACTCACTAAGCTGTTCAATGTTCACCATCTACACGGCATTTCGTTATGATCTCAATGATTCAATGTTCCAATCAATGCACTGTCTTCACTACTTATCTTCCCCGCTTTCAAACCTCAATTTTATATAATATGATTTGGCATATGCTTTTGTTCTTTTGTGTTTCAGATTAGACCAATCATGATTCGACACATGGCTAGTGAATTCGTAATGCTTCCATCATCACACTCAGATTAAGAGAGCTTTGCAAATTTAACATTGTGGCAAGAAATGAATTGTGATCCTTAACTGTTAATAGGTAGACGGTAAAAGATTTTTTTGCAGTAAAAGTGGATTTTTTTTTTATTTTAATTTTCTTTTTTATTATGTCATTGCCTCTTGTGGGTGAGAATATCTTTTATAATCCACATATTAATAATAAAAGATTTGGATCTAATATAGAACTGAAAGAAATCCTCTATAGTTGATAATCAAATACATGCAAACAAAATTAGATCATGTAATTTTTCAATCATATAATATAATACATGAACAGAAAATATATGATGAATAGTTGTCAAAATTTGACCTGATGAAAACGATATAATTGAGATGCGTATTGGTTGAGTCAGGATAATTTCAACCCCCAATGTCTAAGAGTATCTTTGAGTATTTGACTGCCAAAGAGAGAGTGATTGTGTTTGTATATTTTAAAATCAGGGCTTCAGAGTATAATTTATAAAGTTTTGTTTTAATAACAATAATACATTATATTATTAAAATAAAATCCTCAAAAATCCTTTAAAAGATTTCCTATTTAATTATTTAGAAAAAAAAAACTTATTAAATCTCTCTGAGTAACAAACTTATAATTAGTAATTTGACGGGATAATTACTAATATTTTTTTGTTGTGGGTTAGGTCTCTACCCAGTGGGCTTATGAATAATTCAACACTGATTACCCACAATTAAATATAAACTTAGTTATAAATTACAATATCAATTACATAATTAGTTATAACATGAAATTAATCTAATAACATAATTAATGTTAATCTATATAATATTAAAAATATTCTAACACCACAGAGTGCTTTCAGTTTAGAATTGAAGAAGAAATAACAAGTTTTTTGCCCCTTATTATACTTAATAGAATAATGAAAAGCAATGGTTTAGCCGGGACTTTCAAAGTGGGGGCAAATTCTTCTTTTTTTATATATTTTATTTTGGAAAAGTATATATTAATATCGTATGTTTTAAATCAAACAAAACATTAATATTTATAAGTGTTGATTTGTGAGGGAAAAATATTTATAGAGCATTATAAATATTATTTTATGCATCAACATTTTAAAATTTTTTTAGTATTTATAAAGACAATTGTTAAGGGTCTAACTAAAATTAACATTGATATTTGACTTAATTATTATAAAATTACTATTTACAAAATTATTAAATGTTTACACAGAAATTAAATATAAAATTACATACATAATACATATATGAGTCTAATGGGTTCAAATTAATGTGCCAAATAATAAAATAAAATAACATGACCCAATCATTTAAGATTAATGTTTTCAATGAGTTCAAAAAATCCAAATATATGGGGGCATATAAACTAAAAATTTTATACAATATAAATCCAAAAAAAAATTTGGGGGCAAGGGGAGAGTGCTCCTCTCACTTATATATGGCTCCGCTACTGATAAAAAATGCACTGAATATATTTTGTAGTTAATGGTACTAATTACAGAAAATGAGAATCTTCACGTAATTAGAAATTTAAAAATAAAAAAAGGAGGCCACAAATTTTATAGAACATTCATATATATCCCAAGAAAAGATATTAGTATTCCATCCATCATCACTTTATTTGATAGAGTTTTTTGTATGATTCACATAACATGGTAATGCCGCTCATACCAATCTATTTGTTATTTTATTTTATTTCAAAATAAACTTTTAAACACTCATTCATTCTAATTTAGTTATTTTATTTTTTATTATTTTTTCTTTGACCATCCGTCCAACAAATCTTAAAAGAATTATGAGAGTATGTTAAGTCTTCATTTATTTCCTTTAAATCAAATTCTTCTATTCCCTTAAGTATATTGATAAAATCTATGTGTCAGAATTATATTACTGGTAAAATTTATTTATAAATAAAAATAAGATAAAAAAAATTTTTGTTGACTAAAATTAAATTTGTAAAATACGCTACATAAAAGTCATGATAATGTCATCTATAACGTCATACCTTCCCTTTGAACGGATATATTTTAGGAGAAGCACTTTTGCAGGAGAAAATGATGGATAGTGGAGACACCTTAAATTCCAGAAGCTTCCAAGTTTTGGATGAATTTGCGTAAAGGTAATCATCGCAAAGAGTTGGGCCCAAAAAATGAACTCTCATCACACAGAGAAAATAAACCGAATGTTATTTAAGATTATTTAAGATGAATGCAGCATAATTAAATGCAATTGATAAAAATATGATTTTAACTCTTTTGATTTTATTCAAAAAAATTTAACATATATAAAAATTACGTTTCAAAAATTATTTTTCAATTTTTTCAATTATTGAAAAATATCTCTAGCAGTTTTTGTTGTAGTAAGAAATAAGAATCAAGTCCATCTTCAATTGGGCTTGTATTATATTCTCAAAGACTTAAGGCTTGAATGTAGGCCTAATTAAGGGAATAAAAAATTAACAGGCCTATGAGGTAATGGCCCATAAGTTCATCACACTCTGCACTCATGACTTCATGGGCTTGGCCCATCATGATAGCCTTCCAAACATAAACTGGCCACGACTTTCTCTCTCAAACTCAATCACTCTGATTCTGATATCTTCAGTGACTAAGAAGGAAAATCTCCCTGGAAACTCAGAAAAGGGATTAAGATTAGGTGAATTTGAAATTTTAAATGTACGTGAATTTGATAGAATTTGGATAGTGAAATAAAAATTTAATGATTTAAATTTTAAAAAATTAAAAATTATTTTATATTTATTAAAATTTGAATCATTAAATAAAATTTTAATAGTCTAAATCTTTTTAAATATAATAAATTTAAAGTATCCGGATCCCTCAAAAACCGCATGTATGATTACTATTTCTCATGCTACTTCCGCTTAATCTGGTTTTTCTTTTAAAAAAAGTTTATTTTCACTCAATTTTTTATTCATTTAGAAGAAAAATAAGGAGAGGAAAAAATAAAATTTATTATTCAAATAAGTTCATACTGTACATATGGCACTATAAAGTAAAAATTGGCAGAAGCGTCATACTAGTGGCTAGTTAACGGCTTACAAGGTTGTAGCTTGTAACAGAGGCTTTTGATTCGATGTTGGAATCTTGCAATATAGTAGAAGGGTCCCATTAAGCTTAGGTCGCATGTGGTACAGTGACAAAAGGACCAGTAAAAGGGTGAACGTTCGTTGTTTTAAAGAATATTCTCGTTCCAGAATATAATAGAATCATTTGGCAAAAACGCGAACCTCCTAGAATATGTTTTTTTAAAATGAAAAATACCTAATATCAAGATTAATTAGTCTTTTCTAAAAAAGAGAAAAAGTTGCAGTACTTATAAATACCGATATTTTATCTCTTATTTTCACTTTTAAATAATAATTAGTATAGATGACTCAATCCTCAATCCTAACAATCAAAATTGTGTACCTTTTGAGGTGAACTGCTCAATCTACTTGTTATAACTTTTGACAACTAGAATTAATAACGTTGGATATTGTATCTACACGTCCTTATTAAATAAGAATACAACAGTAATTTCGGCAATTTCATTAATTATTATCAACCTTAATCTTAACTAATATTTTATAAATAGATAAGCTTATTATATGATAAATATAACAATGTTCAAAATACTTCTTAATATTTTACTATTAAACTGTAAAAATTTTATGATACATTTAATAAATTATGAGTATTTTAAATGATTAATAATTTTAATTTTAATCTGATTCAACTTTCGCTATTAAAGAAAAATCAATAAATATTTTTATTCATCTCATTTAATTTATTTATTTATCTTGTTTCCTTCAAATAACTCTTAAAAATAATCAAAAAGTTGATATCGCAGTTGTTTTTTACTCGTGGATTGCAAAGGAATCTCATTTCAATCTTAGGGTGACTTGCAATTTTACAGTGATTGCAGATACCTTTTTTTTAAAAAAAGAAAATTTAATAAAATTTATTCAACTAACGTCTGAGTGAGGGATGCCTTGGAAAATGTCTAACCACCAAGGGTTCTTTTCATCATTCGAAATGACCTACATTGCCTGGTTAATAATAAGATTATAATTCTACAGAAATATTTGAATGTGAAGTATGTTTATTTAATAATAATGTCATCTAAGTAAAGCATATACAGTTTGAATAAGAAATGCCGTTCTATTTAATATTCTTTTCATCATAACGCATACAAGTGCTACTAGAGATGGCGGGTAAATTTGACCGTTGACAGTACGTGGACCTTTTCGGTGTCTTCAAGGATGATGTCCCAAGACCACTGTTTGGTTCTGTAGAAGGAGGGGCCCACCGTTTCACTTCTCGCCAAGAAAACCCTAATATACAATTCCATGTCACACACAACAACAAAACTATCCAACTGAAAAGAGATGGAAGCTGATACCGCAACGGCTAGGTGTGTCCTACTGCTACAACAGACTGTAAACAAATATGAAAAATCCCCATTAAGCTCCTTTAAAATAAAGGAGAAAAAAGGTGTTTGCCTTAACTCCTTGATTCGCTCTTCTGCTGCTACCTCTAGCTTGCTTGGTTACAGTGAAAGAAACTCCATCGATGTCCTTTCCCGTTTGATTTTTCTGACCAGCCTTCCCTCCACGTGTGATCCCATCTCTCTCTCGCATTTATTCTTCCAAAGCTTAACCCATCTTTACTTGGTTTATCTCACCACATTTCCTCTCTGTCTCTCTCTCTCTCAAACATTCCTTGTTGAGTTTTCTCGAGATTTCTTAGAGATTTTTCTCGGAAGAGTGAATCTATGGCTCGGCATTTGCTTCTGCTGCTTTTTACAGCCCTTGTTGCAGCTGCTGATGAAGGTGAGTAATCTTCTTTTGCTGCTTTGCTCTCTCTGCTAAGTGCAGAGATCCAGAGTTTTCCACTTTACAATCTTTGCATTCTGAATCTGCCTTTGTTTAATGTTTAGTTTTCACAAAAGAACTATCATTTATTTGATTCCTTGCTGTCAGAGGCTTCACTGAGACATTGGGTATGTATAGTGGGAGTGATTTTTTGCAATGTCTCAAGGCATGATATAAGATCCTCTGCTGTAATGCTGTAAATGCTACTGAGGAGAAGTGTTTTTAAATTTTAATTTTTGTCAAATTTTCTTCTTTTATCACTACAGCACCCTTTGCTGTAAATTATTCACAGCAGTGGATCTTTAGTGTCATAGGCCCAAGGGCATCCTCTCAAGCTTTCCATTTTCAAAGTTCAAACCCTACCATGAAAACCATTAGTGTTGATAGACCCAAGTCTTGATGTGCATGTTTTGGCTCAGTTAGTAATCACTAATCAGTGAATGTCTGCTGGTGTGTTTTCTTGGTTTCCATATAGTCTTCTGCAATCGCTTAGAGCATCTGTATTTTCTTTACAGCATTCTCCTTCCTATACTGTTTTCTCTATTATTAAATTATAAAATGAAATGGAAAAAACCGATAAATTTAGCATTTAGTGGTCGACCTTCCTGAATGCGGTCCCCCTGTAGGATTCAGATTGATTAAATGCTGGTAGGACCCTCTTCTTAGTCCTTTCATTCAGTCATTTAATGCTTTTCTTCCCCACTTTGGCTTTGCCTATCACTTTGTAGTGGCCTACTGACAGAGGGGAAGCTATTACTGAACCAAAAAAGCTTTCCCTTTTTGCTTTCATAATTTCAATCTTAAACAAAACTAGACCCATTTTTTCTTCTTTTCAAAAACTAGCGCAAAAAACTATGCTTTTGACCTCAATATACTCCAGTTGATTGATAAATAAGGACTTTAAAAGCTTGTGATTCATGCTTAAGTGCTCTTCATTTTTGTTTCGTGCAGAACCATTCATTGGTGTGAACATTGGGACTGATCTCTCAGACATGCCACACCCTACTCAAGTGGTGGCACTACTTAAAGCCCAGCAAATCCGACATGTTCGATTGTACAATGCCGATCAAGCCATCCTGATTGCACTTGCAAAGACAGGCATTGAGGTTGTTGTGTCTGTCCCTAATGAAGAGCTTCTAGGAATAGGCCAATCAAATTCCACAGCAGCCAACTGGGTTTCCCGCAATGTAGCAGCACATTATCCAGCTACAAACATCACAGCCATTTGTGTTGGCTCAGAGGTCTTAACCACCCTCCCAAATGCAGCAAAAGTCCTTGTCAATGCCCTCAAGTACATCCACTCTGCCCTCGTGGCATCGAACCTGGATCGCAAAATCAAAGTCTCAACTCCACTCCCCTCCTCCATCATCCTTGACTCATTCCCTCCTTCCCAGGCCTTTTTCAATCGCTCAATGAACTCAGTTTTGGTCCCTATGCTTGATTTCTTGCAATCCACTGACTCTTACCTCATGCTTAATGTGTATCCTTACTATGATTACATGCAGTCCAATGGTGTTATAGCACTAGACTACGCACTCTTCAAGCCTCTCCCTCCAAACAAAGAAGCTGTGGACTCCAACACTCTCCTACACTACTCCAATGTTTTTGATGCAGTGGTTGATGCAGCCTACTTTGCCATGTCCTTTCTGAATTACACTAACATTCCTGTGGTGGTGACAGAGTCAGGCTGGCCCTCGAAAGGCGATTCAACCGAGCCTGATGCTACAGCTAACAATGCTAATACTTATAACAGTAATTTGATCAAACATGTGCTGAACAAAACTGGCACTCCCAAACATCCTGGGATTGCTGTTAGTACTTACATCTACGAGCTGTACAATGAGGATTCGAAGCCCGGGCCTGTGTCAGAGAAAAACTGGGGACTGTTCGATGTAAATGGGGCACCTGTTTATATTTTGCACTTGACAGGATCGGGAGCAATTTTGGCTAATGATACCACTAACCAGACTTTCTGTATTGTAAAGGATGGTGCTGACCCTAAGATGGTGCAGGCCGCACTTGATTGGGCATGTGGACCTGGGAAAGTGGATTGCTCTCCATTGCTTCAGGGACAACCTTGCTATGAACCAGACAATGTGCTTGCACATGCAAATTATGCTTTTGACACTTACTATGCTAAGATGGGGAAGTCTCCTGAGTCATGTAACTTCAATGGAGTGGCCACAATCTCCACCACAGATCCAAGTAATATACTGCTTCCATGAGATTCTTAATTTTTAGACATTCTTAGGTACACTTGGTCTACAAATATTTGTATACCTAACAAATCATATAGAGATAAATAAGCATGTCAAATATGGATTGATATGTTTATATATCTTTTTATGATTACCTTAATCTACTTTATATATATTGAATCTACCTAAGAATTTTCCTTAACTATTGGGATAGATGAGCTTTAGCTGTTTTCATAGTTCTATTATGAGTAAAATACTCTGCACAGAGTATGTTCTATCAATTTAATTTTAGAAGATAATAACCATTATTTAACTCCATAGTTTTTATCTTTAAATTCCCATCAATATTATCCTGTCATGGACCAACTTCATGATTGACAGAGCTTAGATAGGATATTACTGATGTTTTTTTTTTTTAGAAAAAAAAAATGGAGCCAAACTATGATAATTATCTTCCAAGGAGCATGCATCTTCCGAGGACCCCCAGATGGTAGTTTACTCTTCTATTAATGACTACTAACGAGCCCTTTTATATGACTGCAGGTCATGGTTCATGTATATTTCCAGGAAGGTAAGAGAGATCTGCATCTTTTGCTTCATATCAGAAGCTAGCTCTGTTTTGGCAATAGCAAAATTACTTGAGTTATTGGTTTTTGTGAATATGTGCAGTGTTGGCAAGAATGGCACCTTGGCAAACATTACAGCACCATCAATGAATTCAACAAGTTCAGATTCTTCTGCCGACAATCTCCACAGCTGTAAACTGAGAATTAGAAGCCTTGTTATGGTGTTAGGATTTCTCATGTGGGGGCTGGTTGTGTAAATTTGGTTAGATAGTCACAACATCTGCTACTTCCTCCAAAATTTTGTGGCAGATGGTGCTACTTATTGGTTTGGTAGCATTGGTGAAATTGATCCATTCCGTTCTGTACAAAAACAGTGAAGCTCTGGATTAAATTAGGCTTCAATTGAATTATCATCATTATTTGTTTTTTCAAGCTACAAGAGCATAGAGATTCATTTCTCCAAAAGTTTATTGTATTTTCAATTAGCTATCGCTTTTGATTAGTTAGCTATTTCCTCCATTGGGGGGGGGGGGGGGGGGGGAAAGGGGGGAAAAGAAGACAAATCCAAAGAAAAGTGTCTCATAAGAAGTGAAGCACTTACGCGAGCAATTTTATATGCAGTTAATTAGGTTACACAACTAACATTATTGCTGCATTCAATGATTAACAATGCAGTGTTCCCATTCGAGCTACAGTATATTACTTAATTTTGGTTGTATGGTCAATAGGGCAGACAAAGGGAACTCTCAGTGGGTAACTCTGAACTCTGTTTATATTTGTTTGGTTACAAGGAAATGTAGTGCGAAGGCCCTGGTGCTGGTGCTGCTGAGGGACCAGATGAGAAAAGAGATGAGAAAAACTTCTCAGCAAGCACAGCATTTGCTGCATCTGAAGGATGAAAGGCATCCCAAAACACGTACTCTCTCCTGTTTCTGCATATCTTGGAGTTTGGCAAGCATAGCCCTCCTATGCTCGTGTCCACATTGCAACACGAAGTATTTGAAACCTTGAAACCTGTAAGCGATGCAGGTTAAGTGAATCTATCACATTCCTAGAACCACGTTCATGTCCTCATCATCTCGTGCCACAAAACCACAAGGTTTTCATATCACTGAGAGTTCTTCGATACAAGTAAGCTAAACAAGAAAAGAAGGAGAAGGTGAAGAATGACATGATTACCATAATTAGTGGGATTATTGATCAAGTCGAGAACTAAAGGGTAGGTATCTGCAAATGCGAGTTTTGCATTAGGAAGACGATGGTTGAGAGTGTGGAGAAGCTTCTGCACTCTGGAGTTGAACTCCATGATCCATTCATTGACTCGCTTCAAGCATTGGCCTCGTCTGGATTTCACCCTCTGAGAAGGAATGCACCCCAGTGGGCCAACTCCATGGAACACCATTTGTCTTGCTCCCAGCTCATACAGTCTCTGCAGTATCAATCTTATCAGCAAGTCAAGTTTAGTACTGACAGTATATATCACTGCACGTATGATGAAAATTCAAAATGATTTTGATATGCAAGAATGGTCATGTTAGAAGATAGACAGCTTGCTAAGTTGATGCAAATTGAGATTGGAAAGAGTTATGCTATGAGTTATACCATTAGTTGTTGATCTAAAGTGGAGATTAAGAGTTCAACGAACTCCTCATGTGTGTATTGCTGTCCATCTGCCAAAAATGGCTGCAAGAAATTGTTCACGTAATCATTGCTCCCTGCAATACAAGCAAATGATATATAATATGGTTTTATTAATTGATGTGTTTATGCTTAAAAAAATATAGATTAGATAGTACTGTAATACTTTAATTTCATTTATTCTTCTAGGTCAGCCCTTTGAAGTATTTAAAAGTGGGGTTCATTAAAGTTCTAAATTGGTCTTCAAACACAATATTAAAAGAATGAAATTAAAGTTTAATAGGCTATTATAAAATACTTTAAACTTGAGAAACTGGAGACTATTTTAAAATACTTCAAACAATTGGAGAAAAGAAAAATAACAACTTTCTGCTTTGTTTTATTTTCCTTTACAACATTTCACCATCCACTATAAAGGATCTGAACTAAAAGAAAAATGAGTGGCATATCTGAAATTGTACTATCAGTTAAAGAAAAAAAAAAAGGTACAGTAGAAAGGAAAATAAAAAAGGAAAGTAAGAAAAAAAACTAACTGTTTGAATGTGAAGCTTACCAAGACCAATAAAGTACATGGCTTCATTGCAAAGCTTGTTAGCAGCCTCTTCGCCAACTTTTGCTTTGATTATTTCTTTGCTTTTCTTGAAACTGTTTATCTGATCGTCAAAAGATAGCCTCTGAATCTGCAATGTTTCAGCGAGAGAAAGAAGTAGTCACAGAAAGATAGATAGGGGTAAGCTGTAACGAACAAGCTTCAATGAATGAGAGCTTCGAAGATATATGATTGAGCTTACGAAATAAAGGCCAGTATCATTGAGAATCCCAGCTCCTCCAGAAGCATAGTTTACTCCTTTAAGAAAAGCATCATCATTCTGAGACAATGATAAATAAGCTGCTGGTGACGGGATTCCAAGCTTTGCAGCTGCAATATTCCAGACCACTTTACTAATAAAAAATTACGGGACTTGAAAGACAAAAAATAATTAAAGTAATTGAAATTCTTATATGTTTTTATTTTTCTTCATGAGTTTGACTTATTATCTGAATTTTTTTTTTTGGCAAAATTCTTATATAGATATGACATTTTAAAGTATGTTTAAGCTATTTGAAATAAGTTGCTCAAGTCAATATGAAAATACACGTAAGACATATTAATGAAAATTATTCATCACAGTAGTTAAATTACACCAAATTAAATTTACTTAAGAATTTTTCATGGAAACTTTTAGATTTTTAAGTAGAAATAAATAAATGATCAAGCTAGGGCTGAGGCAGGAAAAAATTTAAGAAGCCATATGTAATGCTACGAGGAATTATATGCAAATTGTTTTTAAGAGTTCTATTTGAATTTTACCAAAATTTTTTATGTGCATATTATATTCTCCATGAGGTGGAGGAACTTTGGTTACAATGGATGACTTATCTCTAATCAAGAGTCAGGATTATACAAGACTCAAGACCCAATTTAATTTTAAAAATGAATCTATTTATTACTTGAATTTAACCAAATTTAAACCAGATTGATCACGTTCACCAAATCCATAATGCTATCTTAGTTCTAACCAACTTTAGAGATACACAATAACATCAAACATACTAGTGAAACTGACTTTTACGATGCTTATGTTGTGTGTGTATAAAATTTAGTCTACATATACTTATATGACTCTTCGTACTAGTACTTAACTCCAACTTATAAATAAGAAAAGAAAAAGAAATACAGAAAGGCATAAGAAGAGGAAGTACATAAATTAGAAGGCATAAGATGAGGAGATACATACATATGATATCCCCAATAGTCCTGCCATTAGTGAATCTTCCTGTAGCTTGGCCACCACTGTAATCAACCCCATACCATGGATAGTTAGACCTTGCCAGAGAATACTGCAGAAAATTATTGTTCCCTACATCAGTCAACGAGTCCCCAAACACAAAGGTCACAGGACCCGCGGCTTCAGCCATGCATGACAGTATCAACATCAAAGCAGCAAAAGCCAGCACTCGAATCTCCATCCTCATGCTCTCTTGCTCCTTCAGATCAATCTGGAAATATAGCAGTAAGTTAAAAGCTTTTTATAGCAGTATCTATTATCACTGTCATTTGTTCATGCCCAGTTCTCCAAGTTTGCACATAGTAGGTGGTGATTTTCTAAACCACATAGATACTTGAGCAGTGAGACTAGCTAAATGGGTTTTTCGTTGTTGATGAAGTAAATAACATGAAGGTTTAGTGGTTAGTCTCTTCCAAGGAGTTGGCCGACTCAGATTTTTGAGTGCCGCTGTTAGTTTTGCTAGTTTCTTCATTGCAGTACTACGCGTGCTTATATTTATTTTTTCTATATTTAAAAATTATTTTAAATGAATTCATGCAACAAAAAATTAATAAATTATATTAATTATAAAGAAAAAAGGTTAAATATAATAAACATAAATTTTAGTAAAAATGTATTTGATACAATTACATATCTATGTATAATTAATCTATTTTTATGAAATTTTTTTTGTAAATCAAAATAACTTAAAAATTCTCTGCTTTGCCTTACACTGTCTATATATGCTTCGGCTGCTTGATTAACTGGAGGTCAAGCGAAGCGACCTGATCAAGGAAACTTGGGCTCATGATATGAATATGAAATTGCATTCAATATTGTTCACCAACTATTTGTGAGTTAAAGGTAAAGCCTCGAAAGTAGGATTGACCCCCAGAATTTTAAGACTCTCAAGTTATTCTATATGTTTAAGTAATTTTCTGCCACTTGTCGAAGACATCTCTTTTTGGGTGAAACACTTTGTTGGAAGCAAGCCCATGATATTTTGTGATAAAGGGACTAGAAGTAACGTTCTAGATGAAATGGATGAGTGACCTCATCTGGTCCAGTCATATTAGGTTAAGTGGCCAAATTCTGAATTTAATTTTTATTTAGTTTGGTTATATTTTTATTTTTTAAAATATTATTTTTATAATTTTATTTATAATTAATTTTAAACATATCAATTCATCTCAAAATCTTAATTATTTTTAATTTCAATTTTTAATTTTTTGTCATTCTATTTTTTTATCTCCAAATCTTTTTTTTTTTTCTATTTTTTTAAACAAATATTTTTATTTATTAAAAATAAATTTTAAAAAACATATAAACCTGACCTAAACCCAACTATTTACCAGGCCACACCAAATCGAAGTCAGGTCCCGTGTTATGTTCAAATCAAACCCGACCTGGCCTAGTATTTGAATACCCCTAGTGCCATGTGCCATTTTATGATACTCAAGTCATGCTTTGGTGATCTTGCCACTTTAAATTTTAGATCTTTGACTATGATTATAATTCATATGCTACTAATAATATTTTAACAAAATCATTATGGTGAAATAAATAAGAATACATTTATTAAGGAATAAAATAACTAATACCTTAGTCATAGCATCAATTTTAAATTTGACTCTATAAAAAGAATAAGAATGTTGGTTAAAGATAGCACATTAACCTTATTTATTAGGCGATGAGTAACGGATCATTTATGTACATAACCACCATAATTTATGTACAAAATCACCATGAATCACTAAGGTGCATTAAATTTGGTTAATGTGCATCTCATAATTAACATAAGTACATCATTTTGACCAAGTAACTATCCCTAATAGTTGGTGATTATAAACGTTTTATGACCCTTTATATCATATAGCCTTCATATAGACTGTCTTTCATATGATCATGAAAGCCACATTAAATCTACATAAATATTCACTAAAGAATCTAACATTCTCCCATTTGGCGGAATGTCACATGAAATTATTCAACCTTAATGGATTCAAAGAAATCGTGGCCACCACAAAACTTTAATGATCAAATTCAATTTTTTAGATTTGTAACTTATATGGATCATAGTGGTTATGTATCTATTATGGATATAATCTCTTCTATACATTATAGTACATGCACTATTCAAAAAATATTTTAATGAGGAAAGATATGAACAAGTTCCTATCCGTCATGAACTAATCTTTTCTGTTCATGTATATGGTCCATTATAATATTAAAACACAATATTTATCTCTTTTATTTTTGTAATTTTACATAATGTGCACATCAACAAAGGGAAAAGAAAACCAACATGTGTAAATTACACACTATCAGTCATACCCATGGATAATACATGATCTTTATAAACTTTTGGCTCCAAAACTTTAGTCATAGAATCTGCAACCATCATTTTGATACTAATGTGTTCAATAGAAACTTCCTTATTATGTACCTTTGACAAACGACAAGATATTTTAGCTCTACGTGTTTTGATTTACTTGAATACTTGTTGTTTTTAAAGAACAAAAACTATAATAGAATTGTCACAAAATACTGTAATGGGCCTTAAACTGAATCAATAATTTTAAACCCAAACATAAAGTTCTTCAACCAAATAGTTTGAGAAGTAGCTTCATAACATGCCACAAATTTTGTCTCCACAAAAAAAAAAGCTGTTAGAGTTTGCTTCACACTTTTCCATGAAATAATTGTATTAGTTAATGAGAAAATGTACCTAAATGTGGATTTTAATATGTCAACATATCCCATAAAATTTGAATCACAATGGCTAACCATCTCAAGTGGATCGTAATATTTATAGGTGAGCATATAGTTCTTTCTACCTTGAAGGTAACGTAACACCTTTTTCATTGCTTTCCAGTGATAAATTCCTATATTACTTTGATATCTTCTAAGCATTCCCACTACATAGCAGAGATCAAGACAAGTACACATTTGAGCGTACATTAAGCTTCCAAATGCAGAGGCATATGGAATGGATTCCATTTCCTTTCACTCAAATTCATTATTTGGTCATTGACTTTGACTCAATTTATCACCTTTCACGATGGTAGCTAGACTTGGTGAACAATTTTGCATGTTAAATCCTTTAAGAATTTTGTTAATGTAGATCTTTTAAGATAAACCAAACAATCTCTTTGACTTGTCACAATGAATTTCAATGCTAATAACATAATGGGCATTTCCCATGTCTTTCATCTCAAAATTCTTTAAAAGTAAATCCTTAGTTTTATGGAATAGACTATGATCCTTGCTAGCAATTAGTATGTTTTCCATATACATAATTAAAAAAGATAAACACACTCCTACTAACCTTTAGATATACATAATCATTAAGTTCATTGGCTTTAAATCCAAATGTTGTGATGGTATGATGAAACTTTAAATACCATTTATGGGAAGGTTGTTTAAGTCCATATATAAATTTCTTTTTACATGTTAAATGCTCATTTCTATTGTCCTCAAAACCCACTAGTTATTTCATTAAAATTTCTTTTAGATTTCCATTCAAGAATGTTGTTTTCACATCCATTTGATGTAACTCTATATCTCAATGAGCTACTAGTTCCATAAAAATTCTAAAGGAGTCATTCTTTGATACTGGAAAGAAGTTTTCGTTGTAATCAATCATTTCTCTTCGTATAAATCCTTTAGTAACAACTTTGGCCTTATATTGAACAATATTGCCTTTGAAGTCTCTTTTGGTTTTAAAAACTTATTTACAATTGGATTGGAATAACTCCATCGAGCAAATCAACCAATTCCTAAACTTGATTCTTTTCCATTGATGTCATCTCTCCTTTCATGACATTCACCAACTTATTAGACTCATTACTTCTTATAGCTTATGAAAACGTTAATGGATCATCCTTAATACCAACATCAAAATTTTGCTCCTCCAGGTACACAATATAATCATTCAGAATAGTTGTTTTTCTCATTCTTTGAGATTGTCTTAATGTTTCCAAATACACCATTTTTTTTTCTTCATTATGTGTACTTTCTTTTATGGAATGTAAAACTGAGTCTTTATTTTCATATGAAGGTGGCATCTTCATACTAGTTTGGTTCTCTTGCATTTCATTATAATGGTACATATATGAATTTTAACTAGTTGATTCCTCAATTGGAGATAACACAACCTTTCTTAATTCATAACTCTTACTATTCATCCATTTTCAATGTTGTTATACTGGTTTCAACAATTCTAGTGTAATGATTAGGATTATAAAATTTGTATTATATTGACCTTTTAGGATAACCAATAAAATAACAACTTATTGTCTTATGACCTAACTTCTTTTCATGAAGATTATAAAGTTTTGCTTCTGTAGGGCAACCCCAAATACGAAGATAGTTTAAACTTGATCTCCTACCTATCCATAACTCATATGGAGTTTTTGGGCAGCCTTTATAGGAATACAATTTAAAACATACATTGCCATTTTAATTGTCTTTCCCCATGAAAACAAAGGTAAAGTATAATCATTCATCATACACCTTATTATATCTGAGAATGTGCTTTTCATCTCCCATTTACACCATTTTATTAAGGAGTACCTGACATGGTGTATTGAGCCACAATGTCATTTTCTTGAAGAAATCTAGCATAAGGCCTTAAATTACAACTAGTGTCATCGTACTTTTCATAATCTATTAGATCTCACAACTTTTATCTTCTTGTCCAATTGATTTTCAACTTTAGCTTTAAAGATTTTGAATTTTTTAAGTGCATCAATGTAACACTTGCCAAATTATAGTGCAAAAAATTTTGTTCTTAGGAAAGAGAGGAGTATAAATTTTTGTGGTGTGTATTACTAATAAGATATGAGCTTTGGTTTAGTGGTAAGCCTGGGCATTCAGATTCAAGAGGGCGTGGGTTTGAGATGTAGTTCCTTCCTCCTTCAGAAATATTTTGGTGCTGACACTTGTCCCCTACAGGAGAAATTACCAAATTGCCCCTCTTACTTTTTCGTCCATTTTCCATCTATTTCCCGTCATTTTGCATAAAAAAAAACATTGTTTCAATTTTGGTGAGTTCTACTGCTCCCTGCTGCCATAGCAAGCCACCACCACCTCCGGCCAGCTCCTCCACTCACCGGCAACGTGTTCTGGCCGGTCACCGCCAGCGGCAACGTCAATTTTTCGGCGGTCTTCGTGAAACTCAAACTAGCGATGTTTTAGGCGATTTCGATGAGTTTTAAGTGTTTGTTTCATGCAAATGATGTTAGGAGAAGCATTTTCAGCCCCTATCCATCAAATTTTAGCTTTGAAAGCATGATTTTTGGACTAGTTTTTGAGAAGTTGTGCTGACAGGGACCAAACTGAAAATTTTTGAAATTTTGGGGTTTTCAGAAAATGGTGAAATGCTGCAGTGTAATGGGTTTGAATTGATCCTATAAGAACATTTTTAAGGTTTATGGCATAAAAACCTATTTTTAATCATGGTTTTTCTTGGATTAAAGGCAAGGGTATGAAATTTGGGACTAAAATGAAAACTCAAAAAGTTTTTAGGGTAAAAAATATAAATTAACGAAAAGTCTGGGAAAGTTAGTGATGGAATTAGGGATTATGAGTTAGAGTTTTTTTTTAGTAAAAAGAAGGAAGAAGGGTAATTTCTTGCTTTTCTATTGGCATAGGTAACTCATAAGAGTGATAAGGTCACTCGATGGAAGTTATCGAGTTGCTGGTACTTAACGGCACTTAGGTGCGCAGATAGCACTCCCTAATAATCTTTTTTTTTATGCTTCACTTTTATTGCTTGAACATGTTTATAAGTATCATTATTATTTTTATTATGTCTATATTTTTTGGAATTGAAGTTAGGAGTAATAAAAATCCCTTGATATGTGAAATAACTTTACTTACGGTTTTGAACTCATGTGTACGGTTAGGAATAACCGCTTGATGAATCATTATTGCAAATACAGATGGATTTCATGCATACTGGCTACTTTTTCTATGGATGCTTGTTTTAAATTTCAATATTATTGGGAGGATTAGATAGGACACTGGCTACCTGCAGCAGATCTGTTAGCCCTTGGTGCACCTAGGTAATGACCCAACTAGCAGAGTTAGTGATAGTGCTAGCCCCGTGTGACGGCCATCACACGAGGACCGATGAGTGATAATCTTCGTGAGTTGAGACCTCACACCTGTTGGTTAGTTGCCCTCGAAGATTGTGTATCCTCACCTGTTGGTTATTTGTCCTCGAGGATTGTGTATTCTTGCCCGTTGTGATTTGCCCTTTGTGCCTGTGTGCCACACCGATTTGGTCCTTAGTAGTCCTTCCCTAGATATGATCTTCAGAAGCTTATTGGTTCCTTATGAACGACACTTTAAATTAATTGTTTTGAAAAGAGCTTTATGTATCTGCAACTGTTTATTGCAATTTGATCATTGTGGTTTAAACATCATTGTATTTTACTCAATTCTTGATCATGTTTCGCTTTCTATTTATATATGAAATTTTGTTACTGATTTTGGGGTGCTATCTGCCGGAAAAAAATTTGGTCTCAGATAGGGAAATTGAAGAGTTCCCAGAGGCAACAGAGCACTGACGAGGAGTCTTGTGGTGAGCCCCGCTTGTGATGTCGCAAGGCCTTTTCTTTTTATTTAGTCAATATTCGTGGCTTATTCTTTTAGAATGTATATATATCTAGAATGATAGCCATTGGTTGTATGTCTGGGGTGGTATAGAGACCATAATTGAACTTTCCATAATTGTTGTATTTTGTAATTATGTTATATTGGGTTGTGTTAGTGAGAGCGGAGCTCTCCTATATGTTGTATTGCCTTACAGGTTATTGTAGAAATTTCAGGACGTCTTATTTACTGGGAAGGTGCTGCTGAAATTTCTACAAACTCGTTGTTTTGTATTTAAACCCTTATTTTATATTAAGGCAATTATATTACATATGGTGCAAATCGAATAAATTTGGCATGATGTTGAAAGTACCTCCAGTGTAAGGCTTGCAGGTTTGGGAATTTTCCTCGTGGCCTGTGCTGATCCCATTCCAGGAATTTGGGGTGTGACAATCAGACTTTTCCTGAAGAAGATAAATGTAACCATAACGTGAGAAGTTATCAATAAAGGTGATAAAATATTTTTCACTATCTATACAAGGAGGAAATGGTCCACATATACATGTATATATTACTTCAAGCAACATGAAACTTCTTATGGTGTTTTTCTTGGTAATTTTAGTTTGTTTTGCCTGAATAAAATCAACGCAAGTATCAAAGTCCAAAAACTAAAGATTTGTTATGACATCATCTTTGATTAGTCTTTCTTTAAAGATATGTCCTAGTCTTTAATGCCACAACATAGATAAAGTTTCATTGTGATGAGTTCTTTTCATACCAATAGATGTATATAAGTTCAAAGCAAAAACAGTTTGAGAAAATGAAGGGATAAAACTAATTTTGTATTGTCCAACTGATATAACACTTCAGTAGTATCATTAACTTTCTATTGCACTTCTTGATACTTTTATGCATAGAAATTTCATTTTTTGTCAGTATTATTATTAGTATTTGTTTATCAACTGAAATCTATAGCAAAGAAAACCAATTATAAAGTTTAGATATTAAAATTAAAAGCAAATTAGACATGGATTTAGAGACGTAATGGGTGAAAATTACTTTAAATATGAGACAACATATAATTTGTATCAAGAAGATAGAAACAAAATTAGAGACAAAAATAAAACAATTATTCCATCAATCTGAGACGGACTAATTCTGTATCAAAACATTAGAAATGAAATTAGAGATAGAATATTAACAATCCAATCAAAATCTGAGACAGAATAGTTTCCGTATCTAAAATATAGACACGAAAACTAACACAGAATAAGTCAATTAACTATATTTTGACATGGACATGATTCTATGTCTATTATATTAACACATAATCAAAGACGGAATTATTCCATCTTATCAAACAAATCAACACTTCAACACCACCTTGGTTACATTATTGCGACGAAATTATTTACAATTTGATAGAATTTTTCCATGTCAATTTTGAGACAAACTGCATTATTCTGTGTCTAAAATTTTAAAGACCAAGGTTTATGATACAAAATTTGTTCCATGTCTATTTTCGTCTCAAAATTATTTAAATACAAAATTTATAGGATTTAGAAACAGATTTTGTCCATCTGTAAATCTCATATTTCTAGTTTTGTTCTTGATTGAGTGTCATAATTTTTTTTACTATACTAAGTTTTAGGAATAGTTTTTATTTTCTTGCTTCTCTTCATATTTTTAAATTTCTTTTTATGCTTTTCTATTTACTAGATTAATGTTTTTGTTTTTTTTCAACTTCCCTTGTTTTATTTTTTTCCTTTATTTCTTTCTTTTGTTTTTTTAATTTTTCTGCAATTATTTTTCATTTAAAATATTAAACATCTCACACCTCTATCAAAATAGAAAGGCCATAGAAGAAGGAAAAGAGGGCAAAAGAGTTGCGCTTCACAATAAAATACCTAAATTTAGGGATAAAAATGTGAATCAATTTATGAGTTGTAAATAAAGGTTAACAAATACAGCGGCAAAATTATAAATATTTGGATCCATTTTCAATTTTTTTTCACTTGTTTATACACTTAAAAACTGACTTGGCATTGAAGTTTCACAGATAACATGGCATTGTTAGCACAATATAAAAGCAGTTTATTTCTGGAAATGTATAAGTTGCATAATATGAAAAACTGGATGAAAAATTAATCCATTTTCAGTTTTACCCTAAAGTTTGAGTTGTATTAATTTGTTTGAATTTATTTGCGAAAAGTTTATTTGTTTAAGGAGTTGAATTTTTCATCGCTATTCTTTTTTTTTTTTTTTTCTTTTTGAGATTTGTAAAATTCTATATATTACTATACACATTCAGAAAAAATTACTGATGGAGAAATTAGTGTATGTTTGAATTGGGCCTATACAAACTTTATTTTATTTTAATATGATGTGCTATTTTGATTTTGGTCAAAAATAAGTTTATATACCTGTAATTTATATTTAAAATTTGTTATCTAAAACATAAATATTTCAAGCAAAGTTGTTAATCTAATGTAGAAATAAGTTTTTATTTTTGTACTTTTATGCAAAGAAAAAATTATAAAATAAACTATTAGCCTTCTCTATTAAAATTTTTAACTAAATCTTAAATTTTTATTTTAGTGTACAAATAGATTTTACAACTTTTCAAATTGTAATTTAAATACACAATTAGACTTCTCCATTAAAAATTTAACTAGATAAGCTATTTTTTTCAAATAATTCATCCTGCCCATAGAGAATAATTTTTTGATCGACAAATAGTGTATGTAATTACTCTTATACTATTGATTAGCGCATAAATGATCAGCAAAGACAACAGAAGGCCATCTAAATTTATAGTTTAAAAATTAGACTTAAATTTGAGCATAAAATAGTTTGAGCCAATTTTTCAATCAAACTCTTATTTATATTATTCAAGTTGGGTCTATCGGGTTAAACGAATTTTTCAAAGTTATGATTGACTCTATTTGTTACTTAGTTATTGTATTAATATAAATTTTTTAAATAAATAATATTAATTTTTCTTTTATTGTCCAACATCATGTTACACTAAATTTTTTTTAAATAATAAATTTTTTAATTAAAAAATATTGATTCAAATTTTTCAAGTTCGAATTGAACTTTTTAAAAATTTAAAATTTTATCCGTTTTACAAAACGAGCTTTTCTAATCGAATATTTTTTTAGATTTTTTTTTATGGTGAATTTATTAGATTGAGCAATTTTTTTAATTTATAATTAAATCTAATCTTAATATGCAAGAATAGGATGAAAACAGAACATCAAAAATTTTGCAATACTCATTTTGGATCATTAAATAAAAATTTAATAATTTAAATTTTATTAATAAGTATATACGACCATATTTATTAACCATTGAATTTTTATGTCCAAATATAGGATCCGGAGTGTTTAGTGTCGTGTTCGCACCGGGGAATATTTTATTCCTCGCAAAGCATGCTTTGCTAATATTCTAAAATGAGGGGACCACCTCAGCATCATTCCCCCTCAAGCGAGGGAAATAAATGATATAAGTTTGAAGCTGTGTCAATTATTCAAAAGGTAACCAAAATTAAATACTAAAGTAGTACCTTTTTCTGCTGATATAGAGAAAAAAAAAAATTCTTAGATAAATTTAATCCATAAAAAATGCTTAAGATTAAAAAAATTTAAAAGAACACATAAACATATTAGTAAAATTTTTTAATTAAATTAATTTGTGACATATTTATATTTTTATTATCAATTTCGTGTACAAATATTTAAAATCACCTTGATTGACATTAGATTTTGTCCAAAGTCGCTTTATACAAATTATATGGAACTAAACTGTGCATTAGGGGTGACAATTTTATGGGGTGGGGGTGGGGACTATCTTCCTATTCTCTATTCTCATTATCAATTATATCCATCATTCTTATCCTTATCCTCATTTCCCAATTTGTGGGAGAATTTTTCCCATTCTCATTTTCATAAGATGCAGATTCTCACAAATTCTTATGCATAAAAACTACAAATATTCAAATAATAAGTTTTATAATAAATTTTATAAGTTAAAATAAATAACTTTTAATAAAATAAGTTAATTATGAATTTTTTTTAATAAAAATAGAATTAAATTTAAAATAAAACTATTTAAATAATTGTAATTTTTATATTTATCTTTAATCCTAATTTACAAATAATTAATGTTATTTTTTTTAATGTTCATTTTCTATTCTCATTATAATGTGATTGTAGTTCTAAGATATTTTGAAAATAATTTTATTATATCATCCAAGTTTCAAAGAAGTAGAAATAATATGTAATATGTGAAACTATTTTTTAAGTTAAATTGAATTTTTAAATTTTAATTATTATAATTATAGATAACAAGTGAAACAGAAAAAATACAAAAATTAATATATATATATATATATATTTATATAAAATTAGCGGGTATGGGGATACATGGGGCAGAGGTATAATCCCTATCCTCATTCCCTAACTTTTTTTTAGTGAAAGTTTTGTTCTCATGCGAGTTCCCAAATAAGACAGTTTCTACAGGAAATGTCCAATTTAAAAACCTATTGTTATCCTTAGTTGCATCCACGCATTTTATAATTTGGTAATTGCGTGCCAGTGAATTAGTTAGACAATTTTAATAAGGACAAGGCTGTACATTGCGTTTAGTTAAGGATAGGTTTTATTAATTATTATTAATGTTGATTAGGTCATAACTCTTTATCAAACATGTCAAACTATGAAGGCTCATTACTAAAACACTCGTTAGTATACTTTGCTTCCAATGATCATACATCTTCGGGAGATTTAAGTATAAAATTTGTTCTAAGATTACCCTGCTTTTTAAGAACATATTGATTTGTTTTAATTTTATATATATATATATTGTAGATAGGCTTTCAAAGATAGGTCACTTTATTCCTTGCTCAGAAATTGAGGATGCCTTTCATATGGCCATGTTCTTCTTCAAAAATCTGTGCACTTGCATGGCTTATCGTTAGAGATGTTAAATTCTTGAGTTGATTTTAGAAAATATTATGGAAACTGTTTTGGACCTAGTTGAAAATTTCATCTGCATTTAATTGACAAATAAATAGCCAAATTGAGGATATCTATTGCAATTTGAATAACCTACTTAAATGTTTGGTAAAATAAAAACAAATAAATTGGGACGTACAATTGGCTGAGTTTACTTAAAATAATTTTGTTAATTGATTTAGTGTTGAGAATGTATTTGCAAATTAATGAACTGTATTCACTATAATTTTCTTGTTGATATTTATTAATCTAATATTTGAATTCTTTTTAGTGTTCTTGTGCGGAACTTTGTAATGTTTTTAAACCAATAAGTTTTCCCTTTAATAGAAATATGTTAACCTTAACGTTCTTCAATTAAATTCTACTGCCTGAAATGAAACAAAGAAAGTCTAAAAAATTATTTTTATTGATTGAGAAAGACAATGAAATTTTTGGATACATGGTGTAAATCAAAAGTTAATGGATTAAATTTGGTATTTAAAAAATGATTAAATATAATATTTTTTAATTAGTGTGAAATATTTTGAGTATTATAATAAATAAAGAAATAAAATGACAAATTTTCGATAGACTAATAAGGTTGTTTTCTCTTCTTTTTTTTTTTTCGTATTTGAATATTCTTTATACATCTTATTACTGGAAATTGACAAAACTATAAGAAATGAAGTAAATGATTAGATTTGGTATTTTTTTAAAAAATAAAAATTATTTTTGATATTATAATAAATGAACTATTAAAATGATAATCTTTCAATGAGTAAGGGATAAAATTATAGCTTTTCCCTTTTTGAACATTTTGAATTTAAATCTATTTTACCCCAAATAAGAAAAAAAAATTAATCATTTCATTTATATAGTTTCTATTAGTTTTGACTTTAGTTTCTAGATTTTTTTTTTAAATCACTCCCTAAACTTTCAAATGTTTTAAAATGACCCCCACCGTTCAACACTGTTCAGAGGCCGTTAAATTGGTCATGAAGTGGCTGATATCCCTGTTTGTTATATCTGAAATCGGGGAAAACTCTTTCCTTTTGCCTTTGAATTCGATTCTTTTTATTTAAAAATTTAAATTTATTGTATTTTAAAAAATTTAATTATTAAACTTTTATTAAACAGTTTAAATTTTAATACATATGAAATAATTTTTAATAATTTATTAAAATTTAAATCATTAAATTTTTATCCAATAATTTAAATTACATTAAATTTACCACATTCAAAATTTAAAATTTATCAAATTCAATCTCTCTCTTTCTTTTATTAACTTTTCCCTTTCTAGTCGTTCTCCCTCGGGTCATTCCATGCTTTCTCCCACCTCTCGGGACTCCTTATCAGATTCTTTTAATTCAGTCCTTTTCTTTGCACTTACTCTACAACTCAGTACTACGTCTCTCTAACTGGGGCCCAAATGGCAAGTCATTTGTCACTCAATCAGCCACCTCAACACCAATTTAACATGTTGGGTTTAGGGAATGTATAGCATATGCTGTATATTTTTATTTTTATTTTTGTCACTTAAATTTTTTTGTTATTTTTTATTGAACAATATACATGCTGTGTAGCAAATAATCCTTGCACAAATTTAACAGCATCCAAATAGTGTTACATGATGGGGACTATTTTTTAAGCATTTGAAAGTTTAGAGAGTAATTTGAAAAAAAAAAAAAACTCTGAGGACTAACTTGAAACTTGATAAAAACTTTGGGGACCAGATGATGAATTTTTGCTTGAAAAAATATAAGAAACTTGCTTCATTCTACGTTGTATTACGGATTGGGGATTCAATTTCATCTAATATTCGATGGCATTAATATTCATCGTTATACGAGAAACAAAATTGTCAATTCCAATATTCAAATACTATGAACCTGAATTTGAAAAACTAATAATTAATAGTAAATATAATATTTATCCACGGAATTGAACTATTCTTCCCACACAAACATGAACATGACGTCGGGGTAATATAACAAGTAATCGCGTAGCGTCTCACGTTTATTAAGAAAAAAAATGATATTATGAACCCCTGAAATTTCTTAATTTTCATAATTTACCTTTTCATCATAATCATTCATTTACATAAGAATTATATTTGAGTAAAGTTGTTCAAATAGTTATGATTAGATTTTTGGCTAAATTACATAGGATTCCCCTCAACTTTAGGTTATGTGCAAATGACCCCTTAGCATCAATTAATGAATTCTCTTAAATTTGATATTACGCGCACGTAACATATGATGTTAGTTATTAATTTTTTTTATTAAAAAAAGTATGATAAATAGGGATAATTCTTTGAGCATAACCCAAAGTTCAAGAAAATTATCTCTACTTAACTTAAAGTTCAAGAGAATTATTTACACAAAATGTTTAAATTCTAGAAAAGTCCATTTAATATAAATGAGTTATCAGTATATATTTAAAAGTTTACGAAAGTTCATTGTCAAATTTTAAAACTCAAGAATTATTTGCACATTACTTAAAGTTTAATAAAATCTTATATAATTTAAGCTAGATCTTATAAGAAATCGTGAAAAAAGTTTTAAAATAATTAATCATGTATTTATTCAATATTCTAATAAAAAGATATAAAACTTCAAAAGAAATCTATAAATTATTAATTCATTGACGAACAGCGAACCAATCTAGAAACTTTTTTTTTTTAATAAAGAAAATGTATAAAGGAATAGTAAAGCAGCTGAATTTGAAGGTGCATGTTGGCTTCCAAAATCTGATTAAATTAGTAGAAATTTCTTATTTTAATTGGTTAAAGTATTGCGTATTTGATCAAGAAAAGTATTAGCGAATAAAACACAATATAAGAAGGGAAAGAAACACGCTTTATTGAACTTTGTAGATGAAAAGGAAAGAGTAGTTTAAGAGATCGAGCTTAAGCAGCATCCACATATTAAAATCCATTTAATTACTAGTTACAAAATTTTATATAAATATCCCTAACAAAAATTAAATTACATTAAATATATCTAATAAAATAAAGATGAAATAATAATAATTTTTATATAAACTTTATTAAAATTTTTATACTGAATATAATGAATTATAGAATATAAATAACTTTTTTCAAAACTCATATAATTTAAATTGTATTTGTATAATTTTTTATTATGTATTATATTTTAGTTATTCTGTGACTAAAAATTTACTCTATATTTTCAAGTTTTTTAAATTAAAGAGTTTAACAAATATGGGTGTTATTAAAGTCGAATGTACTTGCATATAATTCATATCATACCTTTTCTTTTACAGTTGAATTCTAAAGCTTCAATTTTTTTCTTTAACAAAACAAAAAGTAATTTCATATGAGAAATTTAGATAGCTGCAAAAATTGAAAAATCAAGATAACTATAAATATATATATATAATTATTTATAATAAAATTTTTAAAATAAAATTTGTGATGCACTCAAAGTTTAAATTAATATTATTATTTTTTGAGTGATATTATTATAATTATGCTCTTATATTATAATTGAATTTATTTGTCTATTCAAAATTATATGTATACCAAATATGACACTAATTTTTAAATATATTTATATATTTATTTATAATTAATTTATTATATTTTTATAATAAAATATAAAGTTTACAAAAAATATTATTATTAAAAATTGATGCAGCAAGTGCCAAGCGTACCCACAGAAATTCGTCAAACAAATTTAGCGGCGTCGCCTCTGAACAGTCAAGGGCCAAAACCAGTATGTTTACGTGGTACTAATATTACGTCCAGATAATACTAAGAGACAGAGTCAATTAAAATTACTAAATTAGGAAAATAAAATAAAAGAAAACTATGTTCTAAGCTTTGTTTTTTGGCCAAAAAACTATGTCCTAAGCTTGAAGACAAGCATATAAATTATAGCACAATGAGATTTAGGCGAGCAGATTGTGTGCAGGAGAGGATTTGTGCTGCGTTTTACTTTTTCTTAAGAAAATAATTTTTAAAAATAAATTATTATTAATTTTTTTAAAAATATTATATATATATATATACTATTAATATTTAAAATTATAATATATATTAAATTAAAAAAAAAGAACAGGACCCACATTTCTCGTAAAAGGTCCCACAGTTACAGCTTGGATTCTCTCACGCGAATCTTCCATTTCCATGTGAGCATCCCGGGTTAAAGCATCGAGCTTTACTGCTACCCACACATACCCAGGCTAGCTCTCACGCGAATCTAGCTCTCGTTGCTATCGGAGAAGCCAAATATTCCCATTTTCTGTGTCCAATCGTGGAATTTTCCATCGTTCTCTCTCACCTTCGGTCTAATTTTCACAAAGATGTCGGTATCGTGCGGGGTTGAGTGCGTCTTAATACTTGGCTGCGCTCGCTGGATGTGGAAGCGCTGCACCTATATCGGCTCCTACGACAGCTCCACGTGGCCTTCCTCCACTGCCGACGAGTTCGAACCCGTCCCCCGGGTGTGCCGATTGGTCCTCGCCATCTACGAGCCCGATCTCCGCAACCCACAATACCAACCTGCCGGTGGGTTTCGTCTCAACCCCGACTGGGTCGTGAAGCGCGTCGCCTATGAGCAGACGGATGGCCGCGCGCCGCCGTATATAATTTACACCGATCACGACCACCACGAGATTGTGCTAGCTGTACGCGGGCTCAATCTCGCCAAAGAGAGCGATTACAAGCTGCTTTTGGACAATCGCTTGGGTATGCAGAAGTTTGATGGTGGCTATGTCCATCACGGTCTGTTAAAATCTGCTGTTTGGCTGCTCAAACAGGAATCTGAGACCCTGAAGCGCTTGTGGATTGAAAGTGGGTCTCACTATAAAATGGTGTTTGCTGGGCATTCTTTGGGTTCTGGTGTGGTTTCTTTGTTGACGATAATGGTTGTGAATCATAGGGACCTATTGGGAGGGATTCCTCGCGACAAGATTCAATGTTATGCGATAGCACCTGCGAGGTGCATGTCACTGAATTTGGCGGTCAAATATGCGGATGTCATACATTCTATTGTGTTGCAGGTGATCAACTTTCTTATTTTTGACTGTTGACTGAACTATTTGGTTCTAGTGCTTTTTGCGTTTTTGTTTTATCAGTTAACTTAATGTACAGTAACTGTCGTCGTTGAGTTGTGACTTTAAGATTATTCAAATAATTCAACTAAATTACCTCCTACTCCTACCCACCCCACTTTTTATGTTGAACATCTGAAAATTCTGAATTTCCTAAGTTATTAGAATTGTTCAACTGCACTGATGGTGCTAATTTTCTGTAACTTCTCTTTTGGTAGGATGATTTCTTACCAAGAACGGCCACTCCATTGGAAGATATATTCAAGTCAATCTTCTGGTTAGTGCTTTCTTTTCTTTATGCATAAAATTTTAATTCTAAACACACATTATATCTTGCTCACTTACTATGTTGATTTAGTGGAGTAAGTTATTATAATGGTCTCTTAAACCAGGGCTTGATGATTTAAACAGCTTGCCCTGCCTATTATTCTTGGTTTGCTTGAGGGACACCTTCATACCAGAAGGAAGAAAGCTTAGAGATCCAAGAAGACTTTATGCACCTGGACGAATGTACCATATTGTGGAGAGAAAATTTTGCAGGTATTGTCATTCTAACAGTTCTGTTTATAGTAAACTCCTGTATAATCAAACAGATTGTGGAATTTTCCTTCAATTATCAGTTACCTCTTTTTCATGGCCAAAGTTTTCAGTTACTTGGTGCAGACTTAGTTATAAGTGGCTTCATATGACATATTGCGAAGCCTATATAATGGACAATATTGAAATGCCATGTTAATTTGAATTCTAAGACAAAAAAAATTAGTGCTCCTCGTAATCATGAATTCAACCCTATAATGCTAAACTATATTGCATGAAATAGATGGTTGAGGGCTTGATTCTTATAACTGTCTTCTTTCTTTTCTTCAGATGCCTAAGGAATCAATTTACTATGTGTAATACATTTCTATGTTCAGAAATCTTATAATGGCCATTGTTTCTATATTTTGCTAAGGAAAATGGTCGTCTATTTTATCTTCTATTTCTTGTTCCCCCTACCTAAGACCCCTTCCCGAAACCAGCTCATCCAATTCCTGCTAGCCCAGGTTCTTGTTTTGTCTTCTATTTCACATGCATTGCTAAATCGTGTCCTGAACTATGTTTTTAAGTACTTCATTGTGCCACTTTGAAGTTCCTCACTGCTTGGTAAACACAGATGTGGGAGGTTCCCTCCCGAAGTGAGGACTGCTATTCCAGTTGATGGGAGATTTGAGCATATTGTCTTGTCCTGTAATGCAACATCTGACCATGGAATTATTTGGATTGAAAGAGAAGCAGAGAAGGCTTTAAATGTAAGGGGAATTAGGTTTCAAAATCTATGTACCAATTAATATGATATGCTTTCCTCAAGAATCGCTTAGTAACCAATTCTAAGAACAGTATATGCAGTATCTGGGAGGAAAACCACAATCTTAGGTTTTTATTTTTTTGGTTGCTGCACGAATGCTATAATAATTGCTTGAATAATTTTAAACTATAGGCAAGGTCGAGTTGAGCATTCAGATTTGAAGGTTTTTCTTATCCTTTCAGTTAGATAATCACTAACCTATTTTTCACATGTTCAAGCTGTGAGGGAGGGAACCAGACGTTGATGACCTTTATTTTATGAACTAAAGATGGTGGGTCTTTTTCAAATAAAATTATTTAAAGCTGTCATAAGTCAGACATTTAATTATGTTGATAAAATTCCCATCTTTCTTTTTGTTTCAGATGGCTTGTGAATTGTGATGCATGCGTTAAAAGTAATTGTCTAATTCCGATATTGATGTTGAAAATTTTACTGAGGGAAAACCATGATGCACGTCTTCCTTACGGAAAAATCCTCATATCTGAATCCGCTTCTTATGGTTGCTTCATCAAATTATGAGAAATTTGTCAGTACATTTTGAAGCCTATCCTTGGATTCCTGACGAAATTCCATAGTGGTCAGTGGTCTTGTCATGTTTGGGAAATTTCGACTTAAATATATTATTGAATTTGAATTAGATCAGTTGATCCATGGCTTACTCCTTTTAGTTATTAGTTGATGTTGTCCTTAAATTTCCAAATACTCAGATAGAATCTAAAAACTTATTTACTATATAGAGACTCCTAGTATGTGAATTCTTGATTTATTTCGAAAGCTTGTTTATTTCTGAGACTTTTTTTTTCTTCCAAGTCTTCATGTGTTATTAGTACTTCATCTCTTCTGCATTTAAGGAAACATGTGTTGTTATCTATTTTCAGAGAATGAAAGATGGCAGCTCCGAGACTGCGACTGCTCCTCCAACCAGACAGAAGATGGAGAGGTTGCAGACCATTGAGAAAGAGCATAAAGATGCTTTGGAAAGAGCTGTTAGCTTAAATGTGCCTCATGCGGTGGAAGCGGCAGAGGATGAAGAAGCCTCTGAGAAGAAGGAAGGAGAAGGAGAGCCTTCCAACAATGAGAGCAAAGATGGCATGAGTCACAAATCCAAGTCAAGTAGTGGAAGGTTGAACTGGGATGACGTTGTTGAACATCTCTTCAAGAAGGGTGAGTCAGGAGATCAGCGTCTCAAAAGTGATACAGCAACAAGTGTCCCAAAATAGCATGCGTTTTCTATCCGAGTTCTTTAGGTTGAATATATTTAGACCTATGATTCTTGTTATTATTTTTGCCTCGTTGTTTTTTATCATGGAAAAGAGAAAGGGTGTTACAGTTATTAGTAATCCCCGGTTTACAGCCTGCATTACGTCGTCCCTTGTGACTTTGGCTTGGAGCTCATTTGGGTTGTTGTCGATTATTTATTTATTTTGAAACTTTTTTAAAATTAGAATTCTAATTAAAAAAATGCAATCAAAAGTAATTAGTGTCTGGCAAAATCATTTTATACGGACTTTTATCAATATTATTGTATGTGACATTTTTAAAAAAAAACGTATTCTTGTGTTAAATTAGAGCAAGAATATTTATAGATTTAATTTTAGGTGAAAAATGTTAGATGATAATTAATGATTCTTAGTAAGGATATTTTCATTTTTAAAAATTATTTCTTGATACCGAAAGGAAATTCTAGTTTTCTTTTATGATTTCCTTCCTATAAGGAAAAAAATTGCTTATGAAAGGTCAGCCGGAAATTTCTTTTAAAATATTTTTTTCAAAAAAAAAAAAAAAAAGGCATCCTTTCAACCCTTTAAAATGCCAAACATGCTTAACATTTTCTGAACTAAAGAGAATCTCAATCTAAAAGAATAATCTAAGGCTTATAGGTCAGGCTCTCGAAACGGATGCCTACTTACTAACCAAAAGGTTTCAAAAATATGCTCGTACTTGGAACAATATATATATATATATCTAAAAAGCTTTAGGGGAGAAATATATAAAGAATCACAAAATAATAATTTCAAGACTTGAGACCAAACTTTTAAAATTCAGACTTGAATTTAAAATAAAAAAAGTTTTAACCCATATTTTAATCAAAATTTTTTTATTCAAACTTTTATCTATATTTTTTAGATCAGGTCCATCAGACTTTTTAAAGTTATGATTAAATCAATTTGTCATTTACGATTTGAGATAAATGACATATTTAATTGTTATTATTATATGTAAAATTATATATAAAAAATTATAAATATAAATAAATTGTTGTATTGACATAAATTATTTAAATAAGTTATATTATTTTAATTTTTTTATCAAAATATCACGTTAAATTAAGTTTTTTAAATAATAAATTTTTATTTATTAAAAAAAGTATTCATTCAGACTTTTTAAGTTTAGATTAAGCTTTAAAAAATGCCTTAGTCCGGCCCGTTTTATAAATTGAGATTTTTTAATCAAACCTTTTTTGCTTAGACTTTATTTCTTTTAGGGTGAACTCATTAGACTGAGCGGCCTTTTTAAGTTATGATCATGCCTTATTTCAATTATAGTTATTGAAATTGGACTAAATGTCAAACTTGTGAAAAAATCGGGTCATTGGTTTACTTGATATAAAAATAAATATTGTATAATATGTTTATAGACTTTTTGACCCAAAAATGAGAGATTAAAATGTGTTGCCAAAAAGTATTTGCTCGGGTTGGTATATTGCATTTTTTTCCCTTCCCTTTTTATTGTAGGTGTCTCGGCCTTTTGCAATCCAAGAAACTTTTATTTAGAATATATTACACAGTCCTTTCATCCATTATTAAAATATCCGCTTCAATTTAATTTTCAATGGTTTTTACCAAAATATCCTTCATTAACCTAAATACATGTTCGATGAATTTTAGGTTAATGGTTAGAACCGAAGTAGCTGGTTGTCGTTGGCTCCGATAACTGTTTCGAAATCTGTGACAATTTAAACCTTCAAAGTAAATAATGGCATGTCATCTCTAAAAGTTTAAATTTAAAGGATCTATTATCTATTTATTAACCATTTTCTGGGTCATTATGGTTAGTAATTCTAATGAGTGCTTATTGGCATGGGCATGAATAGGTGAGTGGTTCGAGAACTACGAGGACAAACAGAAAGGGACTAAACAATAATCAAGAAACAGAATCCAAACACTCTTAAGTACAATGTAAACCCATGTCATTAAAACATTTTCACACGTCTTCAATTAGTACCAGTCAAATTTTTTTTTTTCCCGAAACGAATAACCCGAAGATACGCCATTTAGTCTAGAAATTGTCTACAACGAAAATTATAATACTGGGCTCAGACTTGAAGCATCAAAATGATTACGCGAACCAACAATTTGGACCAGATGGGTAGTACACTACGATCAATTCGAGCAGTCCAGAGTCACCAATGAGACACGGAAGGATCTGAAGATAACTCACCTCACTTGACGAGCTTCAATGGCAATCCACTTGAGCAATACAATGGCTTTACGTCTAAAGATTCCAGAATCTTGGCAAAAGAGTGAATTTACGCCAGAAATTATCATAGATATAAAACAAGTCATCAGAAAATAGCACACAAACAATATCTAGTATCTGACAGATAACTTCCAAGAACATCCAGTTCGGTCAGCCTCCTAAAGATTTTGATGGGATTTTGCAAAGAAAATGCGCATTTCCAAGCACAGCAGTAAAAGATTCAATCAACCAGGAAAACGACATTTGTACAGGTGCCAATAGCTACTCTTGGCTAATATTTATAGCTGTCCTGCGACTTCAGGGATTACGAAATGTGCATGGCCTCGGCATGATAGGTTTCCAGTTCCTTGTCAAGATCCTCTGCAGACTTGTCAACACCTTCCCTCTTCCCCCAACCTCGGCCTCGACCTCTAGCACGTCCACGGCCTCGACCACGCATACTCCCAGTGCCACTCCTTCCACCACCACGACGTCCCCAACTGTGCAATATTAAAAAAAAAGGTTCAATTTCCAAATAACAATTATTTGGGATATAAATCCAACGATAAGAGAAATGGACTTATGCTTGGCCAAGATCTTGCCACACCATATAAACCACAGGTAAGAACATAAAGTTTATACACAATATTCAACTTCCAAAATGCAAAAACAAGTGTTTGTGAAATAACTATAACAAGACAAATTACAGGACATTACTATGCGATGATATTACCATACCATATAGAATACAGAAAAAGAAACATTGGGACATTCTGTCATGTATAATAGCAGAGCTTAGAGATATTAATAAACCATGAATTATATTAGGCACCATTTACCATGGCTTCTAAAATGTTAACCTTCACGTAGGCGTCATGAAAAACATATGAAACTTCAATACTCATGTATAACATGCTAACAGGAAACAACATATTCTGCCCACGGTATCTTTCTCCACTCCACAAATGGACACCACAAGTCACACCAGACCTGCAAACCTTAAGACATCTTGGCTATTTGGATACTAATAAATTAGACACCAATTAAATGCAGCAGCATCCAACTGGTGTAGTTTGGGTTAGTAATCAGTCTTAGAACAGAAAAATACAAAACTAATCTAGTTAGTATAATTACAATCAACACCAGCTTCTATGTAAGTTTATTTGCTACATAAAAATATAAAATCATTGTAAAGCAAGCATGTGCTCAACTGTATCACAGTAAATCCAACTAGAAGATTCCTGAAAACAAAGCAGCCACGATTCAGAACTCCCCCAACTCATGGTGGCAAGGTCATATCACAGAGATCTTTAAAAACATAAAACAAGAAGGCTTTTACACACATGCACACAAATGTGAGCAGTGAACGAAGGAAACACTCATCCGACCAAATAAAAAAAAAATTGAAACACACTAATCAAATCCATGGTTTAAATTATTGCAAAAATCATCACAAATGTGCAGACACAATTTAATAGTTTAGATTAGTGCAAACATAGTATATGCAAGTACACACATATCATTTGAGCAGTGAAATAAGGAAATAACCACCCTAAGATTACAAATAAATGGTTTAGATTAATGTAAACATCGCCAAAAATGTCTGCCTAAATTTTTGCATTAATCTTGACCTTCCATTTTTTATCTAAGAGTGATTATTCCCTCCTCTCACATCTCATGTAAGATCACTCCTCTCACTCCATATGTCCCATAAACATTCCATACTAATCAATAGAATATACTATCCCACCAGCTCGTGCTCAGAAGACATCTACGAAGAGACCTTTAAAATTCCTAAATGAATATGATCAAAGAGTTAAAAGCAACATATATAACACATGAACCAAAATCTACTGATAAAAAAGACTTACCCCACACCACGGTTGAACATTGCAGGACCTCCAGTTCGACCTCCTCCAGGACTGCAAAACCTCTAACATCAGTGCATAATCTAAAACAAATTCTGTTCCCTCTATAGAGAATGGAAATTGTATAAAACGGAAGAAATTATCTAAATACGCAGTCAGGACTATAATTTTTTTGGAATTGCAAAAGAAAACATGCATTAATTACACTACATGAGCACACAGACATAGAAACATCCATATCTAGACCCAAAAATAAAACCTTTATATTTAAACAATAATAACATACGTCATGAAAACTGTCCTTTTCCTGTGCCCATTTAGCCCAGACACGTTCACACGAGCCGATACAGACAATTCAGCATTGGCACCAACAATCTCAATCTTCATGGGCTTTCCATCCAAAAGTACATTATTGTACCGTTTAAGAGCTGCAAATGCATCACTTCTTCTAGTATAGACAACTTCAGCTGAACCCTGTAACCAGTGAAAGATATTACATGACCCTGTGGAATTTGACATCCTGACAATTAACAAGTTAAAACAAATAAAACATGTGTAACAATACTTTTTCAAGCATTTGTCTTACCAAGTGTCCACAAAATTTAACAAAAATATACAAGTCATGCAGATTTTTTCCCACAACAAACCCACCCAAAAATCTATTTCGCATTCACTACCCAGCAACACAATCTTTAACAAATTCATGAGACAGCCTCTACATCTTCAAGATTTAAACAGCTTCACGAAAATATAATAAGACTAGGCAGCACCCCAAATTTGAGAAAAAACTGTTACAATCACATTAATCCCATACTTTCTAGTGAGTCATAAGGTGGCAAATTTCTCCCCAACATGAGATGGATTACCTCCCTTAATGAGGTAGCACATATATATACGAGAAAAATATAATAGATACAGCTAGATAGCACAAATCATAGACAAAAATGGGGGGAAAAAAAAGGAAGTGAATTGCTACATGCAGTTACTTACACTAGGACGTCCATTTCTGTCATAGTGAACTGCATAGCGCTTCAAGTCTCCAATCTCAGAAAAAAGTTCCTGAATTGCAAATCAAGTTTCAAGAGAACTTCCAAGAGAGACTGGTTAGGAACATTGATTACATTTGAAGAATATACTTGATTTATACCCTTATATCTTCATTGGTTACTCCATGGTCCAAGTTGGAAACATACAATTTTGTGCCAACTTCTACTCCTTGTATCCCTGCAGCTTTTAGGCTATCTTCAAACAAATCATGCTGCCATGGAAAACGCCTGGTTCTGCGAATAGACTGGCAAAAGCACACAGAACATATTCCAAAGTGGCAAAAGAACATATAAGAAGATATTCACCATTCTTCAAGATTCGTCAGAGATCATGAAAATCTCCACACAAAAAAATAAAAGCTGTACATGAAGCAGATCTGACCAAAATAATATGTTAAAAAAAATCCATACTCAAAAATCATTATTTTAGGCGAAGGATGGTAAACAGGAGTATGAATTCAACCCACTGCACATAAACAGGCGCTATGCTACAAGTGAGCGCTCCAGTTCTGAAGTTAGGTGAAGGAACCTCCTTTGCAAAATACCATGAACTAGGGAAGTAAACTGAAATCTTGCACTGAAGAACCCACTTAGCAAGAGGATCCATTAAAATGCTGGCCCACACAACCAATCATCAAACACTAAAAGCCACCTCATCTAAATCATATGAATTAGCATGGTTTAGAGCATTTAACCCGTCTTTTAGCTATATGATTTTTGTGCTTCTGGTAAGAGCTCCATTTTGAAATACATCAAACGAAGTTCCTTCATAATAAATGCTAGGAGCCACCAAATACCAGAGTTCTGTAGCAAAGCCCCCAAAAACAAAAGCAAACAACTCTTAGGTGCATGTTAATTGCAACAAAATGGATCTATAACATAGGCATTGAGGATGCAAAATGACCAGTTGATAATTGAGCTTCTCCGTGGAACAAATACTAATGTAAGAGTCGCTCTTGCTTTTGAGTTCCTATAGCGCTGAATATGATATCCTCTCATAATTGGGTATTTTATAGTATATCAGATTCTCAAGCACATGAATAAGCATCCGTTTATTTAGCTTGCCTTAGCAATGGCATAAGAAGAAGACCGAGCATTAATTGCAACAGGAACTCTACGAGCTGCACGAGACATTCTTCCAGCACCAAGATTCTGACCTGCTCCACGGCCACGGGGGCCTCTGCCACGCCCTCTACCTCTCTCCCTGTTACTTCGGTTCTTTATCCTATCATCAAGTGACATATCCAAGGAAGTTGCCATTGCAATTGCAATATAACAGAATTACACTCCTCAAGAAATGCTAGTAATGCAGTGGACCTGCCGAACACAGTCAGAAAACAACACAGTTCAATTCCACTATTGTAACGAATAAGCAAATATATTAGATAGCATCTAGCAGTTAACACCCAAATGAGGACAGAAACACGAACAAGTTTGAGCCTAAATCACCTTCCAACCAATCTAGAATCCAAAATCCACAGCCATGCAAATTTAGAAAGTTTCAATGATTGTCTTCTGGACCCTTTACAACTCAAAAGCGCATTCTACAATTGACAGAAATTTTCAATGACAAAGATAATATTTATCAGCACCTCATCTAATGGATCCAACGTTGCCATCTGTCTCTGAACTATCCAGTGAAGGGCATATGTGCTGTGTGTTAGATATAAAATAAATAAAGCCTGATCTTAAAGCCATAACTACCCTTGATCATGAAAAATTGCCTCAACCCATATGAAAAACTTGCTCCTTAAATCCATTACAAGCATTGCCACATCTTAGGTTTGTTTATCTTGTGATTAAATAAAAGAGCGCAGTATATTGGCAGGCAACAACATAGAATGAAAAACACTTAAAATAAAGGCAATACACACACAAAGGAGCACCAAAAATGACTCCAACAGGAGCCAACAATGACAAGGAAGTACTAGATCAAGCAAATTAGAGCCCAGGTTCTTCCTTTAAAAATCCATAATAACAGTCGGGGTCTACTACTCTTCTAAGTTCCTCATATAAAAGTTTAGTTTTTGCTAGCCAATGAAGCATCAAACACTTGTATAAACATCCAGAGTACAAATACAACCATCCAGTCTCAACGCAAATGACTTAGAGTTTCAAACTTCAGACGAAGGAAATTGATCTACTCACCCATTATAAAACCCAAAAAATCACTAAGATTTCATAATAGCAAGCATGAGAAAGTAAAGACATCATAGGAAAAGTACCTGGAGATTTCAACAGAAGAGTACGACGAATATGGAGGTAACAGTGAGGATCGACGTAGAGTTTAAAGGAGAGAGAGAGAGGAAGAGAGACAGAATAAGAGCGAAGCTACAAGAAGTAGAGGGAGCAACTTAGGGTTTCGTAGGAAACAGAGACGAGGGATCCAACCATGCTTGTATTCCGGGGCTTTAGGGTTTTTAAGTGAAAAATCCGCTTTGGGGCCTTTTAAACGACGGGACGGGCCTTTGTGTCATTTCTTATTCACGAAGTTATCGGTCGCGTGCTTTGGATCCTCGCCGGGTGGACGCGAAACAGAGGATATATTCTTAGGTATATACAAAATGTTAAATAAATAAGGGTTTGCGGAATATTTTATTGTTATTTTTTATTGTTCGTTATGTCATTTAATTATTAGTTGTTTTAGTTGTGTTTTTATAATAATAGTATTCTTTATTTTAAAAAAATATCATCAATATTTTTTAAAAAATTATAACTAATTTCTAATAAATTTTTATATATTCATACTTTTAAATAATATTTTTATATTATTTTCTAATAGCTCATGAAATTTTATTTAAAAAGATTAGTTTTAAATAAAAAAATTATTTTAAAAAAAATTTAAGGATAATATAAAAATACACTTAGATGTATAAAGTATAAAAATTGTTAAATACTGGTTATAAATTTTTTAAAATAAAATTGATTGATTATTTCTTTTAAAAAAATTAAAAGTAATCTTGTCATAAAAGTAAAACTAAAGAAACTATTAATTAGATGTCATGAAAAGTAGTTAAAACAAAACAACAACTATTAGTATCAATAACAACAATAAATGCTCACTAGTTAGCAAGATCTAATAAATAATTATATCATTTTGTCGTTCTTTAATTAATTTTTATTTGTAATTTAATTTTTGATTTATTTTTATTTTAATCATTGATTAATATTAATATTAGTATATTTAGTTTTGACCAAAAAAAATAGATAAAATATACTCACAATTTTGAGTGCACTAGTGTGCTCTCTTAATTTGGAAAAAATTTAAATTAAAATTAAAATTAATAAAATATTAAATTAAAACTAAATTAATAAATAAAATAATAAAATAAAATAAAATTTGCTAGAAATAAAATTAAAAATCAAATAATTTATAATATAATATAATAATATTTAACTCAAATGCGAAATTGATTATTCTTTATAAATTCATATTGTGTTTTGGCTCAAGGTCCTATATCACATAATTGGTGCATAAATATATATTGTTGGAATAATTTTATGGATTAGCATTAATCTTATTATTAGAATTATTTTGTATAATAATTAATTAGACAAAAAATAGTAATCTAAACAAAAAATGGATTGAGTCCTGATTAATATTGAATAATTAGTTATAGGTCAAATTATTTACTAACTCATTAGGTAGAAACACCAACCTACAGCTCAAGTTTAATTAGTATTTATCCCATTAAATTACTAAAAGAGAGAGATTTTAGACTCAATTTGAACCAATCTTATTGTGAGCTTATTTTATAAATTAATAAACTTATTTTAATAAACAAAATAAGGTAATTGAATGTTTTATAAATAAGACTATTAGTTGTTTTAGAAAACCAACCAAGAAAATTTGATAGTTATTATAAACACTTCTAATCTCTCTCTTTCTCTCTAAATTAAAGCAAGGGTATTGTAGGTTGAAGTTTTTTTCCCTATCTTCTACTTGAAGTTTCATTTTCATCATGTCTACAACATCATGTCAAATTACTAATCTTTCTCTCTCTAATCAATATATGATTATATCAGTATTGTTCTACAATTATTTTATAATTGATATCAAAGCCTGGTTAAAATTTTGATCTTCTTTTGCTATTGGTTATTTCGTTGAAAAATTGCTTATGTATATACATGCTTATGGTTAAAAGATTATGGAAAATATTCACGATGTTCATGTTCTTGCATAATCTAACATTAAAAATATGTTTTTCGCAATGTATATACATATGTTTGATTAAAAGATTTTGGAAAAGATTCATCGTGGTCGTGTTCTTGCATTATTTTACATTGCATATATTTTTGGAATTCAATACAACTCAACCAAAATCGAATCTTCCGAAATTTCTCGAGGGATTTAACTTAGTTATGAGTTTCAACTCTAGTAGGGGTAATGTTTCGTCTTAAACCTGCAGAAAAAAGCAAGTTACCATTGAATGCCTCGAATGTGTGAATACCTCTCATATTTTGATCAATATATCTCTCTGATGGTTGCACTTTTAAGCAAGTTATCTTAAGGGAATGATAGATCATGAAAAACTAAAGATTTTCACACCAAAATCACCCCTAAAAATGCAAGGAAACAATGGCTGGGATACTAGGTTGAAATTTGGTTAAAAAAACCCAATTTTAGACTCAGTTGAAGCTTGAAGATGATGACCAATGTATAGGCGCGATGCCTACATGCTGGCCTAACACGTGCAAGCGCATGTGCCTAACGTGCAAGCCTTCTAATCCCTAAATTTTTACAATTCAGCTCCACTTAGCCTTTCCTAATTTTTGGTGATTTTTCCAAAATTTTTTGGACTCTAGAAATAGGAGTTTCAAAATTATTCAAAAGATTAGGGCTCAAAACACTATGTAACTGACTCATTTTGACTTGAAAATTTTTGTGAGATGAATATACATAGTAAGGAGTAGTATACTTCACTGTCTCTCCCTAACAATCACTAGATAAATTAAAATGAATTTATTTGTATTATCAAAGGATGATATTACAATTTAGGAAAGTGTATTAAGGAATAAATGTATTGGAATCTACTATGGACCCTTTTAGGTCGCTCACACCTAATAGTTGTGTGTTCACCTATCGTGGACTCAATCATAATGGTTTGAGCTTTTAATCAACCAAAGTTGTGGTTGTTATTTCATTCATTTCTCCTTATAGAAACCTTGTAGTAATTATTAGAGATAAGATTAAATGTTATAAGAAGTTCATAAAAGAGTATATATTATATTAGTAGTGGACATACCCTATTAGTAGGACATTGTTAATCTATAACTTTGTAAATTGGGCTGAATAATCTTGGAGAAATTATGCCTTTATGAATTCAGTATTGTGCTGATTTAATCCTACAACTAATTTCAATGTGGATTTCATGAATTTTGGTTATGGAAATTAATTTCTTAATTATTTAAAACCTTTTGGGCAATATACTTATCAGTTATAAGTGACATGAACTATTGCAATTGAATAATTGAGCTAGAATGATTGTTGAAAGCCTAAATATGTGACTAAATGGGCGACCTAACTTAAAATAAACATAACTTTGAGTACAAATAGAATTTGTGGGCTCATAATACCATTCAGGAAAGCTCATTTAAAGCCCAATGCCTAAGCAAATTATCAAAGGCAATCTGGTTCAATTTCAAGCCCAAATTCCATCATTTTTATTAACTTTAAGACTTTTAAAATTCAAGAAACTTGGTTTTAGGCTTCATATAATAGACTAACGAAGATGGTTTGAAGCTCATATTACCTTTACGAATGGTAACTATACAACTTTATTTAGATGTTTTCTAATTTAAACAAAATTAGATATTAAAAGTATGATTGATTTTATATTCTTGGCAGTCAATCATACATCATTTGAAATAAAACGACATTTAAAGTGTTATTATTTGTTTGCTCCTAGAATTAAGTGATTTCACTTACCGTAATAATCACTTAGGCAATTAACACCTTGTAATTATGAGCTCACCTATCGTTGGACCAGTTGTAAAGGTGTTTATCAGTTAATTAAATTGAGACATCCATCTCAAATTAATATTGTATAGTTATTACTGGGGTAAATTGCATTGGTAGTGGATACACCTTATAAGTGTAACACTGACAATATGATTTAATATTATTGAGGTTCAGTTAAATTAATGTCTTAATATTTGTTGTACCCTATTGGTATGGAGATTTTAGAGACATTTCGTTGTATGAGCCATTTGATGTATAATGAGTTTCCTCGATTTATTGTAATCCAAGACCCTTAAACAGGATTATAATAAACAATCTTGTTAATATAGTAGCATAAGCTAAGCCTTTTAAAGGAAACTTTATTTTATAATTATGTGCATATACATAATACATGTTTCCTAATTTCGTTACCTCAGCTCTTGTTTACAGCAAGTATCAACAATGAAAACTCTTAGTGGAACAAACTATAATGACTTGAAAAGTCCCTATAAATGTGTTTTAGCAATTGTATTGATGGCATTGGCCCTAGAGTGGATACACCTGTTGCACTTAGCAACAATTCCAATGTCTTAAAGAACTTTTCTTGAACTGTGACACAACCCAATTAGAGTGTGTGTATGTGTATGTGTGTGTGTGAAGGCATTGATGGAAACAATAGTGGAATATATAAAGGCCACTCAAGAGATAGTTTAAGCAACTTGTTAAGGTTTGAGAAAGGTCATGACCTCTCCCAGTTTGAAAAAACACTCTATTTGAAAGATAGTTTGGTGTTCAAATAATACATATTGAAGCTCGTGTACGTTATCATAAAGCTAAAATCCTTCAGTCAAGTTTCAGGAGATAAACTTCACATCTGATACACTTTTATGTATCTCCTATCGCAGTTTAACTACTAAAGTCTTCATACTATATAGCTAAGATGGAAGGACAAAGATGGAAAGAAATTTCCATTTGCTTCTGTTGTTGGTAGCTCGGTGTATGCTCAAGTCGATACTTATAGCTACATCAACTTGTGTATACATCTTTATGTCATCCTGAAAGAATTGTCTTGTTGTAAAGTGTCATGTAGATAATTACAATTACTCAAACTCTATTTGAATCTTTTTTTATAATGTTTGAAGAAGCTATTCTATTGAGAAGTGTCAAATGGACACTTACAGCTAGCTCATATATATGAGTGGAAAGTATGTTGCTTGTTATGTTATGGCAATTTGTCAGGGAACGTGGTCAAGGAAATGAAATTTTGTTATGTACGTATTTTAAGTGTTGACTATTTTTGTTGCTGATAGTGACTTTGTTATTGGCTTATCTCAAAATTACAAAAATTTCAGTTATATTCAACTTTTGATACATAATTCTTATTTGTTGGATAGAAGATTTATGAACCTCATACTCATATTAAACCTTTGGGTGATCATTCACCAAGACTAACCCTTTACAGTTTTTTGGAAACTTCTTACTCTTGGGTATGATGAAAATTTTGATGTCTTAGCTTAGCGGGAGTCAGAGTTGCATTATTAAGAAACACTTTATTATATTTTGGCATTTATAACATTTGTTTTCCTATTATATTCAATGTTCTTGGTTGTGCTAAAGTTTGGATATAATTCAAAATTAAAACTTTATCGGCACATGTAACATTGTTTTCCTTATTAGATTCAATGTTATTGATTCATGGTTTCATTTCTGAATTTTTTCTTATCTCAGACTCGTGTGGTTCACATTCATAGTGAACATATGTTTACAAATTCATTGACCAAATGCAAACCCATTGGAGTATTTCAAAATTTTGTAACTTATATGGGTCTTGTTAGATCCCTGATGAAGTCTTGGTCTAATGAGAGTATGAATTGAATCCTTAAAGGATTTTTGTGGTGTAATATGACACTAAGATATCATTTTGTATTCCATTCTGTTCGAATATTGAAACTGGGTCTATGATAATATTAATATCACTTGTTTTGTATAGGATTTAGTGATCATGTGCAGTTTCATTTCTGAACTTTATATAGTTTAATATATACACATTTATGTATTCTGGAAATTATTGATTATTTAGCTTTATTCATTTATTGTCATAATAATAATTTATTAATGCTATCCAAGTGGGAGATTGTTGGAATAATTGATGGATTAACATTAACCGTATTATTAGTACAATTTTATATAATAATTAATTAGACAATCAATAGTAATCTAAACTAAGAATGGATTGGGTCCTAGTTAACAATGGATAATCAATAATGGGTCGGATTATTCACTGATTCATTGGATAAAGACACTAACCTATAGCCAGCCTTAATTAGTAATTATCTCATTAAATTACTAAAAGAAAGAGATTTTGAACTCAATTTGAATGAGCCTTATTGTGGGCTTATTTTATAAATTAAATAAACTTATTTTAATAAACAAAATAAGGTGATTGAGTGTTTTATAAATAAGACCATTAATTATTTTAAAAAACCAACTAAAAAAGTTTGATAGTTATTAAAGACACTTCCTACTTGAAGTTTTATTTTCGTCATGTTTACAACATTAGGTTAGATTATTAATCTTTCTCTCTCTAATCAGTATATGATTATATTAGTATTATTATGTAATCATTTCACATTTATTACTTAATTGTAATTAAAGTATTTAATTATTAGAGATAAACTTTCTATCTGGCATATATTTACATGAAGACGGATATGCAAATTGAACTTTTCTTTGTACAGGGGCCTAGCCTTTTTCACATAATAAAACGGAGGAAAAAAATATGTTAGATAACCTTCTTATCTTCGAAATATTTACGACAAGATAATTTTGGATGGAAAATTAATTATCAAAATTCATTTGTGACAATAATTAAATTACCAATGAAAAAAAAGTTAAAATCAGCATTCGGCGATTTTTCTTATTTTGTCCATCTGTTCCTTTCTTCTTTACTTGATTGAATTTTTTTATCTTATGTCCAACTCCTAGACGTACTTATTTCAAAGTAGAAAATTTTTTATAAATAATTTCGTTTAATTTAACGTGTAACTTCTTTTAAAACTATTTTAATATTTGACATTGTTGTTTGCAGTAAAAAAAAATTGTATTTGTATTAGATTAATTGTGTTAATAAAAAAATTCAATTTTTAAATTAAAATTGTCAAACATAAATTACAATTATAAAAAATTATATTTAATTAAAATTAATTTAATTTAAAATTACTTTTATCTAATTTTAATTTAAACTTAGATGAATTTAAAGAGAAATGAATGAGATCGAATAAGAAAGAGAAGAGAGGGCTGGTGGTTTTAGAAAAATGTTTTTCTCTCCTCTTCTCCCGTACTCTATCTAAATTCATTTTTTGCACATAATTTTCAAATGCAAGAAATTTTAATTATTGAGAATTTAAGATTTAGATTTTTTAAGTTGTTCTTCTAATATGTGTTTAGCCAAGACCCAACAAAATTAAATGATTTAAGTTATATAAAATTTCAATCGTTTTACAAAGCTAATATTTTTGTTGTGAACATCTAATATTTTTAATCTTATACCATTTTGAATTGTAAGAACGCAATCAAACCCAATTAGATAACAGGACTTAATTACAGAACTCCTCAAATTCAATTATATTCATTATAGCAAAATCAATCCAAAACAATCAAAACAGACATTTTGATCAAATTAATTATAAGAAAGTTTGATAAAATTGATATTTTTTTTCAATTGGATTATTTGGATTTCACATTTGGAAATCCAAATTCAATCAAACCTAATCACTCTTACAAATTTAAATATGGGATAATTACATATTTGGTTCCAATAGTTGTCAAAATCATTTTTATATATTTGTCGTTTTTTATTTTGTCTTTAATATCTAGAGCTTTTAAAATTTTGATTTTGGAAAAATTAACAGGAATAAGCAATATTAAGTCCCCAAAATTATTTCTGCATGTTGTATTAAGATACTAATAAATATTGATAGTACTTAGAGCATGCATTACGGAAATTAAAAGAGTTTGTTCTTGGATTGGCATTCCAAATTTTAGATATTTTGTAACATTAAATATTATCAAATTCATATTCTATGCAATTTTTTTTAAAAAAACTTATATACAATTATTTATATTTTTGTCATGTTATTTTTTAATTAAAACATAACAAATATATAAATTTCTAGTTATGTCACAACATGTGTATAGACATTGCATATAATTATATTATTTTAAAATTAAATTATACATTATTATTAATTAATTATATATTTCTCATATTTTAATTGAAATACAATATAATAAAAATATAAGTAACTCCATATAAATTTAATCCTTTTTTAAATGTATTGCCGTACAACACATAGTTTAACATTTAATCAGACAACCTCAAGATGTAATATTAATTGATTTATTTCGCCTATCAAACATGGGTTCAATGCAACAATTAATAAATGGATTAAATACATTGCATGACACACATTAAGATCAAAATTTATAGAGATTGACAAAGTACACATCTATGGAATATGCAATATGAACACTTTCTTAAAATTGAGAATTTTTGCATTTCATAAATATAATATGTATAGGTTAATATTTAATAGTAACCTCAAGATATATCGGTAATTAATTCAATTATTTATTCCCCGTGTAAGGCATCATATAAAGAAAACGGAATTACTTGTGTTTGATTGAAAAAGGTAATAATTGTATTAATTATTTTTAAGACTATATTAAGAGATAAAAAAAATACTTACTACAAGAATTTATAAATTTTAACAAGTAAATCTTGTACTTATTTCTTAAGTGAGCATTCTACTTATTTTATGTCTTTCTCATTTTGCATTAACGTGTTAATTTCTTAAGAAAATGAACAACATTTAAAACACAATTAATTTATTGCAGAGATTTATGTGTTTTTTTCTCTAAAGTTGACTTTGTTATAGTAATTACAATCTTGTTTCTTTCTCCTTTAAGACATGCTCTTAAATTCCCATTAATGCTTCTTTCTCTTTTTTGTCTTACTTCCTTTCATCACCCTTTCTTACCATCTTTACTGCCCCTTAAGAATTACAGACATGGTAAGAAATTTAATGCAACTCATTAATTACTTTGCTTATAATCCAAAATGCAAAACAAGACCAGATATCGTATGAGTGAATTATGGCCATAAAAACAGAAGCAAGAGGCATGTTCATTTCATTCTCAGACTCAGAGATGGCAAACACATTGTGAATGAAGCACCTACTACATCTGTTGCTGGTGCTGCTCCCATAATGCACATAGAATTTCTAAGTGCAGAAACAACTCTTATGTACCACAGAAATCTATGGGTGCATAGCAACTTGATCTATAGTTGATATTGGAGCGGTACTTGCAACAGTTGCAGTAAAGTGCTCCAAGTTGAAGACAAGAAGAAGAAAATATCACATTGAGGTACATTGTTCTCCATATTATTGTTTTGGATGAAGTTAGATAAAGTGAGATTTGAAAAATCATTTTAATATAAGTGTCATATTTGGTGCAATTATAAGATTGGTTGTACTATGACAGTTACTATGTGACACACTAAGAAAAAGATATTTGATAACAACATATCAAAATATATTGTATTTCAATTTAAAATAACTTGTTATATTTATATTTTGACCTCAATATTTTTAGATTTTATTTATGAACCAAGATTTTTAAAAAAAATTTCAATTTATTCCCTATACTTTATATTTTTTAGTACCCCACAAAACATTAGTTTGTAAGTTTGAAAATATGAATAAAATTAAGGAGTTGTGGAGTTAGTAAAAAAAGAAAGAATGTGCTGAGGTGAGTTAAAAAAAGCAATAAACTAATATTTTCATGCTGATTACTACAAAATAAAAAATAGAAGGAGTAAATTAAAAATTCAAAAACAATTTTGGATTCATAAATAAAATATAAAAACAATGAGGTCAAAATATAAATAAAACAAGTTATTTTATGTTGTTATATGTCAACATAATAAAATACATCATTACCATATGTTTTTCTTTTAATATGTTATATAGTGATTATACCGGTGCAACCAATTTTATAGTTGCGTCGAATAATTTACCATATATTCTTTTTAAATTAGAATTCAAACTTTTTATTTATTTATTTATGGCGTAAGTGGACTTGTAACAAATTTAATTCGTCACTCTTAAGGTGGTCAGGTTTGTTGTTTAAAGAAGATGGTATGCATTCTTCTCTATTTAGGTTTGATTCTTTTGGGAAGCATTATGAGACTAAAATCAAATGCACCAATCTTATACGAGTAAAAGGCACATTTAAGAATGTCTTATAAAAGGAATCTCAATGATAAAAGAAATTTAAATAAAACCAAATTTGAATCTTTTTGGGTTGTTTTACATTGGTGTATTTTTTTTTTTTCAATTTCATCCTAAAATATTATAGAAAAATTCAATTACTGTTCCATAATTGTGGATGTTGTTTATGACAATAAATGCCAATACAAATTCAAGCTGGATCTTACATGCCATTTCTCTCAAAATTTGACTAGTGGGCTTTAAAGGTGGATGAAAAGCAATTTTTTCTTCTTCTCTCTCTAAAAAATAAAATCAAAAAGAAAAAAAAAATCTCTAAATTGAATCGTAAACAATCCAAATCGACAAATTACAACAAATATAGTGTTGAGTGTGTGAGTTGACAGAGAAACTAGAGGGGTGGAATAAGTTCCTTTAAAAAATGCTTTTAAATTAAATAAACTTCGTTTTAAACATTTTCTAACAATAAAGTTAATTGTACATCAAAACTAGTTAATTATATTTAAACATAACCAAAACTTGGATTATACAGTTAATAGTATTTTGAAATTAGTTGATTGTTTTCAAATAAAAACTAAATATGTGAATTATGGAAATAATCAATTAGCTTTATAAAGAATGTAGTTAACTAAATTGCAATAAAAATAAATAAAAGAGTAAGGAGGGAATAGAAACAACATTGAACTTTATCCTAATTCAGCACAACTTGCCTATGTCTAGTCCCTTTGGCACCCAAGGGATTTTTTTCACTATTTCAACACACTTACAACACTAACTAGGAGATTTTTCATGCTTACCACTAATAAGAGGTTTTCCGTGCTCACCCCTAACACAATTTTTCATGCTTACTTCTAACATAGGATTTCTAAGCTCACCATAAATTAATCTTAGAGTTTTCACAACTTTACCTAACCTTCACTTCACTCAACAGTAGAGGAAGTTCACAAATAAGAGAAATAATGTTTGGGAACCCTTAATACAATGTAGGCACACTATATAAAAGCTCTAAAAAATAAGATAAGTCAAATACAAACTCACTAACCTTTTTTTTTTTTTGGCAAATAAACTTTTAGATCTCATATTTCTTCTAAGGAACAACTTAAATATATATATATATATATATATATATATATATATAGGTCTTACCATTGGGCATTACATGCATCAGATATTCGAGCTTCAATAGGCATGAGAATTTTTCTCCATCTTCCTACATATTGCAAAAAAATAGAGAGATGTGGAGTTTCAAACAAGAGACTTTCCATTCTTGAATCTGGACATTGGGGATTTACAAAGGAAGGAGATCAAATCCTCTTTGAAAACCTTCCTTTTGCAAATCTGATTGATGTCTTTAAAGAAGGAAAAAGTTGTTGAAAAAGTGAATGATATAATGGAAGAGATTGAGAAAGGAAGGAGATTGAATTCTCTTTGAAAACTTTCCTTCTGCAAATCTGATGCCAACAATAAAGACTCTAATATCAAGCAACATTCACATGCTCTAACGTTTTAAGTACTTCTAGCTCATATTTTGTCTTTTTCTTACTTAAAAGTATAGCAACAATTGGGCATTGGATTTTTTCAAAAATCAAACCAAAATATTGGACCTAATTTTGGGCCAACATGAGTGAATCTTTCAACTTTGTTAAAACAACTTTACATGCATGCACATATTTATGGGTTAATTAAATGGTCAGTTCCCATTTAACTCACCAATCTAAGTGAGTAAAGATACGCATACGTTTATGTGTTTAAACTAGGTCAATCTAATTTACTCACTTAGAAACCAACCTATTATACTTGGATTGACAAATCTTCTTCATTATTTCAATCTCTCTCCCTTCTTTATTCCTAATATTCTTTAATCTCGATAGATTCGCAATTGAGAGAACCTTTCTTCATATACCCATCCTTCACCACTTAAATCCACCTTCCTTTCATTCATTTCTCACCAATGACAAATACAATTTCATATAGCACTTCCATAAAGCATAATACCCTTTCTATTAAACTTAACATGAATATCACAAACTTAAAATCTTCCTATAAAATCTATGAAAGAAATATTCAAACGAACTACAATGTTAAAAAAATTGAGATTGATAAAAACTTTAGCTTTTACATTTCTTAATGAAACTCAACGTGTAACATTAAAGATTTGAAAAAGTTCCTTCTTCACCACAAAATCCTCTTGAACATAAGTAACACGGATTTACATGTGTTGATGCAACAATAAATAAATGCGATTATTATTTTTACATGAAACATTAAGATCAAATTATATAAATGTTAACAAAGTAGGAATTTATTAAAAAGAGCTCATTGTTAGATTTGAGTTCCCATTTTATGATATTTTGTAGTATGATGACTTATGAAATTGACATTCCTAACATTTTTTTTAAATATAACTTGTGCAGTTTAATGTTCAAGGAAAAACCTCAAGTTACACTATTTTGATTTAGTTGTTGTTTCAACAATATATAAGACATCCGATAATCAAAATGAATTAAATGTGTTTGATTCACTAATGAATTCATAATTATGACAAGCATTTACAGAAATTAACTCATTTTTATATTGGGATTTCAAGTTTAGATATCCATTTGAAACTTTACATATCTTTTTAACTGGAGTTTAACATTCAACTAAGGAATCTTATACTTGTTTCATTAATGCTTAATTCACTTACTTTATATATTTTTCCCTCTACACTAACTAGTCAAATTATTAAAAAACATAAAATATTTTAATCACAATTTATCTATCACTAAATCTTAAGTTTTCTTATTAATATAAATTTTAACTTATTAAAGTAGTTACAATCTATCCCTTTAAATACATCTGATGAAATTGAAATGAAGTAGTTAGAATCTTGTTTTTTTATTCCCTTAACAATGCACATCAATTGCTTTCCAATAATGCGTTTTTTTTTTCCTTCCATTTATTTGCCTTTCTTACCTTCTTTAATGCCCTAATAAAAATTTAAAATTTGGAGAGGATATAACTCATCAATCACTTAACTTATAGCCAAATATGCAAAACACAACCAACCATAAGGGAGTGGGAATTTTTTTAATTTGGTTAAGGGAATTGGGGTAAGAGAATTAGAATGGGAATTCAATTCCTTTTTTTGGTACCTAGATAGGTGATAATTTTGTCTCCCTGGGGAATCTTTATTCCCATATATATAGGATTAGGCATTCCTTTGGAAATGGGAATCCATTGGACTATTTTACCCTTGCCATCTCTATTATCTCACTATTTTTGTTTTATTTAAAATGAGCAACATCCTAGTGTCATAAGTCAGTCTCTAGTGATTGTTCATGCTGGCTATGCCAAAAAGGTCATGAATGAACAAAGCAAGCAACCCTCCAAGGTGGATTGGCTTACCTTAGCTATATTCTTCCAACATTAACATCAGTCACCTGCAGATGGAAACTAGAACCATGACTTAAAACTGATAACAGTAACACCTTCAAATCCTAAGGCCTTATTTAGTATGAGTGTAAGAATGAGAATGAGAATGGAAATGGGTGAAAATAAGAATAGGCCTAATAGAATGGAATCATATAGCCTAAAATGTTATTTGGTATAACATTAGAAAGATAGGCAAAAAAATTTTTTTTTTTTAAATACGAAAGATAAAGACCAAGTACCTTGGTCTTTAACAAAAATAATATTACTTTTTAAAGAACACTTCTTCTTCCTTAATCCATCTCCCTCACTCATCTCCACTATTCTATCAGTGTTCTTCAATGTACAACCAATAAAAATGTCCACCACTAGTCATTTCTTCATTGTCTTGGATCCTTCTCATTGCCCATTCATTGGCAACAAAGATGAACAAAAGAATTGACTAGAAATCGCAATGTAGAGATGATGGATTAAGTCAATCCAAATATAGGTTTTTGTAAACTCATAAAATTTAGGTTCTTGGATGAAATGAAGATGAAACCCTAGTATGTAGATGAAACAATAGAGGATGATAAAGTTTCATCGATGAAAAGAATTGTTGATAAGGTAGATAAGAATTTTTGCTAGTGTGTGTGGAGATTACCCTAGAATGACACAATGGATGCAGTTGCCATTGATAGCTTCGACTATAAAGGGGAAGAGGTTGAAGTTAATAAATTGAAAAGCAAATGGAAGAGCTCTGATTATAGGTTTGAATATGGAAGAAGATGGATGAAGATTGGTATTTGTGTCATATGAAGATGATTTTAGGAATGCTTATAAATTCCATCCATCCAATGAAGGAATGGCCATTTCATTACATGTGGTAGTGGGCTTTGCAATGGGCTTCCATTCTTGCCTAGCAAAAATCTTCAGTTTTAGACTATCACTCCCTTTCCTTTTCCTTTAAGCATCTTCCCCTTGTACCAAATATGGCTTAAAGGCCTATTTGGTTAGAAGGAGTTGAGAGGAGGGAAAGGGTTTAAGCCCATTCCCTTGATTAGTTGCAAATTGGTTTGGGATTCTCACTCCTATAGGAATCCTAATTCCCACATTTAAGGGAAACTTTAAGCGCTTTAAAATATGATGGAATCCTAACCATTCTTAGGAATGCATGGTGAAATGACAATTTTTCCCTTCTACTTTCTCCTTCCTCTCATTGTGTCTCTTCTTCCAACTCTCTCCTTTCTCTCAGGTCACTACTCCATTATCCATCAAATAAGAGAGAAATCCAGCCATCTACTATCGATTTGTATTGTTATTAATCTACATTGCCTAAGGTTGTCGTCGATCAACATTTTATGGGTGATCATGTGTCTGATTTTATCGCCTATGTTGCCATCTCATTCTATCAGTTTTATGGCTAGTTTTGTCGATTGCATTATCGCACCATTTTGTCGATTATTTGGTTGATTCTGTCGCTTAAGTACCATGCCTTTCTGTTGATTATTTGGCTAATTCTGTCACTTGCATTACCATTAATGTTTGTCATCATTTGCATTCTTCTCTTTCGTCAACGTGTGTTTACCCTTTTTTGTTTCATAACCAATTATTTAGTCGGCACTGGAGCTTCAATAAAGATGGATGAGAAGACAAAGATGAATGGACATAATGAACAATTATGAAAAAGATGATCAAAGAGGAAGAAAGAAGAAGACAACAATGAAGGAAAAAAAGGGAAAAATAAAATCAAGAAATTATAAAATAAAAATAATTTTTAAAATATGGATATTTTGGTAATTTGATCCATAGGCATTGCCATTTCCACTTTTTTTAATATCATTCAAAACATAGTACATAGACTTAAGATTCTATTGCTTCAAAGCTCTTTTCCATTCACATGCTCATTCTCATTCTCATTCTCACTTTTTCCACCAAACATGACCTAAGTGAATGCTAGGCAGATGGAAACTAGCAATTATGGAAGACAATTAGGGGAAGACAACAACTTAGCAATGGTAATCTGTGGAAGACAATGAGAGATGTGATGGAAAGGAGAACAAAAAAATAGATCCCTTATAGTAATGTAGGGGCTATTTTTTGCATTAGAAAATTAGGATTATTGGATCCCATCTAACGGTTCCAAATAAACTATACAAAATTTTTTTTTTACAAAATAAAATTTAATCATTTAGAGAAAAAAGAAAGATTTTAAAAAAATGATTGAACTTCCATACAGTGCAGTTTAATCTTTTTGGCCCAACAAGATACCTTTGTGTATTAAAAAAAAAAAGATTTAGGATATCAATATGTGTTTATTTTTTTAAAAATACTTAATTTTTATTTTAAAAGAAAAAATTTGTGTAATTTATTTAGGACCATTAGATCTCATTTAACTGTCTAACTTTTAATGCAAAAAACAATCTCATGCATTATTGTAAGGGATTTGTTCAAGATGAAGACAGTTTGAGATGTTGGAGAGAATAAATGAAAAAGTAAAATAAAATTCTTCAATAAAACTAAAATTAAAATCATTAATATTATACTCTTTTGATAAAAGATATTATTGTAATTTGCTTATCCTTCCTTTCTAATCCTATCTTATTTTAAATGTATACCAATCATTATACATAAGCTTTAAGATTTCATTTAATTAAGGTCTATTTCCAATCTCGTTCATATTCCCATCTCCATTTCCAATCCCTTTAGCAACCAAATGGACCCAAAGAAATGAGAAAGAAGCGCACATCTTCATATGAATTGGAAAGTATGCCACCAAAGGCTTAAAGAAGTTTCTTTCATCAACCAAATTGAAAATTTTATAACAAAGGAGGTTGCAATAAGTTCTAACTAGTTTATTTGCCAGGGCATTGCATGGGTCTTAGAGAATATTAGTTTGTTTTACTATATGTCAATACATTTTAAATTAATGACATTTGTAACTATTGGAAATAAATTAAATTTAGTAATATATTGTGATATAAAGAAAACATAATAAATTAGAGAAAATCTATAAAATTGGTTATGTGAGATTCATAAGAGAGAAATGATGATAATGGGCTTATTGAAGGGGCATCATCATAAACCATTCAACCATATATTATTTTCTCTTCCTTTAATTTTAGACCATGTCAAGTTTTATTTATAATCCATTATTAAAAAATTTAAAACAAAATTAATTAATTAATTCATTATTTTTCTTGTTGACTTAAAAAAATGTCTAAACTTCAAAGAATTCCCAATTTAAGATGTGGCTAATTAATTTATTAATTTGCTTGTTCACTTCAATAAATTTTCAATATAAAAGGTAGTTAATTAATTAATTACTTTATTTTTTAGTTGACTATGAAAAAATTACGTAAATTAATTACTTATTATTTTTTTCATTTACTATAAAGAATTTTTGCACTTCAAAGAATCCTTTATGTTGTCATACCTAACATTCTAGCAAAGGGTGAAAAAAAGTAGAGAAAATAAATTGATTCCTAAAACTTATGTTGAAATCCAATTTACTGGGTTGGTACCAAAATTTTAAAAATTTTTTTTGGAAAACTAAATGAAAATAGAAAAGTAGTTTACATAACTAGAATGGGTTTGGGAGTTGGTTTAAGTGTGGGGACAATGTTAAACACTTCACAACATCCGTCTGTGAAGATAGTTATCTTAAACTAGTTAAACAAAATAAACAAAATATGGCCTTATATTTATTTTCATTGATCATATCAAGACAAACACAAAAATAAACACAGGAAAAAAATTAATTAATGCAAACAAAAAAAGGAATATTTACACAGGATAGACTTGACCTAAGATGAGAGCCTAGAGCCTACATACCCTGCAATAGGGATCAAAATCCATATAATTTGTTGAAAAATACGTGCTTGTTGGTTAGTAATTTTTATTTTTGTGAAATGAACAAAATAGTTGAAATTAAATAGATTTTCATAAACAAAATGATTTGGAATTTTGTTGGGTGTTTTGATTTTCAAATTTGTATAATCTCACTCTCTTTCTCTCTTCATTTTATCTTTTTTTTTTTTTGAAATTTTCAAAGCACAATTTATTTGTATTTTTTAAATTGAAAATAATCAATGGAAAAGGTGAATTTTTAATTTGGTTTTTCAGTTATTTAAAAGAAAGCTAATTTTGAAAAGTGGAAAAGAAGCCTTTGTAAATCTTGAAATTCAAAAGTTTTTCGAAAGATGCCAATTTGATATGGGCCATTGAAACCCAAAACTTATTTAAAATGAAGAAAGGTTAAAAATGAGGGTAAGGCAAATATCTAATATTGGGTAATGCTTATGGAGTTGTAAGATCTCACATGGTTTCATTGGTTGACTCATTAGGTGCTCGAAAAGCCGTTGGACCTCATGTGATAACATTATAGCGAAGATTAAAAATACTTTACAAAACATTCCTGTGGAAGCATTGGACCTCACATGGTAAGCATTCAATGATGCCTATGGAAAAGTTAGACCTCACATAACAAGCAACCCAATAATGCCTATGGAGGCATTGGACTTTATATAGTAAGCAACCTAATAATACCTATGGAAGCTTTAGACCACACATAACAAGTAACTAATGATGCCTATAGAGGTGTTGGATCTCACACGACAATACTAAGAAAATGCCAATAACCATTTATGCTTATGGAAGTGTTAGACGTCACACGATAATACTAATGATAATAATAACATAGGTTGGTGCTTATATGTGTTGGTGTCCAATTAAGTACTTATCATCATACATTATTTACAAAACCAAAGGATATTCAAATTACAATTACCCCAAATAACTATAAGGCATAGTTTTATTACCGCCTATTCATGTTATCCTCACTTGAGTGATGCTTTGCACCTTGGTCAAATTAGCCATAATTTCTGAGCCTCTAATCATCAAATTCCTAACTAAATTTAGGCAGCCTAACCTTATAGAATCTCAACCAAATTTTCAATACAAAGGTTAACCATTCAACAAATTTGGAAGCAAAATGAATAAGAAAAACATGTTAACTTTTAATAAAACTTTGATGACCAAAAAAAGAACCTAAGTTCAGTGAATTAGCATCAAAATATAAAGGATAAACACTCAAAATTCGCCAAGTTTCAAAGTTGGAAAATATGAGTTAAGATGCCACCAAACATAAACAAAAATTGGACAACATACATGAAGCACATGTAAGGCATGTTCTAAGCATTATTAGGCAGCCAACTTAAGCTAGAATGAGATGCAATTAAGACATAAAATGGATAGCATATGCTCACTAAAATAAGATGTAATTAAAAGAACAATTCATGGGAATAAAATGGTGCATAAGTGCAACAACATAAACCACGACATTTCTTAGAAACCAATCAATAAACACCTTACCAACATAGCTCCACATGCATCAAAATTTTAAACACATATTGACACCTCGCAATCTTATCAACAATTCATCAAACACTTTCTCTACATAGCCTTTTTAAGCTTGAATTCTTCCTCTTCTCTTCAATCTTTCAACATTTCTTCTCCTTTCTCCTAGATGCCTTACCTATTCACCCTTCTCTTAGATGCCTCCTTAGCTCTCTTTTATCTAACGTGCTCTTTTCAGTTTTTAGCCTTTATTCTCTTTAAGAAATCTATGTTTTCCTTATGAGAATTTTCAAATCACCCCTTAATTATTTTCACTTTTTCTTTTTAGGAGTTTCCTATACAATTCTATCTTGGTTTTCAAGAAAGAAAATTCTTTGTTTTGTTTCATTTTTCTTTTTTCACAATCCTTGATTTTTTGCTAGTTTATTTTCAATCCTTCCTTCTTTGGGAGTTTCTTGTTTTCCTTTTGCTTTGCTTCACAAGAAAGGATGAGAGAGATATTTAGCCTATTCTTCCTTTTTATTTTCCTTTTTCCTCTCTTTTTTATTATTTTATTTTTATTTTTATTGACTCAATAAAATTAGAATTTAAAAACACATGATTACACTTACTTAAAATTAAATAAAGATGACCCAAAAGTAACAATTACTTAAAAATAAGATTAAAATTAACTGCGACTAAAAAAAAACTATTACTAAAATTAACTCAAAAATCAAATGATAAAGTTAACTGCAAATTATAAATTTTAGAAATGCTCAAACAAAATACAGTGTTTCCAAATACCTGTACAAGAAAGGTGAAAAGTCATTGTATAAAAAGCTGATGGTTTTATCAACAAAACCTTTTTATCAGTCAAATGAACTCCCATGTTAAAAGGAGCCTACTTTACTTATATATAATAAATAAATATGGATTTCCTACTATGTAGAGTAGGTGGTATGAAAATTTCGTAATGATAAAGAACGAAGCTATGATTAAGATAAATATTTTTAATGGGATTTTAAACAATGTTAGCATTTAAGAAAGTGTAGAAACACTATTAAATGATGAAACAAAATTATCAAAAGAAAAAAATGGACTAAACTAAAATTATTGTTAGGCATAAACAAGCAAAAATAAATTTTTCGCCAAAATCTAATTCATCATTCATGACTAATTATGACTACAAAATATTTGGACATTTCATTAAAAATAATTGATAATTAGAATTTTATTTCAATCATACTCGATCCTAAACTAGCAAAACAATTTAATATTCATTTCCATATAGATATAAATTAGTTGGTCATAATGAAGAAAAATTATTTTACATGAGAAATGTGAGTAAAATTTTGATATATTTATTTAAGACAAGTATATGGCAAGGGAATATATCAACTACCAACACAAGTGTAATTTGACGAGGCAAGTCAAATTGTCATTCCATCTTAAACCCCAGACTATGTTTGATTGTATAATGTTTGGGAATGTATAGCTTTGATAAAATGAAATCATATGTTCCATATATTATGTTTAGTATGACATTGAAAGGAAGTAAAAATAAATAGAAAGATTAACTAAATGAGCATAATATCATTATTTTAAAAAAATTAAAATGCTATTTATTATTTATAATTTTGTAAAAAAAATAATTTCATTTTTCGTTTCTTTCTCTTCTATTTCTTCTTTCTTCCTTTTTTCCTTTTCTCCAGAAGCTTTACAAATCTCTTGGTTCAGTTCACAAATATCTCTTTTCTTTTCTTTCACAAATTTTGATACAATCACAAATCCTAACATAGCTGAAAACATAAAAAATGAAGATAGGTTTCCACTTTCAAGCAAATGATGAAGCTTTAAAAGAGTCTAAAACTCTACCAATTTTCTTCTCCCCTTTACACCATCCTCATCAATTATCATATTCTAGAAAGAGGATAGTAGGATTCTCTTCCTTAGGCCTCAGTTTATCTTCTCATATTGGGTTTTGTATGGATGATAGGCCTTGCATAGTTGTGGGTCCATGTATTGTAACATTACTTTCCCCTTCAAATCAACTTTGACCTCAAGGTTGAAGAAGATGACAAAACAAGAGGAAAATTATAGGAGAAACAACACCAATCTTGCTTGCTTTCTATGTTGATTAAATGTTAAATTGAATAAGTCCCAAGCATAGAAGATAGTAATAACCAATGGATTGATATGTCACTTGCCCAGTAGATTAATAGCCATGTGTTGTTATTTGGAGTAGGATTAATAGACTCATAGAATGATTGTAACCCTTGGCAAAAAAATGTTATACCAAGTAGCATATGATACTTTGTCCCTTTCAAATGAAATATGATAACCACCCCCTAATCAAAATTGGTGTAGAATTGTAGTGCTTTAACGTAATTTTGCAGTACACCCCGTGATTTTTCCACAAGACCCTACTAAATTTTCTGAGTAGTTAAAAAATTTAGTGGTTGCTTAGGCTCATAGACCCATCTAGGAGCAAATTTTATAGCAAAGACATAATCTTTTCTTAGTATATCAACATTTGCATTCCATTGTCTCTTACCATATGAGTTCCTTTTGAATACATCAATTCCCACGTACACATCAAACTTTTGGTCACCAATAACATCATCAATAGTTTTTTGGAATATTTGTAGTGGATTCCTTTCAATATGAAATTTTGCAACAAATGTATGCTTATCAACATTGGAACTCGTTGAAGTATATTTACTGTGAAGTTCCTTTTTTTGGTTCATAACAATACTATTGCCCGAGAATCATCATCTTTTGCTTTTTCTGAATAGATTCATTAGCCTCGACTCTATCAATAATACCTTCAACAAGTAAAGTTTGAAGATCATCTAGATCTTCTTCCCAACACTTAGAAATAGAAGGACTTCTTTTCTTGCAGCAGACTGCAAGCACTCAATGGTCATTGCATAGTCTAGTACATATGCACCTTCTTTATTTACAATAAATAGTGATAAGTATAGTGGAAAAATCCTTCCCACTCTATAATCTCGAGTTAGCAAATTGATTCCTATTTTTAACTGGTGTTATATCTGTTGTGGTTGAACATATTCACTTAATAAGAATACAAATCCTTACTTATCAATAATCTCCATGTTCACAAAGAAATACATATTTATGAAAATATCTGTACACTCCTTCATATCATGATCCTCCTCATCTTCACCAAAGACATCTTCAACTAGTTGAATTAATGCCCCATGTTCATTTAAAGGACGTTGATGTTGAAGTTAAGTAAAGCTTAGTCTAGATCTTTTATCTTCGTTTAGCGATAGTCTCCAACATTTATGAACACGTTCTACTTCAATCTTAACTTCAAAAAGTTCAGTGAACACTTTAACTAAACAAAACCTATACACAATCCCTTGTTTAGGTTTATCACTAGGATCAAATACCATAAGAGAAGTAAATATTTGCATCAAATTTGCACTAAAAAGGTTATGAATTTTTTGCTGCAACTTGAATTTTTCAATAAAGTATTTATGCAAACAAGTAGGGTGTAGTGAACAATTAAGGTAATAAAGATCATCTTTTCTTTTCTCTATACCAGCATGAATGAGCATCATTTTCCAGTGTTTGATTCCACCATAAGTCTCCACAAGGATATCAAAAATGAGATTAGTAAGAGAAATTATCAAGGGATTGTCATCCATAGGTTGTATATCAACTCATTTGCCTCCAATAAGTACAAGTTGACTTTCACAGCACAAACACTTAAATTGTAGCGTGAAGGCTTTATTGCACCTTCAACTATCAATTTTTTTTTCCGCGAACAACCTCGAGGGTAGTATGTCCTAGAATTAGATGATCCTATCCTAGCTTCAATATTGCATCATTTGCTTTAGCTTCCACAGTGACCATTTGTGGTTCACAGGTGGTGTCTTTTCTCAGGTCATCACTATCCAAAGTAGGCGTTGGATCTTCACTACTTATTGCATATTTAGCTTTGAGCATCAATAAGAGCAAAGATCCAATGATGAGATTTTTAGAATGCAGCGGCAAAGTGGAGTGGTAGTAGGTTTGGATGCAGCGTCGATGTGTTAATCCAACAATTGTTGAAGCATTTGGTTAATGCTTTGAACAATAGCATCTAGATCTGTAGCAATACAAGTCATTTGGGATATTAATTTATTAGAGGTTCTTCATGGTTATTCAACTAAATGTCTTCAATGAGGATGGTGGGAAAATGCAAGGAAGCAACATTTGTTACTATCACAAATCCTAAGGTAGCTGGAAACATAAAAAATAAAGATAGGTATCATTTTTTAAGCAAAGGATGAAGCTTCAAAAGAGTCTAAAACTCTACCAATTTTCTTCTCCCATTTATACCATCCTCCTTAGCCATCATATACTAAAAAGAGAGCAATAGAGTTCTCTTTCTTGGGACTCAATCTATCTTCTCATATTGGGTTTTGTATGGATAATGGGCCTTGCATGGCTGTCAGTCCAAGTATTGTAACAAATTTCCCTTCACTTCTCTTTGCCAAAATCTTTGCTACTTCTTCCATTTACCACTTTTGTATATCTCTAACTTACTTATGTGAGTAGGCCTATTTTTTAGCCATTCTTGATAGAGCCAAGAAATAGGAAATCACTAGCCAAATCATTTTTTTTGTCATTATAATTGAGCTCCAATGAAGCCACGCTGTGGACACTATTAGGTGTTTGCCAATGGTAATGATAGGCAAGAGTGTTCAAGGGTTAGGTTAGGTTTGAACTTGACTTGAGACCCATTTGATTAAAGGTTGAGTAGTTTGTTTTTTTTAGACTTGAAACTTGAATTGGTCAAGTTAGTAACTAGATAAAAGGCTCACCTGACTCAGAAAAGACATATACGAGATTGGAGCAAAAAAGTTCAGCCTGAAAATGAACTAAATTTAAAAAGCCTGAAATAAAAACGAGTTAGGCTCATATTTTTTAAAAAGTCTAACCTAACCTGAATTACTTATAACTTAATATTTGTATGACTTTATCATTAGTTTTGTTATTGAATTAATACGAAATTCTTTACTAATGATTACTTCGCTACTTCACCTTATTTCACACTTACTGTTTGTTTAATTTTTATTATAGATTGCTTGTTAAATTATGAAAAACAAAATTCTATTATGATGGCAGTAAGTTGATTAAATTTTAGGTCATATAGCTTTTTACCCTTTTTTTTTCACATCACACTAAAATTTATTTTAATGGTTAAGATTTTAATATTAAATACATTAAAACGAGGAAAAAAATAAAGGGATGAAAAATAATTAAATTTGAAAGAAGAAGACAAAAAAATATTTGTCTAAAGAGAAATTTAGGTCCAACTAAGCATTTTTTGTGCTAAACTTGGGCCTATGAAAAAAATAGGACTCGACTTAAGGCTTGACCTACAATGAAGTCTACCAATGAAAGAAAAAAAAATACAATAAATGAAGGGCATAATGATCATTTCCCTATCTATTCCTAAGAACCCCATCTATTATTTTAAGAGGGCGTTCAGGTTCACTGCTATAAGGAGGTTACAATTGCTGAATCGCAGCCGTCCATTACATCTATTGCCTCTTCTGTGCTGTATGTATTGAATTGGCTTTTTCATTCTCTCTCCTCTCATTGGTATATTCTTTTCGCCCTGTGGAAGACAAGCAATTTTAAAAGTGTGCGCCATGACATTTAATGCTCTGGTGCTTAACAATTGATGAGATGGCATTACGTGGGTTTTATATATATCTGTGAAAAAAATAATCTTCCTAAGTCTTGTATTTTTTTATTTATTTATTAGAGACAAACAAAAGTTAGACAATTTTAAGATCACATTATATAATTTTAAAAGTTGATGAACGAAATAATTAAAACATAATTTATCAAAATAGATTTTACATTAAAATAAATACAAGTGAAACATAAAATTAGACTTTAAAATTTAAGTTATTATATGTAAATTGTATCATGTGGTTCATGAATTGTTATATAAAAGATATAGTTCAGTAAAAAATAGTAATAAACCCAAAAGAAGTCCTATATATTATTATTATTATTACATAAAATCAACATAAAAAAGGGTGAAGCAAAATATAAAAAGGGAAAAAATGAATAAATTAAAGAATGGACACACTATATCTTAGGACAGAAGAGATGAATTAGAAATTGGGTTGAGGAAAGGATTAAAGAAAATAACTATTAATTATTTGTACATATTAATGCATGAAATCAATACACAATGAATGCATTAAACATTTCTTCAGTACACTTTTTTAAAAAAACAAAAAAAAGATATGACGATAATTTATTTATAGATAGTAAATATTTTGCTACTCTTTAAGTGTTTGAAGACATCGATGCTTATCTTATGTGTTCTACCACATGTGATTTTGCAGGATGAGTAAAGAGAAAAAATTAGAAAAGACTATCCCAAAGTTTTTGTATTTATAATATAACCTTATTATTTATTTGATACATACTATTGCTTAAAATTAATAAAATTTGCATTGCGCCAATACAAATTAATTATTTCAGTTTTAAATTTTAACTAAATATATTTTTTCTTTCATCTGTTTGCGAAAAGGCTTGCAACTCTTGTACAATTGATGAACTAGTTTTTAGCAAAAAATAACAGAAGTTTTCATAGTACAAAATAATGGAGTTAGTTAAAAATAAATAATAAAATAATTAGATTAAACCGTAGAAATAAATAATAAAAGGAATAAGTTAAAGTTTGGAGATGGACAAATAGAGAAATATTTTAAAATTACATTTCCTACATGTAAAAATTTGTCTGGAAAATTTGCTGAAAGACGGGAAGGGAAATGGATTCTCTCCATTTCTGACGTAAAGCAGTTGACGCAGTTTGCTTGGTTTCTTTCTTTTTTAAAAAAAAAATTATTAAATGTTAAGCTGATTAAATATAAGAGACGGTGTATTTGAAACCATAACGGCACACTGCACGGATGATTTTAATGCAGGGTATCTGCATCCAACAGGGCGGAGGTTACTCAGAAAATTCTGACCAAAAAATGATCGAAAAGTGTTTTATTCAAATATTAAATACTTGTAGCATCGAGATGGTAGAAAAATAAGTAATCAATATAAAAGTTATTACTTCTAATATAATGTAGTTTATGAATAAAATAAAACATAAAAATAATATAAATTGATTGATTAATCTAATTGGAATTTCTGTCCCAAATTCCTTTCGCCCTATACCCCTTGGCTTTCTGTGACATAAAATTTAAAACCCACTTAGTTGTTAGAATTAATATAATGGGAATAGAAATGGAAATGTGAATGAAATTAGAAGTGAAAATAAGAATATTAAAATATTGTTTGGTTGGGAAAAAATGAAAATGAACATATCTCCTTTTATTTTAATTAATGGATTACACATAAGAATCAATTAGGTAATGTGCATATTTGACTATATTAAAGGCGTATATCTATTTGAATTATTAATTAATAATATAATTATATAATAATATATAATTAATAAATAATAATAGATTAAATAAAAAATAAATAATTAAATAAATAATAACAAATTAAAAATCATAATTTAATAATAAATAAATACTAAAAAATAAAAAAATAATCTAATAATAAATAATTAATAAATAAATAATAAATTAAATAAATAATAACAAATTAAAAATAATAATTTAATAATTAATAATTAATAAATAATAATAAATTAAATAAATAAAAATAATAATTTAATAATTAATAAAATAATAAATAATAATAAATTAGGGTTTTAATATAGCACAACGGTATTTTTGTCTAAAAATTATTATAAACAAGAATATTTTTGTCCAGTATATTTCATTCTATGAGAGTAGTCTGATTCTATTACTTCAATTAAAAAAAGAACTCTCCCTTATACGAGAAAGATTAGGCTCCTAAGGAATGGGAATGGAGTCCCAATCTATCAACCAAACATGGGAGTGGAAGACACTCTCATTCCTATTCTCATTATCTCATGTTGATTCCAGCAACCAAACAGTACCTTAGGCTTTTTGTTGTACTCCTTTAACATCCTTCCGTACTTCTTATTTTTCTAATTTTCTCTTTTTCAATATTTTCCATTTCGTTACACTATCTTCATTCTTCATGTTTTCGCCTATTTTTATCTCTGATATTTTCTACAATTTCCACTCTTAATTTTTTGCTTTAATCCTTCTCCACCGTATTTTCACTCCCAATCTTTGCAAGACTTCCCGTTCCCGCTCCAAGTTTCTTCTCTCTCAATCTTTGCAAGGCGACCTGCTGATTTGCTCTCTTTTCATATTTACTGAATATTTACTTGCATTTTCCGGATAAAAAGTTAAACAAATAAAATGTGTAACTAAGTTGCCAATTTATTACTATTGAGACTTATGGTTATAATGTAAATAAAACAAATTATCTCGCAATTTGGGGATTTTTTTTCCTAATTTTATCATTTATTTCTTCTTTTAGTACATGTAATGTAGCACACTTGTACGCTCAAATACTTAGGGCATCGAAGGGGCCCACCTTATGCCACCTCATCTATAGTTGAGCAGCTTTAAATGTCACGGCCAGACTTCTAAAACTGTTTGTCCATCTCACAATGCAAACACCAGCGAAAGGAGAGAAAGAACAAAGCTAACTCAATACATTTGGCAGAAGAAGAGGCGTCAAATAAAACAAATCGTTGATATTCACTACAACACAAGCCAAGCCAGACGTCAATACACCTTATGGCATCTTAAAGGCTTAGACCATACTTCAATTTTTTAAAGATGGGAAAATTATAACATTGGTCCCTATAGTTTTTCTGTGTTTATACTTTGGTCCCTATTATTTAATTCATTTAAACGCCATCCATGAAAACATTATTTGGCAGATAACTCCATAGCAGCACACATTCTTGCAAACCAAGAGACAATAGCATGTGTGGGGTAGGTAAGAGAAGTGGATACGTACAAAATAGGATATGAAGAATTAAAAAGGGACCACTCACCATTCAACACACACACCCGTTCTGGAAGGGTAATAGAATTGGAGAAAGCAAAAGATGCAGAGCATTGACAGTGAGAACATGCTGGAAGAAAGGAGAGAAATGGGAATTTTGGGTTTAAGTATTGTGTACTGATGTGACTCTACACACTAATCATTATGCAACACTCCTTACATGCCTCTCGTCAACGACTTCTCCCTATTCTCAAGTGAATGTGTTTGTTTAATATTTCTTTACATATGCAGCCACCCCTTCTGGTCCCACTCTATAGTCTCGTATGGATCTTTGTTACTTCTGTTGTCTGCATAGTCAAGTTCCATACTACTCAATTATATTGTTTACTCTGAGCTTTTGGCTCATGTAATGTTCTCTCTAAACCTAGCAAGAAGAGTTTACGGACTTTAATGTATATATATAGGTTTGATTTACTTTCTTTTCCTTTAAATAGGACATTATCTACAGTTCCTATCTTGGGATTCTTATTTTCATAATTAATAGATTCTTAAACTTCTGAATCTAAATTCATACTGAATGAAATTAAAAGGTATTCTGAAGTTGATACTTGTTACTTGAGATTTATTCTTATAAAAGTATAATAAAGAATGAATATTACATTGCATGCAACTATTAATATCATTCAAAACACGCATAAAGCTTGTTGGCATGTGTTTTTAATTAATTAAGGGAAGAACCGTTGAAAATCAAGAGCTTCAGAGTAAGAACTGAGAGCTAAAACATCCATGATTTAGGCTACAAAAATAGGCGTATCATAGTGATGATAAAAGAAGCATAGAGAAGAGAAGCCGAAGGATACAGAAGCACCAAACACAAGAAGTGAAAATACTACCTCTATTCTAACTGCTGAGAAACAGAGTAGCACGAAAAGAGGGAGCGTGGGCAATGACTGAATGAAGAGGAAGAAATGGTGAAGCAGAATGGAGAGAAACAACTGAGAGTTAAGAGAGAAGCAGCAATAGAGGCAGCCTCCACTTTAGATATAGGGACACCAAGAATCAAGGAATCAGCTTGATCTTCAACCCATACGAAACTAAACCTACATGGGTCACACAATTGTCCATCTCACAATGCAAAGCTGACTAGCAAAGGTAGAGGAGAAAAAAAAGACTGATTCAATACGCATGACAGAAAAAGAAACATCAGGTGCAACAAACAATTGCTATTCACTGTACGCCAGACAGCTTTGACCCCCTTACAACATCTTTACAACACCAAATCCGGACGTCTCAGATCAAAAGGTGTAAGAATTGGAGGAATTTCCCATGCCCACCTATTCCGTAAAAATTGTGAGAATCAACATTCCTTATAAAAAGGGTATGGGAGGCAATAATATAACCAAACATTAGGTGAAATCTAAAATCATGAACCTAAAAGACACATTTATACAGTAAATTCATTACTTCTATGCAACATCCATTCAACTTGCAGGAGCAGAAAGTAAGAGTTCCCCTGGTTGAGGTTTAAGTCACAAAAAGTATTGACATCATCAGTCACACAACTATGGATCTCGGCGTCCTTGTATAGTCCCAGTTTACATAAACAGAATATAAGTCACAATTAAGGCTTGCATTCTCCCACTTCCAATCATGTTTGCCACTAAATCACCAAGAATAACAGTCATGAGGGATAACATAACACTCTTTCCCACAACCTTAATTAAAACAAAAATTCATGTTAGAACACAGCTTTAGAGCCCAGATGATCATTAAATCTAGTCATTGTCCTCTTTGATAATTAGAAACCCAACAAAGTCCCAGCAACTACCACTACACTATACCACGCTACACAAGTTTTACACCACAATTACAGCAACACAAACTACTACAACACCCACTACGCATCAAAGAAAAAAGATCATTGATACTACTTTAGCCACTGCAGAATCTACTGTTGAACACTCACTTCAGTCAACGCGGGCTTTTCCTTCGGAGGCCGGCCCCTGGGCCTACCACTGCCGATGTCGCTATCCGTTGTGGGCCGGGCAATCTTCTTGGGCCGGCCTCTGGGCCTGCCACTGCCAGCTGAAGCTTTGGGCTTGGGCGAAGTATTTGGGTCCTTGGGAGGACGGCCCCTGGGCCTGGGTGGGGACAGGACGGTGCCCGGAGGCAGAGGGACCTTGGGCTTGGGCGGCCTGCCCCGGCCTCGCTTGGGCGGGGCATCCGGGTCGGGCTTCATGTAGTTGTTCTTTAAGAACACAAGCTCCCCACCCTCTTTCATCTTGTTAAGATGGTGAGCCAGAAGCGCCGAGTGGCCCGCCGGCAACTCGCCGTAGGTGGTCTCTATGTACTTTGATATCGCCGATTTGTTCGAGCCATTCTCTTCGTTCAGTGCTTCAAGCGCTTTCATTATCATCTACAGCACAAACATCAGCATTCGTTCAACTTGGGTTGGGTTCGAATACATTGAAACAAATAGGTAAAATTAGTGGCTGAAAAGTTCTGGGTCTGTTTCTGTTTGCTTATATCTTCACAAACATGCCCAGAATTTCAGCTCGGAAAACCCAGAACAGTGAACAGAACTATGATCAGGGTCTTTCTGTGAGGAAGGAAGTGGAGTTTACCTCAGGGTAAGGAGGGAGAGATGGAGGTTTATTAACCTCTTCCGTCGCCATTTTAGATGGTGAGAGTGAAGCTCGCGAAGCAGAGAAGCGTGCACAGTCCTTCACCCCCGATGCCGAAAGTTCAAACTTTAACAAACAGGTTCGAGAAGTTTTCACCGAAGGAACTGTTTAAATTTGGTTGGCACCTGCAATGATCTGAGGTTGGATTTAAAGGAGAATAAACAAAAGGAAAAAAACCGAAAAGAGAAAAAGGAGTTAAAAAAAGAAAGAAAGTTAAAAAACATAAAGGAAAGGAGCCTTCCTCTTTTTCCCATTCTCATTCGTCTTTTTGAGGGAATAATCGACGGCTAGGAATCATGAAATGGGTGATAATCCCACGGTCCAGGATTTATCGTGAGAGGGTCACTTGGATCGGTGACGTGGCAGGTGTTGGCCGTGCTACTCCGGTGAATTTTGAAATTGCTCCATTTGTTTTGGATGAGGATTTAGGTGAGGTGTCAGAGTTTTTTGGAGGGACGGAAGCTCTACATACATTTCTCAACCAATTTCAAAATTAAAACAGTTTTTTTTTTCAACTAATCATAAAGATGATTATGAGTAAATGGGTATATATTTCATTTTAAATTTAGGGTTTAGAATTTTTTTAAAAAAAACTATCTCTAGTTTTATAAGTATTTGTTACTTTTTCATCAGTTTTTTGATAAATAATATATAATGATAGTCTTGGGCCAAAACTATATATATATAAAGATAGTCTTAGAAATTTCACGCAATAGTGCAGAATCCTTACAACTTCGTATATGATATTTCTATTGAAAAATTTAATTGTAAGACAAAAAATTATGATAAAATTTATTTATTGCCTTTTTATTATACTTCACCAATTTAATTCAAGTACAATAAAAATCTTCACAATTAGATCTAGAATATTTTTATAATCTTGTCAAATTATTCACCATTAAACTTTACCACACCATATATAATTAATTTAGTTATAACAATTGATGTCTTCCTATTACAAGATACTATTTTAATTTGTGACGGATATTTCATTATGAAATTTTAGCTACAACTAAGGTGGAAAAGAGAGAAATTTTGCCAAATAAGAATTAGAATGCACATATAACTTACAGGATTTTCTCATGACAATGGATTACATGAATTCGGATCACCTGTACAGTTAGTATAGGCACAAATTTCATTTTTAATTTTTAGTTGTTAATTTTTTGTTGTAACCCATTGCTATACAACATATTTACTGTACAACAATGGACCAGTGTTCGAATTACATCTGAATTACATAAAGTTAATTCCTCTGTGCACTATTACATAAATTGACGTGAAAAATTGGATAGAAGTGCATCAAGAACATTTATTCATATATTAATGATAATAATAACTCTTTACTGACCAATTTTATTGTCTATATACATATGTTATGTATAGTGCAATTTGCATTTTAGCTTTACATTTATCTTTTATTTGTGAATTTCATATAAAAATATAATAAAACAGTATTTTAATCCCTCAATTAATTAGTCATTTCTTAATCTCTTTTTTTTTTTTTGGTTATTCTTTCACTTTTGATCTTCCTTGTCCCTTTCGTGCTCTCCCACAATTCTCTCCTTTTTTTTTTTTTCTTTCATTAAACCATTTCACACCATCTCACTTGCCACATCATTGTCCAAGTCATCCATCCACATCAGCTCTATTAATTCATTCAGTAATATTTTGACAGCGTCATAACTACGGAAGACAACTAGGATTGATTGTGAAACCATTTCAAAGTGTAGGGATTGGTTTGACAAATTTTGAAGTATAAGGACTGAATTAAAAAGTGAAAAAAGATAAAGGAATCAAATAATGAATTTTCTCTTAAATATTTGTTGAATTATAACTATAATATTTAACTATTTTAAATTAAAGTATAAATATAGAATCATCTTAAAATAAAAATAAAAGAAAATTACATATACTAAATCTAACAGACTATGACAATAATACAAACTTTACATAAAAATATACTAGCACAATACATATTAAAGCAAATAGTGATATTACTACTAGAGATTCTTCAGCCTGATGGGTTCAGGACTAGAAGAGAGATTTGGATCACTTAGGTTGAGACTTCCCAGATCAATCTCATCAATACTAGCATTCACATGGTGATGGAAATGAGTTTCAAGCCATTCATCAATCTTATCTAGTTCGTTTAGGGGATTTTAAAAGTCTTGAAGAGCATTATAGATCTCTGAATTGCCCTGCGAAGGTCTTACTTGAAGTTCAACATAATAAAGACTTCGTTTGGAATGTCAATTTCTGAGTATCAAAATTCACTTGGAATGAACTCTTTAGGATAAGGACTAATGGAAATACATTCTACATTAAGAAGAACCCTGATAATAGTTAATATCATAAAAAAAATATATTTTAGGAAGGTTAAAATATTGTTTTGGTCCTTTTAAAAATTTGAAGAAGTATTCTATTCATAAGTATGATCTATTGACATTAACAATCCAATATTACGATGCCAGTAAGGTTTATAGCTGTAAAAAAAGACGAGGCTGTAGAGCACATGTCCAAGTTATGCCATTTACCTTTTGCCTTCCTCTTCATAGCGGAAAGCGACTTCCAACAACTGCTAGGATAACACACGTTGATACCACTTTCACTAACTACCAAATTGCCTTGATCAGTATGGCACTCACCTTTCTCAATGCTGGTGCATTCATTCTTACTATCTTCCAGACTACAACATTAAATTGTCTAATACCACCTTGACTAACCGCTCGAAAATCCAAATACAAATCACTAGAGCACCTTAAGTCCCCTAAGCTATTATGTCTACCCATCATCACCAAATGGTATTATGTATACAAAATCATGCCATAAACCTCCATCTTCCGAATCATGATGATGATGCTCTCATCATCATTGTCAACAGATCTGATGTTTATTGTTTAGATCCCTTGGCAAATTTTCCAAGATGATCTTCTTTAGCTTATGCCAATTGAATAGATCACCAATTATAAGCTACTCTATATACATAGCAAGCTGGTCTATACCTTGGCTCCTCCTGCATTACACAGGTTAAATGATGGCCCCCCATTGACATCTTAGATGAACAAACTCACAACATATACTCTTTCTACTCTATTGAGCCAAATAAAGACTCCGAAGAATTATGCCTACAACCCTAACTTCACATATAGGTCCTCTCTGACAAGTATGCTAAACCTATCCTTGATATTGCCCTTTTGGATACCATTGCCTACAAGAATGTAATGAATCCCTCCATCTTGTCGCAAAAACTTGAAAAAAACACTCAAAATATTTCAAGGCTGTGAATGATAAGCTTTTCAAAATCTCTCTCGTTGCCAACAACAAAATTGGAATTAAAATTTTCCCTAATTGTGTTGTCCGGACACATTTTTTTGGCAATTATCTACTAGATAAAGACATATTGATTGGCATGATCATCATTCATAAGGCAAAAAATTATGGATTTATCCAATAAGAGTCAAATGTTAAACTTTATTTAGTCCTTTCACTCTAGTGCCCAAGCAACTTCTTTCGGCTCCTCCTTAGGAGGACATAAGAAACAGTTGCTTGGGTATTGCCCAGAAACACGCGCAATTGTAAGACAATTTCATGTCTCAAAATTTTTGAAAAAAGAACCATTTTGGTCTTTCACTTTTTGCATCAGTGTCATTGTAATCTTCCATAAATCTATGATGTCAAAATAATTTCTCGTAATTCTTGAAGTCACTAAAATAAATTCCTTCATTTTGACACTTGGCAAATGAGGGATTATTTTGTCATTGTGACTTCAAGATTTCTGAATAACCATTTTGACACTATGAATTATTTTCTGACCAAATTGACCCCGATACAAAAACTAGAAAACTAAAATGGTTATTTTCTCCAATTTTCCTTTTTTGCCAACTTCCTAACTCTAAGATGTACCAAGCACATCGTGTAATATTCTAGTCAATGGTTTGTACAATTTCAATTACTGATTCAGTAAATTAGATCATGGATATTAAAATTCTTGCCATTGCTCAACGGCAATGGTAAAATATGAAAGAAACTTCTATCTTTGTTAATTACAGCTAAATATCTTACTCATATTTTTGATAAAAAGCATAGATGAAACACTATTTACCATTGACAATCGCTACAAACAAATAAATACAATGTATACATGATTGACGCATAACTTTACTTAGATACTAATAACTTAACTCCTAAGGGATGTAAGGCCAGAAGACCAAAATGTAACCAACAATTCTCATCTTTCTCCTTCTTTGCAAAATTTTGGGCACACCTTAATTTTTGTAAATAGCCCAAACTAACTCCTTAAAGATAGGCAAACTTCAAATTTGCAGTCTCCCTCTCGTTCATCCATTTAACAAACCATGAACTGACACCAAAATTCCCACCCACTATGGAGGAATTTTTCAACTTCTTTTGATGCAAAATTGGATTCCTATGCTCGTGCATGATGCATACTGATAAAAGAACTTCTCATGATACCTAATTTGTGAATCATCCTGCATTTGTTAAGCAAGTGATGTTTTAGCATTTCAAACACAGATGCAAGTAGGAGCAATCAGAAAAGTTTATGGTGCAGTTCTTACTATCAATTTCTTCAATAGAATTAGGACATGTGGAGAAACTTTTTCTAAATAATTCACAATGTAATGTGGAGTTATAAAATTACCCACTTGTTATTTCTCTTATTAGAAAGCCAAATAATAGCAAACACCTAAAAAGCTTTGTAAAGAAACAGAAATGCATACCTTTTGACTTCCAATCTTTGGTTGATTAATGCAGCTTTACTTCACTTCAGTGGATCATCATCACCCAAGTCCTTTAGCCGCAGTTCGACAGCCTTTAGGTCACGAAGATGCTGCAAGATTTCTTGAAGAAGATCCATTCCTTTGTCTCCCTTCTGTATGGATCCCATACAATGCCTTAGAAAATCAGTATCTGTTTCAAGAGCATGTAACCTCTCGTAAACATGATCAACCTCCTCTTCGATGGACACTTTTATAGTACCATCAATAAGATCTGAGTTTTCCTCTTGTCTTTCACATGAATATGCTTCTTCAGTAACATCACCATCAGCTGCGTCTAGATATGGAAGGAGCCTCTTAGCCAGAGAGCCCATTGGCCTTCTTGGAGAATAACATTGTTTATCATCTGATAACACAGTATTAGAGTACAAGTCTTCCTCTGGACTGCTAAAAAAGCATTTCTCATTAAAGTCATCAAGACATTGTTCATTATCACCCATAGTTAAAAGCTTTTCCTCCAATGCTTTGAGCTGGTCTAGAATAGAGAGCTTCTCTTCCTCAAATTCTGCTAATGAACAATCAAGAGCACTCATATGCTTCACGCAGTCCATTGTCATTCCCTCCAAACTTGAAACTTTATCAGCAGTAGTAGTTGTGTTATTGTTATCTTCTTCCTTTGGTTCACAATTTAGATCAATAGATAGCTCCTCAGTTTCACCCAAAGAAGAATTAGAAGGAGAACAAGAGGATTCTCTACTTTTGACACTTCCATTTTTCATTCTTCTCAAGGCCCTTAATTTCTCTTTGGCTTCAAAACGCATAACCTTCTGCTTGTACTCTTCCAGCTCCTTCTCAAGCTCTTGCTTCTCTTTCTCTTTTTTCACCATGAGATCGTTCAAGAGCTGCAAGGCTTCCTGATCATACTCTGATTGTTCTTCCATCATCCTCTGGTATTGCAATGCCTCCATCTGCATTGCTGCTTTTTCTTCCTGCAGCCTGGTGATCATAGCCATTGTCTGGTTGGCTGCAATTGCTGAAGCACTTCTCTCTTCTTCTAGCTCTTGGTATAGAGCACTTAGAGCCTTTCTTTCGACTTTTAGAGCTGTTTTTAGCTTTTCAATTGTCGATGCTGCATCACCATTTTCTGTCTCGCCGCCAAACACACAGTCTTCTGCTGCTCCAGATTCTGTTTTCTCAAGAAGCAGTAGTTTCCTATGCAGGTAATGCAGGCCATCTACAGAACTTGGAGTTTCAGGAAGCTTTTCTTCTTCCACTTCATTTGCCTCAGAGAATTTTGATGATTGATCATAGCTTGTTTCTTCATGATTTTCCTCAACCAAAATAGTTTCAGCATACCCATTATCATTTGCATCGGCTTGAACTGGGCCTGCAAATTTATGGCTCAATTATAGACGTTGGAGAAGTTTGTAAACTGAATCCCCAAAAAAAGAAAAAAGAAAGAAAGAAATCTTAAGGACGCACTACTCTACAGCCAGTGTATTTAGGTTTTCTGCTTTTCTCGAGTTATTCCAACAAGAAATTAACCCAGATTAGATAGGAGTTGTATTTAGATTTAAGTACTTCGCAATCAAGGAAGGAAAAAAAATAAAAAAGAAAGAATAATATACAAGATGTGAGAGTCAAAGTGAGACGTACGAAGGTTATTCTGAGCAATGAATGCATCGAAGGCATTAGGAACTTCGGCATCATCGTCGCTTGCTGAGGATTGATCTTCTTCTATACATTGACAAGAGCAGGAGCGTTCATCAGATTGAGGCCGATTGGCTGCGTATGAAGAAACTTCTTATAAACACTGATGTCTAAAATAATTAAATTATGTTCAAGTGAATTATGAGTTCCTGACCTATTTTAACCAGTGAACTAGTCAACTAGAAAACAAGATAAGCACCAGTGTAAGGAAATAATGCCGCACAATTCTTATAAATAATGTACTTTCTTTGTACCTTTTGTATTTTCTGGTTCTTCTTCTATGGCTGCTTCTGTATGCTTTCCACCGTAGGGTAAAGATTGAGACTGGAAAAGATTATTCTGAGCAATAAATTCTTCAAATGCATTTTGAACTTCAGCATCATCGTCACTTGTTGAGGTTTGATCCTCTTGTGTGCATTCAAATGAGGATTTGAATTAAACAAGTCAAGAAAATTGTGAAAGACAAAAGTGTAAAGAAAGAGATCAGAATTCATAATTCCTATAGATCATGTACTGCTATTGTACCTTGTACATCATCTTGCTTTTCTGTGGCTGATTCAACATTATTTCCATCATTTGTTAACTCTTCAACTACAGAATTCTTCAAGCCAGCCATGATTAATTCTGCTTCAATTGATGACTCTGTGGCAAAAGTATCTATCTTTTGCTCGTTCTCCTCAGGACCCTCTTCCAATTTGCAAGATTCAAATTTTGCAGAGGTAATAGAGTCTATTAATTCCAGGGGTATCATGCGGTGATGGTTATCATCACAAGTTGCATTACTCTCAAAATGCATGTTGATGACTTCAAACGATCTATCTTCCCAAACAGATTCAGAGAAACAATGGAGAAGATTGTGAGTTCCACCACTTGGATCCATCTCTGTAATGGCAAGAAGATCGTCTTCTTTCTCATCTTTCTCTGCATCCTTTGAAACCGAACTCGAACGATCCTCTGCCACTTCTCTGAGTATAAAACTCTCAATATCAGAAAGTATCTGATGCTCGTACTCCTTATCTCCTTCTTCTTCCTCTTCATCAGCATCATCTAATGCTTCTACAATTAAAGTCCCTTTGCTTGTATAATGAGTTCTCAAGCTCTCATTGCAGCAAGAGCATCTCTCTAATTTCTCACTACTCAACCATGAGACGAAAGCAATCCCTCTAATGGAGGCCAAGCAATCCTCACACAAGCTCTGTATCTCCGCCATTTTTCCATGGTTTGAGCAGAAACCCATCTTGGAAATCTCAGCTGCGTGAGTTTCACACACAAGATCGCTCTGCAAAATCTTGCTCTTATTTTTCGCCTCCAGAACATGATCGAGCCTTGAACAAAAGGGGCATGGAGGTTTGAGGCCAACCCATCTGGCAAATTTGGTGATGAGATAACTGAAGAGAGAATTGAGAAGGAGAAGGAGAATCAAGACCCATTCTAGCACTGCATAAACCAGAGTCACAACTATTGTATTGGTGTTTCTCTGAAGCAAGGTTGCAAATTTGTTAGCAGCCATTGATGGAGTGAGAGGAAGAAGGACTATGGATGAGTCCCTTGTGGGAAGAGAAGAAGGGGAAGAGAGGATGATCCTCAGAAACGTGCAAGTAATTTAGGTACTGTTTTGCGTTAAGTGATATGTATAATTGTTAGTTTCCATAAAGGCTAAAGTGCATCAGAGGAGTGACTGTGAGTCTGTGATCACACTATCATCTTTATGTGGAGTTGTTTTGAGGCCAGTCCGACACCATAATGACGCTTGGTATTATCAAATCCATACTTTTCAACTGTGTTATAAAGTGCATGAGTTCATATTTGTGTGTTCAAAATGGATGAGAATGGATACATGCATCGGACAAATGAAAATGAGATTTCATAGAAATTTAGATAAAAGTTTGGATTCAGCTTTCAGTAACTGGATATGATAATAAAATTAATTTTAAACAAATTTCAAAATAATTCATTGAAAAGCTTAACTTCTGTTGCATCTTTCATAATGTTGTTTAAGACACAGTTATAATACACTCTGAAAGTCTTAATTACATGTTGCCAAAAAAACAAAAGAGGAAAGTCTTAATTACGTTATTATACTATAAATCACACTAATTATGGATATAAATATAGATCTTTTAAGATAATTTATCAAATTGTAAATTTCTTTTTTACTTATTTTAATAAAAATTTGAGCAAACTATCATTTAACTATTTAATAAATGCATGTTCTATCAATTTACTTTTTAAAAATTGTGTTATTATAATTTAATACTATCATACTGCTCCTGAAATATTTTATACATCAATTTAGTTCTTAAAAATGTATTGCTATCAATTTAGTGTTAATAACATTAATTTAGTCAAATTAAATTGCATATTGCCAATCTAGTGACATTAATTTGGTCCGCGGTTAAACTAAAATAATGAATTTTTTAAAAATTTAAAGCTAGATTAATGGAAAAAAAATTATTTTTTAAGGACTAAAAAAATAATTTAATCTACTTGAATTCCAGTATATTTTTACCAATCTACCAATAGGACTTGTGAAGTGAATTGATATTAAACAAATTTCAACATAGAATTATATTAATTAATTTTTTTAAAAAAATTTGAATTAATAAAATATTTATCTCTCAAAATTTAAATTAATCAAACATGCAATTTTCAGATATTGAAATAATACTTTACTCTAAACTTTAATTATTATTTAAAAAAAAAAAGTCAAGCGCATTAACAAAGAAACACAAGCTGCAGCTTTTGGTCCTTGAATTTGGATTGGGCCGCACCACAGCAAGATGGCCCCCCCAGCATTCATAAAAACATGTGTATTTAGACCCACCTGTAGTTGCACTATTAGACAAACGCTCTTACCAATGCCAAGAACTTCTGCAATTTAATATTATTATTATTCATATAATAATTATGATCTTCTTAAGTATGCACTAATTTCCTCCTTATAATCACTAATCCATTCACATTAATATAATTATTTTAGTGGTTAAGGCTCAACATAGGGATTGGAGATCTTAACACAATTATTGACTCTCTAACGTTCAGAATATTCAGGCACACATTCTTCATTTCAATATTGTTAGTTAAATGCAATTTTCTAATAAGAAGTGTTTTTTTCATACTTCCATCAACTAGAGAACATAATAAGGAATAGTGGTACATTGGGATTCTGCTTTTAAAAGAAATGAGTAAATTACATAGATTTTCTTTAAATTTTATTGAATTTATACAAACTTCTTTTCTATTTCTAAAATGTATACTTTAGTCTAATCTTATATATTTTTTATTAATATATATTCTCTATAAAGAATTATGTAAGAGGAATTTTATTTAAAAAAATTATATGTATTTAGATCCATAAAAAATATGTAGGAGGGTATTAATAAAAAATTGTTTCGGTTAATGAAGGGTATTTTAGTTAAAAAAAATAAAATTAAAGTGTAGCAGAACCTTTGGTTTCGGAAAAAAAGTGTATATATTTTAAAAACAAAAAAAATTTGTATAATTTATCAAGAACTTAAAATGGTCTCTAATTTACTCTTAAAAACATAAAGTGAAGTGAAGGGAATGATGAAACAAGGGCATCCACAGTGGAAGGCATGATGAATTGGATCAAATTTGGGGGACTATGAAAGTGATTTAAGGGCTTTTGTATCAAAAAAGGTTGAAAAGCAATATAATGTGGGATCATGGTCTTCCTTCCTTTCCCTCCCTCAGCTTTTGCTTTTTTTAGGTCTCTGCTTTCTTTATGGCTTTGAAAAAGTAAAGTGTTGGATGAAAGTTACAAAGCGAGCCATACTTAAAAGAATCTAATAAAATCTTACCAAACCCAAAAGCTTAATTAATGAAATTAAATGAAGGCATTAAGTCATGGTTAATTAAGCAGGTACCTAAAGTAGGTTCTTTGTTAAATATGACATAAAAGAACAGAGTCCCACATGCACCTGTAGAGGTACTTCAACATTTTTCTCTACCTGAATACATAGTTATCATAATATCATTGAGCATTGAGTACTTAAAACTTTTTTAGCATCAATGTTAAGTGGTACTTTTAGATTTTGCTTGAAACTAAATGCTCTCTCTGACTCAGAAAAAAATAAACTGAAGTTGATTAAAAAGAGATTAATCTATTAGTCAAGGGGTTGATTCTTTTAGGCATTCTGTACTCTTTGAGATTTTACATCTAAACCTTAACAAGAAGTAAGTCGCACTTATTCTATATCTAGAATTGTACGATAGTAAAAATCACACTGTAAGAGGTATAGCTGAATTGTGGTGCAGTTCACCGATAGTTGCATGCTATTTGGGATTTATATCACTAACAATGGTATAGTATAATAGTTTAGTTCATCAAGCCTTTCAAACAAAAAAGGGAAGATTAAAAAAAATGCCACAATTCATAACCTAAAAAGATATGAGCCCAATATGATATGCAACAATCATTATTAATGTCTTCGTGTACACTGATTCTCTTCTTCAGTAGAATCCTCGAACCCCATTCGTTATAGATTCCCCCATTTCTGTGCGCCGAAAGCAAATCACAGGCTCCACACACCCAAAAACATAGAGGAAGAAAAAGTAGTGATTTTTAAGTATAATTAAGCAAAAAGATTACAGTTAAATATTCACAAAATTTAGACACTTATTAGTGCAAGGCAGCTCTTTCCTGGTCCAGGGTTATGATTCCAATTGCAAAGTGCAAGACTTTATTTCCCAAATCGAAAGTTGAGATTTTAATATGAAGTTTGGCTCTCCCAAATGTTCACCCTGCGTATGAGACTGAGGGTTAGTATCCAACTACTGTACATCCAAGAGAAAAAAAGGTAAAAAAGAAAAAAAAAGGCAATACGAGGTTTCATTGTAATCTCGTCTCATGATAGACAATCTTTACACGAATAAATCAGATCATCCACGATTGAGCGAAATAAACACTATTGCATGGATATACACTTGCTCAAATGATGCAGATAACTTATGACAGAAGACTATCAGCCAACTTCTGTCTACAACGGGGAAAGCTTACACTGCATTCCTTGCACCCGCAGCAATCACTTTCTGGTCATCAAGTGGGTTTAATCCAAATATTAGTTAGATTCCCCCAGTTCAGGGTTTCAAGTATATCTCAGTAGGTATCTTCTTTATTGTTGGATTCACATTCTTTTTCCTTGGTAAAGCTTTCGTCCATCATGAGCCTCCAGCCATCCCCTTCCTCTATTTCCCATTGTTTTTTCAATTCATAAATAGCTTTGGATGCTGCAGCAGCAACTGCTAGGCTGCTATCTTCAGCCAGCCTCTGGAAAGAAAACCGCAGGCATAAATTTTGCCATAATGGAGAAAAGATAACACTATTGCCCGGCAAATGTGCTTCTTTGATAATACATCTATAATCATTTTACCTGCAATGCTCCCATGCCGGCATTTCCAAGAGCCCACATGGATGGGGCTTTTGCCAGTGCATTCGCTAAAGCTTGTCTAGAATTACAAGCACCCACAAGGGCGAAAAAAGAGAGTAAAACATGAGTATTTAAAGGGATGAAAAAACATTAAAGTAGGCGTTGAGATAAAGGTAAGTTGCAGTCATGTTATAACCAATTTTTTCTCCAGAACTGATCAATTGAAGCTTTACATTATTAACTGTTCAAATATTGCACGACTTGGTATCTTGGGAGTTCTACTAACGTGTGATAGTAAGTGTTGTAATTAAAACAAAAGGATGAAAATATATTTGACAAAGAAAAAAAGAATAAAGTTTACAAATGTGGTGCCAACTATGCATGATGTACCTATAGTTAAATTCCCGCCAGAACCTTGAATAGCAATAAAGGATTGGTTCAAAGGATAACAAGGTTCTTCACTTCTAACTTCGCACATGAAGTAGAAGATGCAAACATAATTCCTGAAACGTTGCACTATTAGAGTAAGCTTACCGAGTGCCGACATTGGGAGAACTTGTACACTCTGCTAACAAGGATACACTTTCTTTACCATCCATTGCATCAAGGTCTATAAGAGTTGTAATCAACAACTCAAGCTGCTTGTAGTGGAAAAGAGTAGGTAAATTACATAAATACACAAAGAAATAACTAAGACAATAAATAAGACTAATATGTGGAATCAAACCTCTTCAGGATCAGTGTAATCAATTCCATCAACTTCGGAAAATGCTGATGCCATACTCCAGTATGCTTCCTATACACTTGAAAATTTTACGATACAATTTGCTATATTTCATGATTTAACTGGCTTATTTGGCCAAAACAAAAGTGGCTTATCTACGACCACTAATTCTTATAGAAAAGGACCTGAATTGCCATAATCCGGTCAGTAGACACATTTCCAGTAAAGAAATCAATGGCTTTTCCATCCTTTTGAAGCGTTACACAACCTCTCACATTATTTGCTGATTGAGAGCCTTTATTTCTTTGTAGAGGTAGAGGACTGTATACCAATATGATCAGAAACAATATAAAAGATATATGTAAGCATGCAAATATACTTGACTTACAATTTATGCATATTTTTCACCATCATGTCGTTGATGTTTTTAAGAAACTGCATATTCACATAATGGAAAATAAAATATCTTCCTTCATAGCTTAAACCAAAAAATATACATGATATTCAACATCATGATATGTCAATCAATACTTGGTATAAGCAGTATAATTTTTCAAAAAGTCAAGAGAGATATAAAGTTTCTATTAGATTGTAAACACTTTTACAGAAACCATTAGATCACCTCCAATGCCATCAAGGCATCTTCCATTGCACGTTGTTTAGCATGGTAGTCAGCAAGATGCAAATCAGCCTGAAAGTTAGAAGTCTGTGTCAAAAGGAGTCATCTATTATGTACATTGAGATTTATGAGATTATGAGCTATAATTACGATGGACCCTCACAGCTTGATATGACAGCCAAATCCTACATAAGGAGACATACAAGGAGGAAGGAACAGACGGAGGAAAGGAAGGAACTGATGGTCCAACAGAAAGCACAATGGTATACACCCAGAAAGAAAAAGGGAAAAGGGCAGGTCATTCTCATTGAAAAAGAGAAGTGTTCGCGGAGCAGTTGGAGCAAGCTTTAGAAGGTAAAACTGACCGAAAAGAAGCAGAGAAGAATTTAGGTCTTTTTGGCTGAGAGCTAGACTCTCGAAAGCTAGCAGTGCATTTTGTGGTTCCACAGTCTTAGTGCAGCCTTGTGAGTACTCTGGTAGTGAGTGACGTAGTGAGATACTTTTGTGAATCTTCTTTTGTTGTATCCTCTTTTCTGGAACAAACTCATCTATAATATCAGTACCACATTCTTTGGCTATTTTCTGGGCTGTGATGGGTTTGAAAGGTGAATCCTATCAGATTACCATAGGAAACTTCGGTAAGAACAAAATGATTTACCATTTAAAGCTGATGAAAACAATTATATTCAAATACAATAACAACTGGTTATGTGACAAATGGGCAAAACAACGAAGGTTTGAACACAAGATAACAAAGGAAAAATATATCCAACTACAATTGAAACAATTTTTTCTATTTATTTTTATCTCACTGACTGCTTGACTTCTAAATAAGTATTAGATGAACCTATATCATAAAAAAATTACAAAATACCAACACAATAGTATTACAGTTGTTTAGTTGTGAAGACTGATTTTTTTATTTTTCCCCTCCACCATATCTTCTAAAACAACTGAGATACATTATACAATCAGATCCAATGATACACTAGATATAGAGAGGGCACACCATTCCAAAGGCTTGTCCATGCATATCCATATCAACCATTCAGAGGCATACGTGTTCTTACCTTTATGATTAATATGCCCACTGAACAAGGCCAGTGTTTCATTAAGCTACAAGAAATAAAAGAGAAAAAGATGTAGGTTCATTCGTGACATTTGATCTTCTCTATTTTAAGAATACAGGATATCCAATAATAGTCAATACACATATAGGGATGGGAGATGGCCAAAATCCGAAATATAAATATCCCATCATGCAATTGCAAACTTTATTTGGTGCCCCCCCCCCCCCCCCCCCCCTTTTTTTTTTTTTTTTATTGATTGAAAAAGAAAATCTATTTTATGACACATAACTCAGCATATGGATATGCAGATACCAAAATAATATAAGTACCTTTAAGGCTCCATCACTCCAATGCTCATCAGCAGCACTTTTCAACCTGGCCTGAGCTTTGTCATTCAAGATCTGCAGAGCAGGCATAAAAAGGAAAAAGAAAACATGAAACCTACCACTGCATGCCATTTTTCTCTCCAACTGAAAATCTTGAAGATTCTAAGTGATACAGACAGTAGTAACGTGATGAAGGTGCTTAGCTTTTTCCTTGACTTTTCGGTCAATTCTCTTAGTATCCTCTTTTACCCGAGCTACACAGCAAAACAAAAGAACGCTTAAGTTGACAATAAACACATTATGAGGGAAACAGCATTTTCCAGGCATTGATTACATGTAAATATGACCATTCCCATCATTGTGTAGTGAAGCGGAGGAAGGTGCTACTCTCAAAGTATTCACTCCAGAAACGGAAAAGATAAAGGGCCAGCATGACAAGAGTTCATTTCAGTAGTGGAATTATATATTTATATTTTATTTCCAATATTACCCCTATGACCCAAAAATAACCGCATATGCAACAAAATCATCTAATATAACTCTACTGAGGATACTTGTTTTGTGCTGTACCCTTTTGGTATATTCTTTGAACTCTTTCTTTATAGGTTGTGTTTAGATGGTGGAGGATCAAGGCAGGCTATAAGAGTTCAAGTGATACATATATAAGTGTATATTTCAACTTTCACAAATTGAGACAAAGACAGCTAGTCCTGTTGGATGAATACATGAATGGAAGCTAAACTAGAATGGCACATGATTAGAGTGAGGTAAATGAGCTAACCGTCAAGCTTGAGAAATTCTGTCCCAAGAAAAGTAGCGTCTTGGCGTGCACGGGCCTCCATTCTCATAATGCCACTGAGGAAAAAATAATTTCAGTTATATCATATGGTCTTGAATTTATAATAAATTAATAAGAATATGAAATGGATAGCCAACAAGGAAAAAACCAATATTTAGATCAGCCAAGATGTATTTAATCAAGTGATTCCTCAAGTACAACATGGTTTATTAATTCCTCGTACTTGGCAAAACGTCTGAAATTCTTATTGGGTCAGAGAAGGAAAAATACAATGGTAATTATAGTACATAGGAGATACTATTCTAGGAAGGAAATTAAATGTAAGAAAAATCCCTAATAATTAGGAGCTACCTAAACATATAAAACACATGTCTAATTCCCAGAGTCAACTAAAAATTACAATAATCACAGTAATTAACAAGGATTTCAATCAATGATTTCTATCATTACTCTAGTTACCAAAGGATGCTTCAATGACAGGCTTCTTTTCTGGTTCACATTCTTAGGTATTTCAATTAGAACCAGTATTTTGTTCTACAGTTAGCACAAAATCAAATAAAGACAAGTAGGATAGTCGAAGCTAATTTCAGAATAGAAACAATCCACAAAGGTCACTGGAATACTGTGAGAGCAAGAAAATGTCACTCCGAGCCCTTTCATTAACAAACTTTGCATCTTCATATACAAATCTACAAACTCCAGCCAAGCCCTGAGTAGAAGGAATGTGATAACCTTTCTCAGCTTTGGCATGTGAACTGCACAAGGCAGGATCTATGATATATTAGTTTGGATTCTAAAGTTAATAATATGAGAAATCAATAGATTACACACCATCATACAAAAGATGAAATAAGAGATGGTTGGACAAACAATAAAAGTGAAAACTGAAGAACAATAATCAAGTGGTACCAATTAAGACATATTATACAGTAGAGATGAAAAGTGCAGAAGACACAAAATTGATTTGGTAGGTGAATAACCATCTGCATTCATTCTTCTTACCTAGCAATATCTGCAACATCATCATAAATTGTATCACATTCTTTCTCTTCAGTGTTATTTGCTCCTGACGATTTGCACAAGAAAGAAGATTTTTTATAGATGAAACTAAATGGTTTTCCATGTAAGCACCAAAGCCCGTCATTAAATAATGCTAATCTCTCTACTAGGACATATCCATGGCTCAATTGCCTCCGTTCCATTCCATTTTTTGGAAGATAAATTCTGTTGTTCCTAGTTGACGTGGAAAAATTATGCTTCTCATGAGATGTACAGAGAATTGTCTGATGAGTCACAACAGGATCACTTGGAATCTTGTTAGCAGTAAAAGCCATCACAAAATCAAGATAAGAACAAGGTAGGCTCAACCATCAAAGCACTTTAAGTATCTCAACCCTGTAAACGCAAAACAGCAGAGAGGCAATAAGGGCATAGATCCTATTCAAAAGTAGTGGATTTTACAACCTGAGTACTATTCTCGCTAGTTCCATTCAACAACAGGCCCATTTTGAGAAAAAAAGAACACAAATTCAGATCATGTAATGAAAACACAATTTGAGGATTAATTGAATAAGACACAACAGAGAGCGAGATTTCATTCAAAAGGTAGATTCACAGCTCTAAATCTATATTATATTTAGTATTACACATAGTTGGACAGGAGACAGCATTCTTGAAGTCCTTTATCATTTCGTAGAGTACTAATATAAAAATCACATTGCATCTAGGTCATGCCCGTGCCTAAAAAATTCACACACTGTGGTTTGAAAATTAAATATTTCAATTTACTAAACTCTTCATATTCCCAATAGATAGCATCACTCTAGGAACGTACAAGATTCATAAACCGGTGCTACTGAGTAAGAAATTATGACGAGCTTAAAATTTCAAAACAAAGAACAAGAACCGTAACTAGCCAGTGACAAGAATCGTATAAAAGATTTAAGAGACACTACCCATTCAACAAAACAGCTCAAAAATTAACTTTTCATACCTAAAATGGCTATTGAATGAAACCCCAAATTCCAGAGAAGTAAAAGACCGGCAGAGGTGTTAAAGTTTAGAAGCTAGAGGTGTTATGGAGGGGAAAGAGGGGACCAGGGCCAAGGAACTCGAGGGAAGGCTTTCAGAACCTCCAGGCAGGAGTGAGAGCTGAATGGCCAAAATGAACGAAGGCTGGGAATTTAGTGTGGGCATGGAGTGAGTGATGATGGTGGGTACTGTGAATGCGAGGGTTCTGAATGGACCATCACGTCACCCAACTCATGTTCAGACGTCACACGATTGCTTTGAAACTTTGCTAAATTGCACGTTTTTCTTATTTACTAACATTTTAGTATGTTCATTTTAAGATTCGAACTCAAGTGTGAAGAGTTTATCGTTATACTACTTTTACCCTGCTTTATTACAGGTTTGACTCAACAGGAAATCGGAATTCTTGCAGTGGCAAAAAAATAAATAAATCGATGGTTAATTCTTCCGGTACGTTAGGGGTTGAATAAAAACAAAAATCTCCAACTGTGCTTCACGTGGCATTGGCAACTATATTTTCTTTCTCCTCCGGGTTCCGAAAGAACATAATATAATCTAAAGCACCTTTCGGAGCTTCGCTGAGCAGGTAAGTCTTCATGGACATTCTCGTGAGACTATTTTATTTGAGATTCGTATTTAAAAATTTTCTGGCTACAAATATGGGTGCCAAAAAACAAAATCTCCTAGGTCTACAGATTTATATCTTTGTTTATCTTACAAAAATATATGTAAAAGTTTAATATATATGTATATATATTATTATATTGTCCATTTTTAGTCATTTTGTTTATTAGTTGTAGTTATAATAATTTAAAATATATAATATTAATTTTACTCGTTATACTTTAATCTTTAGCTTAATAGAGACTTAAACCATACATAGTGTCACTTTCAATATAGATTAAAGGTGCTTTGAAATTTGTACATTTGTGATTTTTGTAGTTTCTTTTTATATATATTTATGATAGTTCATCTAGCATCTAATTCTTTATGTGCAATTTTGATGAATTATTATACAATTTTGGCATGTGAAAAAGACACGATGTATTTGAAATTGTAATCCATTATATATATGTGAGAAAATTATTATTTTAGTATTTTATATTTTAGTTTAGTGATAATTTGATAATTTAAAATGACAAAAGGATCATTTAAAATTCATCAGTAAACCAAACAAATTTATTTATTATCTTCCTATTAAATAAAAAAAGTTAAGATGAGCTATTTTTCGCTCACATGAAAGTTGTGAGATAAGTTTTTCTTCCACCATCATCAACATTTCACTAAGTGTGTTTAAGGTTTCTTCAATTGAAGTTAATAAAAACCACAAATTTAACATATATTTGGTCGAAAAAATCTTAAAAATACTTTCACACTTGGTGAGATGTTAGTGTTTGAGGTAAAAGATCTTATACCACTAGTGCACCTAGCCTTCAGAAAATAGTTATCTCAACATATTTTTAATAGAAGATGATGAAAGGACTTGTTTGATTTAATAATCTATGCCTAAGAGATTATTGTGTCACTCTAAATTTATGAAAGATCAAATTGTTACTAAATTAAAATATAAATGATCAATATAGTAATTTTCTTTCATATATATGCATGAATACGTTTGACTCTTACCTTTTATGTTTTTGATACGTGTAAATGAAATAAACAATAAACATAAAATACTAGGATTAATGAGAATTGCTTAAATATGATTTATGCAAATTAAAGAAGTAGCATAGTATGATAAAATATATATACAGTTTAAATTTTGTTATAAATTCAAGAGAGATAAAGTAGACTTAAAAATTTCTGGGAAGTGGACAATTTCTGAAAAGTTAAATTATTTGGTAGGCACTTAATTAGTCTTAGAAATTGTACGATAAAAATGTTTTAATGATTGGGTGAAGTGTTGTACTATAACTAAAACATTAATTATATTTTGTATGGTTAATTGTGTTGTTTTAAATATATATTTTTCAGTTTTATTCAATATTAATTGTTTATTTTTTAAAAAAATTTTGAAGTTCTTACGAGAATTCACATCTCATGAAAAATGAGAAAATTTTATTTAATAAAATAAAAATAAGGGAAATAATTGATAGTAGAAATAAATAATAAAGAGACACTCCCCAGTCCTTGCCACATAGCTATATGCAACTAAAACGAGAGGGTGCAAGTGGTCATATATGTTATGAAATAGGTGGTTTAAGTCACATTGAAGAACGTTATCTTTTGGAATATTTCACGAACATATGAATCTTTTCCAGGATTAAACAGACTCTTGTAAGAGATAACCTAGAAATAGAAGCTAACAAAAAGAAAAGAGAAGGAGAAGTGCTAATAATTGTGTGTTGTTACTAAGAGATATGCTCGGGATTTATAGTAGAGAAAAACTAGCTATTGGGAACTAGTTGTTAACTAGTTGTTGGAAACAAGTCATTAACTAGCCATTGAAAACTAATGTTATATAAGATCTCACTCTCCTAGGTAATGTAAGACTTCTTTTGAAATACTCATACTTACATTTTTCAATAATCCCTCACATATTTCAAAAGAATTATTTAAAAAAACAACTTTGGTTGTAAAGAAAGCTTTGAGTTAAATACACGAATGTAATAATTTCGAATCTTGTGTCTTTTAGATTATGAACCAAACATAGATAGATAAGATTTAATTCACAGAGTTATGGTGAAGTTTAAAACTTCTATAAACCATAAACTCTTGTTTGCAAGTTAGAAATCTTATCAACCATCTTACAACCCTACAATTTTTGCAGTTATCGCAGTTTTGCACTTCAAACGGTCATACGTGCACTTGGTAGCTCATGAGTGTTTTAGAGATTTTGCCAAGATCTTATAAGAGCTGCCCCACTCTACACTCATATAGGTAATTTCATCAAGTGTATCTGCAATAGATACACGACCTATAAGGGTTATGAAGATCATTAAGAGCCTTGCGCTCATCCTCTGATTCAATGTAGTAGAGCACTTTCTCACACCATAGAAAGGGACAATAATTAATAGTGCTAGCAGAATTAACAATTGATTTGTTATTACCTATATGAACCTTCTTTATGAGATCTCCAATTACAAAGGTTGGGTTACCTGATATTAATTTCAAATTGGCTTAGGTCTCATTCCTTTTAATATTTTAAGGATTAATTTCCTTGCCAAATGTTTTATCAGAGGATTTGCCTAGTTCATCTCTGTTTTCACATAATCGATCGGTATAACATTATCTCTTAACAACTACTTAACCACATCATGTCTTAGAGGAATATGTCTACTTTTATTATAGAAAGTTTTATTCTTTGCATTGGCTATTGTTACTTGGCAATCACAATGCATTGACATAAAAGGAGTTGGTTTTACTCTTAATGGTATATTAACCAAGAAATTTCTCAACCACTTAGCCTTATTACCAACCAATTCTAGAGCAATAAACTTTGATTCCATAGTAGATCACACTATAATAATTTGTTTGGCTGATCTACAGGTTACTGCACCACCACCAAGGGTGAATATATAACCACTAGTGGATTTTGTCTCATTTGAATATGAGATCTAATTAGCATCATTGTATCCTTATAATACAGTGGGAAATTCAATATAGAAAATACCATAGTTCATGGTACCTCTTAAATATCTCATTAATTTAATCAACATAGCCTAATGATTATGGTTTAGGCTGTGTGTATATCTACTTAATCTACACACTGCATAAGTTATATCAGGTTGAGTGAAGTTCATTAAATGCAACAGACTCTTAATAAGCTGTGCATACTCTAATTGAGTAATGGTTCCCCTTTATTTTTTATTAGTTAAATGTTAAGATTATACAGAGTGTACATCGGTTTGTCATCGTAATGACTAAACTTTCTCAATAATTTGTCAACATAATGTTCTTGTGATAACAATATATCATCACTCCTAATGATCTTGACACCTATATTTACTTTAGCTTCATTTATGTCTTTCATGTCAAACTTATATGCTAGAAGCAATTTTATTTTATTCACAACATCTATGCTAGTACCATAGATTTCATCTAACATATAAACTTATAATAGCACAATCATCATTTTCGGGTTTTGCATACACACATTTGTTAACTTCAACAGAAGTGAAACCATCATTGGTCAAAACTTGATTTAGTCTATCATGCCATTATTTTGGCACTTGTTTTTATCCATATAAGGATTTGAGAAGTTTGCGAACTTTGTTTTCTTGTTCTAAGACAACACAACCCTTAAGTTGCTCCATATAGATTTGTTCTTCTAAATTACCATTCAAAAAGTTATTTTAACATCCATTTCATGAATAAAAAGTTTGTATGCTAAGGCTAAAGGCAACAAAACTCTAATAGAAGAAATACTTGTAACATGAACAAAAGTGTCAAAATAATCAATATCTTATTTTTTAGTAAAACCTTTTGCTACTAATCTTGCTTACATTTATCAATAGATCCATCAGGATTATATTTCCTTTTGAAAAACCATTTACTACCTATAATCTTTGCTCTTTGAGGCAAATCTACCAAATTTTATGTTTTATTTTTTGTAAGAGAATCAATTTTAGTTTAATTGCTTTTTTTCAAAGTTATGCATCACAGGATGCAACAATCTTATAATAAGTTGAAGGATCATTTTCTATAAGATAAGTATAAAAATCATCACTAAAGGAAGTCTCCTTCCTTTGTCGTTTGCTTCTTCTCAAACCCCATATGAATTTTCTAGGTTTTCTTCATTAGCTATAAGCGAATATGAGAATGTAGGTGCAAGAGAAATATTATCAATTTTCAAAGGAAAAATATGCTAAAAAAACTCAGCATTCTTAGTCTCTACTATGATATTAGAATCAAGCACATCACTTTTCAAGACAAGAAATCTATATGCAGCACTATTCTCTGCATATCCAGTAAACATGCAATTAGAGGTTTTATAGCCTATTTTTCTTTTCTTAAGGTCAAGTAATATCACCTTTGCTAGACATCCCCACATTTTAAAATCTTTTAGGTTAGGTGCATACCCCTTTCATAATTCATATGACATTTTATTATTCTTCTTATAAGGTATTCTATTTTGTAAATGACATGCCGAAAACAGAACCTCACCCCAAAGATTATTTAGGTTTGAAGAGCTAACTAACATAGCATTCATAATCTCTTTTAGAGTTTTATTTTTCCTTTCTGCTACTCCATTAAACTTTCATGAATTATTCCTTCCTTCTTATAAAACATAAAATAATACATATTCACCTCTTATATTTGATCTTACTTTTTTAATTTTCTTACCTAATTAATTTTCTACTTCAGCTTTAGATAAAAGGAAACTGTTAAATGCTTCATCTTTACGTCTAAGTAAGTACACCTTAGTGTATCTTGAAAGTCATCTATAAATGGTATATAATAATTTTTCCTATCTCTAGTCATTGTTTGTTTTAAGTCTCCTAAGTCTATATGAATTAAGCTAAGTAATTCGTTTTCTCTTTGTACAATAGGAAAAGACTTCTTAGTTTGCTGAGACTCAACATAAGTCTCACATTTGTTTAAAGTTGTATTATTAATTCTAGAAATTCAACCAAGATTTTGTATTTTCTTAATATAAGAGATATTAACATGTCCTAATCTAGCATGCCACAAATCAACTGAGTCAATTAAGTAAGCAGAAGAAGAAGCATTCTCATTCATAATTTTGGAAATACTGAGTATAAAGAGTCCCTGATTACAATAGCCTTTGCCAACAAATTATTCTTTGTCATGATAATCTTGTCAGATTCAAATGAAACTTTAACCTTATCCTTTCCTTATAAAGACACAGAAATCAAATTTGTTCTGATTTAAGGTACATGTAACACGTCTCTAAGGGCCAAGGTCTTACCAGATATAAGCTTAAAAATAACCTTACATTTTCCAAAACCATTTATAGTTCTTGAATCACTAAGGTACATATTTTCTTTTCCATATCCCATTGCAATGTAGGAGGTAAAAACATCTTTGTTTTACACAAATATGCCTAGTAGCATTAGAGTCTACTACCTATTCTTTCTCATTAGCTGTCATAAGAGCTTTAGAAATGACTACAGCAATTATGTCATCTCCTTGAACCAAATTTGCATTTTGCTTTGGAGGATTATCATTTCTTGCTCTTTTCCTACATTGAGCAGCATAATGACCTAGCTTCCTACAAACAAAATAACCTCCTTTCTTTTTGAAGGTGGGATTAGATTGCTTAAGCTTGTGATTTTCCTTTTATTATACCTTTGTTTTTGTAGCTTTTCTTATACTAGTTTTACCTTTGTAGTCATTTCCTTTGTTTTTGTAGCATTGAGTTCTTTCCGATTTGTGTCTTCTATTATGATATGAGTGGTTAAATTTGCGAGTGATAGTTGCTTTTGTTTGTGCTTAAGCTACTGTTTGTAATCACTGTATGAATCTAGTAACTTATCAATGAATATGCTAGCAGCATACTCATAAGGAGGTTTATCTTCCCATCTCGAAGTTCCTCCGATAGCTTGTGATATTCATTAATTTGCATTTTTATGTCTTTTTCCTATAGTCATCTCCCATTTGTAGTGGTTGCTTATGACAAATTTCTACTTTCCAACATCCTTGGCAGTATATTTAAGAGTCATTGCTTCTTAAATTTTGTTGTCTTCCTTGTATGTGCAATACACATCGAACAAATCATAAAACAAAGTGTTAATTATTATATGTCTACATACCTTGTTTGAATATGTCTAAAGCTCCAATGTTTTTGCATCAGATGTTAATGATGGCATTAGGTCAATAAGAGTTAATGCATATCCATGGTAGAGAAAATCTACTCTTGCCATCTCTAAAAGTTTTGTCCATCAAACACTTGGATTTTTAATATATCTAGGCATGACTTGGCATAGCAAACAGGTGACATGATTGGAACAGTCATAGCTCTAAGAGTGGAGGTTTGCAAAAGGTGTTGCAGCAGAAGGTGATAAAGCAAAATCATCAGAAGTATTAGTAGCAGCGGCATTGGTGTCCATATTCCTAATATTGTTATGAAATAGGTGGTATGAGTCACGTTAAAGAACATTGTCTTGAGAAATATTTCATGAACATACGAATTTTTCCCAAGATTAAATTTTATTTTCGTCTAATTTTGTCTAATAACTTTATCTTAAATTTTATTTTTTCTATTAAATCTATTTTATTTCATTTTTAGCCCATTTTCTTTATTTTATATTTGACTTTGATCCTTTAGTTCTATTTTATTCTCATTTAGTCCCCTAACTTACAAAAACCACTCAAATATTTCTTTCCCTTTAGCATCATTGAGATGTTTAGTAACAAAAGGCCCTACATTCCATGATAATTAATGTGAGCATTTTTTTTATTGATCATACATTTTCTTTCCAAACTTTAAGGCTATGCTTCGGAGTTTAAACAATGATGGAATTGAATAATCATTAATGGAATAACTTGAGTAAATATGTTGTTTGGAAGTTTTAATAAGAAAATGAAATGACAATTATCAATTTTGTTGGAAAGTTACAATAAAATGAATAGAATAAAATGACTCATTAATTGATTTTTTTTAATATTAACCCTTATAATATAAATACATAACTAGTAATTTTGTCATTATTCAATATATAATGTTATGTTATTCTCCTGTTCATATTTATTTATTTCATTTATCAACTATCCTGTCCATATTTGTTATCTAATACATTTATTACGAAATATCTATGTTGTTTCAAAAAATTTTAAATGACAAATTTAAAAATCTAAAAAGAAAAATTGTTAACCAAAATATGAGTGGCCCACTCAAGAAGTTGGTGGGTTAGCCCACTCAAAAAGTTTTGTAAGTTTTTTTTGTAAAATATTTAATATTACATAATCTTAAATAACATTTATCATTGTTTTGTTTTTAAATATTATATATTTGATCAACTATAGATAACATGACTAGATTTTTGGTATTATAATTAAATATTTGGCTTGATGATGAAATATTTTTATTTGAGATTATTTATTTTCCTTGCAATTTTTTCAAAAAAAAATTTAGTTCTTGGTGGGGTCGAATCAATATCTTAGCTCACCATAGCTTGTTTAACTTACCAAGTTATTAAATATATTTACTGTAGTAAACAGGTCAAAAAACCAAAAAGGAAATTTAGATGCACTTTTTCACAACATGTGTAGGTTATTACAGATGGCTATATAATTATTGAATTAAATTATGCAGTTTTAATATTATTATTATTGGTTAAACTAAATTACGTTTAATTGAAAAACTCAATAACAAAAATGAGGAAGTGTATATAAGTTTGATTATAAAAATCATTATAAATAGTTGCTAGAGACGTGCAATGTAACCCAATCCCAACCTGTTTGATACAAATATAGAGGAAATTGAGCTAGATATGTAAGAAAATAACTTTTTTTTTTTTTTTCAAAATCCTAATCTGACATTTAAAAACACCAATATACTTAATTTAATTATTTACGTTTTTTTTAATAAAAAAAAGGATCCTGCCAAGCGTATTATTGGTTTTATATATATATATATATATATATATATATATATATGTGTGTGTGTGTAAATACAAAAATTAATAATACATGTATATATATTTTATTATTTAATTTTAACATTTATGTAGAAATCATTTACGTACAAAATATGGAAACTTTGTTTTTACTGTTTACTTCCGTTTCACATATGAGAAGATAAAAAAAAAAGTAAGAAGTACATCCTTCATTTATAAAGATTATTAATTACAACTTTAACTATAAAAACATTTTTTATAATTCAAATTTGCATATAACTTGTTAATTAATGCAATATATTAAAATTGTAACATAAGTCATCAAAATTTACACAAAACAATTGCACACTAAATGAATTATTATAAATACAAAAAGAAGTAAAAAGCATGAATTACATAAAAAATTGTACACGAGAGGCACAATAATATTGTTTTCAAATAACTGTTGAGTTACAAGCACAATATCTCTCAGTTCCATCTCTTAGAAAAAAAAAATTAAAATAATACTTAAAAGCTACGATTTAAAAAGTGAAAATAAAATAAGCAAAATCAGTTAACATAATTCAATTGAAATTTCTATTCAAATAAGTAATATTATAAACAAAATGAAAATTTATTATTTAATAATATTATTATTTTTAAAATAAAAAAGTAAGAGTAACATATATTTATGTACAAATATTATTAACTATAACTTCATTAGAGTGCACAACCCCAGGCACGACTCGACCTTGAATGAACTTGAGACCCAACCTAGGGTCATGCTAGGGTTGTATTTTGAGACCCGGGTCCGATGGCCTGGTCTAGTGAACCTGGTGAACAATTAGGCCAATTCAGTGAATGTTCCAACCCTTTGGTTGATCCGTGCGTACAAATGCAAAATAAAGTTCTCCTAATGACAATTTTAAAAAAAGCATAAAATTCATGTCTTAGAGCCAAAATTAGTAAATGGAATATATTGTATTTATGCTCACATTTTTCATATTGCTGTAATCCCATCCCAAAGTAAATTTTTCATTTCACATTCAAAATATAATCATTCAGTTATATCATTTATATCAAACAGTAAAGCAAAAACTTTGGATCACTTGAGGAATACTGACATCATATGTGATTATCTCCAGTGCTTCTGCATTTGCAAGTATATGTGTGGGAGAAATAAGATTACTATTGACTGGCATTAACACCAAGCTAAAAGTTACTTTCCTTTTAATATGCTTATAATACAATATAAGTTTCATGAAACTATACTCAATATTCTAACCCAAGCTATTTAACTCTCTTACATCAGCCAGCTTGAAGCAATATGGATCCATATTGAATTAATTAAAAATGAAATGTTATTGATAAATAAAGGAATGCAAAATTTGTTTGAAGATCTAGAGGGAGTGGTTCATTCAATCTTACTTCAAGAATTGTGGTTTAACTGTTCGCCCTTTAGTGGCAACCCTACCACCTAAGAAAGCTAGGTATCGCATAAGCATTTTTGTAGTTTCGGTTTTACCAACTCCATTTTCCCCACTGACTAGAACTGAGTTGTTTTTTCCCATGTTAATGATTGCCCTAATTTTAATTAAAGCATCAGTTGGATATTTGGTTCAATAACAGAAACAACTATTGTCTGTATGATAAGAATTACTTATATGCAACATCAGCAACTGCAAATACATGAGGACTTAGTTCTCCGAATGGTGCTCCCTTGTATTGTATGGATCATAAATATAAGGCAGTCTTTGGAATGGATTTATGGCCATCAGAAAATCTCCAATACATGGCTTTTAATCCATATCTAAAACTGACAGCAAACCCATGCAGATAGAGAACCTACAATGATATTGAAAAATAAAAAAGCTCAAATATAAAATATGATAGAACAATATATTGGCAGTACAAACCTTTTTTCCATTGGTAGTTTCAATTTCAGCATCCTTTCCATTAGTTTTTGATACCTGTCCATCAATCCAAGCTACCTCTAGATCTTCAATCCAGACATGGGAGCCTACAATGATATTCACTAGAGAATGCATATAACTTTATGACAGAGATTAACATAGTTTAAAAGGTTAAAAATACATATCCTTAATCTATAAAGCTAACATCCAAATAAAACTTTAGCAGAATGTTTTAAAAAAATATATCATAAATAGTTCGCAAACTCTTAAATGCCACAAACCAGGGAGGTTAGATGGTAGGATGAGTTAGTTGCTATGGGTTAAGGATCACACTCCATGTTCTTACCAACTTCATTCTCTCATATGTTTAAGCTGGGAGATCACTAGAGTTCTAAGATCTTGAAGGAACTGTTACTAACCACATATTACTGCATCTTCACAGTAAATCAAAATCGACAAATTTACTCATCATAATTTCAAAAGTTGAAGTTCAGGATTAAATCAGAACCAAAAATACCAATGAAGCCTTGACAACCGTAAGTCTATAACCATAAGAATAAGAGTAAAGGTTATTCATGCAAAAGTTTACAAGCTGAATGCAACAAGACAGTTAAATGGAAAAATGAAACTAATTTGGCATATAAAGGTCTAGCTCTTAAAAAATCCTCTAAGGAAAACACAGCTTCAACCTGTACCAAACATTATTCCAACTAAACACCAAACTTAATGTTAAGAAGATGATTGGTTAGTCATAAAATGAAAAAAAAACTTGTATTACCAAATACATAATGTCAGTCAATGGCCATAGCACCTTGGGTACTTGTAACACTTGAACTTGTAGAGACATTTGTAAACATTAATCAAAATGTGAAACAATAGAGTTAGAGCTTATCTTATGTAAATTGACAAGTAAAAATAAAATTAGAGCTTACCTTATGCAATGCTTTCAGACTCCTCAGATTGATCAAAGTCATAATCATTAAAGCTAAACACGTGGGAGGAAAGCCAATTTTGGGCACAAGTAAAGGCCTGAGTTATTTTGGCTAATAAAAAGCTCTTGAACACATCAAGCGTATGCCAACCAGTACTAAAAGTAGACTCAGAAGCCATAATTGATATAGAAACAACTAAGACATCACGTGCAATTTGAGATAGCACCTTATAATTTGCAGTATTGTCTTTCCACCATGCAAGGTTATCAAAAGAAGCACCACCATCAACCAATTCTTGTTCCAAATACCTTTCTAACTCATATTTATGATCTAAGGAAACTTTTCTCCACTTCAATACCTCCTACTTCTACTTACGAGTTGATAGGCAACTTCTAGTCATACTATTAGACATTACATTCTCTGAAGTGGTTTCAATTTAAACAATTCCTTCGGAGTAATGGTCATATAAGCAATTCAATGCATCTCTAATCCTAGTCTTCATGGCTTCACACACATTAAGATCAAAGTATAGATCATCAAAAGTGGAATAAATGTAGCTAATGTTATATCTTGGATCTATCAACCTTATTATTAGCAAAAGGTTTATATTTTCTAATATCTCCTAGTACTGATCATACTTAGCTTGCATATCCTTTACAATCTCCCTTACAATAGGATCGTGATGTGTAATGTTCGACAATAGCATATCTTGAACGTCTACCTATCATTGAAGCAAGTATTTGAGGTTACATATAATGATCTAGATAATCTTAGAAGTCATATCACAAAACATCTTCAAAAACTTTGCAAAAACATATGTTTTGTTCTAATATGTAGTGTTTTGCGGCCCAACCTGACAAGCATCTTTAGTAAAATATGTAATATACCTCCCATCCTCATCCTCCATCCTCTCAAACACCTTATGAAACTTAATAGAACTATGTAACATGAGATATGTGGAATTTCATTTAGTTATAACATCTAAGCATAGAATACTATACGACTCTATATTTTCTCTTTCTACAAAACTATTTAGATAACCCACAACTGTGTCATTTGAGGTTGCATTATCTACAGTCAAAGTGAATACTTTATCAATCCCTCATTCTAATAAACACATCTCAATTACTTTTCCTATCATGTCACTTATGATTTTCGATAGCACAAAAGTTAAGGATTCTCTTTTACAATCTCCAATTCTCATTAATAAAATGAGTTCTAAGACGCACATAATTGAGATTTTGTATTAATGTTCAAGTATTAATAGTGAGACTTCTAGATAGAACTAGAAATCATAGTTTCCATTAATTGTAGAATTCTCAAAATCCATCCTTTTCGAAAAATTGGAATGGTGCTTCATCCTTAATAACTTACTTTGCTAAGGCTTTGTGGTAACCATCTAAATTTAGCTATGGGGGAATAAGGTTTTAGGTTGACCTCTTTTGCTTGGTTCAACATAGATTGTTTGCTTTCTTTAGCCCAATTTATATGCTTCTTATATCTTAGCAAATGTTTTTCAATAAATTTGTACCATGTTTGTTTGGATCATAAGCATAGGAAGCATCGTAGTAATTCTAAGCAGCTTATATCCCCTAGTTTGTTCTAAAGGGACTTTTACAAAATGATCACATACATCGAGTTTCTTTGGCGTTTTTTTCTCTTTTCAACTTATACCTACTACCATGGAATTTATAGTAAGTATAAAGCCAGAGGCAGCCACAACAGTGCTAATGGAACTGTTACTAACATATGAAAAAGTAGAGGTTGAGTTAGTTGGCATATTATTGCCTTGGGATGAACCTTGTACTTTTTGACTCATTGGGCATGGGTCTACCATCTTATTAATAACAAAGACTAGTTAACACTTACACTATCTAGTATTTACACTACCCCATCATTAATAATACTATCTTATTAAATTACACAAACATGGAAGTAAATATAAAAGAAGAGCCATCTATATAATAAAAAACATCTCCATATCAATAAGTTTAAATTTAATAATAGGCAAATTGTTAATTACATTACTAAATGGCTAAGTTTTAAAAATATGTAAACCATTAATTAGTTAATTACTAAATGGCTAAGTTTTCAATTTTCATTATCAATTTGGACAAATTAAGAAGCATGAAAGGCTTATGAATTGTGGAATCACAAAGGGCAAAAACTCTAATTGATAAGAGAAAGTCCTACTTTGTCTTACAAATCTAACTTTAATTTTCTCGAATACCACTATGAGGAAAATTTTAAATGTAATATTCTAGTAGGAGGGAATGCGTGCTTAAAATCATCTTAGATTTAGTCTAACAAGGTAACAAATTTGACTGGATCCCAGGTCTCTAGAATTATTCATTGTTGTTTATTTTTTTTCCATCTTAGAAAGACATGAGGGAGGTCTAGCTTTGCCAAGGCATGCTGAATTTGTTGAATTTTGGTTCATTTTACATAGGATTTGATATTTTTAAGAATAACTTTGTCTTTGGGAATGAGTTTCTGTTGGTTTGTAAATTGTATTTTGTCTAAGTCTTAACCTTTTCGTCAGAAAAAGAAAATCACACCCGCATGCCATATTTTTGTCATAAACTCAAAACTTCATCTTTTTCTTCAACAACCTAGTCTAGAACAAAAAACTCATTTGTTGGTTTCTCATATTAAACAAAAGATGGTTGTTTATGGAGAATTTGTTTTTAACTAAAGTCCAAATACTTTATATCTGGCATCCACTGTGTTTACTTTTGGAATTATAATCAATGGACATAAGTTGTTTATGCTTTCAAACGAAACTAGATATTGGATTTGTTCTTCTACCCTATATAAGAGAAATCTTAGTTCAATAGAGGTATAAAAAATTAGCCATTAATTTATACACATGTGGTTGGTGAGGTTAGAAGTTGGGTCTTGAAATCTAATCAAGTTAGGAAACTTTTTTGGCTTTTCTCTTTTCACATATTGTTTGTTTTAAGTTTTGACTTTCAATAGTAACATTGTGTGCTTACATAAGATCTTTTCTTCTTTTTTCTGGGTGAAGAAATGGCTTCCAAACTACAACTTAGTAAGCAAATGGCACAAGTAACAAATGATTTGAAACAAATCAACCTACATTAACATACTAACACAAATTAGTCAGGTTTAAGTTAGCAATTCATCATGTGGCAAGCAGTAAATACATTAAAGTTTAAGCCTCCGTAACAAAAATACGCCAAAAATTTTACACAAAAATGCAAAGTTATGTCATAAACAACTTATCAAGGCAAACAGACATGGAGTTTCATTTAGAAAACTCAATCCAATTCTTGCTTACAGTAAATCCTAAACACTTGGATTATGTGTGAGTAATAATTGTAGTAGTACTTAATCAACCAATCAAAATTGTAGTAGAAGAAAGATTTTGATACTTGTTACACACTTATATAGCACAACCACTACTCACTACTAGTAAACCAGTAAAGCCATAGATAAGCCTACAAAGGAAGAAGGCAGTAGTTGGTTGAGAGAAGGAATGGACTGGATATAATGCCAATCAATGGATGCCGGAGAGAGTTTGAGTAACAATGAGTGCAAATCGAGAGAGGGTGTGATCGAGTGAGAGAATCAGAGAGATGAGGTGTTAGGGTTTCGTTCAAGTGAAAGAGGCATAAGAATTGAGTGTGAAAAAGGAAGGGTAATGGCAAGTCATAACTCTTAAGGAAAAATGATACATTAAATGAGAAAAATTAGAAAATTTTAACAAAAAAACTTAATAAAATTTATATATAATATAAAAAATATAAATTTTTTATGCACTGGGCTAGCCCGAGTAGATTGGCCAAAATAGCCACCCTAGGCCCACTTAAACACCCTGACCAATATTGTCCATTGTTGCCCAACTACTCGGCAACACCAAGCCAAGATAGGTTGGTCAGGTCTTCAAGTTGCATGATTAGTCTTACTTTAAATATATCTATACTTTTTAATTTTTTAAAATTGCAATGTGACTTATAAATGTATCCAAAACAATTGGACACTAAATAAACTATTCTAAATGTATAAAGAATACAAAACTATAAATTTTGAAGCATGAATTATTATAATCCAATTATAGAAGGAGATAAAAACAAAAACATTATGCTTGTAGCTCCAAGATATTTTTTAAAACAATGTTATTATGTCATCCAAATCTCTGAAAGGGAAATTACTAAAATATAATAACTGAAAATGATTTTTTTTTTTTTTTAGCATTTTGAATGGTTATGAACAAAAGTAGTAATTGAAAAGATTAAAAAACAAAACAATATATCAAATAATTAAATTTAAAATTAAAACACTTAAACAATATCCTCATACTTTAATAAACCAAAAAAAATTAATTTTTAATTAATATAATTTTTATTATTTTATCTAACAAATTAACTAAAATAAAATAGTTCTCATTAATATTTCAAACTAAAATTTTCTATTATTTTTAGTGGATCAATTTTTTAAAATTTCTAGAAAAATATTATATAAATATATATAAAAACATAATATTATAATATTTTTAATATATATATATATATATATATATATATATATATCAAGGGTTCCTCATTGAAATATTGAAGAAAAATGATTAGTAGTGACTCGCCTACCAAGGTGTCAAGTCACTTCGTACGGATTAGGCGTATTGGTGTTTTTGTTTTGTTAACTATGATTATAAAAATTAATTTTTAAAATTATAATATTTAGATGAAAAAGCTCCAATACAGGGATGGGGTTATATCAAATTATTTTTCAAATTTAATAAAAAATGAAGATAAAATATTGGTGTAATTACAATTTTAAGTATACTGATATATTAATAATTTTAAATATACTGATATCAGTTATAATGTAGACACATATTTATAATATTATTATTTTTTAAATTAATATATAAAATAACAAAATTATATAAATTAAGAGCAAAACATGTCTCTTGAATAGAAACAAGCTCAATTGGCAAGATTAGAAGAACTCCAAATTATGATCAAACTTAACTCGCAGGACTTGAACTTTGACTCCTATAGTTTTATTGTCCAAAAGGAAAATTTTGATTGATTTCTCACATTTTGATCTTCTTTCATTTTGATTCTTTATATTTGTCCTGCCTTAAAATGATTCTTTATATTTTTGAACATTAAGAAAATTTGTCTCCCTGTGAATATCTATTTATTAAAAGTTGAGCTAAAATGTTATTTGCTTATGAAAGGAACTAATAAAGAGATTAATTTCTTTTAACATAAAAATATAAAGAATTATTTTGAGACAAAAATGTAAAAGAACAAATTAAAATAGGGTTAGAATATAGGGGCCAATATGATATTTTTCTTTATAAATATGCTTAAAAATATATAACATGAATTAAATAAATTTGTATATGTAATGTTGAGAATATTTACTATTAATAATATATAATTACATGTAATTAGTATTTAAATGCAAGAATTCAATTATTTAATAAACAAATTGAAATGTAATAAACTTTTTGTCCAAGAAAAGGGTAATTCATGTAGTGCTACCCTTTGACCATGTCAATCACCGAATCCGGACCTCTTGTTTTACAAGAAAAATATTTTAGAGATTTAAAATGATGGTATCGCCGTACAGTAACAGATCTACTTTCCATTCACCCCACTCGTGTGTCTAATATATATATATATATATATAAAAGTAATTTTAGTATATTGTTAGAAATAATTACATCACTGCAATTATAATATGATGTACTAAAAAACTATCATAACGATGTGCAGAAATATGTAATTAATAATTTATTATGTTCATATTTTATTTAAATTTATCTATAAAGATATTTTTTTAATTTGTCAACTAATGCTTTTTAATTTTTTTATTTCTTAATAGTCTCTAAAAAATATAATTTATAATTGAAAGTAATAATAGTTTTTCCTTATATATATATATATATATAAATTAAATGCGAAAATGATGTACAAGAGAGAAGATTTTATGAATAGACAGCAAACTAATTGGACTTCCATAACTCAGAAGTCAGAACTGCAAAACCAAGAATATTGGTGCAATACTACTACAGTTGCCGCACCCAAAATACGAATAAGAATACTATCTGCTATACGAAGGCGACATTGCTAAATGTGCCCTTCAACTACCAAATTAAAATGGCTTCAGAGAATCACAGGACGTGAATCGCTTCAAAATGCTTCTATTATTACTTCAATAATCTAAGGAACGAAAAGAGCTCGCTTCAAGGGCATTTGGGTCCTCCTTCCTTCGTCTTCCAGTTGTTGTAGCAAGGGCAGGACTCCTTGTTGCCGTAAGTACCAGGTGGAACGCACAGGCATTTGGAGCAGCATTTCTGGCAGAAAAACATGCACGGCTTCTTGTGCGAAGTTGCAGAGCATCGGTAAGTGCACTTTGGCTTGCAATCTGCAATACAATTGCACACACCGCACATGAAGTCTCAGTTATGATCAAGAAATTGACATCGCAATCAGAACCCTAAAGTTATCAGAATTTCAGTTTCTAAATCTTAATCCTCTGCGAATTATGGAAAACCTAGAATTTGTGCACAATGTAGTATGCGATACCTTCAGGACGAAGTTTGGTGTGTCCGTTGGCCTGTTCAAGGTCGCAATTAAACAATAATTTAGTGAAAATTAGAACAATCAGTAGAGAATAATGATAGTAATTTAAGCAAAGCAAAGTGAATTTGTGTAGTAACAAGTAATGTACCTCAGCTACTTCAGAGAATGTGATCAAAAGTAGCAAAGAGAGGATAATGAAGATGGCTCTGCACTTAGGAGCTGCCATAATTTGGTGAAGAAAGACTTAAAAAGAGAGACTCAGTTATGGGTCACACACGGTGAGTAAAGTGTGTAAAAGAAGGGTGAAATGTGTGAAAGAAGAGTGAAGAAAAATGGAGGAATTGGATGGGCATTTATAGGAGTAAGGGATGAAAAATAAAGTAGGAGAATTAGGCGTTCGGATTTCCTCAAATGGTGGTGCGGACAATTTCCTGTATAATGAATCTTTTTCGTTGAACGAAATTTAATAACCTCAATTTGTGGTGTGGACGATTTAAATCTTTCTTCCAAAGTTTAATAATTCAATAATAGTATGTAATTATGTTAATTAATATGATTATATATAATTATATTAAATTCACGTCCAATAATTTGAAATAAATACGGCTGAATCTAATGAGAATCACACAAATTGAGGAAATGGAACGCGGAGATCTAATGATGATGAAACTGGAATTGCGAAGTTTAAGGCGTTGAAAAGGGAATGGGAATTGAATTTAGGGTACGAGAAATGAAGCCTTTTCATGAGAATGTGAGCGTTAAAAGCGGCGTGTCTGTTGTTTCATTTTGTTTTGGTTCGCTTTTTTCAACTCAGTAACATGCTAGCTGGGCCCTCAATTACCTTTTCTTTCTTCTGTGGGGTTTCGACTTTCTTTAACTCTCATTTTTCTTGACTTTCTTTTTGTTTTTGTTTTTCTTTCACCATGTAATATTATGTTACTTCTTATATTGAAGATAGAATTTTTTTTATTAAATTAATTACGTTTATTCAGAATTTGATGTTTCAGTTATTATACATATATAGACACAAAAAAAATATTCGGAGTCCTGAGAACAGAGGGATAAACATCAAATCTACACCAAATTTTAAAAACCCAGGCTGATGAATTGCATATGAATTCATTAAGTAGTTATAATGATTATTTAGAACATAAATATTAATCATTAAATGTTGTACGTGATTTACAAAATTTTATTAATAAATTTCAAATTTAACTATTATTTTTTAGTCAATAAATAAAAGATAAAAATAATGCAGGCAGTATTTCGATATGATAATCCTAACAAAGAAAGCAATCATAGCCTCTTAAATTAATACCAAAGACTAGAACAAAACGGGACAAAAGTTACCAAAAGGAAGGGAAATGAATAGGCACACGCAAGGCAAAGTTTCCTAAGATGGAATTGTTTCTGAAATTGACTCCACCCAATTCAATGCACACGCACTGTATTGAACAAATAATGATCATCCCAAGGCCCATCTTTGTCTGCGTGCAAATTCTTGTTTTTTAAAAATAAATTTAGGAGATGTAATTTAGATTTTTTAAAAAGAAAAACTTATTATTTAACCCTTATATTTTACATAAATTTACAAATTAATTCTTATATTTTAATTCTTTTAAATTGATTTTTACTATTTCAAAAATTTTCAATTCAATTTCTGAACTCTTAACATTATTAGCGTAATACTGACATGGATTGCACATTGTTAGTCCAAAAATAATTAGTCCAAATCCAAATTTGATTTATGACAAATCAAATGTAGAAAAAATCTAATCAACATCATTAAAATGAAAAAGTCTTTTAGCAATTCATTGCAAGTTTGGGCGTATTCTCAACCCATAGTTTTGCGACCTAAATCTAAAGTCCATATTCCTTGTTTGAAATTTCAAACAAGTGGAAGACAATTTATGACTTTCTCTCTCTAGCATACAACACGTGAAGACTATTTAAAAGGGACAAGTTTTAGCTTTATTATGATAGCCTCTCATTCATCTACTCTGCATCATCTTTTCTCTCTTAAAGTTGCCAACAAGAACGACCATTTATGGCGTTCTTAACTTTCTAAGAAAAACCACGCCTCCTAGAGCTGAAACTCGTACTTCATGGCGGTTAAACAAAGAATAACCTGATCATCTCCTTAATCATGGAGATCTGCAACATTTATTGTTCTCCAATGACTAGTTTATAGAAAACTATATATAAATCTATTGTCTTTCTTATTTGCGAGGAGGTGAATGGCACTCAACCACATGGCCACCGTGCTTTAATGGAAATCATTATACACACTGGAAAAGCATAATGAAGATCTTCATACAAGCCACAGATTACTCAGTGTGGAAAGTCATTAAATAAGGTCCAAAATTTCTCAAAACAGAAAATGGGAAACTCAAACTTGAAAAGGAGTATGATGATGATAACACTTCAGGCAAATGCTAGAGCTATAAACATTCTTTATTGTGTTGTCAGTGGTGAAGAATATGACAATATTTCAACCAATAATACAGTAAAAGAGATATAAGACAAACTAGAAGTCACACATGAAAGAACAACAAATGTAAAGGACTCCAAGATAAGCACTTTGCAATACGAATTGGAGCTGTTTAAAATGAAGAAAAATGAGGACATAGAAGCTATGTTTAATTAATTCTCCAAAATCTTGGGTCAACTAAAACTTTTTGGACAATCCTACACCAATCATGAAACAGTAAAGAGAGTGCTAAGGTCTCTCCCAGAAAGTTAGAAATCCAAAGTGGATAACATTGAGAGCAACTCTAGGTTCAAAGAGTTAACGTATGATGAACTAAGAAGAATCCTTATAGCTTATTAAAACAATTACCTCAAACACTATGAGCTCAAAAGGGAAAGAAATATGGCACTAAAAGCTACAGCAACCTCTGAATAGCAAGAAGATGATGAAAGAGAGATAGACCTACAAGACTTAGCCATTTTCTCAAAGAAATTTGAGAAATATGCTAGACAAAAAGGCAAGCTCTTGAAGAATAAAAGGAACTTTCCAAGAAAAGAGTTCAAGAAAAAAGATTAAAGGAAAAATACCATAACTTGCTGTAAATATGGAAGAAATGGCCACATACGTTCTAATTGTCCCTTCCTAAAGAAGAAATTCAACAAAGCATCAAATAGAATACGAGCACTTGTTACTCGGAGTGATGAAGATGAAGAGGAGCTAGAGCAGAAGTTAGCCAACCTATGCTTCATTGCCATAGCCGAAAGTGAGACAACTGCTAAACTTTCTAAAGAAGAATTACAAAATACTTTAAACGAAATGTTTGATGACTTTGAGAAATTATTTTTTAAATATAGAGATTTGGAACAAGAAAAAAAAATACTCGAGACAAATTTTCAAACTCTAAAACCTGAACTTGAGAAGGTTTTGAGCGAAAATAATGATTTGCAACTTAAAGTCTATACATTAACAAAAGATTTGGCAAACTTTGTTAAAGGAGAAGAAAACTTAAATCTGATTTTGGGAAAACAGAAATGCATCTTTGACAAATCTGGTCTTAGTTATAATAAAAATAATAATGTAAAATTATACAAGAATTTCTTTATAAGATTTTCTTCAAATGTTGTTTGTTTATACTGTTAAATAAGAGGATATGCTTGCTTTAAATGTAAAAACCATAAAGATAACAAGATATGAATTTCCAAAGGCATCTCAGCTGCCTATACTAATAAGAAAGGACCCAAGCAAGTTTGGGTACCTAAAACAAAGTGAATTTCTCTGTAGGTTTGTCTCAAAGGAAGAAATTCTAGAAATCAATGGTTCTTGGACAGTGGCTGCTCAAGGCATATAACAGGTGACCCATCTAAGTTTGTATCCATATTAATAAAAGGTGGAGGATTGGTCACTTTTAGAGACAATAGTAAAGGTACAATTGTTGGCATAGGTAAGATACAATTATTTCTTGATTACTGTATAAAAAATGTGCATCCAATAGAAGGACTCAAACATAATCTTCTTAACATAAGTCAATTATATGACAAAGGCTACAAAGTAATATTTAAATCACTTCATTGTAAAGTCTTCAATGGTGACAAAACTTTTTTTTGTTGGTTAAAGATATGAGAACATTTACATTTTAAACTTAGAAGATTTATCTACAAAAAATGTTACATGTCTTTCATCCATTTATAATGACTCTTGGGTGTGGCATAGAAGACTAGATCATGCTAACATGCATTTCATTTCAAAACTTTCTAAACTTGATCTTGTTAAAGGTTTTCCAAAATTAAACTTTGAAAAAGATAATGTATATGATGCTTATCAACTTGGTAAACAAACTAAGTCCTCTTTCAAACCAAAAGAATGTGTCTCTATTTCTAGACCTCTCCAATTATTACACATGGACTTATTTGGACCTATTCAAACTCGAAGCTTTGGTGGAAAGAGTTATGCTTTTGTTATCATTGATGACTACTCAAGACATACTTGGGTATACTTTCTAAGCCATAAGGATGAAACTTTCAAATTCTTTGAAATATTTTGCAAGCAAGTTCAAAAGGAACAAGGGTATTTACTATCAAGTATTATGAGTGATCATGGTGGTGAATTTCAAAACAAACTTTTTGAAAATTTCTACAATAACCATGGATTTAACCATAACTTCTTTTCTCTTAGAACTCCACAACAAAATATTGTGGTAGAAAGGAAGAATAGAACTTTATAAGATATGGCAAGAACCATGCTTATTGATAATGATCTTCCTAAATACTTTTGGGCTAAGGCCATAAGCATTACTTGTTATATTTTGAATCGTTGCTTAACAAAACATATTCTCATAAAAACACCCTATAAGCTTTGGTAGGGAAGAAAACTCAATATTAGTTATTTTCATGCTTTTGGTTACAAGTGTTTCATTCACAACAATGGTAAAAACAACTTTGAAAAATTTGATACTTGCAGTGATGAAGGTATTTTTCTAGGGTATTCTACCTGTAGTAAAGCATATAAAGTTTACAACAAACGTACACTAGTTGCAAAGGAATCTATGCATGTTGTAAAGGAATTTATGTAATCTGTTAGTTTTACAAAAGCACTACATCACTGCATAACCTTTTAATTAGCCATACACTTTTGCATAATCTTAATATGAAATTTTGTGATGCCATTACCAATTTGCTTCCAAACATTTTCCATTTGTTCAGAGCCTCCTTTTTATGAATAAAGCGATTCTAGATTAAACCAAACATCATCATAATTATCAAAGAACCTTAATTTGATCAACTCATGATCAAAACAAATATATTCCAAGGATTTATGACTTACATATAAAATTTGAAGACTTAGTTCCATATGAAGTTTCCTAGAATAGTCATTTATAACAAGAAAACTCCATGAAATTCCAACTTTGGATAAAGTAAACTAAACGGAAGAAGTACAAAACCAAGTATAAGCAAATCTAATTTCAAAGAAACTAGATACCTAAGTTCATCGGTTTCAGTCTTATCCTCACAACATTCAGATTCACACCTAGCATCAATCTAAAAAAAAATGCTTACAAAGGCAAAACCAAAACAAAAGAAAACTAAAATGAATTAAAAGTAGGCAACCAAAAAAAAAAAAAAACTACATACAATATAAGAACAGAAATGAAAGGATCAGAGGAAGAGCTGTCCAGAGAGAGAAAAATACTTCGAAAAACAAAAAAAAATTGACTCATGATTTTGATAGATGAGTTAGTGTCTGAGTAGACGTATAAATGGAATCAACATTATATTAATGGTGTTAAGAGCTCACCTAACTGCGGTGTAATTTACTAACTCATGGAAAGTTCAGGATTAAATGATTGTTTTTTTTTAAATCCTCTAAAAAAAGAGATAATTTAGCTCTTAAGGAATGTAGGAAGCAAAAAGATATGATGATGATATTTTCGTTATTTGAATCTTTAATTTGTAGAAAACAAGAGAATTAAGAAATTTCAATTAATTTTATTTCATATATATATATATATATATGTTGCAGATCTCCTGTAAGACCATTGGATTTTGATCTAATGGTTCACAATTTTTTCATACAATGATATTAATATATATATATATATATATATATTTATATAAATAATATGCATACCATTAGATTAGGATCCAATAGTCCACAATGGTACTATAGAATCGGTAGTACAACAAGAGATCATTGCTTATATATATATATATATGTGTGTGTGTGTGTGCGCGCGCGTGAGCACGCATGCTTATATGTGTGTGTGTTCACGCGCAAATTATTGTCATATAAACTAATTATACCCTTAATTTACTTAAGTTTAAGATCTAAATTTTTGTTAAATTTGCTTTCTTCTCCATATGGTTTTTGACTTTTACTAGATCATTTATTGATGAATTTGTAAGTCGTTAGAATGACTATAAAATTTTTATCTACAAATGTTTTATATACCGCAAATCTAACCTAAGATTAGTGCTCATTGTGACACTACTATTCATGATTGAAATAATAGGAAAAAATTTTATTTAAGACTAGTAGATGCAATTAATTACTAAAAAGATCATAAATTTTGTAATTACCTCATTTTATTACTTTTCAATGGATAAATTACAACCAAACTTATGGATCTATTACTATCATAATTTGTGTTACTTACAAATTACATTCCTTTTAATTATCGTATGTTTTTGCATTTTTGACCATGTAATTTTTATTTTTAATTGGTTAGAAGACTAACAACTAACTTATAGACTTATTATTACCATAGCAAACATTACTTACAAACCACATTCACCCTAATTACCAAATGTTGTATTTCTTACCATATAAGTTTTATTTTTAACTAATTAAACTAACAAGTAACTTATGGACTTATTAGTACCATGATTTACATTACTTACAAATCACGTTCGTCATAGTTATTGAATGTTTTTATATTTCTTACCATATAAGTTTTATTCTTAACTAGTTAGACGAACAAATAATTTACAAATTTATTACTACTATGATTTACATTACTTACAAATCACATTAACCCTAGTTACCTAATGTTTTTGCATTTCATATTATGTAATTTTTATTCTTAACTTGTTGGATTAACAAGTAACTTATAGACCTATTACTACCATAGTTTGCATATTCATAAGTATTTATTAGTCCAACTAATTAAGAATAAAAATTACGTTGTAAGAAATGCAAAATCATTCAATAACTAGGGCGAATGTGGCCTATAAGTAACACAACTTGTTATAGTAATAAATTCATAAATTATTTGTTAGTTCAACCAGTTAACAATAAATATTATGTGGTAAGAAATGCAAAATCATTTGGCAACAAGAGTGAATGTAATTTGTAAGTAATACAAGTTATGGTAGTAATCAATCTATAAGTTGCTTGTTAATTTAATAGTTAAGAATAAAAATTACATGATAAGAAATACAAAATCATTTAATAACTGGGGTGAACGTGATTTGTAAGTAATGCAAACCTTAGTAATAATAAATCCATAAGTTACTTGATAGTCTAACCACATAAGAATAAAAATTATGTGGTAAGAAATGGAAAATCTTTTAGTAACTGAGGCGAAGGTGATTTGTAAGTAATGCAACATATGAAGTCTGGGGGTAGTTTTGTCGATTGAAAGATCATAAACTGAGATTAGGTCATGCAAGGTAATTTCAAAATCTAAGGTCTATTTTAATAATTAATTGCATTTACTAGTCCTAAACCTAATCATTGGACCAAATTTTTAAAAATTTGGGCCAGAAAAAAGTCTAAGCCCGTATTTTATTTGAGTTTTATCCATATTTTTTTAGTCAATCGAGTTTTTTTATGTCAAAGTGAAATAAATATGTTACTTAAAACTTGAGATAAATTATGTAGATAATTGCAATTATTACATGTAAGATTATATATAGAGAAGTTGTAAATATAAATGAGTTGTTGTATTGGTATAAATTATTTAAATAAGAGGTATTAGTTTTTATTTCTTTATTAAAATGTCATGTTACACTAATTTTTTCTTTAAATAATAAGTTTTTACTTATTAAAAAAGTATTTATTTGGGTTTTTTTAGACTTAAATTGGGCTTTAAAAAAGTCTGAGCCTGACCCGTTTTACAAATTAGGCTATTTTATTTGGGGAGATTTTTTTTTTTCAAGCTGAACTTATCAGGTTGGGTGGAGTTTTTAAATTATGATCAGATCTAATTCCATGGCTATAGGGTTTAATTATTATTTAACATTTCCTATTTGTCTTACCTTTCAATGCATTGATTTTTATTTTATTCAAACAAAACTAAATATGTATACACGACTAAGCAGTTTTTTAGATAATTGTAAACTTATTTCATTATAATAAACTTTTTTTTTAATAATTATCTTCATACAAAATAAAGAGTCCATCAAATTTATCCTATCCAATACTTTTTCAAAAAATATGAAACTGTGATAAAAGAAACTAAAATATAATGGACAATAATAATTCGATGTTAGTGCACATATGCATAATATTTTACCTTTTTCCAAATAGCTACTATACTATATGGCTACTTGGTATTGCTCCTCATCTTCATTAGAAGTCAAATAATATCAATGTTAAACATGATATCATTCATTAGAGTGGAACATAACAAAATTTAATTTAAGATATCTGGCTGCTAAAAGCAACAATAAAGATGAGACTAGAAACACCACAAAACTAGCAGATATTTGCCCCTCACACGTGATTACTAAAAATCTAATGTCAATACTTTCCTAGAATACAATAAAGCTTTTATAAATTTCTTGATTAGAAATATTGCCTTGGTATACATTTGTGGGTCACTCTCCACTTTTAGCATGAGAGGAATCTTATGCACTATAGAATCCTTTTCTCCTTCAACTAATAAAGTCATAGCCTGAGAAGATATGAAATTTAAACCTAATTCCTTTTCTTTTCCCATTCTTAGTCTTCTTCTTGGTTCAACAATCTTATTTTCACATAAACATTTCTCACCTTGTTCATTAAAGATAATTCTATGGGAACCAAATGTTGTTCCGGCTTGAAGAGGTTCATTGTTGTATTTAGACCATTGCAGGATTTATTTAAAATAGATTCCACATCTCTATTTTCAATTACTGTATTACATGCTTAGTCTAACATCCTATATGACTGGAAACGTTTGGCATATACTACCAAGATGCCTATTATGTCTCATGGCCCCAAATTAGTTATTGCAAGGCATTTTTTTATCATGAAAATTTTTTACTTAAACAATTCACATGCTTCATCCTTGTTCCTTAACAACTAGACATATGAATATCTACAATTATCATTGATAAAAGTTATGAAATAGCTTTTGTTAGAATAATTATCTAATTTTTAAGTTAGTATTAATTAATTATTAGGCTAATTAATAGATTATACTTTAAAGAATATCAAATACTTAATTATTAGTATGTAGCATTATTTAAATGCACTAAGTCATATGATTGAATAACTCGTTATAGTTTGAATTATCTATGAATCTATATTAGGAGAAGTTATAACTTATCATCCATTACTAGAGCCAGTTACCTTATACATATTAGTCAAAGTTTCACTATTATTATAATAAACATTTTTGTTTACCTTATGTGCTGTAAGTTGTAGTCATTCTCCACCATAGAGAGACTACGTACGTTTCAATGGATTCTAACATTATTACAGTAATTTACTTATTTTCTGTAATCTCTTAATTTAATTCTAACAATTGGTTTCAAAGCTTGGTTGATGAAAATTTTTGTGATCATGTCATATCCTTTACATTATGCATTTTTTTAGATGAAGAACACAAATTATAATTTATAAGTTTACATTTGTTCTCAATACAATGGAACCCATTTGGTATGCCTTTTGGTTTTAATTACATGGTACGTATAATGGAACAAACCTTCGTCTTCCATAGCCATGGTAACATGAAAACCCTGAATCTTTTTAACATAATTTGGCCATAATAGTGGGTATTGATTGAAATTGGTTTAGGGATTCTACATATCAAAGAATTTCTATTAGTACATATCAAAGAATTTCTATTAGCCATAGATATGCAAACTCAACCTCCATTAAAAACCTTGAACTCGAGAAACCCTAAAGTTTTCAATAAAAAATATTGAAAAATGGAGGTGTTTCACTTGAAATTTCTTTAAAGGTTTTTTAAATCTAAAAATTTTGAGCAATTAGATGCCAAATATGCTTTAAAACACTCAAGAAATCAAAGCATTACAAATTAGAGCTCTAAACGAGTCGTTTAACCTGTTCCAAGATTCACCTAAGGAAGAAGATGAAGAATAATGCACTCTAACAAAACCCACTTGCACATTGAGGTGCATGCGGCATGTGGACTCACTTACAGTGCCATTTTGGCCCACTTTTTTTGGCTTTTGCACTAAATTTATATTTCCTATATTATGGTGATTTTTCCAAAATGAGTTTTTGAACTCCCAAAGCATTGCACACTAAGTTGCAAATATATACTCTCTGAATTTTAGGTTGAAAATTTTTTTGTGCAAAGTCCAAATGTAGTCTAAATATATCCTAGTACCATATATTTTTCATACTCTCAATGGTGATGTATTTTTGTTATGCCAAATAATTTATAAGAGAAATTATGCATTTATAAATTCAATATTATACTGGATTTAATTTTTTTTTTCCTAATTTCCATGTGAATTTCATTAATTCAAGTTATGGAAATCATTATTGTAGTTATTTAACACTTCTTAGGTAATGTACTTATCTATTATGGCATATGTGAAGTGTTGCAATTGAGTGATTGGGCTAGATTAATTGTTGAAAGCCTTAGTGTAAGTCCAAATCAGTAACCTAACTTCAAATAATCATAACTTTCAGCACAAATAGAGTCTTTAGGCTTGTAATACCATCTTAAAAAGCTCATTTAGAGCCCAATATCTAGGCAAATTGCTATACTTTTTAGGCCTAAATTCCACTACTTTCATTGGCTTCCAGGCCTTTAACTCTTCTTTTGTTTTACTCATGTTTCCCCTTTTATTTAATTTTAAAGAAACTTGATTTATGGCTTCACAGAAAAGCCTAATAAAGACAATTTATAGTCTATTATGCCTTAATGAAAATTCATAAATACTTATGCAATTTTGCTAAACTTGATTGAAATATATCTATCTTTAGATGTTCTTTGATTTAAACGAAGATTGGCATTTAGAAGCATGATTGGTTTTACAATCTTAGCAATTGATTAAGTAATTTTTCTTAATGCAAAGATCACTTAGGCAATTAACAACTTACGATTATCAGTTCAAATATCATAAGGCCAATTATAGGATTTTTTTTTAGTTGATTTGACTGTGACAATCATTACAATTAATATTGTATAGTTATTGCTAGGTAGATTACATTAGCAATAAATATATCCTATCAATGTAGCACTAAAAATGCAATTTGATAATATTGAGATATAATTGAATTGATGTCTTAACATTTATTGTACTCTATTGGTATAAAGATGTTAAAGCCATTCGATGTAGGCCTTTGGTATGTAATAAGTTTTCTGGGTCTATTGTAATTTTCGTCCCATAGGTAGGATTATAATAAACAATCTTGAGAATATAGTTTTATAAGATGAGTCTTTTAGAGGAAATTTTGTTTTATAATTATGTGCTTAGACATAATCAATGCCTCTTAAATTGTTACATGAACTTGTGTATTCTAGCAACTATCAGTAATGTAAAACTCTAAATGGGACAAAACTATAATGACTTGGAAAATCCCTAAAATGTGTTATGACAATTGCATTGATGACCTTGACTTTGACGAAGAAACATTTATCATATTTAACATTAATTCCACTGTTATTGAGATAGTTTCTTGAATTGAAACACTATCCAATTGGAGTGAGTTTGTAGGTATAAATAAAAATTACAATGGAATGTGTGAGGGCTACTTAGGCAAAGGTTGTCTTTCTTGAATTCAGACACCAGCAAATTGGAGCGTGTTTGTTGACATTATTGAAAACTACAATGGAATGTGTGAGGGTTGCTTAGGAGAAGGTTTAAGCAACTTGATAAGGCTCAAAAAAGGTTATAACCTCTTCCAATCTAAAAAATACTCGATATGAAATAGTATTTTTCGTTCAAATAATACATATTGAAGCTTATGTATATTGTTTGAGAGCTTAAGTCTTTTCAGTCTCATTTTAGGAAATAACCTTCACATTCAGCACTTGTAATAAGATAGCTTACCTTAGTAAAACCTTATATATTATTTTGCCCTCGTAGGTCTTGTGATTTTCAAGGAACTTTTATTGATGGAAAGACACTCTTGTTTATCTCGGGGGTTCTCTAATAAAATAGGTGAGAGGGAGAGATTATTTAGATCTCAAGTCTTTAATGCAATATAGAGATGACTAAAATTGAAAGAAATTTTCTTTTATCGTCATTGTTGTAACTTGATATATGCTCAAGTTAGTATTTGTATTAATATAACTTTGGCTACAACATGCTTGGTATATACTTAAGAAATCATACTTTGATAATTGGATAGCTATTTTGATAACAAACTGCCAGTGATGCAAGCGTCAATGCTCATTTCCCGACGATTCTTTATTGACTGCAGGAATAGCCGCCAGGAAATTGCAAGCAACGGTTGGCCTCATTTTGTGACACTCTTCAAGCGCTAGGAATTGCATCTTAAAATTTGTTACATTGTCCTTTTCCCAACAGTTTATGTTGCGTTTCCCAGTGGTTAACCGACCCCGCTAAATATATTTGTTTTTTTTTTTTTCGTTTCCATAACAAAATATCAACAAAATCTGAATTACAAAAGTTGTTTGGTTATACAATAAAACCAACCTCATTTATGTAATATAATATTGTCGTGAGAAGTATCATTAGTACATCAATATTGATGTAAAAGTTGTTTAACAAAATTTCGAGTACTGTACATAATGTTGTTCACCTAAACATGTGGAAAAAATAGAAAACAGTACAATGTGAAATCATTTTTTTAATTATTCATGCATGACTGGAAAAAGATGACAGATGTAGATCACGAAAGTTTCCTGAAAAAACAGAGAAGGAAGATCAATATAATTATGGTTTAGAGGAACAACAAACAAAGAAGTCCTCTTGAAATTGAAACAGTTGAACAACAAAATTGATACGTAAGGTGCATAAAAGACAACATGGTAATTCTTAATTTTGTATTAAATTTTTTTAAAAAACATAAATTTCTTTTTTATTTTTAAATTCTTAAGCTTATGTTGTCAGGCACATTTATTTTTAAAAAAAAGAACAATTTTTTTTAATTAACAATCATTGACATAAAACCAATTAATATGACATCACAAAAAATAAATGTCTCTAAAAATTGTTAATATAATTTATAATTCATAAAATTCAGTAGCTAACTAATAAGTGAACAAAGTAAATTCAAGTTGTCAGTTTCCTTTGGCTCCCTATGTGCCCTTATGCCTTCAAGAATTAAGGGTGATGATAATAATAAATAATAATATAAAATAATAATAAATGATAATAGAATATAAGAATATAAATTGAAGAAATTAATATATAAACTTAATCTAATATATATATATATTTAGAATAAAATGATTCTTAATTATTAAGAAAATTATTATAAAAAAAAAACTTGTTTTTCAGCCCGGCCAGGCCAGTATCTAGCTGGGCCTTTTTCGTTCCCATGTATCCTGGATAAAAAATGATTTATTTGATCTGAAAAAATAAATGATTTTTATTATGCAATTAACGTTTGAAGTAACAAACCAGGAAAACTAAGTTTCTTTTAAATAATTAGAGACTGTGACAAGATTCAAATGGTTTTCCTCTCGAGATACTCTCGGCATAATTCTAAGGAAGAGATGAGAGGGCTGGAAAGATCAGTAATTCAAAGGGCATAAATCATAAACCTAACATATTAATTCGTTACTCATGTGGAAACAAACATAATTACTGGAGGATGTTACAAAGAGATAGACAATGGAAAACGAACCCAACCCAATCAGTCAAAAAAGTTGGCTCCTATTTATCACAAATTGCGGTAAGCAATTCAGTAGTCACATATAAAAGTATGGAAAAACAATTTCACTTTCAATGGTACTCGTACAAACACTAAAACATAAGCGAGATTGTAGACAACGAGCTCCAAGGAAAATTATAATGAAACTAGAAGTTATTGTTCAATTTCATGAAATGTTACAACCGCCAGAGCATATCAATTCTAACCAAACCCACACAACTTAAAAGAAACCAAATATGGAAACACAAACTAATGGTGAAAACATCAATGGTCAGTAAATTTCTCAAAGCATTACAAAACCATACAAATAGAATAGCCGGAGTTTATATTATGTAGTATTAACTATTGAATATTAGCTCAAATAGTTATTTAGAGAAGGCAAATTGTTGATGTGTGATGTTGAGCATTACAATGTGAATTAAGCAACCTTAAAAGATGTTAACCAAAACGAAGTTCTTTAGGATGTACTATGACTTATCCTTTTTTGAGTTCAAAGAATATAGTATTGCAACCATCAATTCTTCAAACCTCCAACCAAGTTCTACAAAATGACCATATCATCCAAAAACTGGACAAACAATAAGAATTGCTTAGTGGCACATTTTTTTTGCAAGGATATACATTCATTGTGCCAGATATGGAAAGTGCACAATTCAACTAGACAATTCAGAAGGTTACCTTTTGTAAAACGCAGCATTGACTGTAACATCTAACATAGAGATTTATAAGATTAAGATACTAATGAACTCAAAGTAGCCAAAAAGATGCTAGTTAGTATGAAGAATAGCATATTCATAAGTTACAAGATTTTCATTATTTCTTCCATTAAAATGTAGGAGATTTTGACTACTGTAGAAAGGAGAAGCCAATAAATGAATGTGGATATAAATATATGATACAAAGTTGTTCACATAAACAGATAGCATAATTGATATTAAATCGTAATCACATTCTAGTAGTGTACCATAAATACATTAATATTGAAGTACAATTGTCCTAGACAAAATTTCAGCCACTGTGTATAATTTTGCTCACCAAAACCGCATAAATAGAAAATAGTACAACGTGAAATCATTCGCTAACTATTTGATTCATGGCTAGAAGATGTGGAACTTGGCTCATGAGCAGTTCCCTGAAAAAACAAATAAAACACTTGTTACCTTTGACATATATTGAGTCATTATATAATGTATCTGACGAAACAACATTGACTAGTTTACCGCACAACTTTCTATGAGCATAGCTGAAAGTAAAAATTATAAGTAAGAATTCTATATTTATCCAATATAAAAATAGCAATAATACTCAATTTTTTTTACTATTCTGGGATCACAATAATTTAGTGTTAAGGAGTTTGAGTAGTTTATATAAGGTCGTCGGTAGGTTTGATACTGTGTTGACACGTTAAATAAGAAAAAAAGATACCAAATACGCATTAAGGTTAATGTTCATAATTATATATTTAGAGTGCCTCTCATGATATGAGAAGATGAAGATATATAGCGTATAAGACATATATCTATGTAGCAAAGAAAGTTGTCCGAAATGTGTTGAAGCATGTACAGTTTCAATAATATACACTTTTAAAGTCAGTGCTTTTTAGTCTTAATAGCTAGCCAGTAACTTTCTTTTCAATAACTGCACAGATTTTAAAATCTATAATTGTTCGCTACCAAACTTGAGAGAGTCATTTTTATCCCACCACCGGAAATGAAAAGAAAAGAGGCAAACAGAGAACTAAAATAAAAGCATCATACTTTTGCGCCATTAGATGAAAATTCTGATCATGATCACTAACTCATTTCATCTAAGAGAAAAATGTAAGGTTACACGACAAGGAAGTCATAATTACCTCTAAATTTGGAATTTCCTAATACTAATACTATATTGATCTCCAAGATAGGTAAGGGGTTGTGTCATGTGAAGAGTGCACTAAAAATCATTGAAGGTATTGAATTTCCTTATTTTATGTTCATCCACATCTTCCAATCTTGGGAAAACAAGAAGAATCTTGAGCACAAAAGAAAGAGGTAAGAAAACAAAACTTGCCAAGATTGGATCTTCAAGCAGAACTAGTATTCCAAATATATCTGACAAGCCAGCTAAATATAGTTGGGTTAAAATTGCCCTGCATGCTGTGACTAAGTTTAATCTTCAAAAACAAAAATTTGAAAAAATTGAAAAACCGAAGCAGAAAATAGAAGCAAATAAGTTATAAACAACAAACTGAAAAGCCTGTGATAAGCATGTATGCTAATAGCAATGGCAACAAGAAATGCATAACTAATACAAATCACATTTCTGATGCAAGAATACGGGAGAAATTAAAAAAGGGACCATATATAACTGTATGAATTGATCAAGTACTAAAGCAAATAGAATCTTCCTCACACAAATGTCCCCACAATATATGACATCAACTGAAGAAAAAAAAAAAAGCAGAGACAAATCTTTGAGAACTTCTTGAAAACTGTTAAAAGTTTATTTAATCACATTGTCTAGAATGATGTTCATACTTCCGTAGGGTGGAACTAATAACATTTGCTAAATTATAACTGTTGAGGGAGACAAAGCATAGAAGCCCCTCAATAGTTAGAAGGTCCTTCAAGCAAAAGTGACCCCAATGGACTACACAGCCATATGAGCTCAGCTATCCTTCCGCTCGAACGGACTAAATTAGCATTTCACACAAATAGCAAAATAGTGACCATATAAAAAAGCAAAAATAGCTCAGCTATCCTTCAACTAAACCCTATTTGATTTGACAGACGAAGAAACGGAAATAGCAAAACAACCAGATCGATTAAACAGATGCAAACCATCACTCGCACAATCACCACACTATTTCGCACACTTCACACATACTGACTCTGAGACTCAACAATGGTGACCTGACATAGAAGGGCTTACCAGGAATGAAGGATATGTGTGAAGGAATGACCAAGAGAAGAAACACTGGCTTAAGAGTTCTAGGTCTCATGGCGCGAAAGTGAAAGAGTGGTAGAAAAATAAGTCAAGGAACAGAGAGTTTATTACTTTATTTAATTTAGTGTACTTCCCAAATTGAAATCGCCGCAAATGGAGAGAAATTACCGCCAATTGATTTTAATTTCTGGCAATGCCACAGTTGTCATTGATCCACTAATAAACGAGTTTTTCCTGGCGGTTTGACTGCGACAAATGCAATTTTTTTTGTAGTGTGGATTCATATTATGAGATTGAATTGATTGAGGAATATCTATTTTGTATATATGTTTTATGAAAATTATTTTATTAGAAATTGTCATGCAAACAATTACTTCAACCTTTATTTATATTTTTATAATGTTTGGTGAAATTATTTTATTGAAAAGTATCAAATAAATATTTATAACTACTTTATCCATGCACCAAGGGTGTGGCCCATGTTTTGCAAAGGCCATTTATTAAAGAAAATCATCAAGAAGAGAAAATTTGTGAATCTTTTATTTATATTGAACATTTTATATGTCAAGGAAAAGCTTATTAGAGTTTTAAAAATATGTAACTCTTGGATATTTTAAAATTTTAATGTTTTGGTTTAGTAGGAATATGCGTTGTACTCTTAAGGGACATTTTAATGTATTTTGGTATTTATAATATTTGTTTTTTTATCAGATTTAATATTTTTGGTTGTGCAAAATTTTTTAGATATAATTTAGAATTAAAATTTTGCTGACAATATAACATTGTTTTCCCTATTGTATTCAATATTTTTGGTTTATTGTTTTATTTATAAATTTTTCTTATCTCATATCCATGTGATTTCATGTACCCGGTGAATACATTCTCATAGATTTATTGACCAAATGTATATCCATAAAAGTATTTTAAGGAAATTGTGTGACTCATATAGGGCTTGTTGAATTATTTATATAGTCTTGGTCTAGTTGAAGTCATAGTTGAGTCATCAAAGGGATTTTTGTGATGTAATCTAACGGTTTTTTTTTTAATGTTTTAGACATATTTATTTGTTTTTTCTATATAATTTAAAATTGAAACTTTGTTGTTATTTATAACATTATTTTTTTTTAGTAGATTTAATGTTCTTGATTCATTAAATCATTTCTAAATTTTTTTATTGTATCGCCCATTGATTGTTTGATATTTTTGGAATATCGTGTTAATTTATTCTTATTTTATCTAATAATTAATTAATGCTATCTAAGTGGAGATTATTTGAATAATTAAATTTTTGTGGATTGATATTAATTAATTATTAAGCTAATTAATATATTATATTTTAAAAGAATATCAAATAATTAATTATTAGTATTTAATATTGCATAAATGATTTGGATTATGTGATTGAATAACTCATTGTAAGTTGAATTATCTATAAACTCATATTAAGAGAGGTTTTAACCCATAGCCTATTACTAAAGTTAGTTATATAATATACACTAGCCAATGTTTCATTTTTATTATATCGAACCCTTTTGTTTGCTTTAGATATTGTGGGTTATAGTCATTTTCTATTACACACATATCAATGGATCTTATTTGATCATTTTATTTCAAACTCCTAATTTTATTCTAACATCTTCTATTTTCTTTTGTGATATAATTTTATTCTAGCACCTTCTACTTTCTCTTGTTATATAACCATTTAATTTACATATATTACTAGAGATTTTAAAAGATTAAAATAGATTGGGTTTGAACATAATTTGGAATATGGTTCATTTAAGGTGTGAGACAAAAAATGACATAAGCTGACAAGTGACTAGGTTCGGGCGAGGTCTATCTTTATGTTTTTTTTATTAATTTTGTAATTATAAAAATTATTTTGAATTAATATAAATTTGTTTTCTGAAATAAAAAATAAAAAAATTAAGATTTGAAGCTAAAAAAGTAGAAGAACAAAAAATCAAGATTTAGAATTAAAAATATTTAAGATTTGAAATGAATTAATATATTTAAAATGTATTATAAATAAAAAATAAATTAAATTAAATTATAAAAAAAATTTTAAACAATAAAAATATAACTGGGTTAAATAGTGATTGAACTCGAGATCAACCTAAACAATAGTTTTACAAAATTTTATTTTGACCAAATCGAGTCACCTTTACCAACTCTTGGGGTTATTTGTTCACTTCTATATATCTTTAAGTATAAGTTTTAAAACTTAATGCATTTTCAATCGAAAAAGATTTTGTTCAGCAATTTTTTATGCATACAAATTTCACATTTTTTTTTTATGAAAGTCCTTATTACTAACATCAATATAATTTATATTATAAATATATTCTGTTCATTTATAATGCAAATGCACTACAAATCATTATTAATACTGAATTTGAACATACCTTTGCTACAACATATATAAAAACATTTACTTCCTTATTAAGCTTAATACCAGTTTGAATTTGTAAGCCTAGTATCAGTTTGAATTTGTTTTTACATAAAAGAGACAAGTAAAGACTTAAATTTTTCCTTACTTCGAACATAATATGTATTTACTAAGATTAATGTCTTTTAAAATATGAAATTCAATTCCATTTGTTTCATGACTGCATACTTTAGTCATGTTATTATTGATTATAATTATGAATATGAACAGTTGCCCCAAAATTTTTATGGTTTTTTTATGTTAAATTTAGTCATTTCACTATTCAGTGATTTTCAAGTTCTCCACAAATTAAGAAAATTTGATACTATTGGTGACTTTTTTTCAATAATATAATTTACTTAGAATTTTCAAAAAATATAGTACATCGCTTTTCTGTTTTCCTATTCTATATATATATATATATATATATATATACACTTTAGTAATTTCTCAACAATGATGTCACCTAAATGGAGAAGTTTCTTCTGATAATGATTCGGAGTTGAAGGCAGGTTCATACTTGTAATGATTCAAGAACTACCACTTGTAAATCATGAAGTTTACTAAGATTTGTATAATCGTTCATACTTGTAATAATCGTTCAATTTCTTAATCTAAGATGTGAAATGAGTTTTTATTTATACAAAGATATAGTCTTAATGACTCAATATCATATTTAAAAAATATATTTTCATTTTTAAACAATTATAACTCAAATTTTCAAACTAATTATTATCTCTAACAAAGATATAAAATGTAAAAAAAATTAAAAACATCTAAACTTAAACGTTTATTCATAAAATTAATAAAGATCATATTTTTATCAAAAAATTTAACAATAAATATGTAAGATCTATATCTAAGTTTTTTAAATATAAAATCTGATATAATATTTAAAAATAAGTTAATCAATTTTTTAAATAAATAATTTACTAAAAAAATTAATAATTTTAGAAAAACTAAATTAATTTAAAAAAATTATAATTGAGTATAATGAAAGTCTAAAATCCTATATAATATTTAAAATAAGTATTACAAGATGTGTCAATTAAATGCAATCATAGGAGGGGTATAGACTAAGTCAAAAATATCCATAAAATACTATTAAATACTTTAATAACAATAAATAATATAAGTCAAATCATTCAATAGATATTCAAATTTTTCAAAATTTAAATAAGTAAATGTTGTTTCCACTTTAGATTCTATTTCTCTAATACCAACTATCTGAAACAATCTACTACTAATAATTGAAAGGAGATCAATTCAGGAATTAACTTGAAACTAAAGAACAAAAACACATTGAAGTCTATTAAACCACTAATAAAACTAACCAAACTATTACTATTTTTCATTTTCTTCCTTTTTTTAATCTAATTTTACTATGTCATTAGTTAGTTACAACAATAGCATTTTTGAAAGTTTATTATAATCCTAGTAATGCATATTCTAGGATAGTATTGTGGCTCCACCACCAAGTAGATAAATGAGAAACTCGATAAGTTTAGCTGCGTCCATTTTCGAAGCAGCCTGGAGTACTCTTCTTCTTCTTGTCTTAGTCATTCTTAACATTGGCACCTTAGATCACCATACCATTATTGTCATTTTTGTTGGAATGAAGCATCGATCTTCCAACTAAAGATGGAGAAGCAGAAGCTATTTAAGCCTCTAGAATCTAGTGTTGGCTCTCCTTAGAATGCTGCTCAATTGTATCAAAAGCATTAGAAGAAGAATTAGCACCATTGTCATGGAGATCACCAGAAATTTTCTCTAGATTTTGAAGACTTGTAGCTGCGCTTCTTGTTGATCACTAATTGCCAATGTTGTCGTCTTTTTGTCTCCCTTTAGTTCTAGACAAATGGATTCAGTTAGAGCTAAATTCTCATCCATATTTTTAGAGTTGATGACTTCTCTCTGTATATAAGGTATTGCAAATCCAAACCTCTTCACGTTGAGAATGATGAGTTGAATTACGTAGAAGAAGAAGCTAACAAGACTCCTTTGTGTAGAAGTCTATGTGGGTGTATTTTTTCTCACCTGAGGATTAAACTTAGAATTAGATTCTTATTATTAGGTTTCTAAATTAATATATAATAAATATATAAATTTGATATTATAAAAAATATATATTTATTATAATTAAAATAATATAATAAAAATATAAAAATTTAAATATAGATTGTTCGCTTTTGAATTCCTATAACTACCGGGTTGAAACTTATTTATGTGCTGATTTAATTATTAAAAAAGTTATTAATTGAATAAAAACTATTTCATTTATTAAGTTTGACCTTGAGTTATAAACCTACAGATTTTGTTTTCTTAATATTATAATAGCTTTGTTGGCATTTATCTTTTTCCCTTATAAAACAAACATTTATCCTTTTCAATGTTCAATCTCCATCTTTCAAATCGAGGCTTTAATAAATTTATTTGCAATCTTGCTGATTTATTATAAATTGTGATGTGCTTCAAGGAAGTTCAAATTGAATAATTCTAAAACACAAATAAATGAAAAAGAAAAGATAGAATAACTAGCAATTTAGAATAATAAGTTTGCATGTCACAATAAAAAATACTAAGTTTGATTCGTTACACTTTAGAATATAAGAGAGAGTGTAATAAGAATCAGGGATAACTTTGCCACTAAATTTAGAAAATTTATATTAGAAATTCGCATATAAGAAGCTAAGCCAAATTTCATAACATTCAATGTTGCATTTCTCATTGATAAGTTTAGTATTTATAACTAATAATAACTCTCACGACATAAGTTCAAGATTCACCTAATTCTCATATAATTTGAAAAAACATATATAGAAATACACCTAACATAGACTTTCAATCCAATGTAGCTTATCTAACTTAGACTTTTAAGGAAATATACCTAATTTAGACTTTAACTAATAATCATAATACTTATTTATACTTTTTTCACATGTATGGTTGACTTTCTACAATGTATCTATTATAACACATGATCAAATTACCCCACTTGAACTTGAACTCCATATAAAAGTTAGACTTGGATCTTAAATAGTTTGATTCCATTTTAAGTTGTTAAGCAACTATGACTTGAATCTTCTTGGGTATAGAACAAGTAATTGGCCTATATGAAACTTTTTGGCTTAAGCCAACTTTTTGTTCAACTTAATGCTGATCAAATTGTATGATTTATTAGTATAATATAAATTTTAATAGAATTTATATTATTATTTATTATTAATTTATCAAAATAGTATGTTAAATTATTAATAATTAAAATATTAATGATGTATTATATTTATTAGAATGGGTTGTTCCCTCAATGTTTTTGGGAGGGAGGAGCACTGGATTAGATTTAGGCAATACTTGAGGTTTAGGACATGATCGAATAAAATGACTAAGGATAGAAGATTTTACCATGGTAAGAAATTGAATGACAAGATTACTATCACTCTATTATTTAAAAGTTTAATAAAGGAAGAAAGAACAATGTTTTTAAGACTAATTATTAATGAAATATAATGATTTACATATTACTTTTACAATATTACTCTTATAAATAAAAATTTATTATAATAAATGTTTAGCTAAAGACAATATCATAGTAATTGTATCATTAGGTCATTATATTTTATCCTTGACTTTTCAATTTTGAGAGACAACAAAAATAAAATTTTGACTGACAAAATAGGCTTTAAAGCTTTTTCTTTATTATTCTATCTCATATCAAAATAAACTTTTAGACATGTATTCATTCTAGTTTAGTTATTTCATTCATTGTCATTTACTTTTTGATTATCCATTCAAACATATCATAAAAAAATGTATAATTTAATTTGAAAATAACTCAATTATTTGCCATAGTCATAGCATGTCATGATATAATTTAAAAACTATATATTTCTCGAATACAATTTAAGACTATATGAAACAATCCACTATTACTAATTAAAAGGAGATCAACTCAAGAATTAACTTGAAACTAAAGAACAAAACACATTAAAGTTTAGCTAAACTATTACTATTTATCCTTTCCTTTTTTTTTTTTTTTTTAAATCTAATTGTATTAAATCATTAGTTAATTAAAACAAATCCCTTCACTGAAGCGACTCCCTCAACATTTTTGAAAGTTTATTATAATCCCAGTAATACATGTTCTGGGACATGATTATAGCTCCAACGCTAAGTACAACAGAGACAAGTCCTATGACCTTCATGCATCCATAGGCATGGCCTTGTGACACTTGCTGGAAAATTGCCTTGAAGTGCTTGTCTGCACCTGTCAGTAACGCATAGCGAGCCCTGTGAAGTGCCTTAACTAAGGCCTCTTCATTCTGTAATATAATAATAATTATACTAGTGAGCAATGACATTAATAGATTTTCCACTATTCATGATATAAATAACAGAATTCAATATAAAAAGCGTCCTTGACAGAGACAATGATAGAACAATTCATCAAACTAGACATGGCCACGAAATATTGACAGAAACTAAATAGAATATATCACAAGGTCCTAAGAAACTTAAAATTTAACTAGTTGACACAAATTTTGTGAGGCCCACAACAACACCATTGCAAAACACATACACCTATATACATCATAGACAAAATGAGAGCATAAATTTGTGCCACTAAGGTTCAATTTTTCCAATACAACATGCATTCCGATTAACACACAAAAAGACAGAAAAAGAAATTAGCTTACCTTCTGGTTGAAACTTATTAGATTTTCCCTCAAAAGATCAAGAGTAGGATGTCTCACAGAGTGTTCACTCCATTTATCAGTAAGCCTTGTCATAACAACCACACTTGCTTTAACATTATCCATATAAAGCATATCCTGTTTCCGTTGGAAAAGAGATTCATTATCAATGTATGTTAACAGGCAGGAAAAGAGAGTCCGTTTGGTATTTTTACTAGTTATACAGAGGAAAGTATTCCTTTTACTCCCCCAATGTTTATAGCACTCGGGGTTTTGAGTCAAACACCATAAAAAAATGTCACTTGCCTCCCTTGATAGGTCAAAATTGGCTGTAAAAGATTCATACATTAAGTTTTCACACGAAAAACACAACATTAGCTCACTTAACTCAATCCTCAACAAAAGCAAAAGAGTAAAAATAAAAAATAAAAAATTTAAAGGACAATCCACATGGACCTGACATCACCTTCTCCAGCAGCTTTGAGTGCAGAGTTTGATATCTCTTGCGCAAGTTGCTTCATTAATTTACTTCCAGCGGATCCCGCAAGGGCCATTTCTTTTAGAGTTGGATAAACAGCTTTATATCTCTCAGTTGCCTAGACAAATACAAATACAAAACCAAAAGGTAACTCTGTTATCAATTGAAGATTGCAAAGCATGTCACTGGAAAATAGACTACCTTCTATCAACCATCGACCTTGACCCGGGCTGAAGGGAGAGAGAAGGTGATTTTTAGTAGAGCATCAAGAGCTGATGGGGCACTACACGCTCTTCCTTTTCTGACAGTGCCATTCAATAAGATAGTATGAGCTTTAAGAGATGACAAAATTCTGCTTCCCAAAAAGAAAGAAGGAATTTTAGTAAAAATGAGAGAGAAAAGTAAAGAATTCAGCACTTCGAAAATTGGTATGATCTCAGGTTTCTAACCTCTCCACCAACTGTAAAATCAAATCTGTTGATTGCAAACTACAACCGGACTTGCCACTGAGCATTGGCAAAAGAAGATATACCCATAAGTATAACCCTGTAGTCGAATCTACTTCAGAGACCTATACCAAAAAAATCCAGTTATTCATATAATAAACTTATTTATATGGGAGTATAGTTGAAATTAATCACCTGAGCTATAACCCAAACAATGAGAGGGGGTGCATCCTGTCCTTGACATTGTTTACTATCCTTAATTATGCGATCGTGATATCAAGTTTTTTTCAAAGAACCACTGCTAAAGCCATAAATATGGCAACCTACAGTTGAAACAATACGACATATTCACACCAAATAATTATTTACCCAAATATTGGCATAGAGGACGAACACATCATACAAGCTTAAGGCATATGTCAAGAACAATGATAATATAATCAACTTCATTATTTGTTCAGAAAGTAATATGTGTCAAAAAGGAAGACCAGTTTATGCATCAAATAAAATTCTACCCCAACTGTTAGTCAGGCACAAAATATAGGTACTGATGATGTTCTCATAAGATGCATAGTTTTCAAATCCTGAAAACAACGTGAACAATTGGGCGAGGAAATCAGACGATCCACTCAACAAACCTCCAATCAATGACATCTCAGCATAAACACATGTGGAAACTGAAGGAGAAGATAGGTCATGATCTTAGAATCCCCAATCCAATTGTTCTAGCACTATGCATGAACTGATTCCAAGAAAACAGTACTAAGAAGAGACTATGTAAAATCTCTCTCACACACAGATAAATGCAAACACAGGCTCACACTAGGATGCAAAGTTTCTTGCAGAAACACAGGGTAGCAACAATGCAAAACACAAACCAAATGAAAGCATAGGACTATTTGGTTTGGACCATATATATAGATTAATAGTGAACAACTCAGTTGGCATGAATAACTCTAAGAATTCAGATCCTCGATCTCCCTTCATGGTCTTGTGCAGATATGCACAACTTACATCAATCAATACATGTGCTAGAAATGTAAATGTCAGGCCACTGCCATCCATCTTAACAATAGTAAGACTCTTAAATTATGACATGTCAGAAAGAAAACTCGACACATAAGGATGAACTCAAACTGCTCATATTAGTTATTATTAATTGATTTCAAAAGTTACTTGAGACTTGGATGTTGCTTGCTGTGTTCCTTTCTCAACTTCGTGATGACTGGCAAGGTCTTCAAGAATGCTATCCAGAGACCATAATACAAAGAATCCAAGTGCTTCAGGACATCGCTAGCTGATCCAGTCAGTGGATATTTTGTATATATCCTCAGATATATGTAAAAGAGGGATGTGTAAGAAGGGAACAGAACATAAGAAAAAAATAATATTAATCATGGAATACCTTAGAAAAAGAAAGGATAGTAATACGACGTCCACAAAAACAGATAGACTACTCAGAAATTTCACCCAAATACACATGATTCGGCGATGATTTTCACGGCAACTTAGAAAGATAAAATCATATCAGAGATTAACTGAGAAAAAACTTCAAGCCATTTCACTCTCGTCCAAAACACAAGCGTTTATAAATACAATACATTATTGTCATACATAATTGGCATCACGAAAAGATCGATTCTTTAAATTCTAAGCTTGTAAAACGAAGTTAAAAAGAGCGAATGACCTTTGCACTCAAAATTTAATCTACATTATGCTTAAAAATAAGCAGAAGAAACTCACTTCAACCATCTTAGCAACTTAGAAACTCACTTCAGCTTAGAAAGATAAAATCATAAAATCATATCAAAGGTTAATTGAGAAAAAACTTTTAGCCAACTTAAAATGATAAAATCATATCAGAGATTAATTGAGAAAAAGCTTTAAGCCATTTCATTAAACTCTCACCCAAATCACAAGTGTTTATAAATACAAGACGTTACCCTACATAATTCGCAATCACGAAAAGTTGGTTTCTTTAAACTCTCGAAAGTTTAAAAAAGCCGACAACTTTTGCACTCAAAATTTAATCTAAATTATAACTCACCTCAACCATCGTTGCAACTGTGGACTCTTTGAACGTCTTCAACCATGTGAATTGACCCCTACCCACTGACGAAAATGCACGACCAAAATAATCAACGAACCACGTTAGCATTATATCTTGCTGTTATTCGTACCAAACCTACACATATTTAATTCATATTTAATAACTAACCGCCCGCAGAACCGGAATCCAATTCAAGCAGATCGAAAATGGCACAAAAAATTTCGACAAAAAATGATATCGATATTCACAATAATATCAGTGAGAAACTCAGTGAGTTTAGCCGTGTCCATTTTCGAAGTAACTACAGCTACTGTTACCTTAGGCTTCTTCGTTTCCTTGACTCTCTTCACATAGCCATTCTTAACATTGGCACCATGTACCATCGCGCCATTATTGTCTTTTTTGTTGAAATGAAACATCAATCTTTCACCCACAGATGGAGATGCGGAAGCCATTTGAGCCTCTAGAATTCGGCCGTGGCTCTCTTCAGAATGCTGCTCTATCACACTGAAAGCGTTAGAGGAAGAATTAACACTATTGACATGAAGATCACCGGAATTTTTCTTTAGCAAGGCTTTAGAGACTTGCAGTTGTGTTTCTTGTTGAACACCGTTTGCCAACCATGAGTGTAGTCGTCTACCTGTCGGTTGAGTATTGGCTCAACTTCTAGCTCTAGGTGAATGAATTCGGTAAGAGCTAAACTCTCATCCATATTTTCAGAGCCGATGACTTCTTCGTGTAAGGATAAAAGCTATTGCGAGTCCGACCATATTCATGTGGAGAACCATTTTGGAGAGCGAGTCGGATTAGGCAGGAGGAAGAAGAAGCTGACAAACAGTGAATTCTTTGTGCAAAAGTTTACGCGACTGTATCTCTTTTCATGAATCCGGATCCCTCCACTATTTCCCATGACCTTAATTTCTGTATAAAATATATTTTTTAAAAATAAAAATAATTTTTTATAAATAAATATATATTCGTATTTTAAAATTTTGTTTTGTAAGAAACGATATTAAGTTAAAAAAATAAAAAATAAAATTATTTTTAACATCTCACAATTTATTTTATATATTTTAAAGTGTATTATTTTTGAACTAAATATCATTATATATAAAAAAAATAATCTAAAATTTAAAAATATATTTATTTATAAAAATAATTATTTTTTTAATTTTTAAACATATATTTTATATAAAAATTGAGAATTATTAGATCTATAATAATTATCATGCTTTAATAGAGAAAACAGTTTCTATTAAAAGGCATCCACGCGCCTCTTTTCACCCTATCTTAGAGAATAATAATCTTAGAGAATTATAATTATCTTATTATAATTTTAAAGGATTAGGGTTAGGGTTACATTTTTTTTAATTAAAATTTTAAATTAATATTTATTAAATATATATTTTGATATTATAAAAAATTATATATTTATTATATTTTAATTAAAATAATATAATACAAATATAAAAATTTACCTATAGATTTTATAACTATCATATTGGGTTGATTTATGACCCTACGGATTTTTTGTTTTTTTTAATTTCGTAATAGCTTTCTTAACATTTATCTTTTTCCCTTTCAAAAACTAACCTTTATCCTTTTCAATTTTCAATCTCCATCTTTCAATTCGAGGCTTTTAAATTAAAAAAAGAAGTTCAAAGTTTTTAAGAATGAACTTTTAATGATTTACAAATTAAATTTAACTAGAATATATCAATTATTTTCTTAATTTTATTTTTTGAAATAAAATTATTATATCATCAAACTAGTAATAATGTGTCTGAATTTTTGTTTGATAGACTTAAAAGTTTATTTGCTCATATCCAACGCCAGCTTAAACACACATTTGTCTTATATCGGAAGACTTGGAATTATGCCATTATTTTTTAAGCGAGTTAGTTGGTTTTTTTATTTTTTATTTTTTATAGAATTTAAAAAATAATGTTACTTTAAGAAATCAAGTCACCTGAGTTAATTTATATCTTTTGTTAATCTTGTGTTTATGTCACATGAGTAATTTTAGTCATTTCTATTAAAGAGACTATTTTTACTTTAAAAATTTACAAAAAGACTACATTGAAAAACTTTATGATTAAAATAGAAAGAAAATGATATAATTTATTCATAAAAGTAAATTTCTTGAGAATTATACCGTGGATAAAAATATCATATAAGTTCTCCACTTTTATATTTTGTTATAATTTAGTCCCTCGCAAATATACTATGACAAATCAATTCCTTGGAAATCATATTTTATGCAAATTAGTCCTTCATCAATATAAATGGAGGGACTAATTTTGTATAAATTTAAATTTGTGAGGAACTAATTTATTACAGTTAATTTATAAGAGACTAAAATTTTAAAAGTATAATAGAAAACTTAATACATATAAGAAAATGGAGAGCCCTGTTCTTCCAATATACACATATATATACAACAATCTATAGCCAACATATCAAAACAAAAAACTAATTGCCTATATACAAGGGGAGCTACTAAATCAAATTACAAAATTTATAACAAAAGAAGAGTTCTTGCCCTCACAACAAGGCTCACTAAACAAAACCAAGAAACACTTGCAAGCTCCTACTCTGTAGGTGGGTGTTATGGACTGGCTCTGTGATCTGAAAATTGTTAAATAGTGTGGGGTGAGTAAAAACTTAGCTAACAAATAATACTAATTATACAAATAGAAGGGGCAAATTGGCCATGGTAGAATTTTTAAAGAAATGTCATATTTTTTGCCTTAAAACTATGTATTTATCATAACTAGTATAAATTGTGTAATATGTTCAACAAACCTTAAACTTAGTAAATGTCTTGAAAATAAAATTATGAAACTAACTTTGAATAAAATATATCAGTATATAGGTAACACAGGAGTACTTCAAAACCAACTGAATGCATTGGGAACATCTTACAGAACCATCATATAATAGAAATAGAGCTAGCTATAGGTTAGTATAATAAAAACTAAGCATATATCATTCACGAGCTTTAAGCTCGAAATATTAAAAAAAAAATGGCCTTAAGCCTTAAACAAAGTATTATAATGGTGGCATCATGCCTATTCACATCAAATACATATTGTAGTGCACTATGGCTAATGTCTACTGTTGTTAGCTATAAGGTCTTATTGGGATGCATTTTCAAAAATATCTTTAACATATGTAAATTCGTAATCAAATATTGAAGCTTTAGAAAACTCATAACTAAACTTTTTCATAAAGATGTATAAGCTATCAAATTTTAGAATCCCAATACTCAGTGCATACAGAATTAACTCCATCATAATTAAAACCCAACTATCTCATGAATGTAGAAGCAAAATACTTTCCAATATAACTGACAGTCTAGAAATTAAAAAATTCATAAATTTAGAAATATTCTATCTCAGAAAGCTTAAAACTCAAGGCAATTCCAAAATACAAAATCATTAAAAGCCCTACTGTTGATGTTTCAAAGATTTGAAATTTCAGAAACTTGCCCTAAGGTGCAGAGAGAATTAAGAAATAGTCTTTTCCAAAATATAGATCGAAAAAAAGGAAATATAGTATAATTAGGATTATCTATTCATTTGGCCAGAGGCCACACAATTTACTCCCTTACCCATAGCTTATTGTGCAACTACTATAACCCTAATTACAAATGATAAACTTTTAATGTCTTATACTAAGAAACATCATAACATGCATAAATTCTAACAAATTCCCACAACGAGTTGACCTTTAAAATCCATTGTAGTACTTTATTCTTGTCCTTAAGGTCATCTGTTATTTCTCTTAATGATTTTAAATGACCATAATTAATACATATATTAACCTATACAACACAATTACTCTATGCACCTAAATAGCTTATAATTTTATCGTTTCATCCTTTCCAATAGCCAACTTAATTAATTTACACTAAATGTTCTAATGTCTTTAATAATGCTCATATGCCTAAAATTTACATAATTCCCATCAACTTCCCCTTCCATTTCTTACATTATATCCAACATAAAACATTGAAGCTTCTTATTACGAAAATAACATTAAACACACTATCTCATCATAATTATCTTAGTTGCAAATTCCAATAACATATCAATCCCCAAATTGCTCAATCATTGGCTCTTTTAATACTTAAATTATCCAATATTTCTTATTGTGTTAAAATTTGTTTCAACAATAACCAAATTAATTTATTCATTAATTATAATCACTTTTAATATGCTTTCATTCATTAGGTATCCTCTAATCAACAATTAATCTAAAAAAATTGTGAGGAAAATTCCCAAGTGACTTATCACTTCAAATAATAATTTCTAACAACCCAACTTCTTCTCCTTGAGGTCCAATTACACTAAGGAATCATGAAAACTTTATACATTATCACTTGGTACACTTCAACCTTACCAAGAAAAGATGAGTTTATAATTAAGCAATCCAATAATCTTTTAACACTTTGGTAGTGTTAGATACTTACCTAGGACCAAAACTCTTAAAAGAGTTCTTTGGATTCCCTTTAAATCAAGCTCCAATTTCAAATTCGAATTTTCAGTCACTATTCATATTACTATTCATGTTCTTCACCTAAAAGAGGGATTTTTGAATTTTAAGGCTAATTCATCAAATTGGAAGCTCAAACAAGCAAAGAACCATGCGAAATACACCTAGGAATGAAAGCCCCAATGAAATTTTAGGTTATAATACCTTAATCAAGCCAAAAATTGAATCTTTACACTACTATTCATTATTCATACAGGTTTGAACGTCTGAGAGGGAATTTGCAAATTTTGATCATAAAACTTGAAATTAGGAGTTGAAAATGGAAGAAAGAAGTGTGAACTACATGCTAGAGTAGAAGCTCAAGGCTTTGCTGGGCTGAGAGTTTTTGGTTACCTGAATTAATATAAAAGCTCTCTTAAATCTCTCATTTTTACAACTAATTATATGGTTATATTTTTTCCTTAATAGAATTTCTTCTTCCCCCTAACTTATGTAAATATTCACAATATTATCCCTCCACATTAAAAATTTTTTAAATATAAAATTTTGGAATATTACACAACCAAACTAGGAATGAAATGAATCCTTGAGACCTTCACCCTAACCAAACCTTTTAGGACTAGCCATAGACTCCAACCAAGACCACACCCTTCTTTCCCTTCAATCATTTACTTCTAAGCTTCCCATCAAATGCAAAACAGTTTATAGGATTTTTTTGTAGCCAGAAGAAGTATTCATTAAAAAACACCAATAGAAACAAAAAACAACACACAATAGAAGTGACAAACCATAAACCCTCCTGAAACACACCACAACACAAAAAAAAACAAAGAAGGCAGCAAAGGAAAAAAAAATCACATTCGAAAACAAAAAGAAAAATGAAAAACAAGCAAGCCCTCTAACCAAAAAGCCAAATAAAACTAAAACACAAGATAATAGAAAAATCACCTAACTCCAATCTTGGAAAGAGAGACAGAAACACAACCTTCAACATCTTTCTTCAGGATACAAGCCAGAGGGAATAGAGGTGAAGACATCCACCAATCCCGGCACATTCCCTTTATAGCCATCACTGTAACCTAACTAGCAGCTTCTTTCTTTCCTCTTCGAACCAAAGTGAAAGAAATTCCTAAAGAACAACAAACAAAAGTCCAAAATGTCATCCATTATAGTAGTAGAACTTCACTCACAATCACCCTTCTTGCCATCCCCCACCAAGCGAAAGAGAGAGGTACAATCCATCTCAAAATAAATACTCTCAAACTGGAATGAATAAGCGAAATTCAAGGCTTTACTAAAGGCAACTACTTCAGCCATGAAAGCCAAGCAAGCAATAATCTTTTTTGCATAACCACTCAAAACACATCTATACTTGTCCCTAAAAACCATCCTTATTCCTGCATCACCAGAAACTGGATAAAATGATCCATCAAAATTGATTTTCACCTAACCCTTCCCTGGAGGAACCTACCTCAAGTCCTTATCAAAGTCCTGAACAGAACTCCCCCTTTATGCAAACAGACCATTAAACCTTTAAAATTCCCTAACCAGAAAAGAAGAGTCATTAATACCATTCAGAGGGTCCACCTGCACCTAATTGAAATCAAACTCGCATTTCTGTTTCCAGATCACCCAACACAAATAAGCCAGTTCAGCCTTCCTAAAATCATCCATCCCTTTACAATTAGTTAGCCACCAACTACACCAGATACCAAACCTTAAAATTTTGTCCCTCTTAATCAAAATCGATAAAGGATAGCCAAGCCACTCATTAATGGCCTATGGACATAAAAGTAGAACATGTTCTGTAGTTTCTAATTCCATAATGCAAACAGGACATCTTCCAACTCTCAAACACTTCCTTTTAGCCAGATTCTCCCTTGTTGCTAAACAACCATTAACTGCCCTTTACATAAAGTGTTTCACTTTTTTAGGTACCAACAACTTCCAGATAGCTCCCCAGAGAGCATTAGGTGGACTATACAAGTAGCTTGGATTATCATTTACTACAAAATCCATCAGGCCTATAGCAACTTCTAGCCAGATCTTACACTGTAATCACGCCCATTCGTTCTCGTCCATGCTAGTTTATCTCTTATCTGTAAAATGGGAATGAGGATATTTTCAATTTTCCTAGCCTCCTCTTTAGAAATCCACTTCCTAAGCATAATAGAATCCCATCTTCCATTACTAATCAATTTAAAGACCGTCTAAACCTCCACACCTTCCCTCCCATGCACATATGTTTATCTATAGTCTTTTAATCCTAGGATCCACCTATCCTTCCAAAAATTTATAGAATATCCATCCCCTATTTGTCGACACAAACCTTTCACCAAAAGATCCCTCCCTTCAGTCAAGCTTGACCATGCCCATGAAGCTTTATAATCGCTCTTGCTTTCTTAAAAATTAGAGTTAGGAAAATACAATCCTTTTAAAATTTTTACCAATAAATCATTTGGCCTCAGTAATAGTCTCCATGTACTCTTTGCAAGCAAAGCCAAATTAAAATTCATGAAGTCTCTAAACCCTATGCCTCCATCACTCTTTCCCTACGTCATCACCTTCTAAGATTTCCGATGAATACTCCCCTTATCCTCCTTATGTCCCCACCATAATTTAGCAACTTCTCTATCAACATCGTCACATGTTCCATTAGGAATTTAAAGCAAGACATTGGAAAGACCAGGATAGAATGTTCTACTGCCTTGATCAAGATTTCTCTACCAGCATATGACAATAATCTCTGCTTCCATAAATGCTTTTTGATACTCTAAAGGATTTTGTCATAAGAAATTAAAATATACCATAAAGGGGTTTTGAGATAGGTCACAAAATTTCAAGTAACAATTTTTAAGATAAAAAAGTTTGTTCCTTGCATCATTGAAAATAATTTTAAAATTTAAGGTCATTCATAATAAATATATAAAATTTATGGTCTTTAATTGAAGCTTTTCCATTTAGTTTAATTTTCATCCAATTATGTATTATTGTTATAAATGTTACTATTGTCATTGTTGTTGCAAAACTAATAGAAATATAAGGAAAAAAAAGAGAAAAATTTATAAGGAAAATAGAAAGATAATTCTTATTTACGTAGGTATATTCTTATTATATAGCTCTATTTACAGACTTTAGTAATAGAATTAAACTCATAAGATACAAGAATAAAAGTTAATATATATAATTGTGCACTATGAATTTATTGAAAGTTATAAAGCATATGCTATTAAACATGAAAAGTTCTCTCAAAAAGTGATTCTTTCAGAGTTATAGATATCCATATGATATTTATAATATTTCCTCTTGAATGTTCGTCAATAAATAGAATACTTTGTTAAAACCTTACTTCAAATTAAGTTATTAGTAAATGACTTTTTTTATATAAAAATAAAATAAATAATATTTATATTTCACACAACCATTAAATATTTAGACAAGAAAGATAATTGATAGCAAGGCAAACAATGATCAAGATGCAACAATAAATAAAATATATAGTGATAATCATATAGGCCATGTTATGCAAGAATGGGTTTTATGGAAATAAAAATGAGAATGAAGAATGGAATAGAATGGAGTCATAAAAGCTAAAAGCATGTTTACTACATATAGGAGTGTAATGTGCTATGATCATGTGATATATATGGTATGTTGGAGTTTAGAATGCAGAGTTACGTAAAATGTCCAAAATACCCATTTTAATTTTAAAACAATCCCTAACCCTAGCAGTTGCAGGATGTCTTTAAGGTAGCTAGGGATTTTGGACTAAGTGTTTACTAAGGGTGAATATGGGTTAGGCCAAGCTAGGTTTTTAAGCGACGTGGGACCTAACCCTGCCTGCTTAGACCTAATTAGTGGCTAGCTCAGGTCTCTCACTTGTTCTTTTTTTTTTTTGTCAAATTAAAATATTAATAAAAGTGTTTTTGTTGAAGAAATTATTTTTAAAAAATAAAGATTTAAAAGGAAATATAATGGAATAGAAAAAAAATTTAAGATTTGGAATAAAAATAATTAAAAGTTTAAAAGAATTAATATTTTAAAATTTTATTATACAAAAAATTTAGTTTAAATAAAATAAAAAATAAAAACGTAATACCATGTCTGACTAGGTTTTGTCACCCCTAGACTCAAGTCAGCCCAGTCAAATATGCAAAAAAAATTTTAAGTTGGCCTAGCCCAATCAGGCCATCAGGTTGAGGCAAGTTGGTTTGGTCAACCGGGTTTATGTTCACCCTTGGCATATGCGGAGAGGATATGGGAAATAAAAGAGGTATTTTGATCTTTTATTTAATCGTTCCATAAAAAGGATCCTCATTCCATAGGTACCTTGATGGAATGATGATTCCTACATATGAGACAGTTAGATCGGTTAATGTAATGGGTTGGGCATTCTTTTTTGGCATACTAAATGTGCCAATTGAGGGAATCTCACTTTCATTCCCTTTCTATCAACTACCTTTTCTATGTACCGAATGTGTCTATAAGCTTTTGAGCATGACTTTGTTCTTTTGAAAATGCAAATATATGGAAAGAGGTTCATATGATTATTGCAATATATCTTATTTCTATATGATTATCACTATGTGTGAACACCTCGATTACGACATTATGTATCCTATTTCTATCTTTATTTTATTTTATTTTCACTAAAAATCTCTTTAAAGAGATAACACTAGCCAATAAAAAGCAAAACTCGTCAAAAATTTCTTCTGTATAGAATGTATACATCAATATTTATGGATTATACCTTTAATTTCACTATTACTTTTTATGTTAATAGAAGCTTTTATTTTTTTTATACAAGAACAAATGTTCAAATAGGGAGTCAGAAAGTGATGTATGTGTTATGAGATCTCCAAATTTTGTCAAGCTACTAAAAAAGTCTTTTCCACTGCTCCTTATGCCCTTGGTGTATTTTTCCAATGATTTAACCCCTGAACTTAGCAAGGAATTGTAGGATGTCATGTCGTATGACTTGATAAAGATGGTGTCAGGTAATTGTCCCCATAAAGTGATAGACGTTAAAATGTGGGAAGAATAGAACTTAAATTTCATGTGTTGAATTCGAGTGCCAATAGTCCTCAGCAAGTATCCAGCCTAAAACTTGGCATATAGCTATGCTTATACCCCCAATGTTTACTTTGATTCTGCTCCAACTTTCATTCCCAATCTCTAATGTGGACTTCTTCTAGTTTTAGACCTGTAATATTGCTTGACTAGAGTGGGAGTGTCTCCATCCTTTCCTGTATTATATTACTAGATTCCATCCTTGACTCGAGTAATGTAGCTTATTAATGTTGTTTCCACATTTATTGACTCTAATTAGCCTCTTTACCGATGTGTTCCAAGCTAAGTTAGCCATGTGAATGTTTCTACAGATCTCATGAATACTTCTACTTAGATTAAGGTTTAGGTTTAAGTGAAGGATTTGGTTTCAAGTGTTCTATATATAATATAACAGGAGCATTATGTGTTTGGTGGTGTATTCGCTCGTGTCTTGTAAGGCCTCAAGTGAGTTAAACCATATATGTAGCCATTATACTAAGTCTTGGGTATTCATTTGATCTACTCTTAAGCCTAGGGGACTGTCAAACCAAAGAGCCTTAGCAAAGAGAGCTTGGAGAAATATGTGGTTGATGGTCTCTGGTGCCTCTAAACAAAAAAGACAGTCAAATTAAGCTTGAATATGATGACTTCATAGAACCTTACCTATTATGATGGCCTTATTCATTAGTTTCTAAATGAAAAAAAAGGATCTTAAATGGTAGGTGTACCTTCCATAAGGAACTTCAGTTCATGAACTATGTAAGTCTATGTAGTTGCCTTGTTACCTGTTTGTAGCCCTCCCTTACTATGTATTTACCATCTTTTAAGGCTAACCAAACTAGTTGTCCCTAATATTGGTGAATGAGTACAGGAGTGACATGATTCATTGTACTTCTAAAGGGTTATAGAGAGAGTTTAAATTAGATGAATCCCACACCATATTTCCAGGGAGAAGTAGGTCATATACTTTTAAGTCAGGTGGATTAATCCCATTTCTTGTGGGGAACCATAGCCTATGTGAGATAGGGATGGATCTCTCATTTTCAACATTCCAGTGAAGGTGATAAATGATTATGTATTGGGATTTGATGATGCCTTTATGCATCTAAGAGATGTTGTTGCAAGTGCTGAGACATGCATTAGCAATGTCAAGGAATTTGCCAGCTAACATCTTGCACAAGTTTGATTTGTCTTCGTGAGTCACAATCCTTTAAGTTTGCTTTGCCAATACATACTAGTTGAATAGATAGGTGTTCTTTAGTCTTAGTCCCCCTCCCCCCCTTCATATTTAGTACATTGAAGAGCACTTTGGTTCATCATATGCATTCTTCATCCTTACTTGGAATAGCCCTAAAAGAAGTTCGCAATTTTTGAATCAATCAAGTTGCAGTATTTCTTAAGAAGGTTAATGCAAGATAGGTCATGAATGATAGAAGAGTTGATTACAGATTTGATAAGTGTTAATCTTCCTACTTGTGATAGCAAGGAAGCTTTCCAAGTATAATGATGAATTATGACTTCTCATTTTTTTCTTGACAACAAAAAATATTCGTCATGTATAAGTTTTTTCTAGTCTTTTATTTTTAAGTATAATGATGATTGTTACAATATAATTATTAAATTAATTTGCAGTCTTGTTTATTTATTACAAATTATATGATATGATATAAATTTTAATAGAGTTTATATTATTATTTATTATTAAATTTATTAAAATAATATGTTCAATTATTAATAATTAACACATTAATGATATATTATATTTATTAATGATATGAATGAGAATGGGGACGTTCCCCTTTATATTTTAAAAGATGCCGTACTTTTTTTATATAATTATGGATTAGAATTAGGTTATGTTTACAAGTTCAGGAAATGATAGAAGAGAATAATTAGTTATGGAAGGAAGTCGAAATGTAAAAAGTAGAATAACAAGAAATGTGCCACTTTGTTATTTGAAAGTTTAATAAAGAGTAAAAATATTATTATTAATGAAATACAATGAATTATATATTATATTTGTAATATTATTTTTATAAATAAATAGTTATTATAGTAAGTTTTTAATAGAGCGATCAAAGTGGGTTAGCTTAGTTCACCCGAGTTGATCCACCCAGGTTGATAAGCTCGTTTATCCACCCATAAAGAAGTGGGCTAAAAATTCTAACTTGACCCACCTAGTGGGTTAAATGTAACCTAAAAAAAATTTTGGAAACAAAAATTAAAAAAAAAATGTCATAGCTTTAACTTACCAAAAATTTAAAAAAGAAATCCCAAACAAAATAAAACCAACCATTAAGAATTCAAATACCATAAATCTAATACAACAAGCCTGTACAATCCAACATTGGAAGCTAGCAAATTACAAACATAATTTATTACTTAAATGAGATTGAATGACTAAGCATTAGTGATGATGTGTAGTGAATAGCATGTGTGTATCAATTAGGGTATTTTTTTTTTTTTTTAGGACTAAACATGCTAGGTTGTGTAAATTGGGCCAAGTAGCCTACAATGACTGTTCAAATGAGGATTGCAACGTATAACCCTACTGATTAAGTTGTCAAATGACCTCTTCAACCCAACTCACTTCTATGGTGGGTTAGACGAGTTTCACCTGACGGGTCAAACCCGTTTTGACGACTTTAGTTTTTAGCCAAATATTACAATAGTTGCATTATTGTGTCATTTTATTCCATCATTAACCCTTAATGTGGAGAAACAATGAAAATAAAATTTTAGATGGCAAGAAAAGGTTTCAAAATTCTTCATTTACCATTATATTTTATCCAAAAATAAACTTTTAAAGATATATTCATTTTAATTCAACTATTTCATTCATTGTTATTCCCTGTTGGATTATTCATCCAAATATATTCTAAACATGACTACTTGTATGTTTACTATTAAGTTTTCCAATTAGCAAGTAACAAGTTATTATTGACTAATAATAGCATAAAAAGTATATAATTTAATTTGAAAATAATTCAATTATATGCATTAATTATAAACGTGATACAATATAAAAAATAACATAGTAAAGATATACAAAATTATATATAATTTTTTTTATAATTAATGCATGTCACCTGATTTCAAATACAGTGATTTTTAAAAAAAATTCTAAAATATTTAAGTTGAATGAATTTAATAACACCGCCGTTTTAGTATTAAATATTTGCTCTATAGTATACTAGTTAAAAGATAATAATATCAAAAGTCTCATGCTTGTTATATATTAATATAAAATAATATCAAACGAGATGTTCAGAGTTGCATAAAAACAGGGAGGGGGTTTATTTACCATGTGCCCCTGTTATTGTCCAAAACAAAAAACATGTATCATTCTACGCGGGCAAAGATTTGTTGATAAAATAAGAGTTGTTGAATAAAAATATGATGCTAAATTTGTAAACAGAAATATGATCTATTTCGTTGTTTGACACGTTAAATTTATTTCTAACACGTGTCTTGGAAGACGACACATGAAGGTAGTTAAGGTATAAATCCAAAGAAAAAAATCCGACAAATTTGATAAATATTTTAATAATAATAATAATATAAGGACCATGTATATGAGGTCACCCTTCCCGTTCATTATATCAAGGAAAGGATTCATTTCCAGAAAAATTTCTGGGTAAGATTCAACATTAACAGGCAAAAGCATTTGAAAACTACCCGACAGCCATACAAATTCGAATCTGTTACAAGGCTAAATCTCGGTATATCTACCTACGGATTAGACAAGTTAACAATATTTTTTCTGATTGCAGCTCTGGAATTTTTTACAATGATGGAATCACCCTCCGATGTCACATATCCAAACGATAATTCACAGAAAGAAAAGAAAAGAAAAAACCATTTTTACATACCAATTTTCTTTACAGATATTTACTCGTTGGTTCAATTTTGATGAACAAGAGAATTCTCAAGCACCAATCTCAAGCGCCTAGCATACGCATCCAACTCCAACACCTGCTGCTTCTCCCACCGCTTTCCGAAATCCACCACATCCCCTTCTTTCGAAGAAACAGACACAGCGTGAGAAAGCATCCCCTGCAGAAGAAGACTCATCCTAGCTTCTCTCAGACACTGATCAAACACCTCCATAACGGTTTTGGCAGACACCTCGGCAAGCTTTCCATCGCCATAAACATCTTCTCTCCGTTCACCAACCTCGTGATCAACATCATCAAAATCGCCATCGACGTTGGGAGAATCACTATGCTCGTTCTGATTCGGGTTGATACTCGGAGCCCCAATCGCATCATCCTCAAGCTTGTTCTTGCTAGGATTGCTCACGAATGGGGAAATTGAAGAGGAGTCGGGGCTCCAGAGCTTCTGCGAGAGATCGTAGAGTGCCCGATCATGCGGCGACAGCATCGAGAGGTCAAGCCCGCGGGCAAGGCGAGACGAGATCACACGAAACTTCTTCCGGAGGCGACGGAGCTTCTCGGAGAGCTGAGACTTGGTGTAGGGCTGGGACATGGTGTCGGAGAAGCGGTCGTAGAAGACGTGTAAGTCTCTTGGGAAGACGAGTCCATGGGAAGCGGAGTCGAGGAGGCCCTGGAGGAACCGAATTTCATCGGGTTCCGTCCAGATTCGGTGGAATTTGAAAGGGAGGGGCGTGGGACCCTCACCGGCGGCGGCAGCGGCGGAGGACGGGTGGTCGGAGAAATGAGGGAGTTTAGGGTTAACGGGGGATTTGGGGGTGGCAAGTGGACGACGAGAGGAAGAGGAGGAGGAGGGGTGGAGGGTTTTGCGTTTGATGGGAAGCTTGGAAGCGGAGGATTCAAGGGGATGACGGGTATGGTGATGGGTGGAGTCCATGGCTATAGAAGGCGTGGTCAAGGTCTACGAGTCAAGGCTTCATTACTCCGCCTGGTTCGGTTGGGGAGGTGGACAAAGAGATAAGGGATTTGACTCTTCGTTTGGTTCTTCACAGTGACATGTTTTCTCTCACTGGGAATTAATTTGATATTTGATTTTTATTTTTAAGTAGATAAATGATTGTTGAGTTTGGATTTCTTTAGTTTTAATGGAAGAAATCTTTTTACAGAAAATTTTTTTTAAAATATATTTTTTTAAATAAAAAATAATTATTTTTATAAATAAATAAATAAATAAATATATATATATTAATATTTTAAAATTTTTTATAAAAAATAATATTTAATTAAAAAATAAAAAAATTAAAATATTTTTAACATTTTACAATTTATGTTATATATGTTAGAGTCTATTATTTTTTAATCATATATTATTCTGTATAAAAAATAATTTAAAATATTAATATATTTTTATTTATAAAATTAATTATTTTTATTTTTTAAAAAAATATTTTATAAAAATTTTAGGATCATTAGATGGACTATAATTTTTTTATAATTTTTTACTGCAGCTGGAGGTGATCCAAATCTATGATTGTTTTTTTTTTAACTGTGTACTCAAAAGTACTCTTTCCAGTCTCAACCTAAGAGTAAATATATGGAAAACAAATTGCTATTATACAAATATAGTGTCAAGTGTTTCTAGAACAAAAATAATATATAACAAATAAATAAAAAGAAAACAAAATTAAATTTCGTATACACTCTGAATTTATATGTCACACTTTTTTACTTTAAAAATATTTCACCGACATCATATTTCGGAGGAGTTTCAATTTAGTCTCGTTAATTAAAATGGTCTCTACGAAAAATGATTAGAATCGCTTAGCTGACAAACACGAGAGTACGTTAAAGAAAGATATAAATCTGCTCAAGTGTTTTGGACTCCTCAAGTAACATTATTATTTATCAATTTTGAAAAGCCATCTAACTAGCTTTAAAAATAAAGTTACACTTCTTCTAAGTTTTTAGAAATAAGACAAAAGAGTTTTGATGAGAAACAAGTATGCAAAATAGATAGCAAAATTTATATTAAAAATTAATATTTTGAAATTAAATAATTGATATATTCCAGTTTGATTTATTTTGTAGATCGTTAAAAGTTCACTCTTAAAAAGTTTTTTTTTTCTCTCTCTTTTGACATTTAAAAGCCTCGATTTGAAAGATGATAGAAGAAAATTGAAAAAAAATAAATGTTAAAAAGCTATTATAAAAGAAATTATAGCTTTAGAACTCAAGGTCAAACTTAATCTTTAAAATAACCGTGTGATACTATTTTTTTTAATTCAATCAATACTTTTTTTAATAAATACTGTAACATTAATTTTTATAATTGAATCAAAACAACACATGAATAATTTTGAACACAATCTGTAATAAGACTAGTATAGGGGTAAGAAAAAACTCTCTTTCGCAGGAGCATATCTCTATCTCTCGTGGGAGTTCTTACTAGTTTTAGTTTTAGTTTAGCATTATTTTTTATTTGCTTAGTAACGAATTTTAAGAAAGCAAGATGGACATGGATTCAGATGGTAAGACATCTAATGGAGCGCATGACGAGGAAAGTGGATAAAAGGTTGTACAGAATTAGAGCTGTAAAGCCCTTCTTCACAAAAAAAAGAAAACAATTTCAACAAAAATAATAAAAAAATTATGTGGTAGAAAACTATACAGCATACAACAGCAAGTACGCTGTACGGTATAGGATCTGAACTTCATGATGAGATTCATCCTAATCGAAATGAATTGGGTGCTTCAGGAGTTGGTGAGAAAACCCTGGTTGGGAAAATTATTACGAATAAGAAGCTTAATAAAGCCACATTACGTTCTTTAGTTTTGAAAAGTTGGAGCCCTATAGAAGAAGTTATGATATCAAATGTGGGTGCATAATTGTTTTTGTTTAACTTAAAAAATCAACAAGATTTCAACTAAATCCAACAAGACAGCCCTTGGTCCATTCTGGGAGAATTGCTCATACTCTAGCCTTAATTAGAGCTTTTATCAATCTCAAAGTTGGAATTCACTCATTCATTTTTCTGGGTTCACATTCACGGATTACCTAAGGAAGGAGTCATGAAGAATAATGTGGTCAAGATGGGAGGTTTGTTTGGAGATGTAATTGCTAATGACGACCTGATAGTTAAAGGTTTTAACGGGATCTTGAGTTATAAGACTTGCTTTGGGGAGGATTTGGATCATCTTGAAATATGAAAATTTTAGAATTATTGCTTCCAGTGTCTTTGGATCGGGCACGATGCAAGGTCATGTGCTTTAGGGTCTAAGGAGTCCTTAGGTAAAGATATGAATGTAAGAAAGGATAATGGTTCTTTGGGAGTGTCCCCTTTCAAATCAGTGGCAGGATATGGATGGCTAAGGTGTGATGGAGGCGTTAAAGAAGCAGACCATGATGACAGTTACTGGAAGTTATGAGAATTTAGTTCATAGCCCCAATTGTGAAACAATTATCTGATGAAGAGAAGTCTAACTGTCACTCTATTAGGTTGGTAAAAAATGTTTTTAGGACATATTTAGGCCTGTGATTGCCCAGTATAGTGAGTAGTATTCTCCACAAACCAATCGAAAATGGAGGAATTTAAGGGGTTCTTCATTGCAGTTTTGTGGCCCAAGTCAAGAGTGGACAGGATATTTTCCTAACTGTGTTTCTGGCTTTGAGGCAAGAGGGCTATTTAAGGAACCTAATTGCCCAAATAATGAATCAAAGCCTATTCCCACTACTTGGCCCCAATATACTGTCGAGCTCCCTTTTGATGAAGAATGTGCTGATATTGGTAAAATGTTTATCCCTGTGAACTTGTCTTTGTATGAATAAGTCTCGGTGAATGAATTGCAGAAGGTTAGTCTGAAGCGTAAATGAGTTGTGGATAAAGAACGATTAGTCTCGAAGAAGTTCAAAGCATCTGAGGTCCCCCAATCCACTAATCTTACCGTTACCTCTGATGAGGATGTTGAGCATTTGGAGATTTATAGTAGACGGTGTGTGAAGCTATGCTTACATAGAGGGAAATATCATAATGTTCTTGTGGATGTTCCTATATGCATAGGTAAGATTTAAGTTTTCATGGATGCTGCAAATTCAAGGCCATTGGATAATACTATGTCTGATCCTTCTATATTCTATGTCAATGGGGATGGTGGCTGCCCTACATCCACCCACTGGCAATGAGTTTTCTATCAAGGGCTAGGGGTTCCTTAACTGGAAAAAAGGAGTTATGCTGATGTCATAAGCCATAGTAGGTGTTTCTAATGGAAACTAGAATGAAGTATAAAAATTGAAGAAACTGTTTAATTCTGTTATTACCCATATGAGATTACTGTGGATTTGATTGGCTTAGATGGGGGTTTCTTAATATGGAGGATAAACTTTGTAGATTTAGATATGTTGTTCTTGACCAAGAATGTGGTTCATGTTACTGTGCAAAATAGATAGGAAGGTATGAATGGATTCATTACTTTTGTGTATGGTCCTCTCTCTGATGTAAGCAATTGTGATTTCTGGAACATGCTTTGAGATCTCAATCCTGGAGAAACGAATCACTGGATGGTGCTAGGTGACTTAAATGAAATTATGAGTAATTTTGATAACGATGGGGCAAGGAGTATAAGTGCTAGAATGATTGTTGATTCCAAATTTCATGAATGTTTGTGGGCTAGTGGATATAGAATTTGAAGGCACAAGATTTAGTTGGTTTAATTATAGATTTGGAACTACACATATCAAAGAATGTATAGGTCGATTTGCAAGTAATATCTCATAGAGAGTGTAATTTCTAGATATTCAAATTATGCATTTGGAACCTATTGGCTCTAACCACTCCTCATTGTTATCTATTCTTAATTATATTTTTGTGAACAAGTGATTTTAAATTTGAGCAATTATGGTAAACTCACCCTAATTTCATGGATATAATGCAAAGGAATTGGTGGACTAACTTTTTGTCAGCAAATAATGAGATTCTTAATATTCTGGGAAAATTAGACTGGGTGCAAGCAGTGTAATCTAAATGCAGTAAACTGGCTATCTTGAATAATAGGATTCTCATTGAGCAATTGTTAGATGAATTCAAAAGTTGTCATTTTGGGAATGGAATGAAGCAATAGCACAAAAAGCTGAGCATATTACTAAATAGATATAGGAGGTGTGGGATCATGGGGAGATGTATTAGGCTCAATGCTCAAGATTTCAATGGTTGTCCTATGGTGATCACAATATTAGATATTTTCATCTATCAACTATAAAGTGAAGACAACAAAATAAGGTTCTCTGTATTCAAGATGAAGGAAGTATTGGGTAAGTGCGCCTAATGACTGATGATTTCTTTATGAGGTATTTTGATGAAATTTTTAATACAGTTAGTGTTTGGAACTTTTCAAAGGTGTTATCAGTGGTTGCTTCAATTATCATAGAGGACGACAGCATAGTTTTGCTGCGTACTATTTCTACTTGTAAAATTCATATTGTTGTATCTCAGTTAGGAGGTTTTAAAGCTCTTGGTACCTTAATGGTTTCTCTGGGATGTTTTGTCAGGTAGGGGGATCAATTATGTAGAGCGGTTTAGGAATTCTTTGCTGGTGGCTGGTCGTTAATTAAGATTAATGAGATCGATATGATTTTAATTCCCAAGGTTGATAATTCGGAAGGAATGGGAAATTTTTTACCCACAAGCTTATGTAGTTTTTCATGCAAAATGATTTTATGGTAATAGCTACGATTAAAAAGTTTACTACCTTTTATGATGTCAGAGAATTAAAATGTTTTGTCCCTCGTAGGTTAATTCAAGATAATGTTCTAATAGGCCATGAAACTTTTCATTACCTAAAATAGAAAAGCAATCACCATCATCATGAATTGGCTATCAAACTAGACTTGAATAAAACATACGATAAAATTGATTAGGACTTTGCAAGGGTGGTAATCTTAAAGATGTTCTTCTTTATTTGCTAGATGAACCGAATTATGGAGTGCCTTTTGCTTTTTTCATTTTAATCTAATGGTGAAAGGATGAATGGTTTCCAAAATCTTTACACAGAGGGGTTGAGGCAAGGGGGACCCAATCTCTCCCTATTTATTTATTTTGGTTGTTGATGTTTATCCCATTTGATTAACCATGTGGCTGGAAGTGGGGAGTTACCTAGTATAAAGTTATGTAGAAGATGCTTTAGTATCTCCCATTGTTTGTTTACAGATGATTCCATATTTCTCATTCAAGCTATTAGACTTGATTGTCTAAAGATGAGACACTTCATTTATATTGGCAAACTGATGGGCAAATGGTGAATAACTCAAAGTCTTGTGTCTTTTTCTCCAAAAATGCACCACGAAATTTACGAGACACGTTATACAACATATTAGGTATCTCCAATGCTCATTCTCTAGGGAAATATTTAGGCCGTCCAATTTTATGAGAGCAATCTAAGAAGGAGGCTCTTACATTTGTTTAAGAAAGGGTTAGTTATAAAATTCAAGGTTGGAAGCAGAGTGTCCTTTCTTAAGCTAACAAAAGGTGTTAATTAAAGCAGTGGCTAATGTTATTCTTACTTACCCAAATAAAAACTCGTTGTGAGCAATTAACTACCACGATGCAAGTATATATTGTCAACAAGTAATTTAGTAGTTAAAAACCAAGTATTGCCCTCTAAAAACTCTCGTTAAGATTTTTGATAAGTACTACTTCTATTATGGTCACCTTATCCAATCTAATCTCAATATTCAAATTATACAAAAAAAAATAATAATAATGCAAAAGAAATAATGGAGTGGGACTAAAGATATTGGTATATATTAATAAGAACACCCTAGGATTATAGTCTAATTTAGCATTTCAATTACAATGTGGTTACTTTCCTAACTTGAATTCAATATTCAAGAATCTGTTGATCCCTTGTAAATTATAACACCTTAATTTAATTTCGTGTGCATTACGTACGGCTAAACAAAACTTTGCTAATCTAATAGATATATGAATATCTTAAAGGCAAATTAAGTTGATTCAAGTAATTAATTAATATTAATCAAGTTGTATTCAATTTTATGACTAAATTTGAGCTTCTTTTACATGAATCTTCAAATTCTCAAGGTAAACCAAAATTGGTGGCCAATCAATAAAGGAGCAATGAAGAATTGAATTAAATAAAATCATTCACAATGAACTTTAAGAAGGAAAATAATAACAATAATCAATTTACATGCCAAATAACCATAATTCTAGAGAAAGAAACACTTAGCCTAGCATCGTGGTAGATACAATCAAGACCAATTCAGAAGACATGGTAAATATGAAGAGTACATACGATGAAAAGAAGATAACTCCATTCTTGTTACTTTAATAAGTTTCTTTCTTGAAATATGCTTTTAATATGCCTTCATCCTAGCTCTATGTTGCCCTCTAATTAGCTTTTCTTCGTGCCTCTCTCAATCTCCAACCTTCTTCTTTGAAAATCCATTCTTTTGTTATGTAAAAGGTCCCAAGAAGTTCAATTACAAAGTTACCTTTAGCAAATTTGCATTTTGATGCCTAGGCTTCAGAAAAATTTAAAAATTATGTAATTTTGGCACCTAGGCTTCAAGTTTTTGGAGTTTGTACTGGTATGACACCTATTTCACGAGCTGAGGCCTAGGCTTTTAGTCTTTACATAAGGATCACCATAGCGACTCTAATTTGATAAGATTTAAGCATGTAAATCATTAAATTGACGCTAAACAACTCAAACAATCATAAATTTAATTTTTCAATGGTAAATTGCCTTACATAGTAGAAATAGTTAAACTATTGACCAAAATTAATAAGATTACACAATGATCAATCATAAAAATGACTTGAATAACTCTATTTCAGAGAATTATCAATGTCTTATTTTAAATTTACAAAGAAAGCTTATTACAAGTTAGATTCCCTTATAGCTAATTTTTAGTGTGGTTAACATGGATTTGAAGGAAAAATACATTAACAAAGCATGGGGAGATTCATTTATTTCAAAGAAGAGCATATGATAGGGATTTAAAAACTTCATGAGTTTCAATATTTCTATCTTGGCAAAATTGGCTTGGTAGTTGATCTCGTCTCTAGATGATTTGTGGGTTTGCATCCTTAAAGTTGTTTACTTCCTTCATTCTAAATTTTTGAAAAGTAAGAAAGGGTTTTGGAGCCTCTTGGGCATGGTCTAGTATTTTTGAAGGAAGAGAGCTCTTGAAGAAGGACTTATGTTGGCTAGTGGGCAATGGATACAATATCAATTTCTATGATGATTCTTTGATCCCTAGCCTACCAAGTATAAAGTTAACTTCTCAGCTACCTTTGGAGGATATGGGAGATTAATGACTTGTTGATGTAATTCACAATGGGCAATGGGATAGGATCTTTCTTTAGTGTAAAATTAGCTTCAATTAGATAAGATTTTAGCTATTAAGAAAATTCCTTTGTCACCTATGAATCATGATGATAACCTGGTATAGATGGGCTTAAAGATGGCATTTATACTTTTAAGAAGGGATAATATATTGTTGCTCAACAGAACATTTCTGTTCAAAATTCCCTTTCCTGTTCTTCATTCAATGTTGATATGAAATTGTAGACTGCCATTTAGAATCTTAGGATTCCTCTTAAAGTTAAGCACATTTTGCCTATCCAAGTTTTATAAAGGAGGAAGTGTCTTCCTATTCAAGCATGACCTTACTATTCTCTATATCTTAAAGCCTCGTTTGATTGTTAGGTTGAGAAAATAAATGAGCGTAGGAATAAAAATGAACTTTAATAGAATGTAATTTTATTGCCTATGTATTATGTTTGGCATAACATTGAATAAAATAGTAATGTAAAATGAAAGATTAAATCAAATGACCACCCATATTTAAGAAATTAAAAAAATTAAATGTTATTTTTAAATTTTTAAAAATAATTTTGCTTATTCTTTTCTCTCTCTTTTGTTTCTTCTTTCTTCCTTATCTCCATCTTTCTCTCATCTGCAATCTTTTGAACAAACTTTTGGGAGTATACACCATACCTTGCCTTCCCAAATCTTCAACCATATTGTGCTTCAAATAATAATAATAAAAAAATCAATAACGATCAACAATATAACAAGATCTAAAATCTTAGATAGAAAATCCAACTTTATGAAACACTCAATGGCAGAGGGAAGGGACTAGGCCCCCGCTCCATCAACTTATATGTGTGTATATATATATAAACTTATATAAATTTTTTTTAAAAAAAAAATATGTAAAAAATATAATATAATTAATAATTCACATATTAATATGATATATTGAGAAAAGTATTATTTTAATCTTCTACTTTTTCCCTTAGTGTCTATTTAGTACTCCACAAATTTGTAATGCCAAAATGTTTCTTTAGATATTTAACAATAATAAAAAAAATCATTTATTAAATCAAAGACAAATCACTCATAATCATTTTGAGATACTAATTTAATTTTTTTCTTTTTGAGTTTTTAAGGGATCATTTTGTCAATGCAAATTGGTGGAAGATCAAATTAACACCAAAGTAAAAAGTGGAGAACCAAAATGGTTTATATATATATATATATATATATATATATATATATATATATATATATATATAATATGTTATATTTTAATAATTTTGTAACTATTTGTGAATGATAAAATTTAAAAATAATATCTTACAAAAATTTCAAAACATTAAAATAAAAAAGTTTTTGTTTACACTTTTATGTTAATAGACTAAAATTAGAAAGATTAAATGTAATTATTTTTCTCATTATTTATTTTTGTTTCCTCATTCTTTCATTTTATTTAATATTCACTTTTTCTATATTTTTAAAGATATTTTTCCCTTTTATTTTTTATGTTTCCCAACTTATTCTTTGCATATGCATTATCACTAACTTTTAGTCATTTATTACTTACAGGTTTTATAAATTACCTTAGTTATTATCATTATTATTATTGTTATTGTTATTACCATTAACTATCAATTCGTTCTATTTATTTATACATAAAATTAGTTTATAACTTATCAAAAGTTAATTAATGAAATTCATCATATAAAATATGATTTATTTAAAATTTTTACTCTTTTTCATGAATATTTTATATTATTATATTGCATACAAATATAACAAGCATGTGGTCATGCCTTTTGATTTAATATGTCATTTACACGCACATTATTGTATAGAATAATTATGAAATTTTCTGTTATGTATAATATATTATAATTTATATTCTTGCCCCTTTACAGTAAAATTTCTCCTCCAGCCTTTGGAAACGCGCATGTCATTTTCGACTATTCTTCTCCTTCTCTCTATATATACATATTTGAATCTCTCTTCCCTTATATAATACTAGTCTCTGCAAATCTCTCTTCGATCCAACAAATCTCTCCATTGTTCTTCGTTCTTTGTCACTGGAATACGCTCCTTTCTGGCCAGTGTACCGGTAGGAATCATGACAGTCACCGGCAGAAACGATGGTGGAGAAAGACGCAATGAAAGCAGAGGGAAAAGCGATCAGAGACGTCCGTTTTCTTTCTCGGCGATGTTCTCTGCCTTCACTGGCAACGTTCTCTGCCTTCGCTGGCAACGTCTTTACCCCTTCTGAGGTTTAGTCACTTCTCCTCAAACTCAACATTGACTAAAGGCAAAGATAGCACAAAATTTCATTCCTCGGAGACCTGAAGATTCCCAAGCTCCAGCTAGGTTTATCACTTTCCCTCACATGAGGGAGAGTCCATTCCCTTAGGAAAAGGAATGTTGTTGATTAATGTAAACAAACATGAGAATGACCCTGAGGCCCATTCCCATTCCCTTCTCCCTTCTTCCTTCTTCAAATCCAATTAGTAAGCATGGCGTGAATCTATTAAATATCTCTTCTTGCTTTGCGATTGGGTAAGACTAGTGTGGTTTAATAGTAAATTGTCTCTAAGGTATGATGGTGGTGTTACTCGTTTTAATGCTTGACTTCTATTTTATCTGCCTGATTATGGTGTGGATGAAGAGATGAAAGCATATGTGGGAATGTTATGTTGGTATATTTGGAAAGATAGGTGCTCATGGATTTATGATCATACTTCTATTGACCTTATAAATATATAGTGCTTCGTGCTTCAAAAGCAGCTGCTGAGTTTTGGTGCCATGAATCTTCAACTTTGCCATATGATTTCGTGGGACATGATGCTACTTCCAACTGTACAAATTAGATTCCTCCTCCTCTTGCTTGCGTTAAAATCAATATTGATGGGAGTTCGAGAAGAAAAATGCAAAAGGGGGAATTGGGGTAGTATTCAAAGATTCTTATGTTAATGTGTTGGAAATATGTGGCTATTACAGTGTCTTTGTCTTAGCCTTCATGTCGATATATCAAGCTTTACTAAAAGGTTTGAAGATGGCTTTGGATTTGGATGTGGTTAATCTATAGATAGGGACAGATAAATTGATGTTCTTTCTTAATTAAGGATGATGTTTTTATGGTATCTCAGTTTCATTCTTGCAGTATTGGTTGGGTTTATCGGCTAACCAAGTACCATATCGAGTTGGAAAACAATTTGATAAGGGGTTTGCCTACCAAGGTGGGGTGTTTACCCTCCATCCTTTTTGCTTTCACTGCTGGCTCATGATGCAAGGTGGAGTAGAGAAGGAATTGAATGTGTAAGTTGTTTTATTGTTTGTGTCTTTAGTGGTGTTTATGTTTTGTTAAGTTTGTGTTCCAGTACTAGTTGTTTGCTTTTGTCTTGTGTTTATGTTGGCGTGTTTTTTTTGTGCTGTTTATCTATTTTATGGTTTTTTATTGTTTTGTGAAAGTATCTTCAGACGAACAAAAGGTTTGGAAATATCATCTTGTTAATTTAGGCATTACAAAAAAAAAAAAAAATCTTATTAATATTATGGTTTGGTCAATTCTTCACTATAATACTTAAAATAATCTCTCACTCATTAAAAAATATTACATTTAACCTCTCACTTCTTCAAAAAATACTAAATTTAATCTCTCTATCCAAATTAAAGGATTGATTTTTTTAAAAAAATGTAAGAGATAAAGTGTGACATTTTCTATTAAATATGAGACTATTTGGACATTATAATGAGTAAAGAATAATAATGGCAATATTTTTGTAAAAAAGAAACCAGAAAGTAGTTTTCTCTCTCTCTCTCTCTCTCTGTATATATATATATATATATATATATATGTAGTGTTAAAAAATTTTAATATCATGAACTTTGATTTAAAAGTTACTTGAACTAGAGAGCATTGGGCCGCTCCTAAACAGGGAAAAACATTGGGCTAGAGTGAGATTTTTAAATTGCAGACCCCTAGAGAAGCCCATTTCTTTCGCCACCTCAGTGAACGTGATATTGTCTTCTTCTTGCTCTTCTTTGGGCTACAAACACTGCAGCGAACGGTAATTCGTATTCCTCTTCCTGGCAGCATTTCTCAACGGAAAGCAACAGGCGAGGCTCAGTCTGAACTCAGCAATAGCCGAGGTATTTGGTTACTGTTTATACCTCTTCCCAGCCCCGCTGTTTCTATCTGCCTCTCTTTCTCCTTAACTCTCTCTCTCTCTCTTCCATTGGGGAACATATTCCAGCCCCCGGAATTGTATGTCTTACGGACTTTTCGAAATCAATTTCTCCTTTCTGTGCTTCAAATGGTATGTGGCGGAATCATTGATATGATATTGCAGAAAAAGCTTTAGCAAGTAGTCACTGCCATGAATCATTGGAAGTATCATGCTTTTCCTAGAAGTTCTAATTGATTCTTCCTTGGAAGCTAAAATAATGCATAGAAACGAACGAAAGAGGGAAGCTTTTATTCTGTTTTTGAACATAGAAGCATGCCTTTGCTGCACCAAATTTCTGCATCTCTGAGTTTAAAACCCTTCAAACTATCCTCCAGAATAGGTTTTTACTGTCCCCAATTGCATTTACGATTGGCCCAGCTGATTCATATAGAGACGACGTCAAAGGATGATGTTGCTGCGATGTGTAATTCATTTCGAAGAGGCTGGAATTGGGATATCATAAGCAGAAAGTTTGATTCTTTTGAGTTGAATGATCTAGTTGTGGAGAGAGTGCTGATTGAGTTGAAGGAACCCAATGATGCGAAATGTGCCTTGGGTTTCTTCCATTGGTCGACTCAGAGGAAAAATATTGAACACGGGATTCGATGTTACTGCATAGCAATCCATATTCTGGTTAGAGCTAGGTTGCTCATGGATGCTCGAGCATTACTTGAATCACTTCTGAAGAAAAATAAGGAAAGTTCTTTGAGATTTTTGGTTGTGGATTCATTACTTGGCACCTATAAGATTTCTGCTTCTCATCCCTTGGTATTTGATTTGCTAATACAGGCGTACGCAAAATTGAGAATGTCTGACATTGCTTTCGACATATGCCTCTATGTGGAAGAACATGGGTTCTCTGTCAGTCTCATAAGTTTCAATACTTTACTTTATGTTGTTCAGAAATCTGATAATTGTAGTCTAGTTTGGGATGTTTATGAGCATATGATTCAAAAGAGAACTTACCCAAACGAAGTAACTTTCAGGATCATGATTAATGCTTTATGCATGGAAGGGCAGTTGCAGAAAATTGTAAACACTTTGGATCGAATCATGGGAAAGAGGAATTCTCCTTCAGTGATAGTCAATTCTACCTTAATTTTCAGGGTTTTAGAAGGGGGAAGAATTGAAGAAAGTATGGTAATGTTGAAAAGACTGTTGCAGAAGAATATGATTGCTGACTCAATTGCTTACTCTTTAATTGTTTATGCCAAAGTGAAAATGGGAAATTTGGATTCAGCGTGGCAGGTATATGAAGAAATGGTTAAAAGAGGTTTCCAAGCAAATAGTTTTATTTATACATCATTTATAGGCGCATACTGTGAAGACAGCAGAATTGAAGAAGCAGAAACATTGATCCAAGACATGGAAAAAATGGGCTTGAGGCCATATAGTGAGACTTTTGATTATCTTATCAAGGGATGTGCTGAAACAGGACGGTTGGAGGAGTGCTTAAGTAATTATGAGAAAATGTTGGGAATTGGGCTTATTCCTAGTTGTTTGACATTTAATAAGATGGTAGAAAGGCTATGTGAAAGGGGGGACGTGAAGGAGGCCAATGCCATGCTGACAGTCCTGTTAGATAAAGGGTTCGTACCCAATGGTTTAACATACTCTCATCTGATAGAGGGTTATGCCAAAACGGATGAGATTCAGGAAGCTCTAAAGCTATATTATGAAATGGAGTACAAGTCTCTGTCTCCTGGGTTATCTGTTTTCGCATCATTGATTCTGAGCTCCTGCCGTCGTGGGAATCTGGAAGATGCAGAGAAGTATCTGAGGATAATGAAAGGTCGCCTGCTAGCCCCCAATGCAACTATATATCAGACATTAATTGCTAGCCACTTGGAGAAGGGTGATAGAGCAAGGGCTCTTCACCTTCAAAATGAAATGGCTTCTTTAGGATTGTAAGCCTTGATTTGCCTATGCGAAAAAGAAGTAAAAGTTAGCCTTTCAGAACCCATTAGGTCTTTACAGTTTCAGACTGATGTTCGTGGAAATATAGCAAATGATATTCCCTGAAAATTATCAATTTTGGCTGAGACCTCCTTTGAAACATGGAAACTGTGTTTCCACATGTCAATTTATCCCGGAAGCCCTATGTAATCCACCTCCGAATTGAGCAATTTGCTAGGGAGCATGATAAAAGGCTTTCGAAGGCTGATTAATATAGGACTGTCGAAGTGTAATCTTACGGATCCTTGGAAAGCTGACTGAAATCCAGTGATGACTGATGGTAAACGGTGCTTTGCTAGTAGCATTTTGTGGATCCCTTCAAATTTGAGGCCTTTTCTATGGAGAACTTGACCTCGTAAACGGTCAAGTTCTCCATCTTCCGATAGTCTCAGAATTTGCAACACATAATTTTAATGACTATGTATATATTGCAAAGCGTCATCGGATAATAGAGAGCTCAATGTCCTCAAAACTCAAGTTCTTTATATTTTTGCTCCGAAATTAGGAAGCCTTTGGAAAAGCAAACACTTGTTTACGAGACAGTACACAGGATCAGAATGTAAAATCTTCTATGCATAAATTATGCTGCACAACTTTAGTCAATATACTTTTGTAAAAAGGTATATTTATTCTTGGGAGAAAAAAATTCATATTTTTGTTTATTCATCCATTGGGGTTTACACTAGCATATTGTACGTTCCCTTAATTTTTGAAATTGGAATATTAATTATCATGTTTATGTTTAATTATTGAGGTATCCAACTTTGGCCATTTCTGTGTATTATTCGTGCTCTTGTACTTCCAACATTTTCAACTTGGAGGAGTTTGTGCTTCCATTATCAGATGAATCTTGAAATTCTTCACCATAATTTATTAATTAATATGATAGAAATTTATTAATTTGGCAGTGAGGAATCTCAACTTCTTGAACATAAAATTACCCACAACTATTTTAACCATAAAGGAATCAAATGCATAATTTTCACAATTAAATGGAATAAAAAGGTGTTTCGAGTTGGCATGCAAATGAATACAAAATCGTTACTGAAGTAATCTAGGGAAGAATATATACAATGTCTCAGGGAGTTAGTCTCTTCTCATATGTTGTTGATGTTTTATGATATAACGATTGGTTCTGATTAAGGAAATTCAAATAGGCATTTTGGACAGAGATAAAGGAGAATTTAAGACAAAGTGTTATGATAAATGGTATCCTTGTGGAAGGATATTACGAAATGTGTCACATTGAAATGGCACTTGAGTTAGTTGGTGATTTAGTTTCACATCGAGGAGCTTTTTTTGAGAGAAGAATCTTATAAGTTTGAGGAGTTTTATTACCTAATATGCTAGTCTTTTGGATAGGTTTTCACGAAGAGCTAGTGCTCCATCAATTTGGTATCAAAGTGGTGAGATTTAAGGGAATGACAGATTTGGAAGACGGGGTAGAAAGGCCAGAGCAAAAAATGGATACAATAAACAAAAGGATTGAAGAGATTAAGGAAATGGCTCTAGAGATGCTAGACACTCTAAAAGAAATGGCTGCAAGAGTCAAGGTTGTAAGTAAGGCTTAGCTTCTATCAATGACCAAAAAGAAACAAGAAATTGATCTGAAAGCACTACTTTCATGGGAGAGAAAGTGGATTACCAAAAAATGGAAGCAAAAGAAAGTGTGGCAAAACCTGGTTGGGACCATCCACCAAACTTGCCATTGATTTCATTAGATGATGCAACTAAATCAAAGACAATCAAAATCGGAAATAAGGGGAAGAATGAAGAGGAAGAGCTCAAGTTTGGATTACCACGCAGACCCATGACAAGTCATAACCCATGTAACAATAGGAAAGTTAGGAGGAAGGACATGTAGAGTCATTGTTATGGGGAAGAGTTGGTTGGAAGGCAAGACTTCGTATGGGCAACAAAGGAAGATGATGGCAAAGAGAAAGAAACAAATTGGGTTTTGGATTGGGTTAGGGATATGGGTTTGGGTAGAAGCTTGAAATTAAACGAGGAAGGAGAATTGTTTGGGCCTAATAGCTTTCTAAATTAGATTAGTGGGGTCTCACAAGCTCATATAACATTTATATTCACAAGCTAGAGTCACTTAATATATTGGGCCCATTTTTAAGGAATCAAGCTAATGCTATAAAAGAGCCAGGAGAACAGTATAAAAAAGGCCTTAAGTGGTATGGAATTAAGAACTAATTGTCAAAAGTCACTGAAAACCTCAACCCCAAAATCCTACACTCGGGCCAAACAAAAATCTAAGCTTGGTGGTGCAAGGAGAATCAAAGTCCCCAAAAAGCATCCCTCCATCATCGAAGAAAAGGAATGAAAATATTATAATATCCCAAATGCAATGATCGCAATAATAGGCGAGCAAAGTTTTTAGCAATTAGGTACCATTCATTCAACTTTTTCTTTCAACATATTTGAATGGCATGGCAACGCTCATTTGGTGCAAGGGCAACGAATGGCTAGGCTTTGAGGTAGGGCTGAGCATGGACCTAAGAAACCCGACCCAGTCATTTCAAGCTGGGTCAGGTTAGGTCATAAAATCAACAGGCTAGCAAGAAAGGGAGAATTCGAGCTTTAACACTAGGTTGGGCCAGGCCGAGTTACGGGTTGATCTCCTAGCCAAGATACCCAGGCCCGCCTAGTGCTAAACTTTTTTTTTTTTTTTAGCATGTATGTGTTGAAAACATAAAAGAAGGTTATAGAAATTACAAAACTCATTTCATCACATACCCTTCATTGTTTTCCTTTGAAATTTGACCCTGACCTAGCATCGTTACTGCAGCTTTGATCGTCGTCGGCAATTGTCGTACTCTACCTCGTTGTTCGTTCGTCGGCCTTCACCTACTCTGTCTATTGCTAATCTTAGGTCCTTTGCTAGCTGCTGCTTCTTTAGATTCAAGTGTTCATTCCTAACCAAGTATGGATCATTTCAGTAATTTTTTGTTTCAGCAATTACTTCATCATAATTTGTTTCTCAACTGGCAAAATCGAAGGTATCTTGTTTCCATTGTTGGTTTTATTCATATTCCTTTTTTTCTTGCATAACATCTTAATTCCTGATTTATTGATACCTGCTTTCATTATTATATTTTCTATCAAAGTGCATTAACCATAAAAATATAATTTTGACTGGTTGTGGGATAATTTGCCTTTATTTATACGTTTGATAATGTGTTAAAGGCTTATGAGCACTTGTGCTTTTCATTATTTTGGCATATGTGATTGATTGGTCTTAGAAGTTGGAAAATGGAAGGATATATCTTCAAAATAATCAACTTTAGAGGCCATTTGATATGGAGAAGTTTGAATTTTGTGGGAAAATGAAATTGGGATTATTAGTTTAGTAAGAGTATTAGTTAGCACATACTAATGTATTTATAATGAATTGGAACTAATAATGAAATTTAAAAAGAACAAAGCTAGAAGCATATTGAATTTAGAGGAGGAGGAGGGTATAAGTAGTGAAAGGAGTTTGGAGGCTTTGGGAATGGTTAGAGATTGAAATGTTCAATATAGAAGAGAGGGATGAATGTTTAAGATAAATTAGGAGTTTTATTTTTGTAAACAAATTACTTTGGACTTGAGAGCTTATGGTTGGAAAATGATTTATATAGCTTATCTGAATTAATTTTTGATTTATTGGGTTTTGTAAACTAGGAAGTAAAATTCCCAAGAGCAATAAATAATGTGTATCAGTTAAAATCCCTTCAATTATTGAATGAACTCCCACTTGGTTTTCTAGCATGCAAAGAAGTTGAGTATTTGCTTGAAGTTGATTTGTCTTTTGAATGCAATGAAATTGGTTGTCTTCCTGCCCTTTTGAAACTGCTAAAGATCCCTAAAATTGATTATCTTTTGAATGCCATGAAATTGATTGTCTTTCTGGAGGTTGGGTGGCATGATTAGGTGTCAATTAGTTAATTGTCTTGTGTGAATGTAAAGGTCAACTAGTCTGCTAATGATGGTGAAAAATATTAGATCAAGTTTATTAGTCTTCTACAAAGGAAATTGTACTTAGTAGATATTAGAAGAGGTCACTGTAAAATGGACAATAATGGACTATTAAGAGCATTGGTACTCTCTTTCTTTGTAAATTACATTAAGGTATGTAATAATTTTTTTATTTGGTATGAGATGAAAAATTGTGGAAATTATACTTTCAATTCTTTTATCACTTTACCTTTCTTTGGTAGGCTTTAAGAATGGCTAAAATCAATCTCGGGTCTTTTATGCCTTCTAAAAACAACCCTGCAATTCTTACGCCATCTAAAAACACCCATGTGCCTTCAAATGCAACCATTATTGTTGCTTCAACTGCAGCTACCAATTTAACTGTTATGGGTACAAAGAGAAAGGGCTCAACCCTCAAGTCTTCAATGTGGGAACACTTTGTAAAACTTCCATTGGAAGAGACTAATGGGGAGTTAGGGCTGTGTGCAAATATTGTGTCACTTCTTATGTGTGTGACTTAAACAAGCATGACACTAATTCCTTAAAGAAGCGCTTGCTTAGATGCCAAAAGTATCCCTATAAGGCCTAAGAAAAAAAGAAAAAGTTTATGTTGGCACTGCTTGAACCTTTAGGTGGAGCCCAACAAAAAAATCTAGTCCCTCACACCTTTAATGTAGATGAATGTTGTAAAGCTCTTGCTAAATTTGTGATTTCTGATAAGATGCCTTTTCGTGTGGTAGAAGGGTGTGGGTTTTGAAAGTATAGTAATTAGTTAAAGCCTAAATTCCAAGTTCCACCTAGATTTACGGTTGCTCGAGATTGTTATAAGATTTTTGTTAATGAATTTAATAAGGTTGAAACGCTTCTTTAGAAATCTTGTATGCACGTTTCACTCACTACAGACACTTGGACATTAATTCAAAATTTCAACTATATGTAGCACACTTTATTTATGAGAATTGGAGGTTGCAAAAGCGAATCTTGAATTTCTACATATTAAAAAATCATTGAGGAGACACAATAGGGAAGACAATTGAGAAGTGTCTACTAAGGTGGGGGATTGATAAAGTGTTCGCACTAACCGTAGACAATGCAACCTCTAATGACACTGCTATGATATACTTTAAAAAATGTTTGAAGAATTGGAATAGATTAGTGTGTGATGGAGATTTTTTGCATGTACGATGTTGTGCACACATTCTAAACTTAGTTGTCAATAATAACTTAAAGGACCTAAATGCCTTTATATTAGCTATTCACAATGCTATAAGATATGAGAGGACTTCTCCTATAAGACTTAAAAGATTCAAAGAATTTGTTGAAAAGGAAAAGATTAAGTCCAAGAGCCTTATGCGTTTGGACATTGCCACTAGGTGGAATTCTACTTACCAAATGTTGGAACATGCTCTCAAATTCTAGAAGGTGTTTAAAAGGATGAGGGATGAAGATGAATAGTATAGAACTTACTTTGTAGAAGATAGTCGTCAGTTTAGTCCTTCCCACCAATTGTAGACTAGAGTAATGCTGGTATAGTTGATGAATTCTTGTAAGTATTATATAGTGTGACCCTAAAAATTTTTGGTTCACTATATGTAACATTAAATGTGTTCTTCCATGATCTTACTCTTATTCAAGCTATGTTGCAAGCAAGCTATAATAATTCAGATCCTTTGATTAGAGAAATGGCAAGAAAAATGAAAGGTAAGTTCGATAAATATTAGGGAAAGCCAGAGAACTTAAACCCCTTGTTAGTTGCAGGAGTTGGGCTAGATCCTCAATTTAAGCTTGCCTAAGTAAATTCCAATTTTAATGACATGTATCCTGATCCCGATGTATATAAGGCTATAAAGATGAAGGTCAAAGATACCCTGTATCGTTTGTATAAACAATATTATAAGGGTGTTGCTAGTGATGTGCCTCAGCCATATGAAGATGTTGGTGGTAGTGCTAGTAGTTCTTTGGATACCTGGGGGGGGTACAAATGCCTTTGTTTAATGTTTGCAGGACCAATAGACAAATGACGAATGAGCTAAGGAGTAAAAGAAGTTTACATATGAAAACAAAGTTAGAGAAATATCTTTAGTTTGAAGTGCTTGATGTTAACATTTCTTTTGATGTTTTGGCTTGGTGGAGAGATAATTCTTCAAAATATAAAATTCTATCATCAATTGCACGTGATGTGTTAGCCGTGCCGGCCTCCACCATAGTATCTAAGTCTATTTTTAGCATAAGTGGTGATACAAACCCCAGCAAACAATGTCGTGAGACCCAATATCAATAATTTGGAATCAACTTAAGTCCCCAACAGAAAATTGAAACAAAACAAAAGAAAAGAGATTGACCTCGTAGCTATGAAGAGCTAGAAACCAATTTCATAGAGGGTTGGAGATTGCAAGAACCCTTGTAATCACCAGGGAGCCCCAAGAGAGAGTTAAGAATGAGAGATTTCTTACCAATTGTATTCTGATGCCAATAGTTCCTTCCAGTAGAAGCTAAAACCCTTTATATAAGGATTCTCATCCTAAGAAACCCTAATTCAGATGTCCCCCTTGGGCCTTCAGTAGAATGAGTCTCAGAGGCCCAAAATCTACTTAAACAACCAAAACAAAAGCCTAACATGCAACCAAATATATATCAAGTCCAAAACTATCTAAATAAGATCAAAGACACTTATTACAATAACAAATAACAAGATAGCTTAACCCAAAGTAATTAGGCCTTCATTTGGTTGGACTTGAATAATATTGATGACTTGGGTTTCTTTTTCTAAGCCCAACACTTCCAACTGGATCTCCTCCTAGGGTTGCACAAGGGCCGGGCCACTATTAGACTCGAGGCCTAGCCCGAAATTATATAAAATTGAAAAAACAAGCCCGAGCTCGGGGACCCGGTGATATTACCGGGCCTGGCCAGGTCTGCGTGTACTGTTAGTCTGAATGCTTTGTATATAAAACACAACAAAAAAAATAGAGAAAGCAGGATATGCAGTCTACTAAGCTAAGAAAGGTGGAAAACCACATATTAACCACCCACTATTACTTTCCTGTACTAGCTCTTTCAAACAATTGCAACAATGAAGTGTATTTTGTCCAGAAAGCAAATATACTCAGGATTCCCTTGTGAGTAATTCACAAGTTGCTATATCATCCATTGATGAAGCAAACCTTCTAGCACCTACGACAGGAACTATGTTGAAGATTGGCTCTGCACCACTTATGACCTTTTCAGTCATTTCAGCAAGTTCACAACGTGCATTGTTGAACATGGACATCAATTCCTCCAAAGACACCTGAAGACCTGCTGAGATGTAGAATCGCAAATTTTGCACAAGCAAGAATAAGTTAGATTGTAAGAGGATGACTAGGTTCTGAAAGAAAAGTGAGAGTAGGATAAAGTTGATCTTTCCTTGAACTAAGATCTTATCAAAATTGGTATATGAATTATGAACCTTAAAGTGTATTTTTCTCCTTTAAAATGCAACGTAATACCTACTGAAACAATGTTTGGTGTTCAAGCAATGTTCAATGTTTTGTTACAATTGAAAGTTTAGAGGAATATTTATTACACTTTAAAGCTTATGTACTAATTTTGTAACTAAGCCAAAAGCAATAAAATGTAGCTTCCCTTTCATTTATTAATTTGTTGGTGCTCCTATGCTAAATCACCTATTCCTAGGTGTGAATATTCTACTTAGTTATGTTTTCCTTTAACAGAGAACAAACTCCTAAAATTTGTTAACAAGGTTAACGATCTGAGCATGTTAAACGATTAAATTCACATTTTATGTAAACAAACATGTAAACTATCTAGATGTAGGAAAAAAATTTGTTAAGTGAAGAATACAAAAGACCTTTATACTATAAAAGTTATAATTTCTACTTGATTATCATACTATCCATATACTAATAGTCACTAACTAGTGAAGGTTTTAGGGGCAAGTATAATTTTACTAAGTAAAAAAATTGAGTGGATGTATAGAATGCACAAATTTAAAATATGATTAGTAGTCCAAGACAATGGATGAATCAAATGTTAAATGGTATGTAAAATTTAACAAGGATACTTACCATTACATCCTCCCAAGCAAAAGCATTATCTGTTATAACTTTGTCAAGTAGATAGATACAAAACTTTGAAAGTTTCAGCATATGTGCCTTTGATAGAGGAAATTGACCATCATTGACATGATCAGTTATAAGGGAATCATAACATATGTTCACAGCCAGCTCACTTGTAATAGACAATATTACGACACATAACTTTCCATGAACCATACATTTCTGAAGGCAAGAATCAACCCAATCTTCATGCTCGAGAATCCAAGAACAATTTGGGTTTATAGAAGACGTTTCACTTATAGTCTTAATTGTTGCTCCTGTGTTTTCTTCTGCATAAAGAATAGGCTTTACTTCTACGTTAGCTCTGCAAAGCCAAAGAGTAAAACCAACCAAAAAAAGGAATTTATGTGATGCGGACAACACAAGGACAGGGTTATGCAAGAATACAATGGATACTTCAATCTCCAGATTCCCATTCCTTAAAAAGGGAATTTAAATGAGACTACAGACCCAGATGATAGTTTAAGTCTCAAATTATAAAAAACCAAATAGATGTCATCCATTTCTTCTTCTTTTTTTAATCTCTTGGGCCCCCACTGCATAGATTCATTGTAGGAGGGTCAAGCCCCAATTGCCTAGCCAAGTGAAGTATACCTTCATGCAAGGTTGCCTGAAGGAAAAAGAATAAGAAATGACTGAAGTTTAACCAAAAAACATTTAAAATGTGATAATATGAATCACAAAATAAGGTATGAATGAGACATGAAAGCAAAGCCATCACTTCCCAATGTAGTTGCATTATTCAAAGAGTGGCCAGAAATTAGTCCTAACTTCCAAGTCATGTCACCCTAAACTAATCAAATATGCGAGAAAAATAATACATGTTCAAGTATTTAAAGAATAGATAAAGGTAGACCTTTATCTAATTTTAATTAAGCACAGACTCCAGCTTAAATAAAAGCATTACTCCAAATACTTAGGGGTAAACAGAAATTACTTGAAAAACCTCACATATATTTCCTTTGGACATTTCCTACACAGAGCTGCATTCTCTCATCCATCCACATGAATTGTGATGCTTCAGCAGTTTAGTCACTTGACATCAAAATAAGCTTGACACAGAATATTTGACATTCATTGACCAAAATTAAACACCCTATATAACTAAGAGCACGACTATTGACGAAACTCACTAATTGCGATTCAATTCTCCCCAAAACAGCCATAAGATCTTTCTGTAAACCTGCTCCAAAGAAATTAGCCAAACAACTTTAATTCTATAAAAGAACAAATTAAAGAGGAAGTGGAAGAGGCTATTGAAATCATTGAAAACAAAATGAAAAAGATGAAGAATTAATACCACTGTATGAATCTTGCAACCAGTAACACAAGGAGCTCTTTTTGTTGTTGTTGAAAATCAAAATTTATGTTTTAACTCATCAATTACATCAGTGATATAATCTACAGGCTTGCATGTGGCTTCATATCTTTCAAGGCAGTGATGCACTTCAATTACATTTCCTAGTTTCTCCATCACACATTTATTGTCTTGCGATCTTAAAGACTCAGTATTTGCCTTATTTTCCAAATGAAATGCCAAGGGGTGTAGAATTCCGACAGGAGCAATGGAATCTGAGTAATGCATCACATGATCACAACTTGATATTCATCAACATCAAGCATAATGTGAGCATTCTAAAATTGTCAAAATCATATTGCTGACAGAAGAAATTTGCAAAAATTAATTATCATAAATTTAAAACAAAACAAGTAATAAGATCAAATTTTTTTTATTAAAAAAAAAGTCCAGATCAAATTCTCAAAATGACTTGGATCAAATGCATTTTGAGAATGAAAGCTCCAAAGCAGCAGATTCACTACATGGACATAGACTCCATAGATGTATATTGGATTTCATTAGATAAGGCAAGAAGGTACAAGGCAACAACAGACAAAAAGCATAAGTACTTTCATTCAATCAAAAGAGTAATGATATAACTTACAAAACAAAGTGGACAATGAAGTGTTAATGTTTCATATTCCCCTCCTTCACCACAAACATTAATTCCATACAACTTGCAAAGGAACACAAAAAATAGGAGTTTGGAAATGAAAACATAAAATCACCTTAAAATGCTACTTTAAAAAAATTTAGACAAAAGAATTTTACAATTTACAAGAACTTTGACATACTTTTTCAATTTGTGCAAATATGAATTCAAGGTTGCAATATCTTTGCCCAAATGCTTTGTAGGGTCTAAACCCATGGCAACAACCTAGTAATGTATATAAAGCATTAAATTCCATAACAATAGCTATAGACCAAACATTGATGCAGTAATTAGTAAACAAAAAATAGCAGGAAATGGTTTTGCTTTCTTTTTCTTAGTAGCACATATCACTTTTATAAGTTGTTGCCTCATAATCAGAGCCAAAACCAGCATCACTTTTATGTTACTATAACCAATGTAATCGAAGGAAAAAGGCCTTCGAACTTTTATAAGTCAGAATTTCAGTATAGCTAAGTCACAACCTGAGCAGCAAAGTCTAAGTAGCCCTTCGAACTTCATAAATACCATGCAATAAAAGGAAAAATTGGAATTCATGCGATTATATGGATTCAGCTTAGAAGAGAAAATCATTGAACAAAATTAAAGAAGCATCATAGATGAAGATATACCTTTTGGAAGTGACCAACATTGTTAGTGTTGTCCACAAGATGTGCAGCCTTACAAGGTCTAAGTATGGACACCAGTGGACAATGGCATACACACAACACACACAAAGAAAACCAAGCCTTAGTTAGTGTAATGTCATTGAGTTTATGCCAAAGTGAATCCAAATGTTTAAAGGAAAATTATATCAACTTACTCTAAATTTTGCTAATACACCAACTTCATTGTCAATAAATAATGATAGGGCAAATAAAGACAGCGTAGACCAATGGGAATAACTTAAAAAGTGGCCTCACAATGTGGCCTTAGAAATTACTGACATCATACGAATAAATGTTCATAACATACATTAAGTGTTCATAAACTGGAAATAAAAAAACACTAAACTTCAATAACTGTTCATAACATCCCGTGGGTAACACTTGAATCCCCAGAAACATTTGTAGAAATCAAACAAATTGATATTAATTTGTATAACTTGACAATGAAAAGAGAACTTTAGATATTAACTCACTAAGAGCTTACTAGATGCAGCACTTTCGAATTCTTCAAACTAGTCAAAGTCACGATCATCAAAATTAGAGTCTCGAGGGGTTAGCCAATCCTAGGCACACATAAGTGCCTCAGTCATCCTGGGTGACAATGAACTCCTAAACACATCAAGCACTCGTCCACCAATGCTAAATGCTGATTCAGAAGCGACAATAGATACTGGCATGGCTAAGACATCATGTGCAAGTCGAGAGAGTACTTTATATTTTGATGAATTTTCTTTCCACCATGCCAAGATATCAAATGCAGATTCATCATCAAGTACTTTAGATTCCAGATACTTCTCTAACTCTGATTTTTGGTCTACACCAACCTTGACCCTTTTTAAAGACTTCCATTTATCCAGTGGACCATATGGGAAAAAGTCTGGGTCATCTAAACCTCTAGACTCTAAAGTGTCTGAAACCACACTTGAATCTCTAGGGGTTTCAACTGATCCTGGAACAACCGCATCAAAATATTGTTCATATAGAAAATACAAACTGTCTTTGACCCTTTTCTTCATGCTATCACATATTTCAAGATCAGGGTACATGTCTTCAAAGGTGGCATTCACATATGCAAGCTTGTACCTAAGGTCCAATACTACCCCTATTACAAGCAACATGTTAAGGTTTTCTGAGTGACCCCAATATTTTTCGTACTTACTTTTCATATTATGAGTCATTTCCCCCAATAACTAGATTCTAATGCATAGAACTTGCAAGTAACAAGGTCTGAACATATGCAATTTCATGGAAGCATGTATTTGCTGTCACATGCAATGATCCAGATAACCTCAATGTCATGTTATAAAACACCCTAAAAAACTTCACAAATGCAACTGCATTACTCTAATCTAAAGCATTAAGCGGACCTTTTCGTCGCGTGTCCTCTCTAAAGTGAACATTAAACTCCTCATCTTCGTCTTCCATTCTATCAAATACCCTATGGAACTTTACAGCATACTCCAACATTAAGTAAGTGGAGTTCCATCTGGTTGGAACATCCAAGCACACTAAACTTTTTGACTTGATTTTTTCGGTCTCCACAAAACTTTTAAATTGTTGCAATCTCGTAGGAGAAGACCTAACGTATTTCACTACATTTGGAATGGCAGCAATAGAATTGTGTAGATCCTTCAACCCATCGTTTACAACTAAATTTAAAATATAAGCACAACACCTTACATGTTAAAAATATCCCCAACATACTAACCCATTCCAACTTTTCAAACGTTTCTTTAAATAAGTCATTGTTGTGTCATTTGAGCTTACATTATCAACTGTCACTGTAAACATCTTTTCAATCCCCCACCTAAGCAAAAATTTCTCAATGGCTTTTCCTATGGTGTAACCCCTATAGTTTTCAATAGGACAAAAACTTAATATCCTTTTTTGCAACCTCCAATGCTTATCAATGAAATGAGTTGTGAGACACATATAGTTGAAGTTTTGCACTGATGTCCAACAATCAGTTGTCGAACAAACACGATTATATGAGTTCTTCAATAAAGCCTTGAGATCTTTACCTTCCTCAAGATAAATTTTGTAACAATCTTTAGCAACAGTCATTCTTGTGGGAGGAGGAAATCTAGGTTCAAATTGATTCAATTGACTTCTAAACCCATACCTCTCCATGGCTCGACATGGCACCTCGTCATGTATCACATATTTAGCCATAACTTTTCGGCATGCATCTGCATTATATGTGTGTGGGACTAATATTCTTGGCTGAGATGAACCTAGTGGGGTCAGATAGGCTAACATGGATTGGGATGTCTCGTGAGCCCTATTGGGATGCTTCTGACATCTCCTTAGGTGTTTTTGAAGGGAGTTTGTGCCATGTTTGTTAGGGTCACAAGCATACGAAGCCCCACAATAATTACAAGCAGCTCAAACCTCCCCATTGGTCTTTTATAATAGGAGCTTTGTAAAATGCTCCTATACACCCGACTTTCATGGGGGAAGTTTTCTCTTTTCACCTACCACAGTAAACCCCATAACAGATGTAGATGCAGATGTTGGAGTTATGGTATTATCATTAGGTCTTGTAGCTATCAGGTTCGGGTTGGAAGAAGGCACGTTGCTGGTTTGGGATTTGCCTTCTCCTGGGGATTGTTGACTATTAGAATCCATCTATCCAACATCAAGTAAGACAATGGAACATTTAACAGCATATTAAACTGGAATTTTGGAGCTTAAGTTTAATACTAAAGCATGTACTAGGGTTTGAAAACCAAAAGAGCCTACCATAGCAAAGAGATTAAAGAAACAAGCTAACTATATCACAACTTTGATCAATACAAAACAATAAACATGTCTTATTCCCTAAATATGGGGTAAGGTAAGGTAAAGTCAGGTAAGATTATAACAGCAAAGCAGCAATGCTTATGATTACTTCCATATAGACTAACATGAAAATTACCATCCATTATGGGGTAAGTTACAGTTTACCCCCTCATAGTTCGGCCTGAAAAAAGATCCCCTCCCTATGATTTGAAGTATCTCATTCAACTTTCTTGTATTAGCACTTAGATAACCACACAAATGTCAAAATGATAAATAATTCCATAGTTAAAAGTTTGCTTCACCTATAACTTAAACAGATCCATAGTTTATTGAAGCTATTATTAGAATTAACCTACAATTTCAAAATTGAAGCTATCCACTCACTCCGAGCAATAGCCTTAAACACAATGACAATGTATAAGCTATACAAAACAAACATTTAAGAATTATATTTTCCATCGCTTTAAGATTTTCATTATTATTTCGTATAAAAAAAATATGGATGTAAAATATCATCTGATAGTTAAGGGTAATTGAACAAACCACAAAGGTGTTGAATGTGACACTTTGAACCAAAGGGAGGTAAATTAAGTTCAGTCCAAAACACAGAGCGTAAATAATAATTTAACCTCCAAGATATAATGACCTATATTTTCAGTACATCACATTTCAGGTACAACACCATTATTCAAATGCAACAATTGAGGCTCAATTCTTAGTATTTCAAAATATGAAATGTATAACAATACAAGGTACAGTAAATGCTAATAATTCCATACCTGATCCTTTTTCTTACACTCCTTGTAAACATCAAAATGTTCTTGACACTTCCTCTTATTTGAATTTAATTTTTCTAGACCTGAAATGTAATAGAAAATTTAGACAAACTTATACTATGCTAAGAAGCAGAACACCATCATCAGTTTGCATTATTCAGTTTAGATGACCTACTTTTACTTCACAACTTAATGCATTTAATCAAGAAAAATCTATTATAGAGTTCTTCTAAATCATTTCACTAAATATTAGTCATGGATCCATGATTCCATTTAGTTGATGTGCAAGTACCTAAGCTCCAACTAAAACTAGTTGTATCTACATATTTATGTTTATCTTTTTCTCATGCTCAAATTGAAGATAAGTAAGGCCATTTTGGCATAGTGCCTAGATTGAAATTAATTACAAAAATCACATAGCGTAAACTCGGAGTTTCTTACTCCTAATGTAACAACAAGTTAGCAACATAAGTAAGGTCATTTTGGTATAGGTTAACCTCTGACATTTTTTCATTTTTTTGTTTCCTTAATATATCAAAGAAGGAAAAATGAAACACAGAATTAAAGCAAAGCTCCCATTGCTTACAATACCATATCAAAGCTATAGAGGTATGTTTTTAATCCTATACAGTTATTAGAATTTTTTTTTTTAAAGTGGACAGCTAGCATTATTATTCAAAAGAATGAAACAAAAGAAAAAGTATCATGAATGCCATAAGAATCTAAAATTTAGCCAAAGTTGGTGATGCAACATATTTTCTGTCATCTACCATACTCAACCTTCTTGGTCTCTGCACTAATTTTTTCTGTTTCTCTTACTAGTCCTTGCACCATAATTATGAAGCCACTTGGCACCCTATTTCCTGCCAGAAGCTTCTCATTCAATCTCCTAAATAATCCTTAACTAATTTGATCCCAAGATGCTTGGGACTTAAATCAGGGATAATAGAGTCAACATTGAAGCTTTGGACTATTCCCCTTACTATATAAAGAGACAACTGAGGACTCTCTGCTAAATGCCAGAGCTCGTAGTAGACTACTGAGTTCTACATAATCATTGTGGAACTATGTATACCTAATCATCCAAATTCTTGAAGCCAAAACTTTCAAAATCCTACTCATACCTTAACAACAGCAAACTTGCCTTCGTGCAACAAGCCAACGACAAACGAGCACAAAGAGACAGCAGCGACAAGTTAACAGAGAGACAGCGGCGACAAGTTCACTTCACAGAGAGACCATCTCAAACCGAAGAGGAGAGACAGAGTAACAAAGTCAGTGAGAGTCAAGAAATTGAAACCGAGACTTAGGTTAGGGTTGCGATTCTGCGAATGCGACAGGCGAGAGCGACTGAGTGTGCATGAGCGAAAGATCAGATTCAGATCAGATAGATAAATGATATACAAAATTGAAAATCAATAAAAAAAATTAAATAATATATAATTAAAATATGGCTGTTGGGTCAGGCCAAGTCCGAGTCTATGCGTTTTCGCATCAGCCCGGACCCGACCCGTTCCGATAGAATCTCATTCCTTTTTTCTTTCTCTCTTCGACCCGGAGCCTCTAGTCCCCCGACCCGGCCTTACTCGATTTAGCCGGGCGTCCAGGTTCACCAGGTTTCAAGTTTTTTGTGTAGTCTTATCTCCTCCACATGTAGACGACCCATTAAACCTTGGATGACTTCCTAAAGTTTCTTAGCTCGAGCTCTTATTATAGGACCGATTAGCAAATGAAAATCTCTGCTTTATATCTCTTCTCTATTTAATAGCTCATGTCCATGCACTTCCTCATCAAGTGGTCGTATGCTTGATACTTTTAAGAGTTCATTATCTCCTAGGATGCTTAAGGCACTAATTTGCACTCAAAATTGGCTAAATCCTACATAGTTCAACATTGAAGAATGAGATTTTAACTAATATGAGGAATTTGATACTATTTCATCTGGAGAGTTTCTCACTTTTTTTTATATGTGTCTTCCCAAAAACCTATACTGATATATCTATGTTATTCACGTTATGTTTTACATATGTATTAAGAGGTTCAAGCGGATCTGGTGGTGGAAGTGAATGTATTATCACTAAGATGAATGTTGATTGACCATGTGTTTGATTATTATGCCATTATATGTAGTTTTTCACTCATGTAAGATTAAGAGATTTAGTAGTGGTTAAACTTAGATAAATTTGGAATTCTTTTCTAATGTTCTTTGCATTTATTTTATTGACTAATTACTAATGATGGATTTTAAAGGCATGGATTATCTAATTGTCTTATATTATGAATTTTAGATGAAGAGGATATGGGTGAAACATGGATAAGTAAGGAAGTTTATATATGGTGCAGCTTAAGTAAGAAGTAAATGAAGATGAAATGTGGTTTTATGTTGTTGTAAACATTTGAATTTGTTATTATAGAGATTTTGTTTAATACATTGGTGTGGTGGATAAATGTTATTTGATCATGTACTTGAATTTTTGTTGTGTTTAATAATTATGTTGTGTTCTTGTTTGAAAAAAAAAAAAATTGCTAATTAATGTAGCACTATACTCTATTGATTATTTTATATATAGCTCTACCTTTCTTTCTCTCTCAGATTTCTTACTCCTCTCGGTTTCTTCTTTTGATAAGGAAACCATTCAAAACTAACATGCAAATTTCCTTTCTGTAAATACTGCTCATTCTTCATTTGTTTACATCTCTAGCTAGCTACTTCTCCAACATTTCCATTACTGGAAGCATATTAAAGCTTGTAGGGAAAAAGTCCTATTGCTCTCAGGTCAGTTTCACAATATATATATATATATATATATATATATATGCCTCTCTCTCTCGCTCGTCACATTTATGACTTCAAAGAAGGAAAGAAAGAATCATTTTTATGTGATACTCATTGCACTATTATTGCATCCATTCAGAGTGTCATGTGTTGTTGATGAAAAGATAACCATAAGTTGATGGGAAGAAGTGCCGAAAGTTCACATCTCCGAGGTAACATATACAACAATTGACTTATTTATTTTAGTGGATTTCTGAATTTCAAGGAAATTGATTAATACTAACATGTAAATTGAAATTAAAAAGGGTATGAAGATGAAACATAAAAGATCATTCTTATTTATTTTAGTGGGATTTCTCACAATGAAAAGACCAACTAATTATTGTATGATTAATTACGTTATTGTATGATTATATACTAATGTTATATAAATGTCAGATGTCCCTTTGCTTTTCCTTTCTGTTTTTTTTTTGTTTTTTGTTTTTTGTTTTTTTTGATCGGTCCCATTGGGGAATAGATGCTTTTTATGATTTAAAAAAAATATGAGGAGATGCTTTCTATCAAGCTTGGAAGACTTTTTGTCTGGCCTGGCACGATGAATTCCAAGTCTGTCCTAGGTGGGGGTGGGTTTAGGGCCAATAAAACAAACCTGAGGTTTATACCAAGCCAAGCCTCAGGTCAGTGACATACTCAGCCTAGCGCAGCCTATGTTCAGCCCTACTTTTAGGTGTTGCTATTGCAGTGGGGAAAAAATTGGTGAATACCATGGCAATGGGAATCACAGATATCAGCTTCTGTTAAGGATTATGGAAGAAGACGACATTGAAGTGGTCGCATGTGAAGTGAAGCAAATTATTGGTGGATTTGTGGGAAAGGAGACAAGGTTTTTTATTTGTTGCAACTGTTATCTCATTAGTTTTGGTATCAATCTCTTCACCTGTTGTGGAATTCTTCCAAAAGGTAGTGGGTAATAGAGCAATGAAACTAATAAATGGATCGGGTAATCCAACAATCACAATTAGTGAAGCAAGAAGAAATCAAGTAGCTCCAAATGAATGGCAATCAAGTGCATCAGGAAACATTTAGATACGCCTTGAAACATCAATGGGTTCTATATATAAAATGTCAAACAAAGCTAGGCAAGCAAAAACTACATTTCTGGAAGGCATGGTTGAGCATATAATATCAACACTAAAGATCTTTAAATCTGAGCAAGCATTGATGGTGATGGCTTTAAAGGGTACCTTTAATGTAGCATCATCAATCAGTTACACTCTTAGGGCATGTTAGTTACACTTAAATAGAATGGGAGGGAATGGGAGAAGGTTAGGGAATATATCGTAAGTGTGTTTAGTAAACACTAGGGGATGGGAAAGTTCATTCGCTAATGAGGCTCCATTCCCATAAACTTTGGAATGGAGATTCCTCTCCTCAGCTGAAGGAATTAAGATCATTCTTGGGAGAGAGTCATTATCTAACAATTTTGCCCTTGTCACTACATTGAATTGCTTGTCAAAGGTCAAAATGAGAAGATGTTGTTACAGCTCCACCTTTGATGATAAGGCTCCCCATGCGCTGTATCTCCGGGCTTCTCCGATGAGTGCATCTCTAGCAACCTTCATGCTTGACATCTTACATATCCCTTTTGGGTCTGCTATGTATCATCCTCCCTCGCCCGTGAGCCCATTCAGATCTCGTTGCTGGGAAGTGTTTCCCTACACCAGATCTTTTCAACGTGAAGGAGTGGAACCTTGCCAGAAAGCATCAACCTCTGCTAGAAAACATCGTGGAAGCTCTGGCGAAGTCTGAACAGCGTTGGGAAGAGAAGCTTCTGTCGATCCAGCGGAATCGAGCACCATGGTCCTATTAATCCTCCGCCACTTGTGTGCCTTGCGCTATGAATTCAGTCGTCATCGTTTGAGTCTGGCCGCATACAACTGTGGTTGTTCGAGTCTTGCCTTCATCGTGGGAGCTCCTGCGAAGTCTGTATCTGGCGTTGCACGGTGAGATTGCACATAGTAGGAGATGAAGGGAGAGCGGGTTTTCTCCAATAGAAAAAAATAATAAATTAATAATAAAATATAATATTTTATTAATATTAAATTAATAAAAATATTTTTTTTATTCATAAACAGTAACTGAAGAATGGAGAGGATCCACAGGAGAGATGAAGGGGCCATTTTCTAGTATAAAATATTATTTTTATTTTTTATAATTAAGGATATTTTAGTCTTTGTCTATCTTGTCCAAAAAAAAAAACCTATCATTCTCATTCCTTTCCATATCATACTAAACATGATTTTAGGTCACATAATTTCATTTCATTACTATTTATTCTCATTCCCATTCTCATAAAAATCACTCTATCATACCAAATGGTCCCTTAAGCAACGAATGGGGAATGAGAGTAAGCTAACAACAACAACAACTGCTGAGCAATTTCAAGCACATTGAGTGCTTGACCAAAACAGTTGAACATTGTAGACCTTCTTGGCAGACTAATTGGCCAACTCCATGAAGGGTAACCAAATAAAGGATCTTGTGGAGTTAGACCCTTCTAGTAAAACAATGCTGAGTCCTTTGGGGGAGATTAGAGCTAATTGGGGACAACTTAGCTTGAAGATTGAAGTTAGGGAGGAAACAATTTGCTCCAAGAGTGATTCCTCATTGTTTGAAACCAAAGTACTATTAAAATTAATTATATATTATGTGACTGATAATGAATAGGGACTCTTAGTAGAGATTGAAGAATTGTCCATCTTTCATACACAAGAACCCAAGTACCTTGTTGAAATAAAGAAGTTGCTTCAAGTTAGGGTGGGCGATGTTGGCTTCAGTTACTGGCGAAAGCAAGAATCAGGCATTGTTGGGAAGAAGTTACCTGTTCCCACTTTTAACTCTCACCTTGAGGGCAAGTTGAAGCTTCGAGGTCTGGACATTGATGGGCTCGTGACCTATAACCAAAAAAAGAAAGTAGATAAGGGATGTATTAGGCTTGAGGGAAGTGATCCATCAGTTATTCTAGAAGAACCATGCCACTAACTAATCACATGCGTCAGGGAGTGGTAGAGAGAGAGTGAGTATATTATATATAGGCTAGAAGGAGCAGAGAGGAGGGGCGGGCAAGAATTAGTGGAGGCTTGGGAGAGTCTCTAATCTCTCAAATACCAAAGAAGTTCTTTGTTATTTTCTATATCCTTATTACTTGTATATCTGCACTTGTTGTTAATTTTGCCATGGTTCCACAAATCTGAGTAGGATTACTGCAACTTATATGCATAAATAATTAAAGTGAACTATCTTTTCTTGAATCATTTGGCTAAGCTCTATAAATTTTTAATAGAGAGGTAGAACTCCTTAACCTGATAAGGCTCTCCTTCCAAGGAAATCTCCTTGATATGAGACTTCATCATAACACTACCCCTAAAGAGCCGATGTTCTGGCGGTTATACTCTACGACACTTCACTCGGCAATACTTCACTTAAGGTTGCTTCACTCTACCATGGTTAGCCAATCCACTGGTCAACCCTTTCATTGGTCAGAATCCTCTGCTGGCAGTCTTTTCCCTGATATCAACCACAAGCTCTAATGCCATTTAATGGAGCACAAACTCTTGGAGGGAACCCACCTAAAATATTAGCCTATTAGGTAGTAGAAGTTCTAACTTATAAGCCCTTTTTCTCAAGGAAACCTCTTCGAAATGGGAATCCATCAGTTGGTCATATGACCAAAGACTGAATTGCTCTAAATGCAATTATGCATAGAAAATTAGGTGTAGTTTCCAAGATCAACCTTTTCAATAAAAGAATAATGGGAGAAATTACTATAATTATATGAAATCTTAAACTAATTTTGATTATTACAAAACTAAATTGAAATTAAGAAGATAAACATTAGGTGTGTATTCTTCACTGTTTATTACTGTAGTAATTACTATAATTATTTTTTTAGGGAACTAAAACTAAAATCTTATTGCATTTGGACTAAAAAGGGAACAATTTTAAGTTTAGACCTACTGCAGATCTAAAAACATTGTAATTATAGTGCAAGTTGAATCAAGTGGAAATGTCATTTGCACAAAAAGGCCAAGATGTTCACGTTAGTTGTCAAATAGTAGCATAAGACAGTTTGTTGTTCCCATTAACTAGAGTCTTGAAAATCTTTAGTTGTAGAAAAGTAAAGATAAAACAAGTTTGGATTTTTTACAGTTCCTTGAAAAAACTGCTTAGAGTTGGATCACGCAGTTTTTAAGATCTTTATTATTAGATTAAAATTTTATATTGCGTGCAGTCACTAAATTTAAATTGAATTGTCAAATTGTACAGTTCTTTCAATATTAATTGTTAGATTCATACATTTTCTAACTAAATGTAGTACATTTAGACTCAGATAAAACTCAATAGAATTTTCCACCATTATTAGAACATATCAGACTAAATTCAAATTTGTTGTTAGATTTATGAAACTATCTGACATTAGATCCAAGCTAGGGTACATTGGGAAGATTCATATAATGACCAAATTGAAGAACAAATGGACCATAGGATCAACGACTGAAAATATTTATTAGTAATAACATACTTAATAGATAAAGTGGTGTGCTAATTCAATCAAATCATTACAATGAATAATGTTAATCCAATCAAATTATGTGAGTTCCCTTTTTGTCATTATTTGATTGGATTAACATACAATTCCATATGCCATATGAGGATATTATTACTGGCCCATATTCTCTCCATCAACGAAGCCTCTGCTGCAACTGAGCCTAAAATCCAAACCTGTTTCAGATTCAGCATAAACCACTACAGGTTACTTCCTGTCATCATTGCATATTCAAACGGTTAACTGGGGTCCTTTCTATACAAAGACATCAATATCAAATGCAAGGTCTGAAGAAAAGTAAGGATATTTGAATTACGCTTTGATGTCTTCAATAAAAACAAAATCATTTAAGCGACTGTGAGAGCACTCAAATATTGTATCTTGTATCTCCAAACGCTTCTATTATTTGTTGTAAATCTCCACTAGAGGGTCATTCTATGGAGTTGTGGGGAGAACAAGGAAATTCTTCAGTATTTTTGAGTAAGTTTTAGTAGAGTTGAAATATAGTGTTTTAATCAGTACGTGTAAAAGCCATCTTCCTGTAATTTTTGGTTCTAAGTTGAAGTTAAAGAAAATTCCCCGTCAACAAAGGCACTGAACATAGGACACATTATCTAAACCAGAATTAATCTGCCCATCAGAATTCTTTCTTCCTTTTGTCTACTTACTAGGTTGCTTACCAGTCTGATTGTTGTTTAGGCTTGTTCTGTGTGTTTGAATTGTGTGTTGCACAAATCTTAGATGGCTGATTAGACACTTTGAAAGTGGATTTGGGATATATCTATTACTGCATTAATTGTTTGAAACCACAAGTGGAAGTAACTCTAATAGTGACCTACTTATATTGGACCACGATTTTTATAAATTTCATGTAACAAGATAATAACGGGACATTTATATTATCTGTTCATAGTTCATAGGGATAATTATATTTTATAGTTGTACTTTTTATCAAGTTTAAAAAAAAAAAAAAAAGTCTACATCACATAATTTAATTTTTTTAAAAATTATATTTTATTTATTTACTAGAGAATTTGATGATAAAAACTTATTCCTTTTTCATAACCCAATAATAAAAACATAATTGGAGCATGTATATATTCAATTATAGAATATGATATATGAACAGAAAATATAAGGAGATTAAATTAATCGATAATCTGACCTGATGAAGACGACATAATTCCTATGTGCACTGGTTGAGTCAGAATATTTCAACCCTCAATACCCAAAAGTGACTCAGAGTATTTGATGGCTAGAGAGAGAATGATCTTGAAATTAGTGTGTCGAATTAAGGCTTCAGTGTGCTATTTATAGAGTTTTATTTTAATAATATAATAATTAATATTATTAAAATAAAATCCTTCAAAATCTTTAAAATGATTTCTTTTTTTTAATTAATAAAAAATCAGCTCATTAAATCTCTCTCTAGGTAGTAGTCTCAGATTACGTACTAATGCTCTTGGGCTATGGGTTGGGTTTCTGCCTAGTGGGTTTGTGAATAATCGAACTCATAACCGATTATCTACAAATAAAATAAAACTCAGTCCATTCATAGTTTTCAAATTATAATATCAATTGCCTAATCAATAATAACAAGATATTAATCTCATAGAATAATCAATGTTTATCCATAAAATATTAAAATTATTTTAACAATCTCCCACTTGGATAGCATTAATTAATTTATTAGATCAATAAACGAATACATAATCAGGCAATTAATGTTCACATAAACACATGGATGTGTGTGTATTTATAAACCATACAAAATTCAGAAATGGAACTGTACACAAATATCACTGAATCCGATAGGGAAACAAGTGATATTAACATTGTCATATATTAGTTTCAATATCTGAATAGAATGGAATACAAAATGACATTTGAAACATCATATTATAATGCAAAAGTCCCCTTATGACTCAACTCATAAATTTGTGTCAAATTGCACCATAAAAGCCTCTTGAAGACTCAACTCATACTCTCACTAGACCAAGGCTACATAAAAAATTCAACAAGACCCATATGAGTTATACAATTTGAATTACTCTTACGGGTAGGCATTAGTCAATAGATCCATCATCATGCGTTCACTGCAAATGTGAACCATGCGAGTCTGAGATAATGAAAATTCAGAAATGAAATCATAGATCAAGGATATTGAATCCAATAAGGAAAACATTGTTATAAATGCCAACAAAATTTCAATTCTGAATTATATGTAAAATTTTGGCATAACCAAAACATTGAATCGGATAGGAAAACAAATGTTATGAGTGCCAAAATATGCCAAAGTGTTCCTTAAGAACACGACTCAGACTCTCACCAAAACAACACATTAAAATTCGAATATACCCAAGAGTCATATATTTTCAAAACTTCAATGGGTTTGTATTGGTAAATGGATCACCCAAAATGAGTATGAGATGCATAGATTTTCTGTCCAACAAACAGAAATTGAGTATCAAAATTTGATGCAACTGAAATTCCTGTAACTTTGAGAGAAGCGTATAATAGAGTTATGTCGCAACAAAATGGTCAAGACTTAAAATATACACATAACAAAAATTGATTTCCTTGACCATATTCCTTAACGAGTGACCATCACAAAACTAGTGACATACTCTTCACTTATATATATATATGTGTGTGTGTGTGTGTGTGTGTGTGTGTGTGTGTGTGTGTGTAAGGCAGTTGTAAATGGTTTAGGACATAACTGTCTCTGTAGCTTTCTAATGATCATGCCCATAATTACTTAAATATATCTACCAAGCACACCAACAAGGAAAAACAATGTTCAAATGTGTGCACACTTAAGCCTATAATTATGTCCCAAACACATAATTATATATATAACAAAGTTTCCATAACAAGACTCAGCTTCAGCAACTATGTAACAAAATACTCATCATATCCTGCCTAAAGGCTTGGACTATGATAGATCTAGAAAACTCATACATACCAGGGAAGCTCATTATTGAGATAACCGACACAAAATGCACCCATAATCTCTATATCGATAGGATATGAGAAACTATGAATACATCAATAAGCAAATCGCTGCTAACAAGCCACAAACAGGCCTTATTCACAAAATTATATTGACAATGTTACACTGATAGGGCATGTCCATTGTCAACATAATATTTACATACACTCTCTCTAGTGGACTTATCACAATATTCAAACTCATCCCTAATAATGGTAATTAAATTATTCAAAAAAATGTAAGAAATTAAATGACAAATACAGTATTAATTTATAAAAGACATATCATCATGATTGAGCTCATAATAGGCGAGCACACAATCAATAGGTGTATGTGAACCGAAGTCATTACAATTTCTACACACAACATATTCCCTTTTAACGCATGTGCTTAAATTAGGAATAAAAACTAATAATTAACGCAAAGAAATTGATTATAATTTATTTACACATAATCAGGGAAAGTGAACTGAACATATTGTTCCGTATTATTTATAGTCTTTACATAAAATTTTTTAGGTCAAAATACCTTATCTACACATTATTTTAAGGCCCTTAATTTTTAAAAAATTTCAAAACTCCTATTTCCAAGGCTAAAAAATTATGAAAAAATCACCATAATTTAAATTAGGGCGAGTGGAGCTAATTTCAAAAATTTGAAGTTCATCTAACTGGTGGTGTGGCCGCACGCACTGGCAGTGCATGTGGGCCTTGTCCACGCGCACCTTCTTCAACCTTTGACCCACCAGTACCCGAACGTTGACTTGCCGATTTTTTGCTCCTCAAACTTCGAAACTGGGATCGTTTTAATCATCGTGTCACGATCTTTAAGACCCTTATATCGGTTTCACATCAATCTCTTCCATTTAAGCTATATTTGAATTTGAACTTCGAAACTTTCTGGTGGTTTCAATCTTTTTCGTTTCAAAATTAGTTCGTTGGTTCAAGATGGGGCACACCGGTAACCCAAGTTGACAGCCGTGATTGTCTCTATTCAAATCGACGGCAACCACAACTACTTCGAATGGTGACAGAAAAAGAAAATTTCATGCCGGAAGGTGAGTTTCTTGCTGGTAATAGTGACCGAGAAAGGTGATGATCATTACAAAAAAAAGGAATAAAATTTTATAATTCATAAAATGACTCGAATGAAGATGAGATCCAGAGAAAAGGATTAAAAGATTCTTTTTCTTATAATGTACAAGAAAATTCACTCATCAAAATTTTTATCCTAAGCTTGTTATGACTTACACAATATTTCGCCAAATATTTCAAAATATTTACCTAGCCTCATTCTTCTCTAATTCTACCATTCTTAGACCTTGAATGGGTTCATAAAAGGTCATAGTAACAAAATTTCTAGATAAATGATTATAAGCTAACAAGGGATTACCATAAAGATCATTTAAGAAAAAGAAGGAAAAGAGAAGAAGAGAAACTAGAATATACTAAATCATGTTATGAAGACGAGATTAGAGAAAGAAAATGTTAAAAATTTCATAGTCCATCAAACCACGCTCTGATACCATTTGAAAACATGATTAGAGCATGTATATTCAATTACAGAATATACATGAATAAAAAATAAAGGGAGATTAAGTTAATCAATGATCTGACCTAACGAAAACGACATAATTCCTATGTGCACTAGTTGAGTCATAATATTTCAACCCCTAATACCCAAGAGTGTCTCAGAGTATTTAACAGCTAAAAAGAGAATGATCTTGAAATTAGTGTGTCAAATTAGGGCTTTAGTGTGCTATTTATATAATTTTATTTTAATAATGTAATAATTAATATTATTAAAATAAAATCCTTCAAAATCTTTTAAAATGATTTCTTTTTTTAAATTAATAAAAAATAGCCCATTAAATCTCTCTCTGGGTAACAGTCTCAAATTAGTAATATGACGGGATGATTATTAATACTATTGGGCTGTGAGTTGGGTTTCTGTCCAGTGGGTTTGTGGATAATCGAACCCATTACCGATTATCCACAAATAAAATAAAACTCAATTCATTTATAGTTTATAAATTATAATACCAATTGTCTAATCAATAATAACAAAATATTAATCTAATAGAATAATTAATGCTTATGCATAAAATATTAAAATTATTCTAACAAATAATTCATGCAATATGGGCAGACTCAGCTGGGTGGGAGATTCAAAGAGGATTTGGGGTTTTGGAGTGATTTTTGTTTTGAAATAAGCCCCGCTAACTTAACTTTTCCTCTCTGACCATTTCAATGTTTATTTCATAACGTATCAAACACAACTAATTTTCTTATTAAAAAAATGATATGCTAGTGGATTCACCAATTTTCAAAGTCTCCCTTATAAGACATGTTCAAACCAAAATAAATTTGTCTACGCAAACTCAATCACTTCCCTTTCTTTAAAACCTTATCCCTTGTTTATAACCCAATAATTCATGCAATATTGGCAGACCAAGCTGGGAGATTCGATGAGGACTTGGGGTTTTGGAGTGATTTCTTGTTTTTAATTAATGATCCCCACTAACTCGAGATTTACTCTCTGACCATTTCAGTGTTTGTCTTGCATACTGAGTTCCATATTAAAAAAAAATGATACGTTTTAATAATTTATATATATAGGATTTGACGTTCTGTGATATAATGGAAGGATATTTTTTAAAAAAGCCTTCTTATATTGATAAAAGATGGTAGTGATACACGAGACAATTTTAATTTATTATTTTATTTTATGAATAAAATATATTACTTTTAAATTTATGATTGTTCCAATTCGATAGAAGTTGAATTCATTAAAACTTTTATCAGTGAATAAAAGAGGATATTTTCCTCAAGATGCATATTTCTATCATCTTATATTAAGAAAAATATAGATGTGATTTGCAATATGATGTTATATTTAAAATTTATTCAACATATTTATTATTCTTGCATAATCAATTTGTGCTTATGTGGGTTTGTTTCTATGGGTGAGTAAGAAATATGCACATAAATATCAATTTATAATCTATTTTTAAAGTGTTGATAAAGGATTATATTAGATTATTAAGAAGAATGTTATTTTGATCATTTACGGTTGAATTTAGTTTTATTTTAGTTATCCACAAATTAAAAGTCTTAAAATAGTTCTTTATTTTTTAATTTAATCTTATTTTGATCATTCATGAATTAGAAGCCTTACTATAGTTCTTTACTTTTCAATATTTGATACAAAGTAGTTTATTTCTAAATAACAATTAAACAAATAACATACTAATAGAGTAAAGGAGATGATTACTTTAAGTCAAATTTTATAAAAAATAATAATTATTATTTTAATATTTTTAATTCGTGAAAGAGAAAAATCATACCATATTCAAAAATAAATAACTATTTTAAAACATTTAATTTGTGAATAATTAAAGAAGCATTTTTTTTAAATTATCTTTTAAAGTAACTTTAAAATTGTTGAGGTGTATCTGCTGCAATATTTTATACATATAATAATATAAGAATAATGATGCCCACATGCTTGAATTGGCAATGGCGCCCCAAATCTACCTTCAAGCCAATCTGTATGGTGGCTTAAAACAAAGAGCCATATCAACACGAAAGATTTCTTCACCAAAACCCTAGTCAATGGCCCTCTCTGGGATGATAGCTAGTCGCTACAGGTCATCTCTCCACAACCTCGTTAATGGTTTCAAAACGATCAAAATTCCCCGGCGTGACTGCAAACTAGTTCCAACAAAATATAAGGCCACTTCATGTCAGTTCGAGGAGTACATAGCCCAGAAGGCCAAAAGGGTCATCACAGCACTCGATGAGGCAGTGCCTCTGCAACATCCATTAAAACTCACTGAGGCTATGAGGTACACTCTTCTTTCCAACGGAAAGCGAGTTTGTCCTATCTTGTGTCTTGCTTCATGTGAGCTTGTAGGAGGAGAAGAGTCCTTAGCAATGCCCATGGCTTGCGCAGTTGAAATGCTTGTAACAGTTTCAATTATTCAAGATGATCTTCCCTGTATGGACAATGAGGAAATCAGACGGGGTGGGCCCACGATCCACAAGGTTTTTGGCGAAGACACTGCAATCCTAGCAAGTGATTCCCTTATTACCCTGGCTTTCCAACACGTAGCAGCTAAGACCACAAACGTTTCACCCCAACGAGTCCTACGGGCTATTGCTGAGCTTGGTTCAGCAACAGGATCAAAAGGGCTAGCTGGAGGCCAGTTTCTTGACTTAAATAGTGAGGGGAAAATGCTGACTATGAGTGAATTGGAGTATATTCATACCCACAAGACAGGGAAGTTAGTTGAGGCTTCGACTGTATGTGGAGCAATAATGGGAGGAGGGACTGAGAATGAGGTAGAGAGGTTGAGGAAGTATGGGAGGTGTATAGGGTTGATGCACCAAGTGATGGATGATATATTGGGAGTGACCAAGTCCTCTGAGGAGCTGGGAAAGACTGCAGGGAAGGATCTGATTAGTGATAAGGCTACGTATCCAAAACTGATGGGTGTGGATGGGGCTAAGAAGTTTGCTGGTGAGTTGGTGAAGAAGGCCTTGGTTGAACTCTCCTATTTTGATGCTCAAAAGGCTGCTCCTTTGTATCACTTCACTGACTATCTTGCCAATCGACAAAAATAGCAAGCATTTTCTTTCTGATTGAAGTGGAATTAGATTAGACTTGCTTAGTCCATCATTGCTCGTGGATCTGTTAAATGCACAGTGTCAGTGTTGACGCAACTCTGGGCAGGTCTATCAACTTGATCCTTTGATTGGCCACACAGATGTAATTGGAGATGGTTAAAGTAAAACATCAAGTTTGCTGAAAAAAATTACAAAATTCCCACCAAGAAAGTGCATCAGCATTTCTTACATTTTATACCGAATAAATCTTATTTCATAGGCAGTTCACTTGTTGCTTCTGGAAAAGTAGGGATGTAATTCAGATTCTTCTCTAGGTATTGCAAGAATTTTCATCTTAACTGCAGTTGTCCAATTATCCTAACAAACACCTCACATGCTCTGGCCTAATATTGTTAAAAATGTATATATCTTAACAACTGCCCATGTTGAGTAATCAAAACTATGATACAAAACTATATAGATATTGAGCTCTTCATGCTTTATCATAATATATATATATATATTCGCTAAGACCTGAGAGTCTCACGAAGATGATAGAACAGCATCAGCAGATTTCAGCCCTCAACTTTTGGACGCCAACCTTCAATGACATCCTGTGATTGTGCACGTGTTTTGATGAATGATTCCCTTGAGAAAATAGCCTGCATGTTCAGCATTGTTAGCAGTAGGCTATGGCAAACAATAAAAATTAACCAAAAAATTTCTCATACATCAGGGATCAACACCCAGCAGAAAGATTCAATTCCTGAACTTCTGATGAAAATTACCAGCTGGAAATTAGTATACATCAGTTAATTTAAGCAAAACAATTTCACAAGTATGATACTTAAATTCAGCGTATAATAATGTATTGAATGTGATGGAAGCAGATAATGGTGCATCAAAAAAGGGGAAGAGGATAAAGCAGGCAAGAAATTCCAGGTCAAGGCCATTGTTCTTGTTGAGAAGCTTTTTTAATCATAAGCTAAGTATTTCAATGGACACAATTGCCACAGAATTAATCAAGTCAATGTGTTTATCAAACCATCAGTAAAATTATGGGTAAGTATCCAGTCATACAATTTTGGGCTTGAAAACGGAATTTTAATAGTACAAGAGAATCATATGAATAATGTTTCAGTCTATCCGAAACGTGAGAAATATCATCAATGAAATCTTGGATTCTTGGAAGTGCAAGTATATAGACTTTTATATCTTGTAAAGAAAATCACTGAAGGTCATTGACAGATTTGACAGATTGATCAGAGAGAGACATGGTCAGTAACTTGCTCAAAAGCTATGAAGCATGTTGATAGGGTACACTCATCCTAAACATACCTTCATGTAAGACTGAAGAAATGGGAGTGAATCAGGAACTGTCCAATTCTTAAAATGCCCCAAAGCAATCTCCATATGGTATAGCTTTGGTCCAAGTGATAGGTCTACGGCAGATATGTCTTTCCCATTGATAAAAGGACCCTATAAGGGAAAAAGATTAGTCAATTAAACAAAAATGTTAAAATATTCCTGCAATTGGTTAAATAAATAAAACACCACAGGGAGAAGCAATTAAATGTTAGTATAGTACTGCATTTAAGTTGTTTTTGTTAAGCAGCCTCTAGAATATAACAAATGAGGTCAACCTTTCCCAACCATTCATAAGAAAAAAAAAGGATCACAAAACAAATTCACAAGAAGTTTTTTAAAAGAGCGAAAAAAATTAAAAAAAGGAAGAAAACAAAACAGTGCACTACTTGTCAATATTCACATGAATGTCTTGGTGAGAGTTCTCCTAATTAAATGTGGTTAAATTGATTGAATGCTTTTTTGGGAGGATTTGGAGCCCAATTTTCCCAAAAAAACTTTCAATATAACTATTTGGAGGTATGGAGATTTCACACTTGCTCTGGTAATGGCAGATACCACAATTATTTTTATTATGAGCCACTGAAGACAACTAGTTTTTTCTTTTCATTTTTTCTTTTTTTAGCATTTTGGGGGCTATAAATTAATTTTAAGTATAGTTTGGAGAGATAAGAAATCTTAGAAAGGTAAGCAGCAGCAGAAGTCGTGCACTGCAGAATAGTTGCCATGGTTCTCAATGTTTATTAAGCTTCCCAACTAATTACTTCTATAACATTTCCACCTGTATTCCACTAGGAACAAAAAAACTGCAAGGTGATTCCATTGGAGATGGTAGAGATCATGAGTAATAGCTCTACCTACAAGGTTGAAATTAGGCAAGGATAAGGTTTGGGTTCAGGGAAGCTATATCAGATAAATATTTTGGAGGATTTTCTGAATAGGATAATATCTGGAAGGATGATGTAAACTCTGTAGAGCATGGTATAATGACAGTGAGCAGGGTTAAATAATTTGAATGTTAAGAAAACTAATGAACCAAAAATGTTAAATTGAATTATTTGGGATCCTTTCCAATTTTACAACTGGGAGAGATGAGAAGATGGTCACTGTATAGAGGCTTCCCCAAGAGATATGTTCGTTATTTTGTCACCTTAGAAATTCGTAAGGAATAAAATGGTTCTCACGGCTTATGGCAGGCCATGCCTACAGGGTGGATGAAACAACTGGAGGTATAAATTACCCATTAAGGTAACAAATAAGAAAATAAGCACATCATACAAATTTGATACTCAGCTGTCCCTTCTGTCTAAATTTACGTAATTTCTCTTTTACAGGTTGTACCATCTTATTTAATTGACTAGACGGATATATAAAGGCACCAAGGATGCAAAATCTAACAATAATAAGCACAAAGAGGCCCTTAACAAGAATGAGAATGTAACAAATAGAAGAAATAAACACAGAGAAGGAAGCAAAGACAGGGAAAAAATAACAGACAGAAAGGCCACCTAAAATTTGTATAGGGCACAAATGACATTCTCTTTCATTCTTAAAAAATTCCTCCAATTTGTTCCGAAAGAAATACCATTCTTATCCTTGTAAAGTTGTGACATCCCAATTCTGTACACGGGATACCCAATAGGAGTGCAGAATGAAGAAGGTTAACACAAATATTATTACAACACCAGTTTGTTAGCTAAGGGCAATCTATGCTTCACATTTTGACTTCAACCTGACTAAGGTTAAAGCACCAAATTTGGGTTCAAAAAGAGGAACCATTATATTGCAGGAACCAACATGTTTGATGTTTCCAAAACAATTTTCTTACCATTATATCTCCTTTATGGCCAATAGAAAAGGTCTACATCCAGGAGAAAAAAGAAAAAAAACTAGTCTAGATTGCAAACATAAAGCAAAGAGAAGACAACAGAAAGAAGTCATACATTTTCCTTGAGGTAGTCATTCAAAGAGCTCAGTTCACTTAGTAATGCTTGCTCTGTTCCGTCATTTGGATCTTTGCTCTTGAGAAACCCAATAAATGTAGAAAAGATCTTTGACCCACTACAGGAAAATAAAAAACAAAAACTAAGATAACCGCTTTAAGCATATAATTGGCAAGTTATAAAATTAAAAACAAACTTGGAAATTATGCCAAGTATGCATGAGCACAGACGCATAATCCAGGTCTTTGTAACCAACTTCAAATCTGAAAATGTACCTCTAGGAGAGAAAAGTAAATGCGTTAAAAATAAAGAAAGATATGTATCTATTGCCCTCCTAATCTCAATCTCCAAAAGGTATATGAGTTTGTGCAGAAATGAAAATGGAAGTTCAAAAGAGGACAAATGGATGATTGAATGATAAAGCATGCATAAGTAATATACCAAACAAAGAAAGAAAACAGCTCAAATATTAAAATAAAAAACAGAAACCCAGGGGAAGAGAAGTGACAAGACCTGATCTTCGCATAACTCCACTTAAAAGAAGATGCTAGAAGTGAATTAAATTTATCAAAAGGGAACTTATACTTTCAGAGGTTCATCATCTATTCCTCAAGTTCAAATATACTAGAAACAGCATAAACCAGGATGGAAATGTCTTAAAATATTCAAAATTTCCTATAACTACATTAAACATAATGCCCAGCTCCACTACAGCATCAGGCGCATTTAACATATATGACAAAGAGAACATGATAGACAATAAAAGCTCTGTGAAATGGGATGTGACTTATTGCCCATTAAATTGCATAACTACATGTATGTCTAAGAATTTCAAGCCATGTTCCATTAAGCACAACAATTATATAGCATCAACCTAATGTACACAGTTTTAATAATGAGGATATCTAGAAGAAAGATGCCTATACCACCCAAATGATCAAACATACACTGGAGCCTTTTCAGGTGGGGTTGCCAATGGTGGGCTAGGATACTTCTCTTCCAATGCTTGTGTGATAACATCTGAATCAGCAACCCACTTCTCATCTAGTTTGATCACAGGAACTTTACCCTCTGCGTTGATATTTAAGAACCTATACCAGTAAAATGGACATTAAGCAAGTATTGAAGTGGTAACAGAATGGTGTGTTCTGTAAGTGATTGAGATTTATGAAACACCTCATTTAAAGCCTTATATGATGGAAAAAAGTAACAAAAACATATGGACCAGAAAATCACCATTCAGGCTTGTGTTTCAGATCCACCAACTTCAGGTCATAAGGTAGATGCTTTTCCTCCAATGTCAATAATACTCTTTGGCAAAAGGGGCCTGAAAAGGCAATTCTAAGGACAGTCACTTAGTGATTATAAGTACCCTGCGTAGAAAGCACAAAGACAGAAATGAAAAATGCATATTTCTTAAAGCAGAGCATATATGAACAATTGACCCCCTATATAATTTGGGATTATGACCTGTTTTGTTATCACATCCATCTTCTGAATGAAGCTTAAGTTCCGTAATAGAAACCTACCTCTTAGGTAATCATAAATATTGGCAGGGAAAAAGGTTATAAACGGAAAATTTGCGCAGGGCTTATTCAATATATCTATTCAGCTTCATAAAATAATTATTTATTTTCTTCCGAAAAATTGTTCGCATGAATAAATACAAATTGATGTATTGAACAGAAAATGACCAAGTTTGGCATAAGGTACCTAGGGAAGACACAAAGCGAAAGAGAAAAGTTCAAATTAAGAGAGGTTATTTAAATTGGTCTTTCTGATTTCACTTCAAAGAAATTTTCATCTTCACTCTAGTCTGCAAAAGCTCAAGGTAGAATGAAATACATAACAAGATTTTACCTCCAAGACTTTGTGAATGTCTGATTCTGAATTTCTTTCACTAGGATAATCCATCATTCTAAAGAACAAATCTACTAAGTCAAAATTTCAAAACCATCCATTTTAATATTTCCAGCTTAAGCTGCGTGCATTATCTCATGAAAGAATCACAACGCAAAAGGCAAAGCCAGTTATACAACTTCACCACAAAAATTTGATTTAATGTGCGTACCAATCCCTCTAAAGTAATTAATTTCAATATTCTCTCCCAGATTAATTTAACACATTAAGAAAACCAAATAGAAGCTTAACCCAAAAAAAAAAAAAAAGCAGTAATAGCAAGAGAGGTAAATTTATTACAGTCGCCAAGCTTGTCGGGGGTGGTAACAGAAGCTTTGACGCAAATCTCAAGAGGGCTGGATGAAGGAGCAGAAGACATAGAAACTCTAAGTGTCGTCCGAAGCGACCCACGGCCACGAAGTGCAACATGGTTAAAACGAACAGAAGAAAGGGAGGGATTGGGGCGGAGGCGGAGGTGCTTGATGGTGGAGGAGAGACCACACGCCGTAGGTTGAATTCTGGCGGTGGACATTGGAGATTGCGCTGAAGAAGGAAGACAAGAGGTTTCAGGTGATGGATGGAGAAGATGAGGTACAGACGCTTCAGTGATGATAGGAACGCGAGGGAGAGAACAAGTTTGGCGAAAAAACGATAAAGTCACTTTACACTGTTGGTGTGCTCAGATTATGTGACGGCGTGTACGTGTCACATCCTGATGGCAAAACGCGACGTTTGATTCTTTTATTATTATTTATTTTAAAAGTTTACTAAATTTTTGTTTTTTCAGTATAACTTGGTTAGTCTGAAAATAAATTCGGACATTTCAAGATAAAATTTTATAATGAACAAAATAAAAAGGGATTATGTACAAAGTCATGCAACTTATAGTTCTAATTACTATAGTACCTAATTAATTATAAATCATAACTAGGCAACGGTATTTTCTTAATTAGTCATCAAATAACTTGAGAAAGATTAATTAAGGCAAATTAAAGAAATTTAATTAATTGAATATCAATTCATAAACCCCATCAACAAGCGTTGACCTAATATTATCACTAAAGGCCCAAATAAATTAACAACAAAGAAGAATTAAAGCCCAATTTGTTGTTTTTGGCGTAATAAAAAGCTCAGTTTGTTTACAATTGCTCATTTTTGCTTGGAACAAAGTAATTTGTATCAAAAAGTTGTTTTGAACAAACGAAAGAACGGAGAAAAAAAAAAAAAAAGGAATTTCGTTAAGAAAACTTTGTTAGAACAAAAGGCTGTCCTACACAAAATTCAAATTCAAATTCAAATTAGAATGTAATATGGCATAGGGTTGGACTTTGGCTATAGAAAGTTTTAAGTTTGTTCTTGTTATTTAGGCTCTTTTTTTTTCTTATTTTTTTAATGAACTTTTATAAGTCGTAATTAAATTTACTTGCTATTTAGGATTTGAGATATACAATGTGATTAATGAATATTATTATTTATATAATTGTATATAGAGAAATTATAAATTTAAATTAGAAGTTGTAGTAGTAGTATAAATCATTTGAATCAAGAATACCAGTTATTGTTTTCTTAGAAAGATTTCACATTACATTAGCCTTTAGTGCTAGGTATAATCATGTTGGATCAAAATTGAGTTAATCTCATTGAAACTTATATTTTATATATGTAAAGTTTAGTTTTAGTTTTTAATATCTTAATTCTTAAATTATATTTTTTTAAAATGATCAAACTAATTTCTTCTTTAAATAATAAGTTTTTCTTATAAACAAATTGCTTTGAGTTTTTTTAGCATGGACTAAACTTTTTAAAAGTTAGAGTTATGTTACAAAATAAATGTTATTTTTTAACTCATCCATTTGTTTAGGCCAAATGAGTTTTTAAATTTATGATTAAGTCTTATGACAAACATGAAAAGTGATACAAAATATTAGACAAATATTAGTTGTCTTTTTGGCACAAAGCTTATACACAATATTCCTCTCTCCTTTTTTGTCATACTCTTTTAAAGCAAAGTTGAAACTTATATATAATTCTATCTAATAGGTTTTCTAAGCATTTATTATGTAAAAAAGCAAATCTACATTTTTTGACAAAATTCAAGAAAGATAAACTTCATGCTGGCTCACATCTTCAACAACAACTTAGGTAAGCTTGCAACCTTAGAATGAAAAGAAAGAGCCACTGCAACATGTGTATAACTATTAAATTTTCTTCTACCTATAAAAGCTAGCATACAAAGATGATGAAGATTTAACAATAATAAGACAATTAAAGAGTTTAACACTCATTTTTGTTCATTTTTTTCAGAGCTTAGTTTCTAATTGTTATCAAGCTTTTGAAGCTATTAACTTTAGCCCAATTTGTGATCACTATATGTAAGGGTCTCATATCATTTTTTCCATCCATGTAAACCGTTCATGAGTGAGGAAAGTTAGTTGTGTTGGGCTATGAAAAACCCATTGTATTAAAAAGTTTTGGCTAACTTAAAACCTTGAGTGTTATAGGTGAGCACTATTGAAACCTTCTTCTATGTACGCTAATTTGATACTAAAAAATGTATCTTCAAACTTCAGAGCATCAAACATAAAATAAGAGAGCCCAAAATGGAATAATATTGTTTGTGTTCCTTTCCCATTAACTTTGTTCTTCGCTAAAGTTACATTTCACATAGTTTTTTAGACTCATAGTTAACAAAGATTATCATTAAGTCTCCTAAAACTTTCCCTTAGTAAAATATAACCTGGTTTCAATCAACTGAAATCTAATTGACTTTTATTTTGGATAATTATTAAGTTTTTATCAACCAGAATGAGTTTTAGTCGCTTGAATACTATTTTAGTCAATGAAACTAAATTACAAGCAATTATAACTTTGCCTAAGTTTATTGTTTCACTGTCGCTCATATATAATTTGCACAAAATACCTATTCACTCCCTAAACATTTCTTCAATTGGTATTAAAATAACTCTCACTTGTTTTTATGCCTAACAATCAAGAAATTCACCAACAGCTAAAAGGATCATCCTTCCTAGAAGGGTAGTCAACTAATTAAATGAATTTAGTTTTTTCTTTTAAAGTCATTTTTGCACAAAACACTTATTAGTTCCTCTAGATGTTTCTTCAACAAGACCATATGGCCTATTGGCTTGCAATTTTTATACTAAATTTAAAGTTTTATTTTTCACAACTTATTACATTAGGAATAAGATACATGCTTAATTAGTTGTCATTTTTGCTGACTCCTGATAGCCATCAAGTAATTTAAGTAGTTAACATCTAATTAGGTAGCTCTGATGGATGGCCAGACACTGAAATACACATTAAAAAATTTGCCCTTGCAATTGAAACTTTGCCCATGTGATTATTTGACACCTCACACTCCACTTATTTGTATACATAATCTTTTCACTTTACGTTTAGAGTCTAACATTTAGGATTTATGGACATAAGTATATTAAATATTTGTGGACAAGTTTATAATAATGCAAGTCACATGCAAGGTGAATTCTATAGTCTCAAAAGATTGATTTCAAAGGGAAATGAGTATGCATTTTATGTTCATTGCTTTGTTTTTCACTTATAGCTTACTTTAGTAGCCATCACTAAGAATTATATTCAAGTTGCTTCTCTTTTTAATTTAGTATCTACTTTGTTAAATGTTGTGAGGGCTCCTATAGTAAGTTTCATGGAAAACAAGTAATTAAATTTATAAAAGCATTGAAAAAAGGAGAAATTATTGGTAGAGAAAGCTTAAATCAAGAAACTGGTAAATTTAATATTAATGTATTATGTCGTGATTGATATGTTTGAAATTATAAAAGAAAGATATATCAAATGTAAATCAAAGATACGAAGATAATGATTTTACTTTTGGCATTCACATTACATTTGATGAAAAATGTGCTTGGTATTTCAAATAAATGGTTGCAAGAATTGCAAAGAAAATATCAAGATCTCATAAATGCTATGAACTTGGTTAACATTTCACAACAACAATTACAAGCTATGAGGGATAATGCAAGGGAGTCATTGTTATATGAAGTAACTTTATTTAACAATATGCTTGATAGTGACATTCCTAATATCGATGAGATTCTTTGGTCTAGGAGGCCACAATGTGGAGGTAATGCTCAAGAGATCATAATTAAACATCATTATTGTAGACATACAACTTTAGTTAATGATTGTTTTACTGAAATTGCTTCTTTGTATGGCATATTTGAATCTAGCTAACTTGTTTTCTATTTTTGATAAGAATATGTTTGATTGAATTGTCAAACTTTATGCATCTATATTTTCTTTAACTAATTTAATGATACTTGATAATCAACTTGAAGCTTATGTCATTGATATGCATTATAATGATGAATTTGCATCTTCTAAAGGAAATATTAGTTTTGTAAAAAAGTTAGTTGAGACTAAAAGGAGTCATTTTCATCAATTAATTAATATGCTTTTAAAGTTATAAGTAATTTTGCCATTGGCACAACAATTGTGGAAAGAAATTTTTTTTTGTTATGAAAATTGTGAAATCGACTACAAATCAAACAAAAGTTACAAGAAAAAATGACTATCTAATGACTCAGATTAAAAAGGATGTTTTCACTAGCATTATGTTGTAGATTTTAATAGCCCATGCAAGTGCACATATCATAATAAGTAGTAAATAAGATTAATCCCATAGAGACCAAATTTTAAGTTAAACCAATCTTACATTATTATACCCCTAATCAAAGTGAAGAAAACAAAGTTGAATGAAATTAAAGAAAAAAATTCAAAGAAAACGATTGCAAATTACTTTTAAAGATTCAATGAAGGAAGATTTAGGTCTTTAATTTGCCCCCAAGTCCTTTTTATTAAATGAATCAACCGCTTTTAGTCTCATATCTTGAGTACTAGCCTTAAGTTTGCTAGTATACATATGGTTCTTTTGAATCCCATATGAATTTAACTATTAGATCAATTTCCTATATTGCTATGGTAAATTGCTCTTTACTAGCTGCTTTACGTCTTAACCCTAATTTGACTACCTATGGCAATTAGGTAACATTCCTATCTTGATTACAAATTAACAATTATAAGTTAATCATAGGTTGTATCAATTGGTTTTGAGTTTAACTTTCCTCTTCTAAGTTCCACCTAAACTAATATATCAATTTCACAATTGGTAAGATCATGAAAAACATTAAAATCAAATTGGCACGAGTACCCAATAATAAGAGACAAAAAATTACACGAAATTCTTCTAAGTTAAAAATTTAGGATTCCATTAGATCCCTGGAAGAGAAAATTAATTCAACATGAGTGCAGGGACAACCATACTAAGAGTACAAACAAATCCCTAATTTATAAAGAGAAAAGAGAGTAAAAAGATGGAGGAGAGAAAAAAAACTCCTTTTAACAGTTATCCTAAACCTCAATTTGCACCTCTCTTCTTGAGCATTGGCTCTTCGCATGTTTTGCACTCTACAATAGCTACCTTTCCTTCTCTCTTAAATATTTGCTTCTCCATTTGTGTTATGCTTCCACACGGGCATAGGCTTCTCCAGTTTTGAATATAAGTGTTTTGGGATTTTCTTTAGTGTCCGGGCATCTAGATAAGTTTTCCCAGACACCTAAGGAGCACTTTGTCTATGAGCTAGCTTTCTTGACAATATCTCCATTTTGCCAACCAAGCATTTATGCGATTTTCCCAATCATCTAGATGCCTCTTTACCGCTTACTCTATCTTTTTCCTTTTTCTCCACTTTTTGACAAAGTTGTTCATATTATTTGCTACATTTTCAATCTTCTTTATTTCGATGACATAAAACATAGACAAAATCTACATAAATAAATTAAATGACACTATAAGTAAACTTTTTCAACTAAATTATACCTAAATGATGACTCTATTTCAAAGAGTCATCACACCCTTAAACTTAAGTTTTTGCTAGTCCACAAAAGACAAAACAACACTTAAAACCGACTCAACAATAACAATCATAAAACTAGATTAGACACCATAATCCAAACAATGTTAAACTCATTCCAAGTTTCTCACACAATCTTCAAACCTTAGTTACTTGTAGACTTTACCAATCTCAAAAGGAACAACCTTTATATGTGTATACAGTTAAATGAACATATAAGTTAGTTCATTTTATCAACAGATTGAAACAAGCCAAGCCTTAGCCTAAATATATTGAAGACACTTAATAGCTTTTGTACAGGGAGGGGGCTTAAAAGTGTAACTTTTATGCTATTTGTTTTCTTTTCCATCTTGCTATCTCCCTATTTCTCTCTCTCTCTCTACTTTATTTTTTTCTCTTTTCTTTTTCCTTTTTTCATTGTTTATCTCTATTTCTTTACTCATTTCTTTTTTGAATTAGCACTAGTAATTACTTGTAACCCTTACCCCCACACTTATATTTTAGCCTCAATACTGCAAGATCTAGTCTACAATTAGTTATCATTGATGCCAAGAGAAGGAGAGAGAATGTTAAGTCTAATCCACTCATTTAACTTATGGTTGTTTGGCATTCTCACAACATTAAAAGATTAAAATTTTTTTGAAGGCTCAACCAATTCTAATTGTTAGATAAAATTACTTTAAACTTAGCATGTAAATCCAACTATTTAAGTGCTCAAAGGATATGGTTATTCTAATCACAGAAAGTTAAACACAAGCAAATAAGGCTTAAATCATGCATTAAGAACCTAAAACAAGCAGTCAATAGCTTAAATCAACATACTGATACCAAAAACTTAGACATCAAGACTTGAACAACTAAGTCATCTCCCTAAACTTAAAATCCACATTGTCCTCAATGGGAGAGAAAGACTATTAACAATACGACTAGAATATAACAAAAATTAGAAAAATGAAAACAAAAAAGGAAAAGAAAAGGATAAAGAACTTCCTTTAAGAATAAGTCGATGTCCATATTATTATTGACTTCCTCCTAATCGAGTAATGGAATGAATTATCCTCATGGTCCAAATAGGGAGGGTGTAGGCATTGGAAGAGTTAAAGGTCTATGCCATAGTAAGTAGTCATGTAGCTGACCACATTTCCTATGTATTGACAAACTTGAATTAAATATATGGATAACACTTGTTGATGTCTTTAAAGTTGCAAAAAATCATTGCGAGTGGAATATTAAGGGGGTTACACTTGAGGGTGTGAGGAAAGAGTAAGATATTCATGGAATTGCTACATTGATTAGGCACTGTGGTAGTTAGTGTAGGTTAATATGAAGAAGTAGTTGTAGATGGATTCTTTATATAGCACTTATAGTATCTCATAGTGCAAATGTCCTCAAATCCATTTGGCATTTAATGGTTTCAAATATTGTGATGTAATTAATATTATTTGGCAGTAGAAGCATAACTTTTAGATGATTGCATAGGGGCACCCACTACTAAACACAAATTAGTAATGAGGCTTGAAAGCCACGACTTATGTTTAAGGGTATCCACGTCCAAAACCTTATGTTGAATGATGTTTCCCACACATATTTCCTTTTAAACAAGAATATTGAAGAGTAGTAGATACATTTCTTCTGTCACTTCATCATGGTGCACACTAGGTATTAGTCAAGAAGTGACAATTCTATACCAAATTTTGGTGTCTTGGGATAATGTACTAGCCCAAAAGGTCTTGTTCTTGTAACAAAATTGAACTCATCATCTTTTATGTAAGGATTTGATAAACCATATTATAATCAATGTTAGATTTTAGAAAACACTCATGTTTATCATCTTTGCCTTTATAGTGCAATGTGTTGTAATAGTCATTGATGATCTTGGGAGTGAAGGGAACAAAATTTGTTACGACCTTACATTTATTATTTTGAGCTTCCAAAAGGTTTGCATAAAATTCTAGCATAATTTGTTTATAATGACTAGCTAGATTGCCTAGGAATTCCATTCAATTTTAGGTGTTATTTGGTATTTACAAGACTCTATCGCATAACGATATTCCTTTTGATCTATGTTGTTAATTATCAAATCCACTCATTTCTCTTCAATAAATTTGTCTTTCATGTGTTTGAAGCTATCAAAGCATTCTTAAGCTTTTGATGAGACAAACCTTGTTTAGTCAAAGCTTAGCTCTAAGTTGGTACTTGCCCTACTTTTCTTTAAATGTGCCATTATATAAAAGCAATGGGGATTGGTAAATGATAGCTTCACAAATCTGAATTAGATAATGTTCTCTAGAAATTCGTTAATAGGAATATGACCAACAAAAGGGCTACAAAATTACCACAAGTCAATCTATACCAGTATTAACAATGCAATAAAAGATTTCAAAGTTTATCACATTAATAAGGTAAAAATCTGATAGTAAAATAACTAGAAATGACTTATCACTTTAAAACATATATAATGATAATAATAATTACTCTACAAATAATAATGAATATAAGAATGCTGAATCTAGAAATGATTTGTGAAATAAAATACTTGTAATATTTGAAATATGACTACCTTATGTTAGGGTGACTTACAGTGACTCGTACCAGGTACTTCTACTAAATTGGTAACTAAGTGTAGTGTGCAAACTGTGAGCATAAGTGTGTGAGTGCAATGGTTGATGGTGGGGGAAAACATAATTTAGGGGAAGGGGATTAATTTGTGTTAAGGTTAGACAATAGTGCGAATGAATGGGTGGGAAAAAGTGTGATATGCATGAGTAAGGTGTGTATCTCGATGAGGAATGATCAATTGGGTGAAATGTTTAGTGGAAGGGCATAATTTACAAAGAAGGTAAAGGATAGGGAAGGGTTAATTAGGTTGAATGATGTGTGTGTCAGTAAGGTGTAGTGCGTGAGTGAAGTGACGTGAAAGTAATTGAAAAGGGGTATTAGGTGGGGGTGGGTATATTTATTATATATATATATATATATATATGATAAATTTTTTTGCTAGATGGCCAATGGTTTTACTCGGCCACCCATAAGGTAGACTAAAAGTGAGGAGTGCGAGGGTGAATAAGTGAAGTGTTTTAACGTGAAAAGGGGAATAGGGTATTTGGGTATTAGGCAAAGTGGGGTATAAGGGATATATGTGTATTGAGGTTGGGTATATTTATTATTATTATTATTATTATTATTATATATTTTCTTTTTTGGTTGAATGGCTAGTGGTTTCACCTAACCACCTAAAAGCTAAATTGACCACACTTTCTTTTCCCTTCTTTTTTGAATTTTTTTTTATTTTTTTTACATAAAGCACCCTAAATGCTCAGGATTTTGCTCATGGATGTCCAAATGAATTTTAACTTTACTTATCCATTGGCAGTGTGGCTTCCAATTAACTGTGAGATTCCACAAAGCAACTGTAAGGAATTTTGTAATTTTCCCATCCTCTTTCAAATTTAAGCCTCCCTTGCTTGATGTTTGGGTATTGGCATCTGAAAATTACCTGTAAAAACACTACATAGAAATGAAATAAAAAAATGAACTAAAACTTAAAGAAAAAGAAAAGGATAGAAATTTGGGTTACCTATAAAGAAATGCCTTTCTTTAAAGTCTTTGGCTATACTTTCTTTCTTCCTTATGAATCTTGAAGTGTAATAGAGGAGATTTTTTTATCAATTTCACCTCCCAAATATGACTTAAATCTATGTCCATTGAATTTGAATATATTCCTATTTTTAAATCTTGCAATTTTGTAGTGTCATGAAGGAAATCTTCCAAAATTTTAAATGAGCAAAACCATTGAAATTTGAGCTTGCCTGAAAATAACTGAAGTTTTGAATTAAAGAGAAGAACTAAGTCTCCTAATTCAAATGACTTCTTCATAATTTTTGGATCATGCCATTTCTTAGCTCATTCTTTATAAATCTAAGCACTTTCATAAAGTCTTTAACCTAAATTCTTCCATCTCATTTAATTAGAGTATATACTTATATCAGCTACCGTTAAGCCAAAGTTTAGCTTTTTAATTGCCCAAAAGGCCTTGTGTTCCAACTCAACTGGCAAATGACAAGCTTTACCAAAAACCAATTGATAGAGAGAGAGGCCTATTGGAGTTTTATTGGTCATTCTATAAGCCTAAAGGCTATCATCTAACTTTCTGGACCAATCTTTCATTATTGAACTCACTTTCTTCTTAAGAAAAAGCTTGATTTTTTTATTTGAAATTTCATCTTGCCCATTTGTTTCAGGGTGTTAGGCAAGTGCTACCTTATGCTTGACATTATATTTTGATAAAAGAGTAATAAATTGTTCACAAAAGTGTGTGTTCCTGCATAACTTATTTTTGCAATATGAATACCAAACCAAGTAAAAATGTTCATATTTAGAAATCCAAGCGTGACTCCTACTTCATTAGTAGGACTAGTTATTGCTTCCACCCACTTAGAAACATAGTCAACTGCTAACACAATATACAAGTTTTTAAATAAAGATATAAAAGGACCTATAAAATCAATGTCTAAAACATTAAAAAGTTTAACTTTAAGAATATAATTTAAAGGCATCTCATTTCTTTTAGATAAGTTACCTATGCATTAGCATCTATCACACTTTTTAGAAAAAAATAAGCATATTTTAAAAAGTAAGCTAGAAAAAAACTTGATTGTAGAACATTTACAACCATCATATCTTTGCTAAAGTGCTTTTTAGATGGTGAGTTATGACATCTTTGAAGTATGCTTTCAACTTCTTCTGGAATGAACCTCATCAACATATTGTCTAGATATAACTTGAAGAGAAATGGCTCATCCCAAAAATAAAACTTCACTTGATGCATAAACCTCTTTTTTTTTGTTGAAAATTAAATTCAAGAGGAATTACTTGACTTACTAGGACACTAACAAAATCCATACCAAGCCAAGCCTTTCTCCTTCATAACCATGAGTCTTTCATAGGAAAATACTCATTTATAGAACCATTTTCAACATATTCTTGCCTATGCTTTAACCTAGATAAATGGCCCGCCACTTAGTTCTCAAAACTCATCTTATCTCTTATCTTAAAATCCAATTCTAGTAGGAATAAAACCTAAAAAATCAACTTGGGGTTGGCATCCCCCTTTTCAATTAAACATTCGATTATAGAGTGGTTTATATTGACGATTACTTTTATGCCAACAAGATATGATATAAAATTTTCAAAGGTATAGACTACAATTAGCAATTCCATTTATGTTGTTTTATAATTCAATTAGGCATTAGAGAGAGTCTTGCTTGCATGTTATATTGAATGAAATACCTTATTTTTCAAATGCCCTCAAGCTACTTGAATAGCAAAGTTACTAGCATCGCACATCAACTCAAAAGGAATGCTCCAATCATGAAGTACAATAATTGGTATAGATATCAATCTTCTCTTCAATTTAATAAATGTTGTAAGATAATCATCATTAAATTTGAAAAGCTTATCTTTCTCAAGTAAATTGCTTAATGGTTATGCAATGTTTGAGAATTCCTTTATAAATCTTCGGTAAAATCCTGCATGACCAAGGACGCTTCTTATTCCCTTAACCATTTTTTGTGGTGGGAGTTTCTCTATTGTCTTAATATATGTTCTATCTATCTCTAGGCCTTTGTTTGACACTTTATGTCCAAGAACATTCCCTCTTGAACCATAAAATGACATTTTTCCTAGTTTAGCACCAAATTAGTTTCCTCACACTCTTGGAGCACGCGAGCTAGGTTGTTCAAACATTCATTATATGAATCACCAATGATAGAAAAATCATCCATAAAAATTTCTAATCATTGCTCAACCATATCAGTGAAGATGGCCATTATACACCATTGGAAAATTATCGATGTGTTGCATAACCTAAATGATAGTCTTCTAAAGGTGAAAGTGCCATAGGGACAACTTTGATGCAATTTTTAGGCCTTAGACATTAGCATTAGAATATGGTTATTTCATACAAAGTTAGAGCTTGTTGATGTCTTTTCAACAAGTAGTCATTCACTAAAATCTAACATCAAATCGTGAAGTTATAACTAAAAAACTAATGCTATGTCAGTGGATAAAAAAACACAAAATTAAGAAAGTGTAAAGATGGGAAATCACCCACAAAATAAGAAGGTGTAAAAATAAGGTTTCCAAAGGCTGCAAATAAGGTGTTTATGCTATTAAGATGCAAAATAAGGAGATTAAGAGAGGCTGGAGAGGAGGCTAGAGGCATATATTCCCTCATAGGAGAGTTAAGGTTTTCCTATTTTCTTGCCTCTTCTATATTTTCCTTCGATAAAAAGACTAAGGATTAGTTTCTTTAGGCTTCACTTGAAAAACCTCTGGATTCTTCCATAAAGGACTAATTTTTCTCCTCCCTTCTTTTAAGTTTCATCTTTTTCCTTTTCATTTGTCATTTTAACCTAAATTAAGTTGTTAATTAGTGTTTTGATAAAGAATTGAGAACTATTGAGTAAGGATTTGTTCTGCTTATACCCACATATGTTCATTGAATAATTAAGTTTGTTATGAAAAAACATGTTTTTATCTATTTATTTTTGCTTATGTTAATCTCATTAAATTAATATATTTTATCTTGTAAACTTTGATTGAGATGAAACAATGCATGGTTGAAGGCCCAATTAATGGAATTAGTTTATTAAAGGCTTAACAAGTGAAACTTATGTGCCAAGAAGTGGTCCAGTAGATACAAACTAAAGCCTAGAAAGCCCAATGACCTTATATCCAACAATCACTTATCATCAAGGCAATATTCCCCAAATTGCACTCTCCAGCAAACCCGACCAAAAAGATCTGATCATATTTATTGAGTTACACCTACCTTATCTTCTCTGTAAGTAACTACCACCATTTTCAACAAACAAAATTGCTTGACCAACGTTTAACATGTTATAAAGAAACATAAGATGGATATAGTTGTTAACTGAACATTAAAGCCTTTGCTATATATGTTATGCTCAAGCTAACTAAGTCTGTATGACAATTGAGCTACTAAGTGTTATCTGATGTATGCTATCATGCCAATTGTGATCTCTTCTTCTTTAAACTACTCTATGAGAGATTAAGCAGTATAAAATGTGTGTAAGCTCATTAAGAGCATTAATCTTACTCAATTAGTTTGTACTATTATGCAAACGGTTTTTTATAAGTATAAGTGATTAAAAGTCTTGTGACTCATCCATTGTTCTAGGTTACTTAAATTTAGTATAAAAGCTGTAAAGTTAAACCCAGTGTGTAAGGTTTACTAATTTGGTGAAATACCTAACAAGGGTGCTAGGGAGTGAATGTAGGATTAGGAATTGATCTAAGCCGTTATAAATTTAGGATATTCTGATTATTGCTCCTCTTACTTATGCTTCTTTATTAAACTCTAAATTAGTCCTTAGGAAACCAATGAATCAGTAATTACCTCAAGAAATGAAAAAGATTTAATTCAATTGCTTTTAATTATAATTGAGCAATTTGCCTTTTCTTGCTATATTTGAGCCAACAAGTTTGATTTGACTTAAATGAGTAGGTTTAGCTTTTAAAATGAATTAACATTTGATTTCTCAATTGTTTGATGAATATATTGCACCTTAAGATCAATTTTTCTTTATTGATTAGGTTCAATTGTTAAGAAAAATTAACGTTTAAAGTAGTTTAATTCAACCTAAATGACTAGGTTTGGCTTTTAGGAAGAGTTGTATTCGATAATTTAGCTTTTGTTTTAAATGCATTCTAGGAAAAAGTTTATTTAGATGATTAGATTTGACTTTTAAGTGCAACTAGAGTTATGATAAGCACTGAGGGTTCATCTCTTTAGTAAGCTAAGTAATCAAGAATAGGAATTAAACCATATTAGTACAAGTTGAATAATGAACTTAATAACTCACTTTATCCTTATTTCAACTCTTGATTAGCTTAATCTAGGCTAGTGTATTAAGTCTTTTTATCTTTAGTTATTAAGTCTTAGTAATTCTTAGTATAGAATAGTTTATTTAATTTATGCTTATATTCACTTATTTGGATCCTAATGACTAGATTTATTTGGGACAACAAGTGTGCATAATGTGAATATGGCACATGACTTGAAGTTTAACAAAAATAACCCTTGAACAATACATACCTTATTTTCATGAGAATCATATTGGATTATAACTTCTCTTAGTATTATTAGACTCGTATACTTGCGGTCATTAGATACATATAAGAATTTTTGTTGTAGTTAGATAATAAGAATTTCATATATAAAATAAATATACATTTTTCTTCAGTTATCCATCATAATTAGATAGACAAGAAATTGTAACTAACCATCTTGCTTATGATCATAGAATTTTTCACATAAAATGTCACAATTAGTGGCGCTAGGACCTAGAGTTAATGTAGGCAAAATATTTTTTTTCAATTACTGTATTTTATTTTTAAAAATTATATTTTAATATTACATTTTTTAAATAAATTTTTTTTCTTAAACTTTTGAATTAATTAATGATATTATCACTTTATCCTTCTTAAATTTAAAAATAAGTTTAAATTTAAATAAATATTGTACCAAATATTACTCTACCCAGTACTCATGTAAACAATCTTATGATAGTTTAATAAATAGCTAGAATGAGCATTTTATATAACAACATTTCGAGAATTTTAGAGTCATTTTAGAGATAACTTGTTAACGTCTAGCTAAAATAATATATTGACATTTGAACTTAATTATGTTCTACTCAATTATTGTAAAACTACTATTTATAAAAGTGTATTAAATGTATGCATTTATAAATTATAAAACTATACAGAATATATGTAAGTATAATGAGTTCAAATTAAAATACTACATAATAAAACATAACATGACCCAATTATATAAAATATGTGTATAGTTTCAAACACTTTCATTGGATTCAAAAATATTAAATACGCGGGGGCATAAAATTATAACTTAATACCAAATACAATAAATTTAAAAAGCAAATGGGGCATTTGCCCACTCTCAAGTATACATAGCTCCACCTATGGTCACAGTAAAACACATTACAATTGCAACATAACCATTTAATATCTTATAGCCTTCTAGGCTTTATAATGTCACTTGGACTTTTGAAGTTTAGAAGAATTTATAGCCATTTTCATATATATATATATATATATATATAAACAATAGGGCAAAACACCCAAGAGCACAAAAGAATTAGCAAGGAACAAACCTAAGGTGACAAACACCCTGCAACTCAATAGCAACAACTAAGGAGGTGAAACTAGTAATAGTATCGAAACACTTGAAGAAGGAACTTAATTATAACAATGTTTGGCAAACGTATAGCACCAAAGTTTGCTTCACGAAAAATGTGAGAAATTTGGACAGACCAATCCAAATTCAGTTAATGCCTAATAGCACGAACCAAATGAAAACTTCTATGCAAAATCTAATACAGATTTTAAACCATCTTAATCACGATCAAGAAATCAAGTTCCACAAAAATAGACTAACAACAATTGTCATATAGTGAGTTCTTGCCATTAGCCATAAAACAATTGTAAACTATCCATGATAGGTTATTCATTTTATGCATTTTCAAAATTTTCATACATGACTCATATATAATTATTAACATACTCATGAATATGTTGAAATTAGAGAGTTTCATTAGCTATTTAGTGGCATAAAGGATATTACCCTTTAGTGTTATAATAAAAAGAAAAAAAAAATACAACATTTGTAGTCGCTTTATACCTCTTAATTCATCAAAATATGCCATATAATTTTCTATATGCACTATTCATTTAAACTTGTTCGCCATGAAATAGCCAAACTAGTAATGTTGTGACAGTTGGCTACCTAATTATGTTTTGCCCTTTAATGTCTAAGGCATTTGCCAACAAAAATTTGATAATCATAGTATGAATATAAATAAGTTTTAAATTATAAATAATATAAATTAAAAAAATAAAATTTATTACCTTATTATGATAACAAGAAAGTTTTAATAATTGATGTTACACCAAAAGTAATATGGCAGTGATAATTCAAACCAAATGTGAAAGAAGTAAACTTGATTTTAACTGAGAAATGCGATAACATAAAGTAAAATTGTGTTCATAATATGATGTAAAACTAATAAAAAATTTATAACAATGAAAGAGAACATTTGAGAGTAAATGATAAGATAATTATCTTGTACTGAGAATCTTCATTTTTAATACATAGCTCTATATATTTCTAAAATATAATTAGATTTACAAGTTATAATGGCATAAATAAATGTTAATTTATATAATTTTATCATATAAAACCTTTAATGTATATGTAATTAAATATGAGAAGAGATCCTAGAGAATAATTTTTTTGGAGTTATAGGAATTCATATAAATATATATTAATTTATAATGGAAAAAGATGCTTTTAATATTTTCCCAAAATTGAGTAACGGCTTCTTGTAAATTTTTCAAGAAAGTGCATGTTTCCAATGTTTTTATTTTTAGGTTACATTTTAAAAATGTATTCAAGAAATTATAGTTTCTTCTAAACTTTTGTATAAAAACACATTTTTAATAGTATCTTTTATTTTAAATAAAAATTAAAAAGAAAATGGGAAAACCAACACACTCTTCATTTTCAGGTTTGCTAATTTCTATACTTAAGCCAGCGCTCTTTTGTCTTTTCAAATCGGCTTAAATATACATATTATAATGATATTTAATATTACGTTATTTCTAATTCATTACATTTTATATAATTAAAAAATGTTTACGTGTCACATAATTCTAACTAAAACTATATTATTTAAAAATTTAACACTTGCAATCAAAAATTAAAAAATTAGACAAATTCATTTTACTTTTACTAAAAATTCAAGCCGAATCTTGTAAAATCACTTTCTATCTAATTATTAATTACCTTAGTTTGAGATTACAACCAAAAACTAACGCTTTTACTTTTCTTTGTTTTCTGGGAGGAATTGGTTCTAAGATATGTGTGTTGGGCTTGAGCATTAGGCTTGGCCCCTAATAAGATGAAGTTTTTCAAATCTGCTTCAAAAGTGCATGCTTCCTTCATAATTAATTTGGCGAAAAAAAATTGGGCCTGTACCACCCCAGCATTCTAACCTAAGCTCTGGTTATTTAGAGCTAATGGACTATATCCAAAACTATAGGGTGCTATTAATTTACCATTAATGAATCCATTATCCTTAAAATCCAAGGTCTCAACAACTCTTTATAGCTGTATGCACAATTTCACGTAATATAAATGTTTAATGTCAACATTTAAAATGACAAACATCGCAAAAAGCATCTACAAATCCCATCAAGCTATCAAAAATTCTTGAAAGTGAATAATAATAAAATCAGCATATTATTTTGCGAAAGGGAATATCAGAGCAGCTCCATAGATAATATTATATTATTCTTATAAAGGACTCAATTTGCAATCTTAGATAAAACTTTATGTCTTAGAATGGGTATATAATCTTAAAGAGATCTTGAAGCATTAAAGTTGAGTATGTAATGTATACTTTTAGCATCAATATTTTTATTTAAATTAACCACATAAATTAACGAGGTGTATGTAGGTCAAATTTGTTTATACATATCCCATGCGTGGCATGCAATTGCAAGCGAAAAGGGGACTATGACTAAGAATTTCACGCGTTTCATAAGGGGATAATAAGTCATAAACTCAACTTTCTGCTGAGTTTAGAAATACACACACATACATACATACATACATACATACATACATACATACATACATATATACATATATATATATATATATGTATTATAGTCAGCTTGCCAATATAATTAGATTATTATTGGCAAAATACTTAGTAAACTTGAAATTGTTATTGTCTTGCACATATATATGCCGGAGGAAATAAAGGAGGAAATTATATATTTAGTCTTTATTGTTTCAATCAATTAATAAGTTTGTCCTTGTGCTTTAAAACTTTATAATTAGGTCCTCATAATTTAAATGATTTATGATTTAGTTCTTATTACTATATTTTTGTTCATATATTTTGTTTATATGTATGTGAGTTAGTTTTGCTTTATTATCTACTTTTTATTCTATTGTTAGTATAAATAATACATATTTAAAGTACAAGACAGTAAATAATTGGTTATATCAACAAAATTTAATAAAATATTTACATAATTTTAATTGTAGGAACTAAATTAAAATCTTTCTAAACTATAAAAATTTAATTACAGATTTTTATACTATAGGGGAACTAAATTAAAAACCACCAATTGATACTATATATTGGGACCAAAAGTATAATTTTCCGGAAATGATATAATAAACTGCAGTAACTGAAGTCATTCTTTAACTCAAGCCACACTATACTCAACCAATTCCCTATATAAAATGACTGAAATTCTCAGTTCTATTCATTTAAAATCCCTAAAATGGTTTGTGTACGTTCATAACACATTTTTTCCCTTCAAGTTCTAAGGGATGATTCTTAATTAAAATAAGAACTTGATCCTCATTGATATGTATAAAAATGAATTTAGATTCTCTACATTCAAATACGATATTTGAGATAATCTAAATCATTAAATTTTCATACAATAATTTATACTTTAATAAATATTTAAAAAAATTCAAATAATTTCTGACAATTTATTAAAATCTTGGACTATTAAATTTTTTTAAAGAGTCCAAATTTGATGAAATTCACTTATATTTAAATTTTCAAATATAGAGGATTGATATTAGTATAAAAATGTAAAGATTGGTAAAACTGATCTCATGAAGGTATATATATAGGCTTTATGAGCCTACATATTCTAAGGACATCAATAGGACCACGGACCCAGCTGGGTTTGAAATAACATGAAAGGCAGATGCATGTGGTGTTGTTTTGGATAACTACTAAGCAAAGAAGAGATTTAAAGAGATAGTGGTCGCTGCTTGATTAGGGCATCATTCAAAGTCACTTTCCCTTTAGTTTTAGGGTAAAGTTGCCTCAACAATTATGGCTCAAAATGCATGTCCATATATGTACGCATATTATTTTTGGTATCCAAGAATCACAAATGCAAGATATGGAAAAATTAAGGGCCGTGTGGTCAGGTTTGGGTTTGATGAGAAGAATGTATTATGAGTGGAACATGCATGTGAGGGATTGATATGGTGCACATGGGGAGAGATTTTGCTTTACTTTTATGGTCCCAACCCAAAAAACAGACATCTTCTTGTGTTTCAAAGATTTACCACTTCAGATGTCAGCTCGCGGATAATTATAATGTAGTACTTGCGTACGTATTTGGCGCCAAAGATGCTCACAAATAGTTGAAGAATTGCTTTAAGACTTAAGAGTAACAATATTTTGAAAAAAATTTACATATAGAATGTTTAGCATAGATGATTTCTAGAAGTGAGTCTTTTTATTTTTATTAAGAAATAAAACTGAATAAAACCATTTAACAAGTGATGTTCTTAGTGTTAAAAGTGAGTTAGACATTAATAGTTCAAACGTAAAATGTTAGACATATACAAGTCTTAGTTTTCCATTCCAATAGAATTACGATATAAGAAGCATATTACATATCGTTTGATCCAAGTTGAAGCCGATTTAATTTTTGGCCTTAAATCTGTAGTTTAAACATATTTTTGGGCTATTCTAATAATTTCTCTAGTTTATTAATATTTTTTTGCAAAAAGTATTATTTATCTTATCTTTTTTTTGTTGACATTGAATAATATTAAAGACTTTCCTTTGAATTTAATTTTAAGTTTCCATTTAAAACTTATTTTATATCACTAATTCGCAACAATGTCATGAGTAATTATAAGTTTTAAGAAGACCAAAATAAGAGCCCAAACTACTTTATTGGGATATAAGTTTAGGCATATCCCATACCAGGTTAGTCCTCAATCCTCGCTTTGGATCTTCTAAAAGATGATACGTAATAAAATTGCCTAGTTGATTGTCATTAAGTTATTTAATAGAAATATAATATGTTAAATAAATTGTTTTAAAATAAGTGATCATCTTAATTAGATTAAGGCTACTAAATGTGCATATCATGAGACATCCTTATTTGCACGTTAGATAACATGGAGTTGCATGTTCCATGTGCTGTTTGACAGTGGCTATGGTCTATAGGCCAGAGCATCCCTTCAGAACGTTTGATAAATCCTAAGCTAATTTATTTATATAATCTATCAAATCAAGCTACTTAGTTCGATGATTTATTCAGCAGCAAGTTGATAATTTTCATTTTTTATTTTATTTTTATCCACTTGTCTTTTAAATAATACGTCCCTAGTGACTAGACATTACTCTACTGTAATGTGTGTGTCTATATATATGTATAAGATGAAATAGATTTATTTTCGTTTTTCTTATAATTATATTGTTTCTCTTATTCATCCTCTGGTTTCCTTTTTTGTTCCTAAAAATGATGTTATCCAAGTATTTATATCCTGATAATAATTAAAAAAAAAAAAGGTGTGACTTTCTTTTCTAGATATGCCCTGACATACTTTTAATTTCGTTGTCGGATTTCCTGAATTTGCAAAAAGAAAAATAAGCTGAGTTACTATTTGTATGGTAAAGCCATATAATTTGATATTACTTACTTTCGTATTATTGATGAGACATTGACACTTGATTTACATAGAATGCACGTGCTTCAACCAGAGAAAGAAAAAACAAATAAGGGAAACAAAAGCATAGGATTCCTCAGTGTTCATGTCAATAAAGTGGAATCCCTGAAAAATTTGCACATTTCTAGTTATACTTCACTTCAAAAATCCAGAGAAAGATGAGAGATAATACTTAATAAACACAAACACAAAAGTTTTGATGGTAGACCCACATGAACCTATCAATGTACAAATCAAAATTGGATTGATTCTCTCAAATGAAACTTGAGTTCTCTTGAAGGGTTTTACTGTGCTGGACAGCGGGTGGGGACAACCACCACCAATAAATGGGTCAATCCACACCATTAAAAATAATTATCGTATCAATTGGTAGATCGAGCTGCATTAATAAAAAAATTTTCGTTCAATTTTTATTAGTAACTTTTTGTAGTAAAAACTTACTAATATTGGTGAACCTCGTTAGATTTTAAATAAGTTGTTTAATTTTTTATATTTTTATATTATCAGAGAAAAAAGAAAATAAGTATCCTTTGCTTTCTTTTCTCTTTGTCTTCATTAAAGTTTAATTAATTTTAAGAAATATATGGCCAACTAAAATATTAAGACACACTTGTAAGCAGTATAAAAATAAAAAGTCTGTGAAAGTGTCATACACCCACTTTCAAATATCTCATGGATCCAAAGTGGAGCGTCGAGTTCAGTCGCCTTTCTTAGATTTATAAAATTTTAACTTTTATTTTATATTTTTAATTTAATTCTTTAATTGATAAAAACTTGAATTTTTTAAACAATAAGAATTTATTTTTCTTGGTTCAGATATTTGATTTAAAAATTTTTACTCCCTTAAAATCAAATTCTAAATTTATCCCATACTAGAATAATAATTAATTTAGTTATCAAGTTTTTTTGAATTTTATTATATGGAAAGAGCACCACGGTTAGGTTAAAGCACTTTATTTCATGCTTGTTTCTTTCTTGTTTTTAGTTTGATGCATAATTACTAATAAATAAATTGGCTTGGGTCAGTATATGCCTCCCGATTTCTTGGCATGAAAAGTCTATACGTCCATTCCCTAACCATTTACGTGCTGCATCATTGAAGCTCTTAAATATATTTATGTTAGTTTGAAAGTGACGTCATACACTGCGTCAAAATGCATTTACGCATTCAATAATTAGTCTTATAAATTAATCATCTCAATTATATGTAAGAAGTGGTCATTATTTATGGGGCTTATTACAATATTTAATTCTTAATCACGTCAATCAATGTATTATTTTTGTATGGTTTGCTAGTTGCCGGCGCAAACTAAGCGAACGAATATTTTGAATGATGAACGAATTCCTAAATAAAGCATATGCATATAATATTTATATGTATTACACATGCACACACAAAAATTATTAATTAATTAAATGTGATTAATATTAAAGTGTTATTTTTTATGTAATCACAATTTTAAATGTAGAAATATATTTAATTATAATGTACATAAAGACATAATTATAATAATATTAATTTAAATTATATTCTTATATTATTATTAGATATAGGTTATAAATAAATTATACCTAATATCTATTGTGGATTTAATGTAAAGGTACAACGTAGAGTATTAGCTATGGATCTTAAATATGCTAGGCATTAGTGGGTTCTTTTTTTAATTCCTCTAGCGTACCTAAAAAAAGTGAAAATAAAGACTAAATCTTAATGCAACAAAATGGAATATTGTGGAGTTGTTTCCCAACGGAGGGTGAAATAAATAAACAACTAGGACCAAATTTTTTTTTTGAAAAAACAAACTTTTACCCACGGTTAAAACCGCGGCTAAATGGATGTAGTAAATCATGGCTAATCGGGCGTTGCACATTTGTAATTAGCTACGGTAATTTGAGGAGGGAACTCTGTTAGCCACGGTTTTATCATGGCTAATTTTATATAGCTACAATCTGACGGTGGGTAAAATTTTATCAATTTTAGTGTTTGAGTATAATTAAAATTTACCCACGGTTCACTATGGCTATTTTAAAAATTTTACACGATAAAATTATGAATGGTTATAACATGTTTAATATTAGTTTCCATTTTTAAAAAATAAAGTGTAATTTAAGTGTATTGATAACTCATGCTATGAAATTATATGGATTTAAATCCTTTAAATTTTAAAACCTGTAAAATACTTTTAAAATAAAGAAAGAGTAATGTAAGGATTGGGTGTATGAAGTTCATATCTCTTTTTTACTTACTTCGTCTTATCTATTTATTTCTTTTTTACTTTAAAGACATTTTACAATTTAAGAAATCCAAATTAAAAAATATACTAAATGCAGGCTGTTTTATTTTCAAACTAAAATTCTGCGCCTGCTAATATGTTTACATTGGAGATAATTTGAAAAGCTAAAGAATTATGTCTATAAAATAACTCATAAATATTTGGTCCATCTTTACAAATATTAGAATGCCTCTGCATGTTATTAGTTAATTGTTGACATCTATCAATCATATGATTATTAGTCAACTAATGCCAAATAAAGAGTAACAAAAGAATGAACAGTACTATTCATCAATCGAAATACCAACAACACAAAAAAAATTATGACAATTGAAGTGTCTTTTAACTTGTGGATCATTTTGTTTCACTAATAATGATCAAGTGATTGTCATTAAACTAATTTAGAAACATTCTGAACCCACCAAAGAGCATGATAGAAATTTAAATTTGACCATTAAAACTTAGTTTATGAGAAAGAAAGAAGCATGAATGTTCATAAGTACTGGTATAAATAGTAGTTCTGACCAATAGAAAATTATAACTGTATATATCTTCAGATATACTTATCTCCAACATTTTTGAATCCTTCGCAAGTATTCTTGAGGATAAGACTTCACGATTGCTTAGTGCAATATTAATCAACAATACTTTAGATTAAACTTAGAAGGGATTTGCTTGAGTTTGTGTTTTTCTCTCTACACTTGGTGCTAAAAGTGTTGCATATATTGCATGAACTAGGTGTACATTACTTCCAAAGCCAGTGCAGCTATTGTAAGCAATATAACTTCATTGCTAATCCAAGATAACTTGTGAGGTGTTGTAAGAGAAAATTAACATGTTGCAGCACACAATCCATATTTGCGAAATACGCAGCCATTCAAAAGAAAATTTACATCACCGTATCACTTACAGTTTTACAATCATATTAATGTTTGTGAAATAATACACAACTATACGCTAACTTAAAATAGAAGACATGATTAGTTACAAGTTGCAACATCGAAAACTGATCAAATTGCATTGTTTAGTTTTCTAAGGAGAATGACAATAAAACTTGCACCACATGCAGCCTACCTCTTTTAAAATTATTACATGATCATCTACACGGCATACAACATTAATTAATTAATTAAATTAGATGAGATTTTATAATACAAAATTATAGAATAATTGGTTTGAATAATTAATTATTAATATGAATATCTAAGTTCTAATTTAAAGAGGTAATTTGAATTCAAAAGAAATTATTTGAATTAATCTCATTTAATTATTTAAATTAACTAACCTATTTGAAATTTGATTAGCTAATCGATTGAATTTAAATCAAATTTGCTTTGTTGGTATTCAAACAAGAAGATGATTTGCTCTTGATATAATTTTTTCCATTAAAATACCAAGTGTCTAGGAATTTCTTATAAATTGAGGGACTCTCAGGAACCAAGATACAAACAATTATCAAATCTCTACTTAGCAGTTTCTCTCCATTAAAAAAATTATATATTAGCCTTTAATTACCATCTCGATATATTTTCTATCTGTGGTTCTCACGAGGTCCATCATCTTCATCAGGAGCGTTAAAAAAAAATATAAGCTCACGTTTTTTTTTTTTTTTTTACATTACAAAAGAGCAAAGTGCAAATCAACTAAAATAATTGAAACTATCTAAATAAGGAGCAAAAGAAGGGAAAAAAAAACTAAAAAAGAAAAACTTAATCCATTAGGACTTGCCAAGGTCCTCCAGTGCTCCAAACTGATGTCTTGGAAGTCCACAAGGAATTTGTGAATATCCATGCCAAGAAGATAAAGGTCCTTGTCTTTCTAATAACCTGAATCAAAGTATATCAATTTAATTTGGATCAAAACATAGAAGAAGCATATCATGAGATCTCGAATCCATGCAATTCTGATTCCGATCCAAAAAAGCAAATTTCTTATCTCGAGAAAGAAAACCAGTTTTGATTGGATGCAGCTTTGAGCAATTTACCCCACATTTTGATAAGCTGACCATTGAGAATGGCAGTAAATTTATATTTCTTGGGTCTTTTCCTAGATTTCCACATCCATGCAGTAACCAGCCATCCTGTTGAAGGAATTTCCCTCCAATATTTCTTATTTGTTTAGAAATTTGAATGATAAGTCTTTGAATGGGGAGAATGGAATCAGGTTGTCGAAATATGACTGACATATCGATTTGTATACATCACAGTGCTCCTGGGGTTTGGAATTAATCCCTTATAAACAATTTGATTTCTTGATTTGCCATATCAAATATAGCGCAACCATTGGCCATCTTGTTGTATGCTCCACTTCATTGAGTTGAGTTTTACCCATTAATAGCTTGTCTTGAATTCATTTAATAATATTGTCATTGTCCAAACTGTCAACTCTAACTTCAAGAGCTGAGGCAAACTATATAACTCGAACAAAAGAGCAAGAAACAAAGATGTGATTAATTGATCCCCCATATTCCTAGCAAAAATGACAAATCAAATTACAAGGAACATGATGTCTCTTCAACACATTGGGAAGAGTTTGTGACTAATTTCCATATAAAAATGTAATCCTCAAAGGCAATTGAAGACTCCAAAGTTCTTTCCATCTAATGAAAATAGTAGAAATGTGATCTTGATTGTTCTAGTTGAGGATTTTGAAACCATATTTGACTGTATAAATACATTTTCTATTGCTCGACCGAACCAAAAAATCTTGAATGCCCGTGTGAGAAAAGGGAATTGAAGAAATTTGTTTAACAGCAACATATGGCTAAAGGTCCTTTAACAAGTTAATATTCCTAAGAGAGATTTGTATGCAGAATAAGATCTGGGATTGTTTGAACTCGAGGCTCAACATCTGGCTATATATGCACAGAAGATGGTGATTAATAGGAATATTTGTTCTAGAGCCTACTTGCTCACATTGATTCTCAGTTATTAGATTCATTCCCTTCCCCATCTAAGAAGAGTTAGATTTATTTACTAGCTGGCCAGAATGGTCTTTTAATGTATATTTAGTTCTTTGAATATTGACAAGGGGAAAATATTAGGCAGATTTAAAATTCTCCATATCTGTCATGCTAAAGGAGCAATAATAAAGTCTTTAATTAATTGAAGACTTAATCCCCCCCCCCCCCCCCCACTTTTGACAAGGACAACATAATTTTTTTCTAACTAAGCATATGCAAAAAATTCCTGTTATAAAAAATCCCCTAGACGAAATTAACAATTTTGAGTCAATTAAGGAGCAAAATTTCTTTTGAAATTCAAAGCATGAAAGAGGATAAATTAAAGTTGAGTTCAGAACAGATTTAGTAAGAATTAACCCCGACCTTGTAGCTAGGAATCAATTTTTGCTGCAAAGTAGAGTTAATCCCCCAGCCTGTGATAAGAGGTTAGCTTCCAACCTTGTAGCCTGGAATCAACCTTTTCCACCAAAGCATTGAATAACTCATTTTGCTTCTCCCAATATCCACCTATGTTCCTAAATCTTTTCCCAGCTTGCTTGCATATTTGATACCAAAGTTCCTGCTAAAATCTTTCTAAATTTACGTGGAGTATTAGGGCTAAAGACTATGAATGACTTGCCTTTATTGATAGTTAGCCGTGATAGTTGACAATATTTATGAAGAATAACTTGTACCTCATTATAGGCTAGCTTTCATTTCCCCCTCAAAGAAAAAGATTGTGTCATCAGCAAATATTAGGTGTGAAATTGAGTTTGCATCTTCGCTGATTTTAATCTCTCCATTTTTGACTAATCTAAGCATCAATAATCATACAGGATAAAACATTAATTTGCACAAAGAATAAAAAGATAGAGATAAAAAGTCGCCTTGCCTTCTGCCTCGTGTAGGATAAATACGTCTTGTTGTGTTATCATTAAACATGATCTGAATGTTCGTTGTAGAAACACATTACATAATGTAACGAATCCATTTTTTTGGACAATTTATTTTCTGAAGAATTGCTTCTAGAAACTCCCACAATATGCTATTAAGGGCTTTTTCTAAATCTAGTTTCAGAGTACGCCATTGCTTCCTTTTGCCTTCTGTATTATGAATATCATTCGTGATTTCGGAGGCAATAATGATAGTATCCGTAATAGCTCTCCCTTGGATAAGTACACTTTGAAATGGAGCAACCATTTCATCTATAAATTGCTTAATTAAGCACTTGATATAGTAGGCATCTCATAAGTTATTATTTTCAAACGTTGGTATGAGAGACTATGGTTTGGTTGATTTCATGTATTACATATGCATCCAAAATTAGTGTTGTTATATTAAATAAGGAATAAATTTCTTTTCAATTCATTGTAAAATTTTCACCTATGTGGTTGAATATTTCAAATAGCCCTATTTGAATTATTACAAATTTTTTAAAAAAATTAAAGCAAATTGTCTCTTTACAAAAATTTACAAAATTAAAGTAATCTTCCAAGGGTGCCCTATTTCTTATGTGTACTGATTGAAGTCTATTGAAAAGAAAAAGGGGAAAACTCTAGATTTTTTTTCTCAAAATATTTGTTGTTTTTATTTTGAAAGAGAGAGTATTTTTTTGGTTTCAACTAATTTTCATTACTTGAAGCTCTTTCATGCATACATGGAAAGGGGCAATTGTTTTACATTTTAGAAATTGATTTCTTTAAAAACAATATTTTTTACTCTTCAGTCCAATTTTTTTAAATTTTGTTTGTGTATACCAAATTCATTTATATTGTTTCTTTTCGGACACAGAATTGAAATTATCAATAGAGTCTTTCTATTTAGGCTGACTTAATATGAATTTATGGGGAACCTTTCAATATTTTGCTTCACAATTAATTTGTTTGTAGACAAATTAAATATCCTTTTGTGTTTGAGATTATGATTGGCACATGAGAGACATTCAAATTCATAAAGGGAGCACTTTTCTAAAATTGTCAGTATGATATAAGATATTATATTTCAACAAAAATAACTATGGTAACCAAGACACTATCATGGTCTTAAAATTAAAGTTTATGATACAACTGCAAATTAGTCCAACTTTTATTTCCTAAACTACGTGAAAAATGTGACAATATATATATATATATATATATATATATATATATATATATATATATATATATATATATATATATATATATATATATATATATATGGAAATCCATTCATAACTACCAGAGCATATAATCATGATTTATGGCTAACTTGGCTAAGGGAAAAAAGAAAGTATAATTCACAGAGTGCCGACAAAATTAGCAATAACATAAACAAAATGAATTCACTAGGGAAAAGCTATCTCACTAAAGCAAAAAATTTACTTAAAAAGTAAACTCGTGAACCCCTAATCCTTATCCGCTTTCAAGACATGATATGTGTCTTTGAATTGAAATTGTTTAAACTTCATTTTGGATTAGTGTGATTTTTCATGTCGAGTATGTGTGATATTCTAAAAAGTTATTTAATTTCATATTGCATGTCAAAACATAATTTTGAGTGTTTACATATCATTACGCAATATTGGACTTGTAAAAAAATAAAAAAGAAAGTAGTAATTTTATATTAAAAATCTAAGCCAAATGGTTCAAATATAATACAAATTAAAAAAAAGTGCATGTACGATGAAATTGTGCGGGCTAACTTTCTGTTAAAATTATTTTTGCTAGCCTATAAAATTAGAAATTTATTAAATTATTTTTTGGTCTCCAAGAATAAGTCAAATTTAACAAGACTAGTGACAATTAGCATTTTTTTAAATATTATTAATTAACTCTTATTAAAATATTTTTCATTTATTTAAACATTTTAAATTGCCATTATCTTTGTTTCTCTATATACTTCCATGTTTTCAAAAATATTGTAATATTATACTGTAAGAAATATTGTGGCTTTTTAAAGTTTTAAAATGATCACGCATAAATATTTTGTTGTTTAAAACATTACAGCATCTATTGTTATATAGCATGAGATCTGTATTTCTCAATATTGGCTAGTTTTTAAAATTAATTTTTTATATTATGTTCTTTAGATTATGCTATAATAAAAGAAATTCATGTTAATTCTGTGCCATCGAAAGCAATATTTAAAATTAAAAAAGTCTATTTAATCCAAGAGAATCCTTGTCATTGTATTTTTTCTAATGGTAGCAGAATAATCTGTAAAAATAATGTGATTTCACGTAATTCAAACATGTTTGTTAGCATCAACAACAATATTGCAAATTTAATTTTAAATTAATGTGATTTTTTAAATTTAATTTAGCTAAAAGTAAAGTTGTATAACTGTACTTTTATGTTTAACTAATTTTTTATATAAATTGAGTTAGGTCACCAATACACTCATTCAACGTACAAATAATTTTTTTTTTTTTTTTTTTGCTTTTTATGCAAACGGTAATTCGAAGAGGAAAAATAATTATAGAAAATGAAAAATCACTTTATGCAAAAGTTTGCCGACGGTGAAATCGCCACCATTTCTTTTCCTAAGCAAATTCATCACGATTAGCTACAGTTTTCTGAACCGTGGCAGAAAAAACAAAAACCGTGGATAATGATTTGTTTTTGGTAATAACATAGATGTCAGATGATATGAATCAAACAGGGAAAAAAAAAAAAAAACACAAATTATTATATTAGAACTCATCCAACATGCAGGATCTGATTTGACCCGCAAACCGGCCAATTGATTCAAGATCAAGCCAGATTTTGGTTTAGTGCTTTATGTAGATTTTAAATTAAAATATATAAAAAAAATACGAAAAGTACGTCCTAATTAAATTAACTATCCTATATAGCCATAGCTCTTAGGCTTAGAGAGGGTTTAAAAGAATAAACAGATAAAGGGACCATGTCCAGATAAATTGGTGTAGAGCAGCAGCTTTTGAGGTTGGCGGCAATATATTTGGTTTTTTTTTTTTTTAATGACTACTTTTATATATTTTTTAAATGTAGAATTCACTAAAAGTATTGAGACTCATCTAATCGTAATTTAAAAGTTTGACAATCTCATTAGTTTGATTTAAAAAAAAAAAAAAAGTGAATGAAAAATATTCAAATAAAAAAATTTAATTTATAAAATAGGTCGAGGTCAAATTTTTTTTAAATATTTTTGAGTTTAAAAAATAAAAATAAATATTTTTTAATAAATAAAAACTTATTATTTAAAAAAATTTAGTGTAACATTATATTTAATAAAAAAATAAAAATTAATATATCTTATTTAAAGAATTTATATTAATACAATAATTTATTTGTATTTATAATTTTTTTATATATAATCTTACATATAATAATAATAATTATCTATATTCTTTTTCTTGTATATTAAATAACAAATTAATTTGATTATAATTTTAAAAAATTTGATTGCTTTGGCAAAAAAAATATAAGTAAAAGCTCAAATTAAAAAGTCTAGTTAAAATATGAGTTCATATTTTTGTTTTTTAGCTCTATATTCATGCTCAATTTTTAAAATTTTGACTTGATAATCAAGTTTTATTTCTACTTGCAAAATGTTTTTTTCCAAAATTTAAACTTTTAACATTACAAAGTTTTCAAAACTCAAATTTATATATCACCTAAATCAATCATAGTATTGAGACAATTGCTACTTACAAATATTTTTTCCAAAATTTAAATTCTTAACAATAAAAAGTTTTCTAAACTCAAATTTATATATATCACTTGAATCAGTCGTTGTGGATAACATATTTGGTTTGTGGAAGAAAAAAAAAATACAAGAGATGACTGGAATCCCATTTACTCCAAGCTCCTCTCATGTCAACTTTCCCGAGCAATTACCATATTCTTATAATGAAAAGAACTTTTGGAAAAATCTTTGCTTTTTAATAATTAATTAATCTGTTTGATGAGGACTAATTAATATACATAACTCCGATTAAACTATCGTTTAAACTCCATTAGTTTAATTAGGCTTTTGTCAGAAGATTTTCATTTGGCAATTGTTTAATTAAATTAGTCACTGGCTCCATATATACAGCAGCCAGAAACAAGAATATTAGTTAGAAGCAGCTAGCATTAATTAATATACCATCACAAGCTTAAAAGAGTCAAATTAGAGACATTGTTTGACATAGATTACCCACAAGTTTATAATTTAGCTAGAATAGTGCAAATCAATTAATCTTGCTAATTAGACTAATCGTTAAATCAGAATATATATATCCTTGTGTTTATAATTCTAATCATAAATGCATATTCCTAACTATAATTATCTCCATAAATAATGATTTCTAACGGGGGAGATGCTGATATTGTAAACCCAGCTTCTTTGATGAGTTTAATTTGTTTGGAATTTGGATAATGCAAAGCCACTTTTAATTTCTGGCAAATTAAAGAAGGATAATCTAAAACCCATAATTAATGACATGACTTCTAACCAAAAGAATATTTGTTATCCACTTTAAACGTTCCTGGCTGTCAAATTTGGATTTGCAAAACTCTATATGATTATGTTTCCAATTTAATCTCTATCCAACATAGACTTTCTTTTGTAACAAAATTATTATCGGTAAAAAAATAGTTGAGTCGGAGGAAAGGATGTCTGGGTAAAACAGAAAAATATTGCATATTAGTAAATGATGATTTTATGACAGTTACAAGTCAAAATTTAATGCTAAAAGCAACAGAAATGCTATAATTTTCTTCTATTATCAAAAGAAAGTGATATTGAATTTATAAAAGAAATTACAAAGAAAAAATAAGAAATTTAAAAGCAATAAAATATTTTTTTTAATCTTTCACTTATTAAAAAATTATATTTTAATCTCTAAAATGTTCAAAATAGTCTCCATTCATTAGATTTTAATGTCTAAAATGCTAAAATTTAGTTTCTTAAATTTAATATTTTGAATTTAGTAGAGGGATTATATTTAATAAATTTTTAAAAAATGAGAGACCAAATATAATTTTTTTTAATAAATAATAAATTATTTTAAATATTTCAATAAGTGAATACTAATATAATAATTTTATAATAAGTTAAGACCAAAATATATTTTTTTCAATTTAAAAATCCAGTGGTTTCTACCGTCACTGTTCCTTTTAGTTCACAAGCACAGACATTAAACGGCAACGGCGTCGAACGTCGTTTACCGTCGACGGCGCCTGTTGTGTTCGACGAAGTTTCGATGAGTCGCACGTGCTATAGTTGTAAAACCACGTTGCGTCGGAATTCCCGTCTTCTTTGATATATCTCTCTCTTTCTGTGTGTGGGACCCCCGTGCTGTTCAGCGTCTACCTTGTTCATCATCTCGTACTTGGAGCGTGTATTCACTCGCGGCAAGCAAGCGCCACTTGTTCCTCAAGGCGGAGATGGACCGAGCTCTCCCCTCTTTGTCGTTGGCTCGGACTTTCGAGTGTGGCGCGTGGTGACGAAAGTTGACTCTCTCTTGATCTGTCCCTCGTGCGTCGCGAAATGTTATTCCCCATTCGTAAATCGTAATTACGGAGGCCGACCAGACAGTTGCACTTATGATTTAACAATTCACTTGCTATTTCAAAACTTGCAATTTTTTTGTTCAATGATGTATTATTACGAAGTAACAGTACAAATAGAGAAGAGCACTTCACGGACGCATAAAATAAGTAAAATATTATTTTTGTAGCTCGCGTATCAATTAATTTTTCAATTTATTTTATTGACTAGTGATTTGGCATGGAATTAAATGCTGCATGCAAAATTCAAGCCTCAAATTTCAAAAATGCATGCCACACTCACAAGGCCTCAATTACAGCTGCATTATAATGAGTACATGCCAAATCCCTAGTCTATAAAATAAATCCCTGGTCGTCAATTTCAAATGCATTTTATCTTTAAACCAAACATTTAAGAAATAAATAAATTAATTTGATGTTAATACATTTATCCACTGTGCTACTCATGACGAGATCATACCTTACAGAAATTAAAATGTTATGGGACAAATTCTAGCAATTAAAAAGTGAGAGGACGCTACGGGAATTTACGTTTTAAAGTCAACTATAAATGATGGTCCCGATCAAATATTTTCAAAAAGTTGATAGGCTAGTTAATAATTTCTCCTTCAGATTCAAGTTTTCCAATGTTTTTAATTTCAAAGTTCTATTTTTTTCCTGAAAAATAATAATCAATAATAACAGGAAAATGACTGCGAGAGTGGAAAAATAATGAGAAAACCCCGCGAAAATAACGGCACGAGAGTGATGGAAACCATTGACATTTGGTACATTAGGTGGAGCCCAAGTAAACCCAGGGGAGGATAAACAGTATTCCTTTTTTAAGCTTATTAACATTTCATATTAAATAAAATTTTAATTATAAAATACATAAAAAAATTACAAAAAAAATCTTGATAATAGAAATGGACCAAACGATTCTTATAATATGAATCATCTCCATTTTTTAAAGTAATTTTTTTATAAATTATGTATATATATATATATACCCACACAGTAATGAAATTTATTTAAAGGTGTGAGACTCAAGATATGAATTTCCTAAATATTTTTACATATTTTTAATTTTAAATTTAAAAAGCATAAAACTAGATCTGGCGTCATTATTTTTACATTGAGGCCTGAAAATGGAAGGAATACCCGCAGTAAGAGATCCTCATAGGCTCTCCTATATAATAAAATTCAGTCGCTGTATTTTTAATTTCTATTTTTTTTTAAATTGACAAAAGAATATTAAAAAAATCCAGAACATCGTAGACCAAATCTTCCATGATTTGTGAATATTAATTTTCAATACAATTTTTGCCCCCGGAATCTGTCAATCAGCCACCAGATTTTCAAGTGATGGTGTATGGTATGCGATAGCTGTACACTATCATCGGCGTCTCTTTCAGTCTTTTAGCTTTGCGGTACTGCTTTTTTGGGGTTCTTGGCCCCACCTCTATTTTTGGAACAAGCCTATAATCACTATAACCATGAAAGTATTAACCCCAAACGATACTAAAGTGAATATAGTGATACTAATATGGTAATTTGGAAAGCTGAAAAAATAAAAAAAGAATTTAAAGAGAAAACTCCATTATTATGGCTTCCGTTTCCCAATTATCTATACCCCTCTGAGCTAACTTTGCTCGCCCTTTCGACCTTTCACTCTCTCACCCGTTTAAAAATTTGTGTTTCAGTGAAGAAATTCGAAAGCACAACCCCGATTCATCGTCACTGCCATGAACGAATTCTGAATCTGATCTGTAGTTTCGTGTGTCTTCTTTTTGTATCTGGAGAGGACAAGATGAAGAGGGAGCACATAGATAGCTGTGCTAGTGCTGCTGTTGGTGGTGGTTTAGGAGCTGAATGCTCATCAATGTCAAGTGGGAAGGTGAAGATGTGGGAGGAAGAACTTGATGCTTCGGGTGGGATGGATGAGTTGCTTGCGGCTTTGGGCTACAAGGTGCGGTCGTCGGACATGGCGGACGTGGCGCAGAAGCTTGAGCAGCTCGAGATGGTTATGGCTACTGCTCAGGAAGATGGGATATCCCATCTTGCTTCTGATACCGTCCACTATGACCCCACCGATCTCCATGGTTGGGTTCAAAGCATGCTCACCGAGCTCAACGGTTCGCCCAATTGTCTCGATCCATCGACGCTGTTGGCGAACCAGCAAATTCATGACCATATTCTGGCTCCGGTCGTCTCCTTCATGACGCCCACCTCTAATTTCTCCAACTCCCTGCAGCAGATCGAGAATCCGTCACACGTTTACAACGATGATTCCGAGTACGACCTCAGAGCAATTCCTGGCATGGCGATGTACCCACAAAGCGAGACGACTCATGATAAAGATAGTAACAACAAGCGACTGAAACCTTCACTTATCGAATCAGCCCCGTCGCCATCGCCGGCGACAGTATTGGAGCACGTACGGCCGGTGATTCTCGTTGACTGTCAAGAAAACGGTGTGCGTCTCGTCCACACCCTCATGGCATGTGCAGAGGCGGTTCAACAGAACGATTTGAAGCTGGCGGATGCGCTTGTGAAGCACGTGGGCTTGCTCGCGACGTCTCAAGTCGGAGCAATGAGGAAGGTAGCTTCCTATTTCGCCCAAGCTTTAGCTCGTCGGATTTACGGAATCTACCCCCTAGATTCCCTCGATCCCTCCTTCTCCGATATGCTCTATATGCATTTCTACGAGTCTTGCCCCTACCTGAAATTCGCCCATTTCACGGCGAACCAAGCCATTCTGGAAGCATTCGCCAACGTTAACAGAGTTCACGTCATCGATTTCGGGCTCAAGCAGGGGATGCAATGGCCAGCATTAATGCAGGCCCTCGCATTACGACCCGGCGGCCCACCTACATTCCGCCTCACCGGAATCGGACCCCCGCAGAAGGATAAAAGTGACGCTCTGCAACAAGTGGGTTGGAAATTGGCACAATTGGCCAAAACAATCGGAGTCCAATTCGAATTCCGCGGCATCGTCTGCAACAGCTTAGCGGATCTCGAACTTTCCCTCATGGAGATCCGACCCGACGAAGTCATCGCTGTGAACTCCGTTTTCGAGCTCCACGGGCTCTTGGCCCGGCCCGGCGCCATCGACAAGGTCTTGAACACGATCAAGGCCATGAATCCGAAGATCGTGACCGTGGTGGAGCAAGAAGCGAACCACAACAGGCCGGTTTTCTTGGATCGGTTCACAGAAGCACTACACTACTACTCAACCCTGTTCGACTCGCTGGAAGGATCGCCTCCGTCAGGGTTAACGCCGCCGAGTCAGGACGTGATGATGACGGAGCTGTATCTTGGGAGACAGATATGCAACGTGGTGGCGTGCAAAGGGTCAGAGCGCGTGGAGCGGCACGAGACACTGAGTCAGTGGAGGGCGAGGTTGGGATCGGCCGGGTTCGACTCAGTTCATCTGGGTTCGAACGCGTTTAAGCAAGCGAGCATGTTATTGGCTGTGTTCGCCGGAGGAGATGGGTACAGGGTAGAGGAGAACAATGGGAGCCTCATGCTGGCGTGGCACACGCGGCCCCTCATAGCCACGTCGGCGTGGAAAATTCCGGCCGGTGAGCTGTAGTGCGTTGACTCAGTGGGTCCGAGTTAACGAGATCGAGATGACCAACAATACAGTATTGTAGATTAATTATTAACCTTCGAGTTGAGTTAGTCAGTCCGAGTGAGTGAGAGATCCAGAGGGTAAATAAAAGTAAAACCTGCGAATGTATAGTTGTACTTCTTTCCTATCGATCTTTTAGAGTTCGTTATTTAAAAAAAAAAAAGATAATTTGTTAAATTTTAATTATCTTAATTTGAATGTATTAGCAATAATGGTTCTGTCAAATTGCCGCAAATCCAATTATCATATGAACTGAGGTCCAGGTTTTTGCCTCACATAACAATTCGTCATAATTAATATTGGAATGTGTGATAATTTGTTTTAAAATAGATAAAACAGTGGTCTCTAGTCTCTACTACTACATCAAATTGATCATTAAAACGTTACTATTAATATAATTTGCAATTTTTTTATAATATTTTCCAAATATTGGATTAGAATACAGTATTGCAGTTATCCTCCTCTCTCTCCACTTCAAAAAACCCGTAAACAAATAGGCTTCGTGTTATCGTTCTGGTGCAGGTGGCTAGCCCCCTGGGTCATGCTCATTGCCTGTAAGCAGCAACTTTGTCTGCTCTGTGGTGGATCCAAGGAGATATCTGATATATTCTTTTGTGTAATAACAATGAAAACGACAGGTTGCATTTAATGTAAGCCCTTTATTCCTGGCATAAAAGCATGGGTGTTGCAGGTTGAGACAGAGAGTGAAAATGCACTCAAGTGAGGAAGGTAGATCCATCGTCCATGGCCTGACGCAGCCATAACAGTTGGCTGGCTCTTTGTGCCATATCGTCTTTCAACGGCATTAGCTAGCTAGCGAGCTTTTGCCTTCTTAACACTGTCATGTGTCATCAGAATCAGCATGCAAATGCCACACTGTGACCGCCCAGAAGATCCAGATCAGTGTTTGATCCTACTGGGAATCTGAATTCCATGCGTCGGCTGTGAAGCCTTTTCTCGAAAAAATCCGAATATATATAAGATATAGCAGACTGCAGAAAGCTAGCTAACTGTAAAAGTACTTGCTAGATTCTGAAGTTCCATATACACTCAGTCAGCTTGATTCCAACATTAGTTCATGATTTGGTGGTTTCAGAGCGTCTTTCTTGTTCGGCTATAGATGTAACGTGTAAGAGGGGTACCCCTAAGTGAAGTAGAGTGCTCAATATGATGGACCCAGCCAACCTAGACATGTATGCTGAAAAAGAACAAGGTTGCCCATGGCTGATTGCTGCACTACTTCTCTTTTGCTTTATGCTCCTATGCATGTAGTGTTCGTGGATCTACAATATTACTTCTCTTTATTGACTTTGTGATACATCAAAAATTGGATGTTAGCCACGTCGTTTTTCAACATTATTTTGTGTTTCAACTATGTAATTAATTTTGTTATATATATATATATATATATATATATATATATATTTACACATATTTTTTATAGAAAAAAATAATACTGCAAGTAAATTTTAATAATAGATAAATCCAGTGATAACTGCAGAGTTCGATTCTTCAAGAAGGACTATATTAAAGTGGGGTCAATTTGTAAAAGTAGTATTTTTTTTTTTTGAATAAAGAAGTAGTGATTATTAGTATGTAATAGTTGGATAATAACAAACCATACGATTATAAATTATCATTCACATGTTTGAGAAGTGTGAAATTACATAAGGGTATGTGATTGATCATGGTTGATCATTGTAACATATTTTAATGATGATATATTTGAGCTTTATTATGAGTCTTAAGAAGTTGGGCTCAATAATGTGCAAAAAGGTTGATTAAATAGTGCGTTATAACTAATAATTATAACTTTTAATATAATAATAAATGTCATGTATTGATGCAATGGAACTAGTAAGTAGGTCATGACAATGTTTGATATATCTAATACAAAAATCAATGGAAGTGTAATTGAACTTCTTTGCTTTTTTAAGCTTAGACAAAATTAATGTTATCAACATTCCTTAATCTCGGGTAACGAAAGGTTTGTTTTTTCCTTTTGATATTTGAAGAAAAAATGCCTTCAAAGTTGAAGGTTAAAACAAAAAAATAATGAACATGTACCTTAATTACGAGATAGTAAAAAGTGAATATAAAATAATATTTAATGAAAAATTACTTCAAAATTTAAATTTTTAATAAATAATATTTTGGATCTATTTTTATATGATTATTAGGTATAATTATAATAATAAATTTATTAAAATAAAGAAAATATTATTTTTTATTTAAAAATATTTAATATTATATTGTAATTAAAGAACATAATTTTTTTTTAGTCATAACTCAATATACGAATGGAACGAAAATCAAATAAAAGTTTTGTTATTTAAATCGGTCATTGATGATGTCTATTAGGCTTTGTGTAACTAACCTGTTTTTTGGTTCATCAATAACTTTGTTTCACCAATTATCGATCCTAAAAGAAATCTGGAACCTGCAATACCAAATCAGAACATTGGGTTCTCAATCATACAGTCTTTTTTCAAAATAACCTAAAAATTTGATAAGAATATTAATTATAAATTTGTTATTATCAAACTATAAGTCTTAATTTAGTCATAATTTACATATGTGTATATAGATATATCTATGATTGCTTTAATTTTCTTATATTTTATATAATAAATTTTCTCAAATTGATAAAAATTGATATGATTTGTTTTTTCCTGGTTAGTTAAACTTATTCTTTCAACAGATATATTTTTATATATTATTTGTAAGTAATTTAATTTATTTACTTTCCATAAACTAAATCTGTTCATCAAATTTCTTTTTTAATATCTAGAAAATGCCAATTTATCCGATAGAAACGTGATCTTTGTAGTCTTTGTAAGAATTTTATATCGTTGGATGAAAATTTTAAATTGTTTATAGCTATCAAATCCTATTTTTAAAAGTTATTAATTTTGGTTTTTAAATGTTATAATTCAACTTTAATTATAAATTGTTAAGTCTTTTATAATAATCAATATTACCCCTTAGATCTAATTAAAAAAAAATGTGGTACACAATCCAAATCCCAATCTATCAAGTCAACACAATGCTGGTGGTAATGATAAACATTGCACCAAAAAAAGAAAAGAAAAAAGATGACAGATATAATGAAAAGCATTAAGTGAGAAGGCACTGCCTTCCAACACAACACAACACACTACTCTTATCCATTGTTATGGTAGGAAGCACCAAGGCAATTGGCCTGGAGGTCACTATCTTTGAAATCTAATCTTAGCAAACATATTTCATGGTATTGGGGTCTTGAAATTGACAAGGCCTTCTCCTCCATCATCAAACCACTAATATCCCCTTTCTTTCTTCCTTGGAAAAAAACATTAGGGCCCTCTAACCATCAAAAAGTTTCTTTTCATCCCCCCACTTTTCAAGTGCCAAAGATCTTTTTTCCTTCAACCACCTTCTTTTTCAGGAGGCGTTTGGTATATCTCCTTTATATTTTTAATTTTCTGAATATTAATTAATATATAAAATATTTATGTTCAATATGTTATTATATTTAAACTGACAGGTGTCATTAAAAGATATAAAAACATTATAAAATGGCACTATTTAAATTAGCATCCTATACCATTCAATAATAATAATAAAAACTTACATCACACACTCCTTTTAGTTTTTCTAACTTTAATAAATTATCAATTGTATATTTTATAAGATAATTCTCAAGTATTATATTAAATATAGGCAATACATATATTGTAGTATCTTTTATACCATATGCATTCAAATACTATTAACTATGAATTAACGATATACTAAACACTCTTAATTTAGCTTAATTTTATTTGAATGAATATATGACTATTCTTGCTATTCTTATACAAATTTTATAAATTGATTCAGTTTATAAAAATTTTAATAAAAATTAATTATGAGTACTATATATATATGAGTATTTGATAAATAAAAATTTAAAAAAATATTAATTTAGTTTCATAATTAAATAAAATTAAGTCTTTTGTGAGCTGAACTCATCCAAAGATTCTTCTTTACTCTCCACTAGAGGAGATAAAAGAATCTAGTTTACTAATGAAAAAGAAAGGAGGGTTTAATTTGGGGTTTGATGAGTGTCCATTGTCAAGCTCTGAACCCATCCACTACCAACAAAGACTTTGGCTTCAGCCAATCAACCTCTTCTTTCACATAAGAAACCATTAGAGAATCAGTTATTAGTGAACCTTCTTTTTCTCTTTCTTTTTTTCAAATTTATTTTTCTGATTGCAACACAGCTGATCCATCAGTTTAATAATAATGAACCGGTGTTGCTTGTGAGTTATAGTCTCAACATCAATCCCTTTTATACATACCTTATCAATTAAACATAATATATTATCTCATAAACTAAAAAGTTGACCTTTCCACTTCATATTCTGGGATTGATCTGGATGGTCATTGTTTAGTCCCTTACTTTTTATTATAAATTTTTTCAACCATTATTCTTTGCATCCTTTTGATTTGGGTTACCCATTATAAATCTAATATTAATTAAGCCATTTATAATCTGAAAAAAAAATTGTTGTACAGGTTCTTTTTATTTTATCACTAAATAAATTTAAGAAAGGTTTCTCTAGTAATTTTCTTTTAATAAAAGAGAATTTATTTCAGAAAGATAATAAAGTAGAATTTTGCAGTATTCTTTATATATATATATATATATATATATATATATATAGCTTGGAAATCAAATGAGTTAAATATTATTTTAGTCCTTTATGTATAAGATGATTTTTAATTTGGCCCTGTATTAACTTTTGTTCTCAAATGGATCCCTTGTTTATTGATTTATTTTTTATTTAGTCTCTCTTTAATTCTAAATTTTGTTAAAACTGAAAGATTATATGTGTTAACTATCATATTAGTGAAGGATTAAATTAAAAATAAATTGATAATTAAAAACTAAATTAAAAATAAAAATTAATAAATAACTAAACTAAAAATTAATCCATAAGTAAAAAGACTAAAATAATATTTTAATTGAAATCAAATCCTAGTAGTTAGGGGCATTAATTGAAGGTGAAGACTTGTATAGACACAGTACATTTAATGTTCCTCATGATTTGTTTTAAATAAAAAAGAATTTAACTCGTAATTCAAAAGCACATAATTGAAAATCTCAAACCCATTACAAACAGTGAATTTTGACAAACAGGTTTATCAGTGGGAGAAATGAAACGGAAATAATAGTAAGCACGAGATAAAAAGCTGCTTGATCTTTTATCTGAAAGCGTTTTCGAATCTCGTTTTTAATCCCTTCTTTTTCATACCAAGTTCCTTTTGGAATTGTTCTTTCGATAAAAGCACTGTGCCCAAGTCGAAAGAACAGTTACTTAATTAGGAGTTAAGGATCACCAAAATTGACTCCATTTCTAATTATGCATTATTTCCTAACCCACATTGGAATCCCAATTTTCCATCCTTCGTTTCAAGACTTAATGCTAAATCAAATTAGATGGAAAAAATATTTAAAATATGAATTTATAGAGAAAAAATTTTCAAAAAAAAAAAAGGTTCAATTATGCTGATAATTGGAATAGATAAACGGGCCCATGTATCGTCCCGTGAAATGATAGATTTGGACAATTCAAGTTTCTGGATGGAAAGGCTTGGGCCTTAACATTTTGATTGGGTGGGGTTTACAAACAAAGTTCAGACTGGGCCTATCAATGAATGAGAAAAAAGGCCAAAATTTCAATTTAGTCTATTAAATTTATTAATAATTTTATGTTGGTCTTTTATCATTTGAAGTTGTTAAGGGTATATTTCGATAGATGACCGAGGATAAATTAGTATAGAATGGAGTAACTAATTTAGTGTATCATTATGTTTAGAAGTTTTCGTTAAGGTAGAATTGAGTAGTAAAGGAAGAACTCCAAAACTTTTCTTGTTATTTGAAAATATCATTTTTGTTTTTCTAAATTGAGAGTCAAAGTTGAAATAAAGTAGCCAAATGTTATAATTATCATATCTTTTGAGTTTAAAAACTTATTATAATAATATTATATTTATAATAATAATATTATACAAATAATAAATAAATCATTTTATTTTATTAATGACTTTTTATTTATTTATTAAACTTTCAAATGAAAGAATGCCATATCTTATCGATTTATATCTTGTCATTCTAATTTTTTTTATTAATAGTTATTTCACCCCATCGTCATTAAAACTTGCAAACATATACTAACATTTCGAGCCGTTGTTAGTCCTTCTGTTAACTGCTGTTAACCATCCTCCACTAAACACATACATGTCACGCTATCTGGCACAGTTTCTGTTGGCCGTGGATGGACTTTTTTAGGTTTATGATGCATACCAAGTCAAAAAACTCAATGTTGGCATGACACTGTTTCTAACAAAATTGAAATATTTTCGTTGCCTTCCAAAATCCATAATATCTAAAGCTCGAAATGGCGCCAATTCTCAGGTGTGATCTCTTCTAGTTATGGGAGAACTTTTAGTAGGCGGAGGATTATTTAGGGTCATTGGATTCATTTAATGGTCCTAAATTTATTATATAATTTTTAATTTAAATTTAAAATTAATTTTTTAAAGAAATATGATACTATATATTAGTATATTAATATTTTAGATGATTTCTATAGTGTTGAAGTAAGAAAATAATAATAATTTTTAATAATTTATTATATACTTCTTATATTTTACCATTTATTTTTTGGTTTGTTGACAGGATACTATTTATTTAGACAGTAAGATATAACAAATAGACTAAAAATTATTTAAAACTCTTCATTTTTTTCCCTCTTCAACATGATATCATTAAATATAAAAATGATCTAAAATATTAATATATCTTTATATATTATCACATATTGTTTTTAAAAAAATTAATTTTTATAAAATTTAAATTAAAAATTATACGAATTGAATCCAGTAGTCCTAATTCTTCCTTCAATTATTGAAGATTCTCCCTTAGGAGATCCTTGCCTCTAAATCTCCCACATTTTGTCTTATTTGTTGAAAAGTTTTAATGGGTTCCTTGACTTCCAATAACAAATGGCAAGTAAGAAGTAATAATATTGGATATAAATTTCTATGTCCACACATATTGGGTCATCAACAAGAAGTAGTGAAAAGCAGGCATGGAGGCTTATGGCATTGTGGAAAAATTATGAGGCAATGCAAAAATATAAAGTGAGAGGGTCAAAGATCAATTAAGATGTTTGATATCCATATATATATATATATATATATATATATATATATATATATATATATATATATCAATTAGAGACAGGTTACCTTTTTCTTGTCAAAGTACTTGTTTTTATATTTCTTCGTTTCAAATTGCTACTCTCAATTCTAGTGGAAATATTGGCAAGCCTGTGAGGTGGTCCTGATAATAGTTGTAAGTCCATTGATTTAGCCTAGTGGTGTTCCCGTGAAGCCAAGAATAGACTAATATCAGAGAGATAATAGGAAATTACTATAAAACGACTAGTTGGTTTAGAAAAATAATAAGTTTTAACAGTTCAAGCTCTAGGTCTTATAGTCAAAAGAGTTTCTAGTTAAAGACAAGTAAAGAGAAAGATAGATTATTAGAAACAAAAGCAACAACAGAAATAGGTTATGAATGGATAGATAATGAAAGTATAGTAACTAAGCATGTATTACAAGAATAATTACAAATTTGGTTTATACCAACTTTTGAGATAGGAGAAGTATATAGAAAATTTACCTTTGATTTCTCTTATGTTACACAAACTATAAAAAAAGAAATAAGTATTGCCAAAATAGATGGGTTATATTTATGATTTTAAAGAAAGGAATAATTGGATACCTTTAGGAATGATAAAGGTAGCCATAAAGGCCAACTTTAGACAAGGATTGAACAAACCAATAGGGATAGAAGACATGCTAGATCTTTTAAAGAATCTACAGTTGAAGTAATACAGACAAATTTATATAATGGACTAGTTTATTTCGACTATTTCCCAAACTATACAACCAAAATTAAAAAACTGAAACATGAAGAAATATAATTCACTACCAACTAGAAATTTCCTATATTTGTAGATACAAAACCTCAAAAGAAATTAGAGATAGAAGGAATAACTCAAACTTCAGAGGGAGATATATTTATTAAAATGTTTGATAGATCTTTATCCTCTTCCAGAGTAGAAACAAGACAGTCATCACATTATGCAAAAGCCAAAATTTCAGTAGATAGTTCAATTTTAGAATATAAATTAAAGGGAGTGGATTTTGATGCAAAAATACCTAAGCCAATATATGAACCAAATAATTTAGAAACTCAGTCAAAGATATATAGAGAATTCCATCCTTTAGATTACCAGTCAATAAGGTCACAATTGAGAGTTATATAAAAAGAAGAAAATAAAATAAATAAAGATTTATTAAGAAAAGAACTTGTGCTAACAAAAAGTAGGAAACAATGAGAGTGGTTTTTCTCCAACTTTATAGAACAAGAACAAGCTCTTATTAGAGAAGAATGGTATAAGGAAATGGAACCCATAAAAGAAGACATATATTTCTTTAATTGGTTTAAAATGTATACTTCTAACAATAAAATAGTTAATCCACTTACAGAAAATAATCTTTCAATCAACACTACTATGACAAAAATAAGAAATTGGAATTGTAGAAATAATGTGTGTTACATTGGTACATCCTCCCTTGGAAGAGATAATCACAAAATAGAAGAAGAGGTTATAGCGTCACCTTTAAAAATACAAACCCCTAAGATAGTAAAGGAGTATAAAAAATACAGCAACAAAATGATTATTCTAATCAAATTTTGCTTACCATGAGCTAACAATTAACCTAAAAGAGAATAAGTTAGAAGATAAAGAAAGCATAGAAGGATCATGGGGAGAGCTAGATAGACCCCAAAAGACTAGTATTCAAATATGAAGCCATACCTTTAGAAAAATCTAATAACATAATATTAGGAAAATGGGAAATAAGAGACAAAGATAGCAAAGAAGCCAAAGAAATAATAATAAAAAGAGCTAAGTATTGAAGATAATATAAAGGAACAAGAATTAACGCAATAACTAAACTAGAATAACAATTTAACCCCTAACTATAAACATGATAAAAAGTAGTTATAATAACAATTTTGGAAATAACTCAAAAAATTAGTACTTATGACTAGTATTACAAGACTTATAGTTTGAGGAAAGACATCAAATGGTAGCCTCTCACTATGATGGGAGATCCATTTGTGAATGGAATATAGACGGATATAGTGAATATGAAATAAAGAATGTAGATCAAGAAATGATGATGGCAGTAGCCACTTATAGAATTGAAAACAATCATGATGAAAATATATTTGATATTTTTGTTCAAGGATTTATAAGGAGCCTTAAAGGATGGTGGGAAAACATATTAATCAAACAAGATCGAATGGAGATAAAACATTATCATCATACTAGAAAAAACGCCTTAGGACAAGAGGAGAAATATTTAGTAATATAGCCTAATTAGTTTATGCGATAATTAAATCATTTATAGGAGAGTCCATGGGAATACAAGAGAAACATTTAGAACAATTAATGAATCTAAGATGTCCAACCTTGGTAGATTTTAGATGATATAAAGATAACTTCATTCCCAAAGTTTTTCAGAGACAATATGGAAATTCAGATTTTTTGAAAGAAAGATTTATTTCAGGTTTACCAAAATTATTTGCAAAAAAGGTAAGATATAAGATTAGAAAAAAATAAAAGAAGGTTAATAAAATATAGTTTACTGATATACGGTCACAAAATTAATGTCCTAAATATATTAGGATTAAGACTGTGTAATGATATCAAGTTACAAAGAAAAATGCATTTGGAAAAGAAACAAGGCAAGCTAGAACTAGGAAATTTTTGTGAATAGTATGGATTTGAAAAAATAAAACCTCCTTCTAGAAAATAGAAAAATAAATCTACGTTTAAAATATAACTTTTTTACAAAAGATATAAGAGAAAGAAGTATTATAGAAAGCATTAAAAAATTTTAACAAAAATTCCATTAGGAAAGAAAATTATAAGAAAAATGAAAAAAAGACATAGTTTGCTATAAATGTGACTAATATAATCATTCTGATAATAAAGGTAAACTAGAAAAGAAGATAAGAGAATTAAATATTAGTGAAGAAAACAAACAAAACCTTTTAAGGGTGTCAATTAATGAAGAATTTTAATTTGAAAGTGAGGAATTAACAAGAAGTGAAGAGGATCACATATATAGGAAGAAGAATTTGATATCGAATCTTCTGAGTAAGAAGAAGAGCAATATATAGGTATAAGATTATGTAATTATGAAAATTGCTTAGAAAAAGGAATCAATGTTATTTATAAAGAAAATATTTCCTTTCTAATAGAAATAATAGATAAAAGAGATGACGAGGAAGTAAAGAAATGATACTTGCTAAAAATAAAAGATATACTAGATTAAGAAGAAAAAGAATAGAGTATCCACCACCATTGACTATTAAAAATGTCTCAAAAAGATTTGAAGAAAACCCTAAGAAGTAGGAATTAAGAAACTACAACGAGAGATAAGAAACTCAAAAGCAGAAATAAGATATTTGAAAGAAAATGAAACCAACAGAGACTTGGAAATCTTAGAAATCAAGGCAACCTTAGAAAACAAGAGACATTCAAAAGAAACAAAAATGAAAGTGAAAAAGAAGAAAATAAAGAAGAACCAGAAATAGAAAGAGAAATAAACTAAGAAAAATTTATACAAAGAATATCAAAGGTATTGTATCAAAAATTGTATTGTCAAATGAATTTAATAATAAATAATGAATACTAAAAAAATTTAGTAGGATTAGTAGATTTAGGAGTAGACATGAATTGTATTCAAGAAGGATTAATCCTTACAAAATATTATGAGAAAGCTTTAAAACTTCTAACGGCAACCAATAGCTTAAAATTAAATATACAGTACAAACTCTCAAATGCACATATATGTAATAAAAGGAATATGCTTTAAAAAAGTTATTGTATTGGTGAAGGGCTAAATAGAACTAGTAATCTTAGGAACTTCTTTTTTACAACAAATTATTCCATTTAAAGTAACCCTTTTAGGTATAACTACAAAAATTGTAGGAAAAAAATATGTTCCAAATGGATAAAACCCCCTATGAAAAAAAGAAATAAAATTATTAAAGCAAGAATCTATTTATAGAATAAATAGAATAAAAAATAAACAAAAACAAATTAATTTTCTTCAAGATGAAATACACTATAAAAGAATAGTAAAAATAAATAAATAATGAATAAATTCAATATAAAATTAATGAATTAAAAGAAAAATTTGAGAAAACAAATGTTCTGATCACCCAAATGCCTGTTAGTAGTCAAATTGCCTTGTAAGCAAGAATTCGACAAAAAAAGAATTATTTCTAAGGCTAGACCAATACAGATAAAAGAGGAATTATTAGAGTTAGTGTAGAACCTTAAGGTTATGAAGAACCTGAAACTCCTAGAACACACAGTACTGTATGAACATGAAATGGAATGAACCCTCAACCTATTGCACTCCTAGATGACATATGCAAATGGAAACATAAATGATAGGTTGATTAAAAACAAGAATGAATTCACCACAAGAGGTTACCTTGTTAAGAATTAATTCTTATTGCAATATAAGAAGATAAGTTATCCTCCCATATAGAATTCTGGCCAAGCCAATAAGGAAACTAAAGAATTTGTTTGATAAAATGAAATATGATGTCTTACAAGGCTGATGTTTAAGCCTTTTTATAGGCTCCAGACTCCCTAAGTAACCTTAATTCAGAGTGCTCCCTTAGGCCTCGATAAGGTAGGTCAAAGGAGGCCAAAAATAACTTTAAACATTGAAATAGAAGCCTAATATATAACCATACATACTCTAGACCCAAATCAATCACAATGAGGTCCAAAACACTTATTTCAGCAGTAAAATTACATGATGACTTGTCCCAAACGAATCTAGCCTTCGTTTAGGCTGGACAAGAATCAGATGAATGAGTTAAGTTTCCTTCTTTAAGCCTAATTTGTCTAATTGGCTTTCTTTCACATTCTCTAAAAATCTTCCCAAATAAATTTGTAGCCATTCCTTGAACTTCTTGACTTTCATTCTTGTAATTAGACTTAGAGGACAATTCTAATCATCATTCATGTCATTGAGCCTTATGCTTTCTATGCTCACATCATTCCCTCCTTCCTCAAAAGGATTCATCCTTGAATTGTGATTTTATTAATAGCTCTACAATCCACACACATCCTCCATGTTCCATTATAATTTGGAATCGGCAACATTGGCTCAATACATGGGCTTATGCTTTCCTTTACGTGACCATTTGCCAAAAACTCATCCACTTGCCCTTGAAGTTGCTTTGTCTCCTCAGGATTACTTCTAAGCTGGTCTATTAGGTAGGCTAACTTTAAGTACAAAGTCAATTAGATGCTCAATCCCTTGTAAGGGTGGTAAACCCTTAGGCATCCTATTTAAGAAAAACATTATCAAACTCCTGCAACAAAGAAACAAAACCATTAGGCAACTCGGGGTTAAGATTAGTTTCTACAAGTAAAACCTCTTTAAGCTAGATTACTATCAAAGCTTTCTTACCTAGGTAAGCTCTTTTCAAGTCTCTCTTTTTTGCATAAAAACTCAATTGCTTTTCACTCTTATTATTGTTGTCACTCTCCTCATGTTGCTCATTCTTTACTTTTCTTTCCCTTACTAGCTTTTTCTCTCTAACATGTTTCTCTTTCTTTTCACCATTTTTGTAATCACTTACCATGGGCCTTTATCCTTTTTTTCTATCTTTCATTGCCTCATGTCTCTTTTCAATTTTCTTTATCTCACAATCCATATCCCCATTTAAAGCTTTTTGTAGCCTTATTTGATCAACATACACCTCTTTTAGAGATAAAGGTGTACAAGTAAACTTCTGTACATGATGCTCAAATGAATACATGCTTTTGTACCCATTATGCATTACACGCCTATCAAATTGCTATGACTTTCCCAACAACAGGTGGCCAACTTGCATGGTTACTACATTACACACTACCTCATTAGAATATCTACCAATTGAGAATGCAACCACAACCTACTTAGTCACTCTCACTTCATAGCTTCTATTTAACCATTACAACCTATAAGGATTAGGATGCTTATCACATTTTAGCCCCAACTTCTCAACCAACATAGTGCTAACAACATTAGCACAACTGGCTACATCAATGATCATACTACATAATTTACCTTTAATCAAACTCCTAGTGTGAAAAATGTTTTTTTTATTGCTCTAGGCTATCTTCTTTAACATTGTAGTTCAAAACATGCCTAACAACAAAAGATTAACCTCCAATAGCAAATTTAACATATTCCTCATCACTAGTTACACCTAATAATGGTGGCATGTTATTATTACTATTATCTTCATCATGCTTAGAATAAAAAATAATATCATTACCCTTTATGAACATAGCCTTTTTATTAAGGCATTCATTAGCTATGTGTCCATGCCTTTGGCACTTAAAACATTTAATATCCTTATGCTTAAATGAATTAGAAACCGAGTTAGAAGTACCTTTTTGTGATATAGTACTCTTCCATTTCTCTTTGAAATCGAAGCCTTTATCATTCTTTTTACCATCAAATTTTGACAGTTTTAAACCCATTTGTTACTAGAATTAGAAATGGTCCTTGTTATCCCCTTATTCTTTAGTTGTCTTTTCATTTTCATTACTAGGTTAACGAAGTCCTCCATATCAATATAATGGCGCAACTCCACTATATCATTAATCCCCTTATTCAAACCACTTGTAAATCTAACTAGTCTCACTTCCCTATCTTCTTCTATATTATCCTTAATCATGATAATCTCCATTTCTTTATGATAGTCCTCTATTAATTTAGACGCTTAAATGAGTCTATGTAACTTCTGATGAAACTTCCTATAATAGTAAAATGGAAAAAACTATATCTCCTCCATAACCATATCTCCTCCTAAACTTCACTAATTTATCTCACCAAACTAGAGCATAATCTGAAAACTATTCTACAGTCAATCTAACCTTCTTCTTTTCTGAATAATTATAACATGCAAATAACATTTCGACATTTCTCACTAATTCAAAATAGGTTTGATCATCATTCCTACCTTTAAATATAGGAATGCTCATATTGATAGCATTGAGATTGTTATCTTTTCTTTCAATTCGTACCTCTCTTCTTCTGTTTCTCATGGAATTTGCAATATTATAATTAGATTCTTCTTCCTCTTCAACAAATGGAGGTCTTGTATGGTTTTCATGAACAACTTTATATCAACTTCAACATTTTCTCTTGAACTACTCATAATCCTAAGTTTGCAAAAAAACTAAAAAACAAAATAGAATAAATTGGTAAGCCCTCACACATTACCTTAAGTGTTTGCACTCAAAGGTGTTTAATTCACATGTGTTTCATATTGATTTTAGCTTTTGCCTTCTCTTTAAGCTCACTAACACTCGAGCCTTTTATTACTCAAGCTTTCTATCCTCAATTGCACTTTAGAATTGATTTCCATACAAGATATAGCAAATTAAATGAATCGAAATGAATAAAAGGAATTAAGAACTAGTTAACAGTGGACAAGATGTAAGAATAAGGAAATTAAGCTGAAGAAAGCATGTGAAAGGAAAATAAAGATAAACTTATGACAATTTACAAAGTATGGTTATTTGTACACTACACATGACCTTTTTTTTTTTTACATTATTGTAACTTTTTTTCTTTGCTTTTAATATTTTTCTTAAAACAAAAACTAACCCAAATTCCCTTGGATTTTTATGTCAGACTGTTACTTTATGATACTTTTAAAATCTTTGAATTCTTGTGGTAGGCTACCAACTCCAATGCACACTCATTAGAAATCTTTAAAAGCTCCTTTAACTTTTGACTTTTAAACAATGCATCCCAACACTTTTTGACTTTTTTCTTTTTCACTTTCCATAAACTAGACTAAGATAGGATCAAGAAAATAAGTATACTGAACAAGATTAGAAGGAAATACATTGACGAACATAAATTAGTAGCAGATGAATCAATTTGGGCAAGATTAAGACCAAAAGAGAATGAACAAAGATTGAATATTTTTTTTTGGACTCTACAATAAAATAAGAAGGTTAACAATAACAAACAACAAATAGGATAAATAAAAATTTACCCCAATCCAAGAATAAACAATATGGTATGAACATGAAATAGAATGAACTCTTAACCTATTACACCTTTAGATGATAGATGTAAATGGAAACACAAATGATTGGTTAATTAGAAACAAGAATGAATTAACCACAAGAGGTAGTCTTGCTATGAATTAATTCATGTTGTAATAGAAAAAGACATGCTATCCTCCTTTATAAAATTTTGGCCAAGCCAATAAGGAAACTAAAGAGTTTCTTTTACAGAATGAATAATGGCTTACAAGGTTAAGGTTCAAGCCTTTTTATAGGCTTCAAACTCCCTTAGTAAACTTGATTTGAAATGCTTCCTTAGGCCTCCAATAAGTTGGGTCAACGGAGGTAAAAAATAACTTCGGTCATAATGGAAGCCTAATATATAACCATATATACTGTAGGCCCAAATCAATCAAAATAAGGTCCAAAACACTTATTTTAATAGTAAAATTACAAGATGACTTATCCCAAACAAATTGGGCCTTTATTTGGGTTGGGCAAGAATAAGATGAATGAGTTGGGTTTCCTTCTTTAAGCCTAATTTGTCCAACTAGTTTTCTTTCACATTCTCTAAGAATCTTCCCAACTAAATTTGCAACGATTCCTTGAACTTTTTAGCTTTTATTCTTGTAATTGGACTGGAGGAAAATTCATATCATCATTTATGTCATTGCGCTTTTTGCCTTTTATGTTTACATCAAGAGTACTATAAAAAGAATACAGTAGTTATTGGATAAAAAGTTAATAAGAAAAAGTAAGTTTCCTTGGAGTTACTCAGCCTTTATGTTCAAAATCATGCTGAAATAAAAAAGGAAGCTCTAAGACTGGTTATAAATTACAAGCCATTGAATAAAGTTTTAAGGTGGATAAGATATCTAATCCCTAATTAGAAAGATTTGATAGGGAGATTAATAGTGCTACAATATTATAAAAGTTTGACATGAAATCTCAATACTTTCAAATATAGATAGCAGAAGAAGATAAGCATAAAACAACATTTATGGTTCCCTTTCATCATTATGAATGGAATGTGATGCCTTTTGGATTAAAAAATGCACCTTTTGAATGAACGACATATTTAATGACTATAGTTTACCATCGTTTATATGAAGACTTATTAGTATTCTTTAATGTAATAGATCAACACTATAAACACCTTTAAGAATTTTATAAAATAATAAAGAACATTTTTTTTTGGTTAGTTTCTTCCTTTAAAATGAAGTTTTTTCAAACAAAGGTAAAATTTCTAGGCATGGAAATATATTGAGGATCGATTATGCTAATGAAAAGAGTTATAAATTTGGCCGATAAGTTTCCTAATGAAATTAAGGATAAAGACTAGTTGCAGAATATTTTAGGATGTTTAAATTATGTGTCAGACTTCATTTCTAAACTTAAGATAAGGTTACAACTATAATTTAAAAGATTGCAGAGAAATCCTCTAACATGGAATAAGGAAATGACTAGCATAGTGAAAGAAGTCAAAAAACAAGTCAAGTAGTTGCCTTGTTTAGGCATACCATACCCTAATAGTTTTAAGATTGTGGAAATGGATGCATCAGACATAGGATATGGAAGGATATTAAAACTAAAAGTAGAAAAGAAAGAGTGCATAGTGAGCTATCGTTCGGGAGCATGGATAGAAACCTAATAAAAGTATTCTAGCATAAAGAAAGAAGTTTTATTTATAGTTTTATGTATTAACAAATTTCAAGATGATTTAATCAATAAAAAATTTCTTCTAAAAGTTGATTACAAAGTAGCTAAAGAAGTTTTACAAAAGATGTACAAAATTTGGTTTCAAAACATATTTTTACCAGGTGGCAGGCAATACTTCCATGTTGTGATTTTGAAATAGAGTTTATGAAAGAGAAAAAAAAATCTATACCTAATTTCTTTTCATGAGAGTTTTTATAGGGAAAGTCTTTTAAGACCCAATGAGTTCTCATGGAGGCCATTATTCCCGCACTAGGAAGGAAGGTAAAGATAAAGCTATAGTAATAACCACACAAATACCAGTAAAAACCAGTTTAGCTAAAACTTTTTCCTCAACTGATTACGCTATAAATAAATTGATTCAAGCACATAATGAAGCCCAAACATTCTCCCAAACAATGGCAAAAAACCTACAGATAGGAGAATAAGCTTTATATATTTGCAAGGAATATGTTTTTGCAGGTCTATGTTCTAGAGCTAGATCAATTTAGAAGCAACATACTAGAAACTATTAAAGCTATATTTCTTCCTAATTATAAGGAAGAAATATGGAATTTCATCCCTAAAGACTTTAAAAAAGACAGAAGATATTATGAATTAATCTTGATTGATTTAAGTTCAACAGTAAATAGTCATCAAAAGGACTTATCAGGATGGGAATATTCACAGCTGAAAGTTTTATAAGTTCTATCGCATAAAGCCTAGAAACAATCTCCTTATACAACTAAAAAAATTTCAATCAATTTCCATTGATTAACTTATAATTATTTTGATTATAAGGAAGCTTGGTATAATGTTTTTTACTACAAAAATTACAAACATTCATGGTTTATTTGGTTTACAAGGTAATGCCCTAATGATTTCCCAAATTGGTTTTTAGAATGGTTTCATGCCTTAAGACTAGTTCAATGAAATCTACCTTTAGCAACAGAGGAGGCGCATAAAGCATTTAAATAGCTACAAATGTTGAGGAAGCAGAAAAGCCATTCTATTTCTTCTATCACTTCAAGGTCCCTTGGGTGATGAGTTGGAGCTTTTCAATCACAATAGGGGGACACCTTTCAATCACAATAGGGGGACACCCATATCCCACTTTAAGTTATCTAATTAGAAGATTTATAGTAAAATGATGGAAGAAATACAAATAGGATTTGATATTAAACAAGTATATAAGTGGATTACTTCCAATACTACAGTTTTAAGAAAGATAGATTCGTCCACAACAACATTTTTTGGTCAATAAAAGCAAGATTATGGCAAAATTTGCGGCGATATCCAGCCTAGAAGATTTTGCTAAAAAGATTCAAGAACTATCTTTCTAGATAGCATTCTCTTCCAAAGTTAGTTCCTCTTAAGAAAATAAAAATGATTGCTTTGGAATATATATGGATTTTGAATCCTAGTCATAGCACCTTGCCATGAGAGGCCTTTCTATATTTTAAAGATTAGAAAAATGGTGATAATTGTACTTCAATAATTTCAAAAGCTAAAAGGTAATAATGTCCTTGAGATTTTCTTATAGAAAGTATAATGACATTTTGAAAGTTAGTACAACTATAGTGAGATTTTCTTATAGAAAGTATCTTGACATTTTGAAAGTTAATGCAACCATAATAATATTTTCTTACAAAAAGCATCATAATATTTTGGAATTAGTACAACAAAAACAGTTTACCTAAAATTCTCCTACAATAAACACATCATGGTTTTTAGAAGCCAAGAATCCTATGCAGTTAATGTAATGTAAATGTTGATGAAATGTAATGAAATTTGATGGTGCCTTTAGCTATAAAAGAAGCTCCTCTACCTTTAGGAAAGCATAAAAAAGTAGCTACCCTTGTAGCCTAGCATCTTCCCAGGTCCCTAAACTTATAAGCAGACTCTCCTTTTTGTGAAGTTTTTTTGGTAAGTTTTCTAGTTTTATATTTTAGCTTGTAATATTTTCTATTTAGCTTGTTATCTTATTTCCTCTTAATAAAGATATATTTTTGCAATAAAAATATTTTCTATTTTTGATCTTTGAAATTGATGTGTATATATATATAATTTTTACCACCAATATATTATATGAAAAAATTGATATTTAATCAAATAGTATATATTATTCAAATATGTCTATAATTAATATCTTCAAATAGCAAACAAGATTGTGTAGGTACACATTTTTTTTTCAATTACAATATTCAAGTGTAGGCATGATTAAAAATAAAAATATAACTTATGCAGTATAGTAAAGAAAAGTATTTGCAAGGTCTAGACGTTCAATGGTTTTGCACAAAGTGATGAGAAGGCAAGAACAAAAAATAAAGGTACTAGGCATGACCAAACAGGAAGCAATGAACTAAAAGCTAATAAATTATTATACTAAAAACTGAAATGAAGGCATTCTTTAACAACCAAAGTAGTTGAGAAAGATGTAAAACTTAGACAACACAAAATGAATTGAACTAAAGAAAATGAAGTGAAGGTGAGAAGTGTGAATAGTGATGGTGAGTGTTGAATCCACCTAAAGTAGTGCATATATATGTAATTTAAAGGTCTGAGGTGAAGACTAAAGAGTGAAGGTTAGAGGCTTAAGGTAAATAAAAAACATAAAGATATAATTAAACAAAGTTAAATAAAGATTTAAAATGACTATAAAAGAGTAAAGAGTATAGCATAAAAACTTTTTGAAAAAAAGTTAAAGGAAAGTTTGAATTTTATTTTGTTTAAAAGTCACCATTCAATCTTTTGTTATGAACACCCAAAGACTAAACATAAGAAATAGTAAAAATGAAACAACAAAATGCAAAAGGAAAAAAATGAAATGAATAAATCAAACAAAAATCAACTAGAAGAGTTAAAAAAAAGTAGCAGAATAATAATACATCAAAAACAAACAAAAGACTATATGGCTTTCTTTCTGTTGTTTAACCATTGCATGAAGAAGGGGAGCAAAGATACTTTATAATAAAGGAACCCTGTATTTTTCTACAGTAATGGATTTATATTGTTGGATTTTCATTCAACGATCTAGATTTGTTATTGTAAATAGTGCATTCTTTTAGAAAAATTTATGAACCATTGGAATTTCATCCAACGGTTTAGATATAAAAATAGAGGGATCCCAATTGCAAGGAATTTGTAATATTCCAAAATTTTACATTTAAAATTTTTAAACTTGGAAGGATAATTTTGGGAATATTTACGTAAGTTAAAGGGAAGAAGAAATTCAATTAAGGAAAAATATAACAATCTAATTAGTTGCAAAAATGAGAGATTTAAGATAGATTTTTTTATTAATTCAAATAGCAAATTTCATGAATCCTAGGCTAGCTTAAATGGCTAAGCTTGACCTATTCAAATATGAGGACTTGTGTTCGAACTCTCATTGTGCATTAAAGTATTATTTTTTGCTTAGCTACCACTTGTCCTTTGGTAATCAAAATTACTAAAATGCCCTTATACTTTCATCTCTTTCTTCCACCTTCCTATTAATATGCTTGTTCAGTTAGCTCAGAGTTCACCTTCGACCCTTGTCACTTTTGGCTCCAGTGAGTTGTGCTACATCATTCTCCTCCCTATTATGACATGTTATGGGCTATTTCTAGTAAGGGTGGATGTGGAGGTGGCTGGAAAATTCCAGCACTTGTTTGCATTGGAGTATTCAAAGTTTTTCACCAAATTTGAGCCTGATCCGTAAGTTACTCCTCTGATTCTATGGGGTTTTCATTTTACTATGGATTTCACACCTCTTTCTCCCATTTTTAGCTACTAATTTCAACTTTTATGATCAGAATTTGAAGATTCCCTATTTGACAATTGAACTCGCATGAATAGTGAATAGTAGCATGAAGATTGAAATTTTGGCTTGATTCATGTATTATAACTTGAAATTTCATTGGGGCTTTCATTCTTAGGTGAATTTCACATAGTTCTTTATTTGGTTAAGCTTCAAATTTGATAATTTAACCTTAGAATTTGAAAATCCATATTTTAGATGAAGAACATGAACATTACGTGAATGGTAACTGAAAATTTGAATTTGAAATTGGGACTTGAATTGGAGGAATTTTTTGAAAATTCTTTAGGGGACTTTGGTTTTAAGTAAGTATCTAACACTTCCCAAGTGTTAATTTAATGATTGGATTGTTTAATTAAAAACCCCTCTTTTCTTAGTAGGAGTTGAAGTGTGCCAAGTGATAATATATAAAGATTCCTTAATTCTTTAGTGACATTGGACCTCAAGGAGAAGAAGTTGAATGGGTGGAAATTATTGTTTGAAGTGGTAAGTCACTTAGGGATTTTCCTCAAATTATTTTAAATTTAACTGTTGATTAGAGGAAACTCAATGAATGAAAGCACATTGAAAGTGATTATAATTATTGAATAAATTACTTGGTTATTGTTGAGATAAATTTTGACCCAATGAGTAATATTGGATAATTTAAGAGTTAAAATAGACAATGACTGAGCTATTTAGGGACTTGTATGGTATTGGAATTTATAATTAAGATAATTATGATTGGCAAGTGTGTTTAATGTTATTTTCATAATAAGAAGCATCAAGGTCTTGTGTTAGAAAATGGGAGATGAAGTTGATGGAAATCAAGTGAATTTTTAGGCATATGAGCAATATTAAAGGCATTGGAATATTTTAGTGTGAATTAATTGAGTTGCCTATTGGTAAGGATGAAACTATAAATTTATAGGCTATTTGGGTGGCCAAAGTAATTGTGCTGTATATGTGACTATATTTAATAATTATGGTCATTGAATCATTAAGAGAAATAACATATGACTTTAGAGAAAAGAATAAAGTACCATAATTAATTTTAAATGCCAACTCGTTGCGGGAATTTGTTAAAATTTGTTTAAGGTAAGATGTTTCTTAGTACAAGACATTAATGGTTTATCATTTGTGTTTAGGGTCATAGCAGTTGCACTTTAAGCCACAGGTAAGGGAGTAAATTGTATAGGCTTTGTCTAGGTGAATGGATAATCCTGATTATTTTAGATTTCTATTTTTCGATATCTATTTTGGAAAAGATTGTTTCTTGATCTCTTTGTGCCTTGAGGCAAGCTTCTGGAATTTCAAATCTTTGAAATGTTGGCATCAGCTCATTTAAATGACTTTGTATTTTGGAATTTTGTTGAGTGTTGAGTTTTCTGAGTAAAATATTTATGAATTTATGAATTTCTAAACTTCTGAATTATCTGTTATATTTGAAGTATTCTGGTTATATATTCATGAAATATTTTGTTTTTAATTATGAAGGTGTTTGATTCTGTATATGCAAAGTATTGGGACTTTGAAATATGATACATTTATCTATCTTTGTAAGCAAGTTTGGTCATGAGTTTTCTGAAGCTTTGATATTTAGTTACAAATTTATATATGTTAAAGATATTTTTGAGAATGCATCCAAATAAGACCCTGTAACTAATGACAATAGATGTTAGCCATAGTACACTACAATCAATATTTGATGTGCGTGGGCATGACGTCACCATTATGATACTTAGTTTGAGGCTTAAAGCTATTATTTTGAATATTCAGAGCTTGAAACTCGTGAATGATATATGCTCTGGTCTGATTATACTAGCCTTGGGCTAGCTTTGTTTCAGTTATATGATGGTTGTGTAGGATGTTCCTAATTGAAATAACCCTATGTTACCTATGTACTAATATATTTTTATTCAGAGTTGATTTTATAATTTTATTATTAAGACATTTACTGAGTCTAAGGTTTGTTGCGTATACTATACTATTTGCACTAGCCATGAAAAACGCACTGTTTTGAGGTAAAAAATATGATTTCTCTTTAAAAATTCTACCATGGCCAATCTGTCCCTTCCATTTGTATAATTAGTATTATTTGTTTACTAAGTTTTTACTCACCCTATGCTATTTAACATTTTTCATATCATAGCGCCGATCCAAGACACCCATTTACTGAGTTGAAGTTTACGGGTGTTTCTTGATTTTGCCGGGTAAGCCTTGTTACATGGGCAAGAGCTCTTCTTTGGTTGTAAATTTTGTAACTTGTTTTAGTAGCTCCCCTTGTATATAGACAGTTGGTTTTTTATTTTGATATGTTAGCTGTAGATTGATGTATATATGTATATTAGAAGAACGGAGCCTTCCATCTTGTGGTGCGAATTAGGTTTTCTGTTATAGAAATTTCAAGAGGTCCATATTTTAGGGGAGACTCTGCAAAATTTCTATGCAGAGGTGACTTACCATTTTTGGTATATGTGTATCTATATGTATTCGGTCCAGTTTTAATAGATAAAGATTATGGATGTTGAATATATGTATGTTTTTTTGATATCTCATATAGGCTTACGAGGGTGAAAGATACCTTGTTCCCTATACCGATCACGTCTTTATAGTTAGAGTTAGACAAAATCCTTGCTAAAAGAAGGAAAGGTACAAGTTGTTATATCTGTAATCTATGCAGCAAGGTGATGTGACAGAATAAGAATAAGGGAGAAACAAGAGAGGTGGATAATAAGATAGATAGGAAAAGACACAAAAACGAAGGGGTTTGTTCTCTATATAAAGAGCATATACGAAGGAAAAAAGAATAAAGAGACCAGAGGGAGGAAGAAAGAATAGAGGAGAAAGGAAACAAAGATGTAGAGAGTGACGTGAGAGAGAGAACAATAATGAAGGAGGGGAGGAGATTGAGAGGATGAAGAATAGAGAAAAACTGAAGGAAAGTAGAAGGAATGACCCTTGTTTTGTAGCTTTAAAAATAAAGCATTTAGAAGGAAAGAGACGAGAATAAAGGAGAAAGTTAGAGAGGATAAACATTAGAGTAACTGAGAGGCAGAGTTCAAGTGAGAGGCCTAGATAGAAGAATAATGAGATTGAGAGAGTTTCATGGAGATTAAAGACCATGGAAGAAGTAGAACAAGAGAGATACATGATGTGAGAAGGATATGAGGACTAGGTGGAATGAAAATGAGGTATAGCCTATTCTCACCACACAAAGCAGAGGTGAAAATGAAAGGGAGGTGTAGCCTTGTTTTACTACTTGGAATTCTCTTAACCTTTCCTATGACAAATACGCTTCATAAATAAAACCTTTCATGTGAGATTTGTTTTTAGCAATCCATTTTAATTTATTTGAAAACTTGTTTGATCAAATGATAACAAGTAATTGGACAATTAAAATTTGTTACGCTGAAGCCATACAATGTTGAAAAGGCACCTCTATGACGGTTAAAGATACTCTTGTTAAGTAATCTCAAGTCCTTTACAATAAATTAAATTGCGAAGATCAAGAAGGGTATAGAGGATTCCAAGTAGAGAAGATATACTCTAGCTATGACATATATATTGAGAATTGATGGTGGAGTTATAACGGGAGTAACTAGTTTCTTCAACACTTGGACAACACTAGGGAAGGGAGAAAAGGTATTCCTTCAATTGTAATGGGTGATAATTTGATCTTAAACAAGTGAAAGAATAATTGTTCTCCCTATAACAATGCAAATTAACATAATGTAGTCTCGACCAATTCAATGACCTTGTAACGTTTTCACAAGCAATGGGTGGTGAAAATATGAAATTGTGATAAAATCTATAGCCAACAATAATGTTTAAGATCTGGTAGTGATGCCTAGTGAAGCCAAAGCTATTGGTTGCAAATGGGTCTATAAGACCAATACAAACTTATTGTATGATATTAAATTCTACAAGGCAAGATAGATTGCTAATAGTTTCACTCGAAAGGAGGAATATGACTATAAATAGACTTTCTTTTGTATCAAAGAGTGATTCCTTTTACACCATCATAGCTCTAGTTGCCCTTTTTGACATGGAATTACACTATATGGATGTGAATATGGTCGTTTACAGTGATAATCTTGAAGAAGAGGTATATATGAAACAACTTGAAGGGTTCATTTCAAGCGCTGAAGAAATTTTGGTGTGCAAACTTCAAAAGTCCATGTACAAACTCATGTAGGCCTTACGACTGTTGTACTTAAAGTTTCATTATGCGATCTCACCATTCAGTTTTGTAAAGAACATTATGACTTAATGTATAAACATACCATAAGGTTATTGGAAGCAGGATCACCTGTTTATTTCCTATATAGATGACATATTACTTGCATATAATGATTTAAGGTTGTCACATAGGTGATACAATTTTGTTTTCAAGAATTTTGATATGATGGATATGAATGAGATATCCTGTGTGATAGGCATAATGATCCATAAAGGTTGGTGTCGAGGTATCCTATGAGTATTACAACAAACCTATACTAATAAAGTGATGTTAGATTTAGATTATTTTAATGTCCCAAGAATAAAAGAAAGAAAGAAAGAAAAAGAAATAAATAAATAAATAAATGGTGAATACTCTTTAAGCCCTACTAGTTGGAAGGTTGGTGTATGCCTAGACTTGCACAAAATTATATATAAGTTTTATTGTGGGTGAATTAGGTAGATTCTAAAGCAATGATTGGATTGTTAAAGAACTGTGATAATGGTCACAAAGTACCATTATGATACAAAGAGTACATGTCTAGTTATTTTTAACCAACAACTTGAAAGTTGTTAGTCACTTAAACTTAAATATATATCTTTTTAATTGTTGATGGAGCTACATCAAGGGAGAGTGGGACATAATCGTTGACCGTTACTTTCACCATTAAAACTAAGTTCATGTTTTATAAGGTATGGATTTAGTGTCATGCTCTTTAGAATATATTTTGAAATTATACACAAAAGAAAAGAACTTACTTTGAAATTAAAAACAAGTGGCTTTAATTTTTACTAATAATTTTAGATTTAGCATCAAATTAAAAGAAGAAAAACAATAACTTATTTTGAAAATTTTGTAGCATATATCTTCAACATGTGTATAATACTCTTGTACATTCATATATTTTATTTATTAAATATTTTTTTGTCTCGTGCGTTGCACGTGTTGCAGCATCTTCTCAAATCTCGTCTCTCACTATCAGTCCGCTCTCAGTCCGCCGTCGACGGTCAGCTGGAGTATTGTACTCTGACTAGATCTCGACGGAAGCTACATCGGAGACGGAGCCTTGTCACCCACTCTCAGTCTTCTCGTTCTGCGCTGGTATGTGCTTTTTTCTTTTTTAATTTTTATTAGATCTAAAGGATCTTCTTCTCATGTTTTCTCTGTTTTAACCTTTTTTTTTTGTCCGATTTTAGATTGATTGATTATATATGGTGCAAAATTAGGGGCTTTCTTACGCATTGATCATTTCACCAACTCAAAGTTCTCATTGTTGTTCGTCCACAGCAGAACCATGGCGATTGAGGAAAGATGGTGTGTGGTAACTGGAGGACGGGGCTTTGCTGCTCGGCATTTGGTGGAAATGCTAATCCGATACAATATGTACTCAGTTAGGATCGCCGATTTGGGACCCAACATTGAACTTGAACCGGCTGAAGAATCGGGAATTCTCGGTGAAGCTTTACGCTCTGGTCTTGCCCAGTATGTAAGTTTAGATCTTCGTAACAAGACCCAAGTACTTAAAGGTAGCTATTTTATTTTTTCGTTCGCTTATGGTTGTTTATCTTCTATTTTGAACTAACAATGAGAAGGGAGAATATTTTGGTCTTTGTGTAACTGCTGGTTTGTCACTACAGCATGCGAAGGAGCTGAGGTTGTGTTCCATATGGCAGCTCCAAACTCTTCCATGAACAACTTCCAGCTTCATCATTCAGTCAATGTCCAAGGTGAATGGTTACTTTTCTACCTGTTTACTTTGGATGATCAAGCTGCTTGATATTATGTTTTGAATCTAACGAAAAGTTATCTTCTGAAGGGACAAAGAATGTCATTGATGCTTGTGTTGAGCTCAAAGTGAAGCGACTTATCTATACGAGCTCTCCTAGCGTGGTCTTTGATGGGGTTCATGGAACTTTTAATGGAGATGAATCATTGCCTTATCCGCCTAAGGTAGTTGCTTCAGCAAGTTTACATAAATTACTACTAATATCAGTTTCTTCGTTTCAAGGTTCACAGTGATTCAGAACTCGGGGAATATACATCTATAGTTATTTATAGTTCAATCAAACAATTGGAAGTCATTTTAATTTTTTTTTTTTGAATGGGTAATTATTACTTCAATGACATGGATTTAAATTGGATTCAACTGATTTCAGCATAACGATCATTATTCTGCAACTAAAGCAGAGGGTGAGGCACTGGTCCTTAAGTCTAATGGGACTGATGGGCTTCTAACGTGCTGCATACGCCCTAGCAGCATTTTTGGGCCTGGAGACAAACTGCTTGTGCCTTCATTAGTTGAAGCTGCAAGGGCAGGGAAATCCAAGGTAAATGTTGTTGTTTCTTTTATTGACTTAAATCTGTATGTCATTTAATCATTAGTTTGAAAGCAAAATTCCACATAAACATCATTCAGCTACCAAAATATGGTTTGTAGAAGGCCTATATGTTTTTATTGTAGGATTTTAAATTATACACTAGGTACAATCTCTAAAAGATGTGTCCCATGCTCCACATCCTCTGTTTTGGAGTTAAGCAAGGTGTGAGTACTGATGTTCTGATGCATTTGATCACACTGACACATCGATGAAAGCGTGTTTAGGTTACATATGTTGTGAGTCCTGGTAGATCTTTGGTGTTTTCTACTGTGATGGTATCCATAAATTGAATAGAATTGGACTAAGACCAATAATAATTAGTGTGCTTGATTAAACTAGAAAAGGTATGAAGGTACACACAAACATGGGCACAGAACAACATGCTTATGTAACTACTTATCAGCAGAATATTTCTTTAGTAAAGCCTATTTTTCATATGTTGATACATATTTCATTTTTGATCAGTTCATTATTGGTGATGGCAATAACCTCTATGATTTCACTTATGTTGAAAACGTGGCTCATGCCCATATATGTGCTGAACGAGCTCTGGCTTCAGAAGGGACAGTTGCAGAAAAAGCCTCAGGGCAGGTGCTTTGAAAAGATTTATTATTATTTATACAATGTGTTCTTTTTTTTTGTGTGTAAAGAAGGATTAATGAGACTGATAGTTTGATTGAAAACAGATCATTGGCTAACTTATTAAGTGCACTATGCATTTCACCTCTCAAAGGAAAAAAAAAAAAAATATAACCAGACTATTTTGCATGTTAAGTTAGAAATTCTGGCAACTACTGCATTTTTTCTCTTTTGGCTAATGGATTTTCATACTGCAGGCATATTTCATAACAAATATGGAACCTATAAAGTTTTGGGAGTTTATGTCACTTATTCTGGAGGGTCTCGGATATCAAAGGTAGTTTCGTTTTACACTGTTACTCTATTTCATATATTCTTACCTTTGTTTTAACAATCTTCTGTCTTCTTGATTTTGTCCTGCCATTCTTGAATCACCATTTTAATTGCTCTATATGTAGTAAAAACAGATATGCTGGCCTTATAGAGTCTTAAAACATAAATTAAATTCTGATGACTATTTACTCATACACAAAATTGTACAACCTTTTATTATTATGTTCCACTGATTGAAAGGTATAAATTTACACTGCACTTCAAAATCCTGCATTAGGCTTTGGGCGCTATTTAATCACTACTAGAGGTTATTGGCTAGTTATAGCTATTCTAGTATTTATATTTTTGTGGATTTATTTTAGCTAATGAGAATGTTGGCTCCTTATTTATAATTTACAATAATCAAGAAATTCCTTTTTTAACAGTTAGGAATAATAAATCTGTTAATGGAATTCATCCAGTAAAAAAAAAGTAATATACTTGTGGCACTATCAATGCCTTTTCTTTTTCTGAGTTGATGTAGTTTGCAGGCCAAGAATAAAGATCCCTGCCTTTGTTATTATGCCAATTGCACATATGGTGGAGTGTGCATATAGGCTGCTAGGTCCGTATGGAATGAAGGTTCCACAGTTGACTCCCTCAAGAATAAGACTCTTGTCTTGCAGCAGAACTTTTAATTGTTCAAAAGCAAAGGATCGCATTGGCTACACACCCCTTATAACACTTCAGGTTCTACAATCTTTCACAATTGTAATTGGATATATGTGTTATGTTTCTATGCAGAAATACATCATTTTAGACCTCATTGCGATGCTCAGTTGTTTATTGTTGTACAAATTTCTGAGGAGCTTTGGCGGAGTTCCTATGCACCTGATCATATACATTCCTTCTGTTCTTACTTTGAAAAGGATGAAAAGTTTTCTAATTCAGAGCCCATATCAACAATAGAGTTAAGATAACTTACATATTTTATACTCAGCTGAGTGATGTGGCTTTTAAAATGGTTTGTATAAAGTGCACAAATCTAATCAGTGATTGTGTAGCCCTAATTCTTTCATGGGAATTTAACTGGTGTTAACGTGTGATTTCTCTGCAGGAGGGTCTGCAGAGGACTATTCAATCATACCCACACTTGAGAGCTGAAAATCAGCTTAATACTAAAAGAGAAGGGCCATCCAAAGCTTCCATATATCTTGGAAGTGGAAAAGGTATGAATAATACACTTGTCTAGTTCCATTATTTGGCAAATCTAAATTCTGTAGCAGGTCTGTATCTAATACAACCTATTCCATATATCTAGATCTTGAAATGATTTGTTGAATTGTAAAATGGTAAAATAGTAATTGTGCTGAAACTGCAAAGAAACCTGGAGCAACAATTGAGTTCTTAAGTCTAGTAATTTAGAGTTTGCTTTCGAACTAAACTGCACAGGTCTTTATAGTTACTCTTGTAACTTAATGACACATACTATATATATAACAATCTACATTCCTAGTTTAATTAGACATCCTTCTTGTATTTTAAGTGTTAAATTAAATGATGATGGATCATGATTAAAAAATCTCTGGTCAGAAACACCAATCCTGGTATATTTTAATATGGCAGCACTCTGCATTTGATTTTGTAAACTCTTTCCTTTTTTCCTGATGAAAAACCCAAGTTAAAGGTCTCACATTTGTCTAGAAACAATTAATTTTCTCTGCATGAAAAATAATCTTTATTTTATCTGTTTTAACATGAATCGTATGCCCTTATAGTATATTTACAGTTTATTTGCTGAGTTAGCTAGCAGTGTCAAATCTCGTCTACTTATTGTCCAAAACAGGGGTGAATCTATGTTGTACACTTGTTCATCTATAGGTATCAATCAAATTACAAATTTGCTGTTATTGGCTTTTGCAGTTGCTGACACATTGCTCTGGAAGGATAAAAAGCAAACTGTCACTGTATTATTAGTCTTGGTTGCAATATACTACAACTTCATTGCGTCTGGGTCTACTGTACTTACTGCTCTTTCAAAGATTTTATTGTTCACATCGGTCTTTTTATATGTTCATGGCCTTCTACCTGAAAAAATGTAAGTTTTTTATGGATTTTTGAACATGCCAAGATGTCAATATAATACTGCTATTTACATGACCAATTGTGTATAACATAATCTTTTAAGCCTCTTTGGCTCCTTTTTTTTTTTTTTTTTTTCCTTATTTAGAGGATACATTGGCCTCCCCTTGTTTCTCCCTACTCCCAAATGAAACCTTTTTGGTCCAAGAAAGAGTATTCATTGCACAGTAACTAAAATTGTGACAGTATTGATTGTGCTATAATTAGAAGCTTTACAATTTTGAATGTGATGACAAATGCTATCTGTAAGTAGTACTTCATCCTGGTGCAGATTGGGATATACCATTGAGAAAATACCCGCCTCTTGGTTTCACTTACCAGAAGATAAGTCACATCAAGTTGTTCTCTCTGTGGCCTCATCATGGAATTTTGCTGTCAATGTTTTGAAATCCCTTGCAGAAGGGAATAATTGGGTGCTGTTCCTTAAGGTATGTAAATATGTAAGTTGCATTGCATATTCTTTTTCTTGCTAGATTACTTGCTGCTAAATACCTTAGACTACAGACAATAATATACCCAGAAGTTTAAAATTTGTTTAGAACATCTATGAAAGATTTTCAAGTCTCCAAACTTGGAACAAAGATTTTAAATTACCTTTTAATGTAAATTGTTTTTCTCACTGAGTAAATCCTGATAACTTTTCTGCTGGAATTAACATGAATTTGCGTTCAATTTCTATCTCGTTCTATTCAAGCTGTTTTAACTTGCATATGCAGACTTTAATACGTTCTTCCTTGTGTATCTAATGTGCTGACACTTGTCTTTGCCTGGTAATTAATAGGTTGCTCTCCTTCTCATTATTCTTAGCTTCCTTGGAGCCTTATCATTTCAGAACCTTTATGCTATAGGTTTGCTATCTGTCTCTCTCTCCCCTTGTGTGCTTTCATGTGCTGAACTGAATTTGTCTCCACAAAAATCCATGACATATTTAAGCAGGCACGGTTGCCTCCATTTAATTGAATTAATTCCTAGAAATATAAAATTGTGGAAGGTGCTTGATGAGACCCTTGGGTAGAACTCATCTCCAAAAGCTAACTCATGAAGAGAGGGTGCCCAAAGATTTTATAAGGCCCCCACCAAGTGGTATTCCACCTGATGTGGGACTCCCAAGTTGCCTTGGCTTGTGGTTCATAACATTTCTGCCCCCTTAAATAGGGGCATCCGTGGCACTGGCGGCTAGTACTCAGGCCTTTCTCCTCTTTGGAGACTCTTTCTTTTCGCTCCTTTCTAGCCACCGCTGCCACTGCTTGGGATCAAACTGCTTTGATATCACTTGATGGAACCCTTGGGTAAAACTCTACTCCAAAAGCTAGCTCATGAGGAGAGGGTGTCCAAAGGTCTTATAAGCCCCCCACCAAGTGGTATTCCACCCGATGTAGGACTCCTAAGTTGCCTTGACTTGTGGTTTCTATTAGTGCTCTATATCAAATGTGGATGCTATAAACAAGTTGCAACATTTGGTTAATTTCGAAGTATGCTTGAGCCATTGGAATGCATCTCTTCTTGGTATGAATTTTCTTTCTTGAGCTTTTAGTTAAAACTTCAAACAATTTCAGGAAGCTCATGTTGAAGCCTCAACGGTGTCTTAACACCCAGTACTAATAATAAATGCCTGAGATATAAGATAAGTGGGCCTCTCTGGTTCTTTACACTTTCAGGATACCTTATAAATTAAAGAAAACTCCTTGTGATGATCTCTACCGTGAATATTTAAAAAAGTGTTGAATTTGACTCTTTTTTATTGGGATGAGGGTTTGAATCCTTGACACTACTCATGTGTCAGCCCCATTGTTATCAGCTGGGCTACCCCAGGTGGTGTAATGTGACTTGATTTCAGGAACCTCATTGTATCATTTTTAACTTGAACACAATGCAGTGTTTGTGGCCACAGTGTGAGCTTTTCATAGCCTGCTGTGAACTGCCATCTACCTACTTGTTTTTGGTTAGTCCAGTGACTGGTTGAAAACGTGATCCTAGTTATTTTTTCATGGTTGCAGGACTTACCTTTGCATTTATAGCTTTCTACGTGTATGAGAAGAAGGAAGAAGACCTTGGTGCCATATTTCTGAAAACACAACATTTTGGATGCAAGTTGAAATCTAATTTCGCTGGGAAGTATCTCTCTTCAAAGAAGATTGATTGATAGTTCTTAGCCCTATTCTCTTTTCCCCTTCGCTAACGTGGGAAATTGCATCTTCATTTGCCCCTTCTGAGTTTCTTGTTTGATTGTCCGACAAATCTAACATGAAATGTAAACCTACATATTTTTCTTTTTCTGAGTTCCAAAGCTACTTACGGGTTGTACTCATTAATTTAGGAATTAAAGAAAGTCTTGCAGCATAGCCAGATTTTTCTTGGCCCCACTGGGAATTTCATCAACGGATTTTTGCTTAGTTGGAGTTTTACGTCAATATAAAACGCAAGCTTCTTGATATGTTGTTGGGTGGTGACTTGATATTGTACTCCATCATAAGTATTATTTCTTCCTAATTGGGAGTGTTCAGCTGTGAGCTGTGATATAAGTTTTTTAATATGTTAAGAATAATATAAATAATACTTAGTATATTAATTGCCAAGTGAATTGGTTAGCCAAATTAGCTGTTACTGGATTTTGTCACTTCCATCTCCTCTAGTATTGATCTTAGATTAGTTTCTAAAAGTGTTTGCTTTACGTATTGTTTTTTTTTTCTTATTAACTATTGTAGTTAGTGTTTATAGTAACAGAGTACTTTTCATTGGCCAAAAATTATCATGATTGAGTAATATATTGTTGTATAATTAAAAGTTTATGATAAATCAATAAACTTTATCAATGTGGAAAAAAGAAATCTGAAATATGCTTAAGCTTGGAAAATAATTAAAACAAGAAAAATAAACAGTATTATAATTCAAATTTTTATAAACTATCATAGTTGAGTAATATATTGTTTTATTATTGTTTTTCTTATAACAGACAAAATGAAGAAGTTAAAAACATGAAGGGTAATAATTAATGCGAGAAGTAAAGAAACGATTATCTTGAGTATTGGAAAGAAGCTGATGAGATTTAGGTGGTGGAAGAACAACAATCCAATGGTAGATGAATCTTAACAATAGGATATGAATGGTTGAACCAATCACCTGCAAGGTGTGATCAAAATGACATTTGGAAGTCGCCAAATCATAATAATTATGTGTAATAAGTAGAAGATCAGCCGGCATGGCTCGAGGGTTGGTCCAGCAAAGTTGTTGGGAGAACCCACATGGTCATCATGTGAATTGCATCCAGAAAAATCAAATACTTTGATGTTGAGTTAATTTCCTCCCATCCTACTGTCCTTATAATAGATCTTTGTATTTGTATTAGTAAAACCAATTTATACTTGGATACATGTTTCAGCTTATCGGAAAATCTATGCAATGATAGACCATCCTGTCTAAGACTTGTAACTAATGTCAGGCGAGGGAGGCCTATTAGAAGTGATAAGCTTGATGCATCTCTCTTCTTTTGAATTTGAGTGAAGCAACAGTAAATGAGTGATATTAAAGAGAGTTATTGAGGGATCAAGCTTACAATCTTTGTGAATTACCTCATTTTGTGTATACCAAATCATGTAAAATAGAAGAATGATCTAATTGGTGGATGATGGGAACCTGTTGAAATATACTGAATATATTGTATTATTACTATGGAAGCTGATGAAAGCTTCTATGTGAAAAAGAAACCAAGCAGCAGAAAGCACTCATAAAGCAAAACAGAAAAAAAGAATTCCCTAGATGTTCGAGAGGTTTGGACTCTCCTCAACCATCTACATTCTCCATTCTCGCCTCTCAACGGACCCATTTAAACAACCCACTCTCCCATACACCAGTTGCCACGTGTTCCTAATTAGTTACCCATGCACAACAACTGACTCTCTTCCTGCCTGATTCCTCTTAGCCTTTCTAGTATAGACCTTGCCCCATCTACCCCTACTTGGGCTGGGCCCATCATTACTCCCCCCTGCAAGATTCACCTTGTCCTCAAGGTGGAAAGCAGGGGAACTGTCGCTGAAACATGGTACAGTCCTCCCAAGTATTTTCGAATTCCTCCAATCCTTTCCACTTCGCTAAAATGTGTGTTATTCCATCAGAAAGTGACCTGGATTGCACCACTGATTCTGGCTGTACTATGAGCTCCATATCTTCTGTCAGAAATGATGGGAGATCCTGAATAGGAATCCCTGGTGCTGCGACCCTTTTGAGTTGCAACACATGGAAAACAGGGTGAATCCTGGAATGTGTTGGTAATTCTAACTTGTATGTAACCTTCCCATAGCGTGCTAAGATCTTGTAAGGCCCGTAAAACCTGGGTGTATGCTTCTCATTAAATTTGTTAGTGAGTTTCTTGTGTTTATAGGGTTTTAGCTTCAAATAAACATAATCTCCAATTACGAATTCAATATCCCTCCTTTTCTTATCTGCTTGGTGACACATGAGCTACTGGGATTTGTCAAAATTGTTCTTCAGTTGCTGTAAAATGGCATCACGCTCCTTTAAACTTTTTGTCCACCTCTTGTATAGTAATAGAGTCATGGTTCCACTTCAAAATAGAGAAGGGATCACGTCCATACAGTGCTTTAAATGAGCTCGTCCCAATGGAATGATTGAGAGAAGTATTGGTCCAAAATTCTGCCCTAGGTAACCGCTGACTCCAAGTCTTAGGTTGATCCCTAGCTAAACAACTAATATAGGTCTCCAAGCTTCGATTATTAACTTTGGTTTGACTATCGGTTTCTGGGTGATACCCAAAACTCAATTTCAAGAGTTCCAGACAAATTAAAAAGTTTTTTCCAACAGTGATTGATGAAGATACGATCTCGGTCCGACACGATTGACTTGGGAAAACCATGAAGTCTTACAATCTCATTGACAAAAATAGTGACCACATCCTTAGCTGCAAAGGGATGAGCAAGAGCGATGAAGTGACAGTACTTAGTAAATCTGTCCACAACAACCAAGACTGTATCAAAACACTGAGAACGGGGTAGGCCTGTTACAAAGTCTATGCTAATGTCCTCCCATACTGAGGTTGGACAAGGTAGTGGCTGTAAGAGCCCAGCAGGTGAGAGGGATTGATACTTATTTTTCTGACATACTGCACATCTAGCTACAAATTGTTATATGTCATTTTTCATACCTTCCCAGTAAACAACTCCACACAACCTATGATATGTTCGCAAGTAACCAAAATGACCAGCCATAGGGAAAGTATGATACTCCTGTATTAAAATGGGAACCAAGGGTGCATGACGAGGAATAACCAATTTGTCCTGGTAGAAAAGGCTGCCACATTTAAGAGTATAACCAGGAGGTGGATTCTTTCCCTCAATAATCTACGGTACCACAGCTTTCAACTTCTCATCCTTTTGCACCCATTGATCAACAGAGTCCAATCCATCATATTGCCCTAAGGATACTACTGCCTGTAAGGCTACTTCAAAATCGCGACGAGATAATGCATCTGCAGTGTGATTTTCAACCCCAGGTTTATACACAATATCGAACAGATATCCCATCAACTTAGATATCCACTTCTGTTGATCAGGAGCCAAAACTCTTCGCTGCAACAAGTGTTTAAGCGCCTTCTGATATGTCTTTATAATGAAGTGCTGACCTCTTAAGTAATGTTGCCATTTCTTCACAGCAAATACAATTGCCATGAGTTCCTTCTCATAAATCGAAGCCTGGCATGCTCTTTCAGGTAAGCCTGATTGAAGTAAGCAATAGGGCTCATCTGCTGCATTAGAATTGCCCATGCCTCTCCACCTGAGGCATCTGCTTTAATTTCAAACGGAAAGTTAGAATTAGGCTTTGCCAACACAGCGACTGAAACCATTGTATGCTTAAAGCTTCAAATGCCCGCTGAGCATCATCTGTCCAGATGAAAGAATCCTTCTTTAATAACTTAGTTAATGGAGTTGCTATTTTGCCATAATGCTGCACAAACTTCCTGTAATACACCATTAAATCCAAAAAACCATGGAGGGCTTTTGGTGACTTGGGCCAAGGCCAATTGGCCATAGCTTCCAGCTTAGATGGGTCGGCCTCCACACCCTGAGCTGAGATGATATGCCCTAAGTATTCCAACTTTGATTAAGCAAATGAACACTTCTTTTTATTAATAACTAGCTTCCATTCTTGAAGAATAAAAAATGTAGTATGTAAGTGCTGAAGATGGTCATCATAGTTCTTGCTATATACAAGAATATCATAAAAAAAACCTAGGATAAATTTTCATAAATGCTATCTAAATTTGTCATTAATCAAGGACTAGAAAGTTGATGGAGTGTTGGTAAACCCAAAAGGTATAACCAAAATTCATAATCACCTTTATGAGTTCTAAAGGCTGTTTTAGGCTTATCCCTAGACTTAATACAACTTTAGAGGTACCTAGACTTTAAATCTAACCTAGAGAAAACAATTGAGCCTCATAACTCATCCAATAGCTCATCAATCGTCGTAATAGAAAATTTGCCAGGTGTTATCACCTTATTGAGAGCTCTATATTCCACACAAAATCTCCAGCTCTCGTCTTTCTTCTTTACTAATTAATAATTATACAGGATCGAACTTGTGCTTGGTTAAATAATCCTAGCCCTTAACATCTCTTGCACCAATCGTTCAATCTCATGTTTTTGTGAGTGGGCATAGCAATAAAGTATGACATTAAGTGGTGAAACTCCAGGTTGAAGTGAAATGGAATGATCAAGGGACCAATGAGATGGTAATCCTTCCGGAGACTCACAAACAGAAGCAAACTGTGACAATAACTGCTGTACTCTATCGTCTACAGTAGAAAAGTCTGTCTATGTTTGCATTGCCACCCATTGAAACTTAATAACAAACGCATCCCCATGTTTTTTAATAGCCCGAGTTAAAGCCTTACAGGAAACCTGTGATTTAATTAGAGTGAGATCTCCTAGCAGGCACATCCAACTGTTCTCCTGACGAATCTTTATAGAAAGCTGACCCCAGTCCACCCTCACTTCACCAAGAGAGGTTAACCAAGCAATACCCAGAACAAAGTCAGCCCCATTGAGCATAAAAGGGTAAAAGGACTGAGTGATAGCCAATCCTTGCAGGAAAAGACATACATCCTTACAAACCCCCTTACTGAAACGTTTAGTTCCATCACCAGTAGTAATCAAACAAGGACATGTAGGTTCCACTTCCAAACCCAAGGTCTTGATCAACGTAGAGGAAATGAAGTTGTGGGTAGCCTCGCTATCAATTAAGCACCAAAACTTCCTTACCTAAGAGGTCACCTAATAACTTCATAGTTCGATATCCGGCCATGCCAACAATGGAATGAATAGACAACTCCATAGTAGCTACTGTCACGTCAGATTCAGGTGGTTGGACCAATTCCTCTTCCTTCTCAGACTTGGAACCTTCCTCCATCATAAAAGTCATATATAATTTCTTGTTTTGGCAACGATGCCCAGGACTGTACTTTTCTTCGCACTTGACCCATAGCTCATGCTCACGCTGGTGATTAATTTCCGTTTCTGACATACGCATGGATGACGAAGACATAGTGGTGATTAGAATCACCCTACTCGAAGTGTTCTTTACCTCCTTGGTACCCTTAGTCTCCAGTTTCTTAACCTTGACACTTATAGTAAAGCCATGAAGTGACTCTCTGGTAGTATATCCCTTCGACAATGACACCCCAGTATTGGTCCACTTTCATGCATAACTAGACTTCGACCCTTTGACATTATATTTTTCACGATTCCTTTCCAATGATAAATTTTGACATTCCACTTGAAAAGCAAGGTCCATTAACTAAGTCAAGGACGATGGTTGCATCATATGAACTTCGGCCTTAATCTCCTTAGCTAACTCATTCTTAAAAGCTCCTATTAAAACGACTTCTGGAACATCACGCAGGGGAGCGGAGAGGGCCTCAAACTTCTCACGATACTCTGAAACGGTGCCATCTTGCTTCAAGGCCATAAGCATTTCATACGCATCCCCACATTGATTATCGTGAACTAGCCATTAGGTCATGCTTAAACTGCACCCAAGAACGATGAGGGACTTGAGACTTTAACCATTGAAACCAATTCAATGCCCGACCCTCCAAAAAGATAAATATCATATCCAATTTCTCAAGCTCAGTAAAGGTGTTCACCAGAAAATAACGTTCCATTTTGAAAAGCCATCCAATCGGGTTAGTCCCCTAAATATAGGCATTTTAAGGTGATGAAACTTGTTAGCATCATCGTTGACTGATGTTGTCCCCTTTCTCAAGACTTCACCGGCGCCGACATTACCCATTGAAACTCCAGCCAGCTCCAGCACTCCCTTACCCTGAGCCTGATAGATGGAGAAGAGGAGATAAGAAGTTGGAGGCTTATGAAAAGACTTAGGCAAAAGCACTTTGTTCCTAACTATTACAAGCAAGAACTATACATTCGGTTGCAAACACTTAAACAAAGGACGATATGTGTTGAAGATTATGTTAAAAAATTTGAAATGTTGATGACGAGATGTGAGATACAAAAGTCTAAGGAACAATCTATTGCAAGGATTTTAAAAGGCTTGAATAAGGAAATTGTTGATGCAGTGGAATTATAGCCTTATGTAACACTTAAAGATGTGATTAAGCTTGTTGTTAGGGTGAAAAGACAATATAGAAGAGGTGCAAATAAACCAGAAAGTTTACGATCTATTAGTTTTAAGATAACAAACTTATCCTCTTCAACATTAAAAGATGTTTCAAAGTGGGATGAATAGTAAAGAAAAAGACAAGCTCCAGTAACTGTATTGATTCATCTTGGGGAAAGGACAAGGTTAATAATGCAAAGAACTTAAAGAAGAGTAGGGAAATTAAGTGCTTCAAATGTCTTGGCTTCAGACACATTGCTTCTGAATGTCCAAATCGAAGAGTGATGATTGTTCGAAGAGCAAAAGGGGAAGTTGAAAGTGAAGATGAAAGAAAAATAGAATAAGAAGAGGATGAGTGCACTGTAGAGTATCTAGATGAAGGAGAGTTACTTGTAGTTCAACGAATTTTGAACTCACAAGCTAAAGTAGAAGATGATCAACGTAAGAATATCTTCTATACTAGGTGTATCATTAGTAGAAAGGTTTGTGGTGTCATTATTGATGGAGGTAACTATAGTAATATTGCTTCAACAACATTAGTGAAGAAATTAAACTTGAAGACCACAAAACACCATTGTCCATACAAGCTACAATGGTTGAATGACCAAGGAGAAATTCAAGTCACTAAGCAAGTATAGGTACCATTTTCCATTGGAAAGTCATATAAAATGAAGTAATATGTGATGTGGTACCAATGAATGCCGATCATTTGCTTCTAGGAAGACCTTGACAATATGATAGTAGAGCGGTGCATGATGGGTTCAAAAACACCTATTCTATTACCAAGAATGGGAGAAACATTGTCTTAGTATCTCTTAGTCCTCAACAAGTTCTAAAAGATCAGCTAGCAAAGGAAAAGAAAAAGGAGAACTTATTTGCAACTAGAGAAGTTGAAAGAGTTTTATGTTTAATTAATCCTATATTGATGCTGTTAGTGAAAGAAACCATGCTAATAGAGGTAGTGTCTATACCTTTACTAATTGAGAAGTTAGTGAAAGAATTTGCTAACTTGTTTCCGGATGAGATGCTAAAGAGATTACCATAAATTATAGGAATTGAACATCAAATTGACCTCATTCAAGGTGGCACTTTACCCAATAGACTAGCCTACTGGTGTAATCCAGAGGAAGCCAAGGAGTTGCAATGTCAAATAAATAAGTTGTTGGATAAAGGCTTTATGAGAGAGTCAATGAGCCTTTTTTCAGTACTAGCTTTGTTAGTTCCAAATAAGGATAGAACTACAAGAATGTGTATAGACAGCTAGGCTATAAACAAGATCACAGTGAAGTATTGGTATCCTATCCCTAGGCTTGATGACGTGCTTGATGAGTGGCTTTACAATCTTTTCGAAGATTAATCTCAAGAGCGGGTATTATAAGATTCGAATGAAGGAAGAGGATGAATGAAAGATAACTTTCAAGACCAAGCATGAGTTGTATCAATGGATGGTTATGCCATTTGGTTTGTTAGATGCCCCAAACACCTTCATGCATTTGATGAATCATGTCCTATGGAATTTTATTAGAGATTTTGTTATGGTTTATTTTGATTTATAGTAAGGGTCAAGAAGAACATGTAGAGCACTTGAGGAGGGTTTTTGAAGTATTGCGAAAAGAAAAAATAATTGGCAATCTCAAAAAGTGCCAATTTTGCCAAGACCGAGTTATTTTTCTTAAGTTTGTGATTAGTCAACATGGAGTTGAAGTTGATCTAGAGAAAGTTAGAGCTATCAAATAATAACCTATTCTTACAAACATTTTTTAGGTTTCCATGGATTAACATCCTTTTATTGAAGATTTGTTCAAAATTTTAGTACTATTCTTGCACCATTGACTAATTGCATCAAAGGGGGTGGTGACTTTAAATGGAATGAGGCTACCCAAAGAAGTTTTTAAATTATTAAAGAGAAGTTGTGTTTAGCACCAATTCTTGCATTCCCTGATTTCCCTAAAACTTTTGAGATTGAGTGTGATGCATCAGGTGTAGGAATTAAAGTGATTCTTACGCAGGAGAAACATCCCATTATCTATTTCAGTGAGAAGTTGAATGGAACAATTCTAAATTAGTTAATTTACAATAAGAAGGTTTATGCAATGGTTAGAGCCTTATAGAATTGGGAACATTACTTGTTACCTAAGGAGTTTGTTATTCACATAGCTCATGAGTCATTGAAGTATTTAAAGGGGTAGACCAAATTAAGCAAGAGGCATGCTAAATGGTTGAAGTTTCTGAAGGCTTTTCCCTGTGTGTTTAAATATAAAAAGGGAGCAGCTAATGTAATTGTAGATGCCTTGTCTCGAAGGCATGCTTTAATCTCATTAATGAATGTTAAGTTGTTGGGATTCAAATTAATGAGGGGCCAATATGCAAAAGATCCTAATTTTTCTTATATATACTTGCCATGTGAAAAGAATGCTATCGATGGGTTTTATAAGTAAGAGAGATTCTTGTTCAAAAGTTTCAAACTTTGTATTTCCAAGTGCTTAATCAGAGAATTATTTATAAGAAAAGCTCATGGGGGAGGTTTGGCAAGACATTTTAGCAAAAAGAAGACAATAGAGATGATCAAAGAACACTTCCATTGGCCAAAGATGATCAAAGATGTGCATCGAGTGATAGAGAGATGTGCCACTTGTAAGAAAGCAAAGAGCAAGGAGGTTGCACATGGTTTGTATATGCCATTACCAATTCCTGATCAACCATGGGTTGACTTGAGCATGGATTTTGTGCTTGGGTTACCAAGGACTTAAAGGGGTAAATATTCAGTTATGTTGGTGGTGGATTAATTTTCGAAGATGTCACATTTTATTCCTTGTCTCAAAACTGATTATGCTTTTTATATAATAAATTTGTTCTTCTTGGAAATTGTGAGATTACATGGCATTCCAAAGAGCATTGTGTCAGACTGAAATGCCAAGTTTCTGAGTTATTTCTAAAAAACATTGTGGAAAAAGCTTAGCATAAGATTACTTTTCAGTATAACTTGTCATCCTTAAACTGATGGGTAAACTAAGGTAGTCAATAGAACACTTTATTCCTTACTTAGAGCTATTGTTAATAAGCATATGAAGAATTGGGATGAATGCTTGCCATTTGTTGAGTTTGCATGCAACAGAAGTGTTCATGGTACTACTAAGCATTCTCTTTTTGAAGTGGTTTATGGGTTTAATCCTATCACATCGCTTGACTTAATACCGTTGCCTTTAGGTGACAAATTATACATGGATGGAAAAAAGAAGATTGAAATGATTCAAGTTCTACATGAAAATGTGAAACGCCAAAGTGAAAAAAAGAATGCAGCTTTTGAAAAGTCAGGAAACAAGGGAAGGATGTAGGTTCAGTTCATGCTAGAAGATTTTGTGTAGATTCATCTTAGGAAGGAGAGGTTTCGTAACAAAAGAAAGTCAAAACAAATGCCTATGGTAGAAAGGTCCATTCAAGATTTTGGAGAAAATAAATAACAATGCTTACAATGTTAATTTACAAAGAAATTGTAATATTTCTACCACATTCAATATAAGAGATTTGACTCCATACTTGGATGATAATGAATACTTGGATTTAAGGACAAATCCTTTTGAACCCAGGGAGAATGATAAGCATCAGGTTAAACAACAGGCTAACTTGGGCCAAGGAGTTCCATTTGGACCAATTACTCATTCTATGGTTAAGAAAATTCATGCCATACTTATTCAACAACTCAAAGTGGAATCAGACCATTTAGAGTATAAGCCCAACTTCTATATGGAGCCTAAATTCAAGTGGGGCAATTTGATCATGTGCTACAATGTAATATAAAAATTCAGTCATGCATGTGATGAAAGTTGAAATAAGTATTTTGATTATTGGTTTAGTCTAAGTTAGGTAAGCTTCATTGGATTAAAAGTTTAAGTTAGGTGTATTTCTATGCATGTTTTTCGAAATTAAATGAGTAATAGTGAATCTTGGACTTATGTCATTAGGGTTATTTTTGGCTATAAATACAGAACTTGTCAATGAGAAATGCAACCTTGAATGCTCTAAAATATGACCTAGCCTTTTATATGTGAATTTCTCATATGAGTTTTCTAAATTTAGTGGCAAAATTATTCCTAATTCTTATCACTCTCCCTTTTCTATTCTAAAGTGTGGCAAATCAAAGCTAATATTCTCGAGTGTGACTTGCAAACTTATCATTCAAAATTACTAATTGTTCTATTTATTTATGTTTTAGGATTGTTTAATCTGAACTTCCTTGAAGCACATCAACATACTTTTCCTTGCCAAAAACATTGGCTCAACTAGTTTACTGAGTCAACTCGCAAGTTTGACAACATTGGTTGTACTACACCTTTGTTTCTAGTATGTGGTCTTTTATTTGAATCGATTAAGCACTTTTATTTGAAGAACAAATCTATTATATAAGAAGCATAATCAGTTTTGAGACAAGGAATAAAATGTGACATCTTTGAAAATTGATCCACCACCACCATAACTGAATATTTACCCCTTTAAGTCCTTGGTAACCCAAGCACAAAATCCATGCTCAAGTCAACCCATGGTTGATCAGGAATTGGTAATGGCATATACAAACCATGTGCAACCTCCTTGCTCTTTGCTTTCTTGCAAGTGGCACATCTCTCTATTACTTGATGCACATCTTTGATCATCTTTGGCCAATGGAAGTGTTCTTTGATCATCTCTATTGTCTTCTTTTTGCTAAAATGTCTTGCTAAACCTCCTTCATGAGCTTTTCTTATAAATAATTCTCTGATTAAGCACTTGGAAATACAAAGTTTGGAACTTTTGAACAAGAATCTCTCTTACTTATAAAAACCATCAATAGCATTCTTTTCACATGGCAAGTATATATCGGAAAAAATTAGGATCTTTTGCATATTGGCCCTTCATTAATTCGAATCCCAACAACTTAATATTCATTAATGAGATTAAAGCATGCCTTTGAGACAAGGCATCTGCAATCACATTAACTGTTCCCTTTTTATATTTAATCACATAGGGAAAAGCCTTCAGAAACTTCAACCATTTAGCATGCCTCTTGCTTAATTTGGTCTACCCCTTCAAATACTTCAATGACTCATTAGCTATATGAATAACAAACTCCTTGGGTAACAAGTAATGTTCCCAATTCTATAAGGCTCTAACCATTGCATAAAACTCCTTATTGTAAATTAACTAATTTAGAATTGTTCCATTCAACTTCTCACAGAAATAGATAATGGGATGTTTCTCCTGCGTAAGAATCACTTTAATTCTTACACTTGATGCATCACACTCAATCTCAAAAGTTTTAGAGAAATCAGGGAATGTAAGAATTGGTGCTAAACACAACTTCTCTTTAATGATTCAAAACTTCTTTGGGTAGCCTCATTCCATTTAAAGTCACCATCTCCTTTGATGCAATTAGTCAATGGTACAAGAATAGTACTAAACAGCATTATTGTATTGAAAAAAAGAAAATAAACTTATATAAAATTATTTATATCATGATTATCAAATTTTTCAATCAATTAATAACAAGTTATGATTAATCCATAATAACATAAAAAATTTATAATTTAATTTAAAAATTATATAGTTATAAACAATAATTATATACGTCTAGTGACATGATTAGAAAGTCAAATAATTGTCATCTTGCAGCCGGGTAAATAAGGAACTACTTATAAAGTTTGAGAGTTTTTCTTTATTCACTAGCGAAACGCTGCGTTTCGAGGAGGGAAAATAAGATCGGGGAACTCCGCAGGGTTGAAGGTGGGCGTCGTCTACACTGCTCGCAAAACCTACCTCCGCGCCGCACTATCTCTGCCACTTTTGTTCGCTAGAACCGGGCACGCCTTTGAAAAACTAAATGCTGTTTACGTACTTATGTCTGCAACCCTAGAATTTACTAATTCTATACATCACAAGTCTCCTCCAGCGAAAACGAACCTCGTAGTTTTAAAGCAATAATTTTCACTCTTTTTGCCTAGCCATGGCGGACGTAATGGTGATGAATGAGATTGAGGCAACGGCGTCGCAGCTTGGAGTCGATCTTTCTACTATTGATCTGGATTCCATTCGCCTTCCGCCAGGCGATGATTTTGGCGTAGTCAGGTATTTTGCCCTCCCCCCGGGGCCTTCCATGCAAAATTTTTGTTGGCTACTGAGAGAGGAATCGGTAATTCAAAGAAAATTAAATCTTCCCTTGGCAGTTATTTTGGCATTTCTATTCAATCTATGATGATTATGTAAAAAGAACAGTTCTGTTTATTATTTTGAAAAATATCCAGTAGGTGAACAGGAAAATTAGGTGTGAAAGATTGGAAATGAGTATTATATTTTTGGAGAAAGTAAATTTTACCCGTTGTCTAGTTACAAAATGTCGTTTAATTACACAATTGGTACAGGAACTTGAACTTACCAAAACTTTCTTATAAACTTTAAAATATAACACCCATAGTAGAGTTTGGTGTTTGGTCTTAAGAGCATGTTTCGTTATGTTTAAATACTAATGTATCAATGTTGTAATTATAGTTTATGGGGTAAAATGACTTTCCACTATCATTGTTGTTGTTATTATTATTATTATTGAATCAAAAGTTTTCTTCCGATGTTGGAGTTTAGGAATGAGATGATTGGCACATGGAAAACTACCTGGATGAATGGCTTCATTCATCTGTTTCACCCTCATTTACAGTGCTAAGTTACACATTTGAGCTCTCCTTCTTACGTCGCTCTTTTCCTATTTTAAAAGTACTTTACACCTTAAGATCCAATTGGGCCAAATTTACTTCACGATTCTATGACCATTTGTATATTCATATTGAACAAATGTATTATCTATTAGTCTGACCACTGGCCAATAAATAAATAAATATTTTAATAAATAAATATATACTTTGCCGCGTAGATAAACATTCGGGATATTTGGTTAAAAAAGTTTAAAATTTTATTAATAAAATTAAAATATTAGTGAATATTCATATATAATCCACAATAATAATAATAATAATAATAATAAAATATATCAACAAAATATAATAATTGTTTTTTATTTTTGTAATTAACCATGGTTTATGGGGTAAAATGACTTTCCACTATTATTGTTATTATTTTTTTAATCAAAAGTTTTCTTCCAATGTTGGAGTTTAGGAATGAGATGATTGGCACATGGAAAATTACCTGGATGAATGGCTTCATTCATCTGTTTCACCCTCATTCAAAGTGCCTACACATTTGAGCTCTTATTCTCCAACCAAATGAGATAATTAAAATTATATTGATTTCTTTAATTGCTCTGTGAATTAATCTTTTTATGCCAATTTTCATTGTGTGTTTTATTCCTTCTTTGTTTCCGTAAATTGGTGCTTACAATAGTCACACTTTAGATTTATCAGTTGGGGTCATGTTCTGATTCTGCACTATTTTCCATTACATAGTGATGACGATGATATCTACCAGGAGGAAAATCTGGAGTTTGACTCTGGGTTTGGCAACATTATAGTTGTCGATAACCTCCCAATTGTACTCCTTGAGAAGTTTGAGAAGCTTGAAGGTGTAATTCGTAAAATTTATAGTCAAATTGGTGTGATTAAAGAGGATGGCCTGTGGATGCCCATTGACCATGTTGCTGAGAAAAGTTTAGGTTACTGCTTCATTGAGTATAATACTCCTCAGGTATATAGGTGTCAATAGAAAAACAGTGGTTTTTAACTTTTTATGTATGAATTGTATGTAATTAATCAATTTTTTCCCCTGTTGTAATTATTTAGCATGGAAGATTTTATTATAGTTTATTCATGTTTGTGTGGTTAAATCTGGTGGTCATTTTAGGAAGCTGAGCTTGCTAAAGAAAAGACACATGGATACAAGTTGGATCGAGCACATGTTTTTTCAGTGAACATGTTTGATGATTTTGACCGGTTTATGAAAGTTCCAGATCTGTGGGCTCCTCCTGAAACAAAGCCATATGCTCCAGGGGTAATATTTTAAATCAGTTTTATTTAGCTTTAATGTTTGTTTATTCTGCTGTGATAGGAAGAACTGCTGAGCCATGAATTGAACTTTTGTTGCAAACTCTGGTTTCTTGGAACTAATAAATTCTTTCATGATATTGGTAGATAATAAAGAAATCTTCTCTTCATCTTGGGAGTCATGAGTCTTTCTGGTTTTGTTAGTATAGACTATCTATATACTTGACCATTCCTTACATCCTTATATCTATGATACTATATATTATTACCATCACTGGTGCTTATTTGTTTTGTCAGGTATTGTGGTCATTTGATTTGATGATATGATATTAGGATTATTCAAGACTGCCTTATTTTGATTTTATTGTACCTAAAGTTTATTTTTACTGAAGCAATCTCAAGTTTATCATGTACCACGTGTCTTTATGGAACTCTAAATATTTGTGTTGCTTTTGTGACAGAGGTGTGAGCATATTTTGCCTTTATTTGCTAATGATTTATGATTTAGTGGCTTTATCTTGGGCTTTTACATGTAACATTTGATGCCTTTTAGTTCTATTATGTTGGCCTGTAAATTATGTGTGTCATTTCATCATTTGTAATGCAGTTTAGTCTTGTACCTTTCACAGGAAAATCTTCAGCATTGGCTTACTGATACAAAAGCCCGCGATCAGTTTGTGATTCGTGCTGGTTCCGATACTGAGGTTTTATGGAATGATGTGAGGCATTTGAAGCCTGATCCTGTTTACAAGCGTACGGTGAGTGCTCATGATATGTTCTGAATTTCTTATATAATGATCAATGCCTTCTCATCATCACCTCTCCCCCCTCTTCATTGTGTCACTGCTGGCCACTGTGTGCTTATATCTGATGTGAATGACAGTTTTGGACTGAGAGCTTTGTTCAATGGTCCCCTCTGGGTACATATTTGGCAACAGTTCACAGACAGGGGGCAGCTGTTTGGGGAGGTGCTGCGACCTTCAATCGTCTCATGCGTTATGCTCATCCTCAGGTTTCATTTTTTGGTTTTGTTTTGCATTAGTGCTTGGATTTGTGTTTCTCTTAATTTATAAATTATATAATATAAATTAATTGTAGGTAAAACTCATTGACTTTTCACTCGGTGAGAAGTATTTGGTAACTTATAGCAGCCATGAACCCAGCAATCCTCGAGATGCTAATGTGAGTTCTGTCTCCTGTGTTCATTATTTATTGTGAGTTTGTTCTTGGCACTATTCCTAATATCAATTTTCCTTTAGAGGGTCGTGATAAATATATTTGATGTGAGGACTGGTAAAGTGATGAGGGATTTTAAAGGAAGTGCAGACGATTTTTCAGTTGGAGGTACTGGAGGTGTCACAGGGGTGTCATGGCCTGTTTTCAGGTGCTCTGTTTTTTCCCCCTTCACTAGCTTGAATATTAGTTTTTTATAATCTCCAATGGGCCTCACACAGTGATATTATTATCTTTGTAGATGGGGTGGTGGTAGAGATGATAGGTATTTTGCAAGAATGGGAAAGAATATAATCTCTGTATATGAGACAGAGACCTTTTCTCTTGTCGACAAAAAGTCCTTAAAGGTTGAAAATGTAATGGATTTCAGCTGGTCTCCAACTGATCCAATTCTTGCTCTCTTTGTTCCTGAGATGGGTGGTGGAAACCAACCTGCCAGGGTAAGTGCTGTTGCGTGGAACCTTGTAGGGTCATATATTGAGCTTTCTGTTTATTTGGTTGGCTATTTTAGATTAATGTCCATGGTCTTATATCAATTGTTTTGTATTTATGTTTTGTTTTGATGTGTGATTAGGTTAGTCTGGTTCAAATCCCTAGTAAAGAGGAACTTAGGCAGAAAAACCTCTTCAGTGTCAGTGATTGCAAGATGTACTGGCAGAGTAATGGGGACTACCTTGCTGTTAAGGTAGATCGTTACACTAAGACCAAAAAAAGCACATACACAGGCTTTGAGCTTTTCCGTATAAAAGAACGTGATATTCCCATTGAAGTTTTGGAGCTTGAGAATAAGAATGACAAGATTATTGCATTTGCTTGGGAGCCAAAAGGTCATAGGTTTGCAGTTATTCATGGTGATAACCCAAAGCCAGATATTAGTTTTTACTCTATGCGGACTGCTCAGAACACAGGCCGGGTTTCAAAGCTTGCTACTTTGAAAGGCAAGCAGGCAAATACTCTGTTTTGGTCACCTGCTGGTCGCTTCATTGTACTTGCTGGGTTGAAAGGCTTCAATGGACAATTAGAATTTTATAATGTTGATGAGCTTGAAACTATGGCAACTGCTGAACATTTTATGGCAACAGATATTGAATGGGATCCAACTGGAAGGTAAATTTCGCATAAGTTTTGATATTGTTAATAAAGGGATAAATTTATGAGTTAATCTTGTCTAAAATCATTCTAGAATCGCATATCTATGGCTGTTCATTATTTAATTTTTGTTTTGCTGTACTGAAAGAATTAACTCTTTGCTGGAGTTATTACCTAGTTCATAGTTGCTTACCTATTTCATGCTTCAGGTATGTTGCAACTTCTGTGACTTCAGTTCATGAAATGGAAAATGGTTTTAATATATGGTCTTTCAATGGCAAGCTTCTGTATCGTATACTGAAGGATCACTTCTTTCAGGTAATATCTTCATTCCTAGCTTGAAGTTTTGGTTAGCCCAAGTATTTCAGTGGTGTAAGGAGTAATATGTATAAATCATGTTTAAGCTGGTCATTGGCACAAGGGTAAAGGATTGCAACCTTGATCCTTCTGTTGTCCCAAAAACAATATAAAATAGTTGATATAGCCCTTTTTATATGCAAGCTGCTTTGGCGTTGGAAGCAAATATATTGACAGTTTTGTATTTTGTAGTTCTGTGCTAGTCTTTTCTCTTTTCTGCAAATATTCAGTAATCGCATGTATTTTTATTTCTGTGAAACAGTTTTTGTGGCGACCAAGGCCTCCATCTTTCTTGAGTCCAGAAAAAGAGGAAGAGATCGGAAGGAACTTGAAGAAGTATAGTAAGAAGTATGAGGCAGAAGACCAAGATGTGTCGTTGCTGCTCAGTGAGCAGGAGCGTGAGAAGCGAAGAATGATGAAAGAAGAATGGGATAAATGGGTCAATGAATGGAAGCAGTTGCATGAAGAAGAGAAGTTGGAGAGGCAGAAGCTTAGGGACGGTGAAGCCAGTGACGAAGAAGAGGAATACGAAGCTAAGGACATAGAAGTTGAGGAAGTCGTGGATGTATCGGAGGAGGTCCTTCCTTTTGAATATGCTCAAGAGTGATTTGTTCACCTTCAATTAACGAAGTGAAGCAGATCTTTTGGGTTTAATCTTTTTAAAACCCAATTTTGTAGTAGTTTTGTGGCGGGAATTTTTTTTAACTTTACTACTTAACATGAGTATCAATTTTGTTGTTACCTTTGGGGTAGTTATTCCAATGGCTGATTTATAATTTAGCAAAATAATCTTACTCTTACTGTTGGTCATCATAGATGTGAAACTTGCAGCTAAACTAATAAGTAATATTCATATAACTCACCTTGGAGTGGCTGTAACCTCGTAAGAAATAAGCAGAAGGAGCATCACATGCCATAAGAGCACCGAAGGGTGATATGCAAAGTATTACTTGGATTGAAACAACCCATCTTTATGAAGTATAATAATTAAGAATGTACACACAAAAATCACAAATAAGCATAATATTATGTATAAAATCCTAAATAGAATGTACAAATTAATAAAGTAGACTCAAAAAACATGATAACAGGCACTCTGGCAATGACCTGGAGAATGGCTATACAAGGTTTGAAAACATGGAAATAGTGAATGAAAGAACAAAGCCGAACCTCGCTACTTGTTAAACCTCTTCTTTCTCGCCCAATTGTCACTTCTTTATTCGATAGTTTTGGTGCTATAATATCTCACTGTCAGCCTTCATTAAGCTAAGCTTAAGGTTGAACAAATTAGGGGTGGTAAGGCTGTAAATAGGTAGCATCACTAAGTGTTTGGAGTAGTTTAATGACTTTCTTTCAATCCCACTTGACCCAAGAGAAACAACAAAGAAAATACAGCAAATCCAAAATGTCACAGCACCGACAAGATTGTAAGATCTTTGAACCTTAAGATTCAAAAGTCTGGATATCCTGGGAGAGATAGATCGTTGGGTTTCTTGAAAATATAAGATTTTAAAATCTTAAGTTTGAGACTGAGATCTTTACAACTCAGACATAACATAGGTTGATCTAAAAACTAAATAGAGCTCTTATTCCATGCATAAGCATCTTTTATGTACTTAATATGACATACAAATATCCTTAGCTGTGATATCATAAAAATTACAAAATTGTTATTTAAAATACATAAGTCAGTGTATGAAACTGCTTTCGCTTTGCACAAAAAAACTTTCATATACTTCAATATTCCTAGAATGCAAGGAGGATGTTGCATTTTGTGTTAAACCATGCCTTCCACTTGGACTTCCGTGGTTGCCTATGCTTTTGAGGTACCTTCTCTGATTGTAATTCATGTAGTTCAGATTGGTATCTCTGTATTTTCCACAGCATGAAACTCCTCGTCTCATAAGATCCTATGGCTTCCAATGGACTCACAGCTGCAAAACAAGTTCCACCACTATAATTATCAATTTGAACACTTAATATAGTTAACACAAGAAATTTACACTTAAAGATTCAGATAAAAATGTATAAAGAAACAAGTTAAGTGACAAAACATGCATGAACTACATACTTTGAACTTTGTAGTATGTATACAATATCAAGAATTTAAGCCTTTTGATCAGAGGCATCCAGGAGAAAAAGACAATCATAAAACCTAAATAAAATAGGTGCTACACCAAAAAGCATTCAGATGAAAAGAAACAACAATAATTTATGGTCATGGAGTTGAAATAATCTTATATACCATCATGTTCCACATTTAGGCAATAAAGAAGGAAGTTGTGGATATCTGTTCCCAACACAGGAAGCCTTTGTTGCCGAGCATAAAGTTTCAGAGCAGTGTCAATGACTTCAGAAACAAGATCCTCCTTGTTCACTAGAAATCTCAAAGACCCTGTACTTCCTGGAATGTTGATTGTGATCAAAATCTTAGTGAGCCTCATCATCTTTTGATCATCCTCCTTCTTCATGTTATTAATGTTCTTATTCTTCTTCACACTTCTAGTCTTCCCCAACATTTTTGGTAATTTTCGCGGCGGGGCCAGCCTAAGAGAGAAAGCAAGGAAAAAGGTATCAAAATTGAGAAAGAGATAATCTGAGGCTCTGACCATTGAAGGCCTGTGAGATAAGTGTGTCTATATATATATATATATATATATATGAAAGAAGGAGAATGCATGACCAAGAATATCGCAATTGTGGTAGGATGAGTCGGTATTGTTGTTGTTGTTACTATTAATACGGAATAAAATATTATTTTGATATCTTCCTTATCTTCAATTTAATCTTTATATAAAAATTAATACCATTAGTTTGTCAATCTCAAGTAACTTTAGGGTAAATATACTAAAATTTATATTAATAAAGGAGTAAATTGATATTAAACTGATAAGTAATTATGGTTGGACTCAAGTGAGGGAGCAAATTATTACTAAAAATTAATAAGGAATCAAATTAAGATTGGATTTATAAGTAAGGGATCAAATAGATGTTTTACTTTCTTATTATTTTGATTATTCAATTATTTCAATTTTTGCGTCGTTTTTATATTGGGGTAACTAAAGATGAAGTTTGCGTGATATAGGAAAAAGAATGTGATCATATAGATTCTTTAATAATTAAATAATACTAACAGCTTGTTATGTATATTTGTTTTATTTTAAATATAGTTTAAACGTTAAGATAATAGCTGAACAACTATTCGTTATCTATAATTTTTTAAAAGTTTACTCATCGCAAAATAGAAGTTGTATTTTAATATATATTTTGAATTTGTGATAATTAATTTCATCTTTTGTGTGTACTTACAATAATAATAATGTGCATGAATATCCTTACGGAGTAAGATCAAATTATAACTTTCATTGATTTTAACTTAGATTTCTTTTTATGTATAAATTACATTATGATACATAACAGTATAACACTGCCGTTAGGATGTGAGTTACTGAGGAGATCTTTTCATAACAAATAGGGTCATTGGATTTAAATTCAATGGCCTTAACTTTTTTTATAAAATATATTTTATTAAAATAAAATATTAATTATTTTAAAAATAAATATATATTAATATTTAAATCTTTTTGTATACAAAATGATATTTAGTTAAAGAAATAAAAAGATTGAGCTATTTTTAATATCTTACAATTTATTCTGTATGTTTTAGAGTCCATTATTTTTCAACTATATATTATTCTATATGAAAAAGTAATCTAAAATATTAATATGTTTTTATTTTTAAAAATAATTAATTTTAGTTTTTAAAAATATATTTTATAAAAAATTTAGAGTATTGAATCTAGATTCAAAAACCTCTATTTTATTAGAGGAGAAAAGATCCCTCCAGTCCAAATTCTTAGGATGTTCACCATATAATTACACTATAGTGTTTTTATTCAATTTTCCCCCTATGTCAGTCATCTTTCATCTGCAATCAGAATTTTGTGTATATATAGTTGTCTTAGATAAGCATTTATTTAATTTATTTAGCTCTAATTATGATCAGACTTTAGATCTTTTAACCTTTGAAACGACTATAATGCACTTAGTCAAAGTTTATTGGTCATGTTTATTTTTTGGTGCAATTTTTGGTACACTCACGGTATAATGGAATAAAATTTTGTCACATATTATTAACATATAAATTTGTTAATTGCTAAATATTGACTGTATATAAGTTTTTGAATTTACATGTTAATCTATATAATTTTATTATTTTAAATATTAACTCAAAAAGTAATAATATCAAAATTATGTAATTACATTATAACTAAACATATCAGTGTACTCAAAATTATGAGTACATTAAAAATTTTATCTTATTTTTTTCATTCATTCTCATCAACCGAAAAATATATTTTTCAGGAAAATATATGTTATATATTTAACAAATTAAAATAAAAATTTTAATTTCCCACTCTTTCCTCCCCTTTATTCTCCTCTATTGAAACATATCTTAAGTTTTTTTTTTTTAAATATCAAACATATATTAAAGCGAGACTTATTTTAAAGACTTAAAACAAGTAATCTAATTTAGATTTTTTATCATGTTACTTTAAATAAAAGTTTCATCACAAGAGCGTGAGTCTAAAGAGGGAATCCATCTTAAAATATTATTTAATTAGGTGAAAAAATCTTCTAGACCTAAATAAACATTTTGTCTTGAGCAAGACTCGTCAAATATTAGACTCGTAACATTTAAGACTTTGACAATATATGATAGTAAATGAATCACTTTAAAAAAAATAAGATCATACTATACATAATATCATACCTATAAATTTTCGATTATATTCTATTTTAAATTATGTTCATGTTGGACTTTATAAAGCATGCAAGGTAATTAACCAATAGTGGAATATCCATTGGGAGCAGCTTTCTGCATGGGTTGGAAGTCGAGGCAACAAAATTACCACATTATGTATACATATGGAGGCAGGTATGCTATTATATGAAAGTTGTGTTGCACATATTCTTTTCATTGAGATGGACAAAATTGATGAAGTTGCCATTTTCGCTCATAAATATAATATATATATATATATATATATATATATATATATATATATATATATATATATATATATATATATATATATATATATATATATATATATATATATGTTCTTTTCGTAATTTGATCAGCTTCAGGAGACGATACTGATGCCTTGCAAATGGCGTCTCAGTTCTCAATCTCCCAGGTGAGATTCGTATGAGCATTTCTTTATCATTCTCATTATTCTTTTTTCCATTCCATGAAAGATTTTTAGCATCATTGTCGTTCCTGCTCCTAATATATATATATATATATATATATATATATAATCTTTTTATATTTTTATAAGATAGATGTAATACCTATAAAATTTATACTTAATAGGGAACTCACCCTGTACATTTTTAGTACTTGCAAATCAATTAAGTACGGTAACCAAGTATCTGTTAAGAAAATTTTGACATGATAAAATATATATAATAATATTTTTTCATTTAAAATATTTTAAAAATTCTCAATTATTTCTAATAATTCCACCTAACCCATATTATTGCCTGATTATCCAACTAACCTACCTAATATCCTTAAATAATTTGCAAAATCATTCATAAGATACCACTCTTCCATTTGCATGATTTCCATGGTTCATTATACAAATTTTGGTTTCTCCCTTCGGTTGCCACCATCACCACCCCTGGCGAGCACTAGCGACCCTCCAGCGGCATCACTGGCAACCTCCCCATTGGTGAAAATCACTGAAAAATTGCAAAAAAACCCCTCACGGTGCAAAAATTTTTTTAGCCAACCAGAGCTTCCTCCAACCTTGTTCAACCTTGCTGGCAACTCCTCTCAGCCACAGCGGCTTCGTTGACCTCCCAGTCACCTCCACCGACCCCCACACCGCTGGAATTTCATCAAATTTTCAGCGACCCGATAACTCGAAAATAACCTAAAACTTGAAGCTTCAATTCATGATTTTGGTACATTTTTAATCCAATTAAACATAGTTATTCATTTTCTACACTGATTTCACACATTTCTCCCTTATTTACACTAATTAATTTTGTCCAATTTGCTCAGAATCGAAGAAAAACCAATTCTGGTACTATTCATCCTCGAAAATCACTGTTCATGCAAGAAAGTGATGAAATTGAGCTCAATTTAGGTTGTTTGCTTCAAATTGCATTAGGATTACACTTCTAAGGTGAATTTTGCTTTTTCTCTTGAAATCACTGATCAATTGTGACTTTAGGCTTCCAGATTGAAAAACCCAAATTTAGAGGTTTAGGGACAATTTGGGAATTTAGTGAAAATTGTGTTCTTAGAACTTTTTAAATTTTTTTTTATGCATCTAGGGAGTGATTTAGAATTTTTAGAAATTTTAGTTTGAATTTTTGAACAAAATTTGAATTTTTAATAATTTTTCTAGATTTTTCATAAAGAAAGAGAAAGAAAATTAGAAGGAAAAATATGAATGTCTTGATTGTATAACAATAAATATTATTTGACATTAAATGGAAAATTTGAAATTTATTTGATGACCCTTAAGTTAAATTTGTGTTATGGTAGGTGTTAGAAATTTAATAAGTGCATAATGGAATAATTGAATAAAATAATAATGATAATAATAATAATAATAATAATAATAATAATAATAATAATAATAATAATAATAATAATAGTAATAATAGTAATGATAATGATAATAATAATGATAATAGTAATAATAATGACAATAAGGATAATAAAATGAAATATAGGTTATAAGTATTTTAAAGTATTCTTTAAGTAGCTCATAAATTTAATTTCCAACATTTAGAAAAGAAAGAGGCAAATTAGATAAAAATGAATGAGGGATAATTAATTAGGTATGTGATAGAATTAAAATAAATAAATTTATTGGTAAGGATTGGATGATAAGAGTATTTTATTTAATATGTTTAGGTGACTAGAATATTTTCAACAAAGGAATTATAATCAAGGATGGAAGGAGATTGATATACTCCTCTTAGGTGAGTAGATAATCCTAATTATACAAAATATTATTTTAAATTATCAATGATGATTTGAAATATTGAATATTGAAAATACTTAAATCTGAATTATGAAGTGGTACGATTTTAAAATTTATGATATCTGTACCTGGATAATTATTTATCTCTGAAATATTAGGAATATGTCTAAAACAAAACCCTGTAGTTAATGACAGTTGACGTTAGCCGTAACACACTACGATTGTTATTCTGATAAGGTTGGGTATCACACCCTTACCTCCATATTCTGTTTAAGGCCGAGGGCCATTATAATATTTACTTAGAGTCTATGGCCATATGAGTATCTGTTTTGATCTGTTATCACTAGCCTTGGGCTAGCTCTGTAGGATATTCCCAATTACATTCTATTGATGATTTTTCTCTGTTTAATATCATTGAATTATGTTTGTATTATATTTAGTTTTAAATTTCGAAAGACTTATCACTGTAAGTCTATCTTTATTTTTTTGCAATATTAGAATTACTTGCTCACTGAGTTTCCACTCACCCCATTATTTAACATTTTTAAGATCTCAACACCGATCCAGAATATCCACCTTCAGAATTTTAATCTTGGTGATTAATTCCTTGGTGAGCCTAGTTTACTATTAGAGCTATGTCTTTCAATATTTTTATGATTCAGTTCAGTCGCTCTCTGGTATACTGCTTACACATTTAATGTATTACTATGGTGTGTCAGAAACTATCTGTATGAAGAATTATGTAATCTATATTTGTTTAATATGTATTAATATAAGTTCTGTCGTTATGAGGGTTTCTATAGGTTTGCGAGGATGAATGACACCTCATTCCCATACCATTTACATCCTACTAGGTCAGGTCATGACAATAAAAGGAGTAGTTTATTGAAAGAATATACTAATATTGTGGCTCTCAATCTTTTAGAAAATATATCACTTAAGATTTTTACATTTTATTAAAAATATTTTTAAGTTTTGTACAGAATTAATATTATTTCAAATAGTTTCAAAGTATTTTTTCCTAACATTGATATGATATTTTCACATTTATTTGACTGTGTTTCGGCAATAATTAAATAAAAAATTTTAACATTTTTTGTCTTAATAAAAATTATAATAACTAAGTATAATTTTAAAAGTCAAGTCAAGTAAAATTTTGTTTTGGTCCCCTACATATATGATATGTATCAATTTAGTGCTTTATAAAATTTTTTCCTCACTTTGATATCTCACATTTACTTTATTTCTCAATTTTAATCCTTATATAATTACCTTTTCAATTTAGTCCCTTCCAAATAAAATTGACATTATAGTAATTTTGTTTGTGAGAGATCAAATTAAGAAATGTCTCAATCAGATAAAAATTCAGAAAAAAAAAATTCTATGAGGCACTGAATTAAAAAATACTTTATATGTGTGTGTGAGAGAGATATATCAAAATAAAATTTTACTCTAATAATGCAAGTTTAGTTTATCATTGTATGTACTATAATATAACAGGCGAAGCAAAACTATTTACAACTTTTATGACTGTAAGCAGCTGCACATGATGACATCTGAATTCAATGTAACTCATATATAAATAGAAATTTTGTTCTTGTACGAACTAAATTATACACAATTAAAACATAATAGATATCATATCAAGTAACTTAAAAACGAAATCTATGTTAAAATTTCAGAGTGCTAGCTAGCTAGAATAAATAAATTATATCCGAAAACACACTTGTCAATTGGATTACGTACATCCATCTGTTTTTTTTTTTTAGATTACATAACAAAGTTTCACAAAAATAAAAGACAAAAATGGGTATTGTGCCTGCTACTTCCGTTTTCCACACAGAAGTTGTGTCAACGAAAAATGGGTATAGATGTGGCTTAGGGCTTGGATCACCTGCATATTTGTAAACAATCTAAAACTCACCTAGTCTTGGCTGTGACATTGGATTTGGATGTTTTAAAGAGTAATATTTATAAAGTGTATTTAAAGTTAAAAGAAAAATAATAAAAAAAGAGAAAGTAAGCGAAAGGATAAAACGTGAGTCCACAACACGCTCTGACTTTTTGTATCATACACTGTTATTAGATGTGTTTTAATAGTTATAACAATATAGAATTATTGGCTTGAAGCTTCACTTCTTGCACTTCCTCTTAGGTAAACTGGTAGCTTACTCTGATACATGCCTCTCTGATAAGGTCACCATTCCCCATGTACAATGGCAATTTGTAACAAAATTGTGGGTCATCTTCCAACATAATACTTGTTAAATGATAGAACTGTTAGGGTAAATCCAATTTTGGTAAAATTCTTATTAAATTAAGATTCATTATGTCAAATCATCAAGAAGAATAATTTAAATATGGAAGTGTACCCGAATCCATATTGATAATGTTTGTAGCTATCAACATTCCTAATTGATATGTATGAAAATTAGAAGAATGAACTCTTTCTCTTTTAACGATGAGATATTAGGAATAAAAATCTCATACATCCAATTTGAGGACTATAACTCTATTTTATATTATGGCTTACATTGCTCTAATTTTTCATTAGGCCCATCATCAAATTAGAAATTAAATTTATTAGAATATCTACACATGTAAGCCTATACCTTTTAAGATACTTTAAGCCAATCCTAATTTTAAACCAAATTATAACACTTTTAAAATTTGGGCTTATCCTTTTATATAGTAAGATAAAACATACAATTATTATTATCTTTAATATAATATATATATATATACACACACATTTCACCTTATAATTATATGTCACAATACAACCTTATGAACTCAAAACTTTTTGCTATCATAACCAAAGGTATCCTTGAACAATCTCATCCATTGATTATGCCAACATAGAACCAAGGCGACTTTTGTTACATGTATTGTAACTAAATCCATCCCTGATCATGTATATCAATATAGCCAAATAACATAGTTCAAGTCTAGATGTGTAACATAGAAATTACATGCAATGTGTACTAAACATGCCTATTTCCAACTGGGTCTACCTTAAACATTAGTGAGATTAAATCATACCAAAATCAAAGTGTGAATAAATTGAATAAATTTTATTTCTACATAAAATAACCTCAAAATATCCATAACTGAAATACTTCAAAGGTATCTATAATAGAAAAACAAAATTATAAACTCCCACTAAAACTGAATATCTTCAAATGACATATCACCCATATGAGCAATATACTCATGAAAGACCTTGGGTGGTAATCCCTTAGTAAGCATATTTGCAACCATGTAGTTTGTGCCAATATGCTTTATAGACATCTGTCCATTCTAAACTCTTTCTTTAACAAATAGGAACTTAATGTCTATGTGTTTTGACTTCCTTGAGCTCCTATTGTTATTGGAATATAAAACTACTAATTATTGTCACAAAATATCTTAACTTGCCTTTCAATTCCTTCCATAATTTTTAGTCTAATGACAAAATTTTACAGCCATATTCTGTGATTGGATGCCTCATAGCATGTTATAAACTAAGCTGCCATGGTGGAAAGAGCTACGAGTATCTGTTTGGCATTCTTCCAAGAGATAGCTCTTTAGCAAGTAGAAAGATATAGCCTGAAGTGGATTTCATACTATCTTAGCATCTTGTAAAGTTAGAATCAGAATACCCAATGATTTTTAACTTATCTGACCTTCTGTATATGTGTATGTAATGTTTTGTTCTCTATAAATACCACTTGACTTGTTTGGCTACCTTCCAATGATCTAATCCTAGATTGCTTAAATATCTGCCCAACATTCCAATAATGTATGTAACATATAGATGCGTACAAACTTGTGCATACATTAGACTCCCTACTGTTGACGCATAAGGAATCTTTTGTATTTCCTTTGCTTTAAAGACATTTTTAGGGCATTAATCAAGACTAAACTTGTCTTCTTTAGCCATAGGGGTATCACCTCATTTACAATCTTGCATGCCATATCTTTTGAGAATCTTGTCAATATAAGCCCTTTGTGATAATCCAAGAATACCTCGAAAGTCATCCTGATGTATCTGAATCCCTAATACAAAGGTTGCATCACTAAGATCTTTCATCTCAAAATTTCTTGCTAGAAATCTCTTGGTGTCATGCAACAAGTCTATATCATTGTTGGCAAGCAATATGTCATTGACATATTAAACTAGAAAAATATGCTCTCTGCCACTGAATTTATGGCATATACATTCATTAGCCAAATTCATCTCAAAACCAAATGAGATGACAACCTTGTGAAATTTGTAATAAGATTGACGAGATGTCTGGACCTTGCATCACTTGGTACATAGTTTTCTAGTTGCACTATATATATTGTTTCATCAATGTTTCCATTGAAAAACTTGGTCTTGACATCCATTTGATACAACTCAAGTTTAAAGTGTGCCACCAAGGCTATCATAATCCTAGAAGAGTCTTTCAATGAAAATGGAAAGAAAGTCTCTTTATAGTTGATGCCATCTTTCTATGTGAAGCCCTTAGCAACAAGACATTCTTTGTATCTTTCCACATCACCCTTCGAATTCCTTTTGGTCTTAAATATCCATTTGTGACCAATGGGCTTTGCACGTTCAGGCAATAGGACAAGATCCCATACATCATTGTCCTTTATAGACTTAATCTTTTCATTCATGGTATTGATCCACTTTTAAGAGTTAGAACTTTCTATGGCTTGACGAAAATTTATTGGATCAGTTTCAATCACTCTAATATCAATATCATGTTCCTGGAGAAATACAATATAATCTTCTAGAATTGCATTTCTCCTTTCTTTAGTGGATCTTCTTAATGGCAATGGTTCTTAAGGTTATGGAGTTTGTTCTTCTGAAACAACTTTTTAAATTTGTGTAAGAGGTTGCACAATATTGTCTTATTCTGGAATTTCTTCTTGAACAATGTCAGGTATGATAAATAGTTCTTAGTCATTGTCAATTGTGATTAAAGGAATGTCCACATATTCCTCATCAAAGGCAAAATCCTTAATGCTTTCTCCCACTGCAAACTCAACATTCTTAACAAATTAGGTAACTCTTATCTCAAAAACAGACTTAGTCATGGGATTATAAAATTTTTAACCCTTAGACCTTTTAGAGTATCCAATGAAATAGCAACTAATAGTTCTAAAGTCCAATTTCTTTTCATTTGACCTATAGGGCCTTGCCTCAGTTGGACATCCCCAAATGTGAAAATGCTTTAAACTAGGCTTTTTGTCTATCCAAAGCTCATAAGGGGTCTTTTAAATTGCCTTAGTTGGAACTTAGTTGAGTATATATGTTGTGGTTTTTAATGCTTCTTCGTAGAGTGCTTTAGACAAGGTAGAATGACTGATCATATTGTTCACCATATCCTTAAGGGTTCTATTTTGTCTCTCAGCAACACCATTCATAGCAGGAAAACCAAGCATAGTGTACTATTGGAGGATACCACATTCCTTTAGGAATTTCTCAAATGGTCTTGAACGTTGTTTACTTGATCTGTCATATCTATCATAATATTCACCACCACAGTCATATCTGACGCTTTTAATTCTTTTGCTGAGTTGATTTTCAACTTCAGCCTTATAATTTTTAAACATGTCTAGTCATCGCGTTTTATCATGAATGTGATATTGGTAGCCATATTGCAAAAAATCATCTATGAACATTATAAAATATTGTTGACCATTCCAAGAAGCCATAAGGAATGGTCCACAAATATCAGTGTGTGTTAGTTTTAAGATGTCTAATTTCCAGGTGGCACCAAATCTCCTTATATTTATTTGTTTCCCCTTAATACAATTTATACATGTATCAAAATTTGAAAATTCAAGGGGATCGATAATAACTTTAGACACAAGTCTCTCAATTCTCCTTTTAGAGATATGACTTAATCTCTTGTGCCATAACAATGCTGAATTCTCATTCATTAATTTGTGCTTTTTCCTATCACATTAACATTTAAAGATTCAATGAATGAAGTAATCATGTCTATCATATATAGATTATCGTAACCTGATAAGGAACCAAAACTAACCAAATTTGAATTTTGAAATAGACTAAATTTTCTATTCCCAAATGAATAAAAATAACTAAGTTTGTCTAATGTTGAAATAGAAATTAAATTCTGTCTAAAAGATGGTACAATGAAAGTCTTAATCAAATCCAAATAAAAACCAGTTCTTAACAATAATCTAAATGTCCCAATTGCTTCAACCTCTATGAACTTATCGTCACCGGCATAAATGTATCTTTCACCATCTTCAGGCTTTTGGCAATTTAGGCAACCCTGCATAAACACATTGATGTGAGTTGTTGCACTAGAATCTATCCACCATGTGTGTCTAGGTACCGAAGTCAAATTAACCTTAGAACAAACAAAATTACTAGGTGTACCTTTCTTTGTATGTTGTGCATGATAGTTGTACATTGCTTCTTCTTATGACTTGCATCCCTACAAAAGAAATAACTATCTTGAGTTGGTTCTTTATGTTGATTCTTTTGTGTTCCTATAACTACAACTTCCTTATTTTTCTTTCTCTTATTGTCTTGCCTTTTATCTTTTATAATGGAGGTTAAGTGAGCACTTGTTGTCTTTTCTTGCTTCAATCTCTCTTATTTCTGAACTCAATGTGAGATGAGCTCATTAAGTGACCAAGAGTCCTTTGGGCAATTATAACTAACTTTAAACTGGTTGAACTATGTTGGAAGGGATATCAAAATCAAATGCACTAACAAGTCTTTAGTCAAGTTTAACCTGAGTGCCTTCAATTTTGAAGCAAGAAGAGACATGTCTAAAATGTACTCCCTTATGTTTCCTTTACCTGTATGCCATATAGAGATAACTTTTACTAAGATTGTACTAGTTTTAGCCTTTTTATTTTTAGCAAACCTTTTCTCAAGGGCCTTTAGGAAATCTTTAGTAGTATCCACTTGATTAAACATAGTGCCCTTAAATGCTTTTGGAATGACATATCATAAGACTTATGCAATTAGACTTTTCCATCTCATTTTTCATTTGAGGTACTCTTTTTAATGAGATCAGTAAGTTTAGGAACCCTTAATGCAAAGTCCAGGTCCATGACTCCGAGAATAATTAGGATACTCTCTTGCCATGCCCTCAAATCTACGCCATTTGACATAGAAATTGAGTTGATGCTAGTAGTGATATTAGCTGCCAGAGCAGAACTTGAATTGAAAATAAAATAAATAATTCACATAAGTACCAAAGCAAACTAAAATGAAATTAAAAATTTGAATAAAGGTAAAACCCTATCTCAATATACTAGGCACTCCATTAATATTTTATATTTGGACAAAACATTATCTTGTAAGTGATATCTTGGTGAAGTAATCAAACACTGATAATAAAATAACATGTTGAACAATAAATACTCTTTTAGGCTAATTTAAAGCTCACATGTAAAGTACCAAATAATTGTCATGTACTTATTACCACATATGCATATGCAATTATATTAAAGATAGACTTTTCTTTAGGCCAATCAATATCTAATTAAATTACATACACATAACTATTTATGTATTTCAAAATAAATTAATTTTTACAATAGTCACTTTGACAACATCTTGCATGTTCTTATTAATTAAAACTTTTTGTTTTTAATAATAGACATGCAATGGGTAAAAACTTGAATAAAAATGATAAATCTCACATTCTACCATGTGGATAAATTAAGCCCTATAAATGACTTAAAAAATAATTTCGTTGCCACAAATGTTAAAGCATGCATATAAATTATATGTAATTAAGATCCAAAATCATTGTGAAAACCTAAACTTTCGTAATTTCTTAATATTGCCCTAACCGAATGTTGAACGGAGTTACATAGAAGGTATAAAAAATGAAATATTTAAAAAATTCAAAACTTAAAGCCATATTGCTGCAAATGTTCTTTTATATATATTAATCAAACCTTAAACCTTAAACCATATATATATATATATATATATGTGTGTGTGTGTGTGTGTGTGTGTGCGCGCGTGCATGCGCACATTTGCATTCACAAAGAGGCAATTGCAACCATGTAAGTTGGAGGCCATGCCATAACCATAAATAAAAGCATGTATATATAAAAAATTAATCAACAAATCACCCATTGCAACCATAATGCAGTAGATTACCAAAAGCAATCATATTAATGCATGTACATATAAACCCTAAGACCTTATTTGATAAAATAAGTAAGTCCCATAAGCCAAATCATAATAAAAATTATATTACAGTGCAGATCCAAAAATAACTTGATAATTGATTTTTAATGATTCAACATAATGTGGCTCTGATACCACTTGTTAGAGTAAACCTAAATTTGATGAAATCCTCATCGAATTAAGGTTTGTCATGGCAAATCATCAAAAAGAATAATTTAAATGCAGAAACATACCTAAATCCATATTGATGATGATTTGTAACTATTGATTTTTCAAATTGATATGTATAAACCTTAGGAGAATGAATTCTCTCTCTCTCATCTAACGATGTGATATTAGAAAAGAAACTTCACACATCTAATTTAGGGGACCATAATCTTATTTTATATAATGATACTTGTTGTCCTAATTTCTAATTAGGTCCATCATTAAATTAGAAATTAAATTTATTAGGATATCTACACATATAAGTCCATAGCATATAAAAAATTTAAACCTATTCTAATTTAAGACCAAATTATATCACTTTTAAAATTTTGGCTTATTCTTTTATATGATAGCATATAACATACAATTATTATTTCATATATATATATATATATATATATAGATATGTCCATTAATACCAACAAGATCCCCTCCGGTTTTGGTGCCAACCGAAGGTTCTCTTATCTCCCTTATTGTATGAAAATGCATCGTTCACTGTTTTTGTCTATAAATTTAGTATATATTAATTTTTTTAAAAAAATAATATTATAATACAAAATAACTTTTTAGATCATTTTTATATAAAATATTATTTATTGAAAAGATAAAAACTGAAACTTTTAACATAATAAACTATTGGCTGTGAACAGATCACATGCTATATAGTTAGAAAAATTCTTTGTTCACATTATTATTTTTTAAGCGTGATCCTTTGCTGGCAGTATGAATATTATACAACAGGTGAACTGCACTCGTATTAGATAGATCCCACACTTTTCAATCTTTTTCTCTTCAATAGATGACACCTTGTTTACTCATTAACACTGTATATGCATATAAAAATTCAAGATGTTAATACTAAAACAAATTAATATTATTATTGTGGGTGTGAACTTAAAATGCTAGTATCATCTTGCACCTTATAATAATTTTTTTCAAAAAAGCTTTTTTTTTTTGTTTTTTTAACATAATGGCATCCTGGTAGTAATAATAATAATATATGTTTAAAAAATAAGATGTTAATACTAGGAAAATAATTATTTTTCGGTTTTCGTATCATAATAACGTTTGAAAATTTTAATATTTAATCTCGTTTTTAAGAAAGCCCATATATGGCCGAAGAGGAGACTTCATCCTCTGCATGTTAATATACATGTTCAGTTTCAGCGCCAAGTATGTAATCCTTAGCCAAATTTAGATTTGAATCAACTAAAGTATGAAAATTGTAAAGTGCCTCTAAATTAAGTAGAGAAAGATGGAGAGAAAAGAAAGGAAAAATAGACTCTATACACACTCTTGTTTCTTATATCACTCTCCCTATTTCAAAGGTACTTTACACCTTAAGATCCAATTCCGCCAAATTTACTGTCACGATTCTATAACCATTTGTATATTCATATTGAACGAATGTACTATTTATTTGTGCCGATATATAAATAAATATTTTAACAAATGGATGAATACTTTGCCCCATAGATAAACATTCGTGATATTTGGTTAAAAAATTTAAAATTTTATTAATAAAATTAAAATATTAATAAATATTCATATATAATCCACAATTATAATAATGCTAATAATAATAATATTATTATTATTCTAATAATAATAGTAATAATAATAATAATGATAGGAAAACTAAATCATTTAGTCCTTATACCTTATAAGACTTTGTAAATTGGTCCTTATAGTTTTTCTTTTCAAATCAATCCTTAAGATTTCAAAGTTTTTTAATGTAATCACTGCCATTAGTTGGCCTCTTAACACTATTTGTAGAATGCTAAGGTAGAATGTTTATATGACAAATAGAATATCAAGTCAGCTTTTAAATTGATGAGTCAATTTTTTTTATTCTAAAACATTTTTTATTTTTCCCTCAAACTTTCGACACCCCATTGCCGCCGTGAAGTGCAGTACTAGATGTTGAGCCAAATGTTGATACCCATTACATGTTACAGCAACTCACAGCATTATAATCTATATGCTTTTTCCTTCTCCTTTCGTTGCTTTCTTTCTTTTTTATTTTTTCAAAAGTAAAATTCTTATAACTAAAACGATGGTTGGAGTAAATCAGATTATGCACGTCGTAGCATGGAAGGATGAATGCCTTTAGGCGAGAAAAGAAAACACTTTATAGTGGGGCATGAATGACAAGCCATTATACATAAAGAACTCCTGCTCTATTTTCTTATAATATCCAAACAACCTCCCACAAATTACTCTCGAGTTAAATTTGCATGAATTTCGAGATCAAGAAAAACCTCTAAGCAGTATACTATGTGTAAATCATTGTCACACATCTTATGTCCAAACATGTTCTTTTCTTTGGCAACAATTGTTGCACTCAGGCAAGAAAGTCACATATGACTTCCTTCTTATATGGAAATTGCAACCAAATACTACTTTTTCATATTGCATTTCGTGAACTTTATTTCCACACACTTTCTTCTCCCCTTCACCTCACTATTACCAAACTTTCCCTTGTGGCATCCAAGCTCCCATCATGAACCAGTTGTTGAATTGAGATAGTTGTAGAGGATTTGTAGGTCTATAATTCCATATGATTATATTGTATAATTGTAGGAATTCGAGGTAGATGTTGATGGTGACACATATCCTACCTCTTTTGATGAAGCTGTGTTGGGTCCTCATTCTTCTATGTGGTTGGAGGATATGAATAATAAAATTACCTCCATGTCCCATAATAATGAGTGGAAACTTACTGAGTTACTAGATGGATGTTGAATTAACATTTCTGGATGAAGACTTAAATAAGGATGTTTGTATGGGGTAGCCTAATAAATTTACTAGATCTAGAAAAGGAAACAATTTTGTAATCCATGGGTTGTATGTGGATGATATCCTATTAGCTAGTAACTCAGTGAGATTATTAAATGAGGCAGAACACATCTTGTCTTGCCACATTGACATGAAAGATTTAGGTGAAGCCTTTTTTATTTTAGGAATTCAAATTCACCGTGACAGATCTTGTGGCATTCTTGTTTGTCTCAGGTAACCTATATAAAATCAAATGTAGAAGAAATTTAATATTCATTCTTACATTTCTTGTGTTGCACCTCTGCAAAAAAGGTGCTAAGGTTGTCTAAATCATTGTGTCGATGATGAGAGGACTTTAATGGATAAAGTTCCATATGCATCTATTCTTGGTAACCTGATATATGTCCAGGTGTGCACACATTTGGACAGTGTCTTTCTTATAGGTGTGCTTGGCAGATATTTAAGTAATTTTAGATATGATCATTGGAAGGTTATAAAGACAGTTATAATATACCATTAGGGTACAAAACATTATACAATGACTTTGAAGAAATATGAATCATTTGAGATATTTGGGTATTTTGATTCTAATTGTGCATTATGTGTTGATGATCATGAATCCACTTTTAATTACATGTATATGATGTTTTGAAGGAATTGTTTTGTTAAGAAGTGCCAAATGGACACTTACTATTACCTCATATATAAGTGATGAGTATGTTGCTATTTTTATGATTACCATTTGTCAGGGAATATGGTGAAGGAAATGAATTTTCTTTTGGTCCATATTTTGAGTTTTGACCATTTTGTTGTAACATGACTCTACAATGTGCTTCTCTTAAAATTACAAGAATCTTAGTTGCATTAAATTTTGATACTTAATCTTTTTTTGTTGGAGAGAAGATTTGTGAATCTTATACTCATTTTGGGTGATCCGTTTACCAAGACAAACCTATTGGAGTTTTGGGAATATTTAACTCTTGGGTATATTGAAATTTTTGGTGTCTTAGTATAGTAGGAATCTGAGTTGTGTTATTAAGGAACACTTTGGTATGTTTTGGCATTTATAACATTTGTTTGTCTATTGGATTCAATGTTCTTAGTTGTGCCAAATTTTGGATATAATTTATAAATGAAATTTTATTGGCATTTATCAAATTGTTTTCTTTAATAGATTCAATGTTCTTAATTCATAGTTTCATATCTGAATTTTCATTATCTCAGACTTGTATGGTTCACATTTACGATGAACACATGTTTACGGATCCATTGACCAAAGGCTTACCCATAAGGGTAATTCAAATCATGTGATTCATATGGGTCTGGATAAATTTTAATGTAGCATTAGTCTAGTGGGAGTATGAGTTGACTCGTTAAGGGATTTTTATGGTGTAATACACTAAATTGTCATTTTGTGATCCATTCTGTTCAAATATTGGAACTAAATCTGTAATAATGTTAATATGCTTGTTTCCCTGATAGATTCAATGATCTTGTATAGTTTCATTTTCAAACTTAGTATGGTTTAGTCTATACAAACATCTATGTGTCATGGTGAAGATTGATTGCTTAGTTTCATTGTTTAATTGACTGTTCTGATAATTGATTAATACTATCCAAATGGGAGATTGTTGGTATAATTTTAGTTTATTTTATGGATTAGCAATAATCCAATTATAGAATAATTTTGTGTAATTATTAATTAAGCAATCAATATCAAACTAAACTAATAATGGATTGGGTCCTTGTTGACACTGTAGGTAGCCGTGATAGGTTGGATTAACCATAAGCCCATTTGGGTTAATGCCTCAACCTACAACCCTCTATTGATTAGTGATTATCTAATTATATCACTGATAAAAGGGAAGGGCCTATTAACATGAGGTGTAACAACTTTCTTATTTTGCATAAAGCTCTATCTAAAAGTCACTCCTCTCTGCTCTCTTGTGTTTTGAACATTAGGCACTGTGGGTTATCAGTCCCTACCGATAAATAAGCTATGCTTGGTGCATCATCAAAACCAGGTCAGTGTTTATTAACATCCAATCTCCCATTTTGGACATAATTATTGTATAATGTCACTTCAACAACCTTTTCTTGATGCGTACAAAGTACATGGTATCTTAACAAGACTCGATAGTCTCATTATAGAATCTAGCTCTAGTCATAACAAACTTAGTAATGGTTTTAGTTTTGTAAATATGAGCTTGGATCATAATGGCGTTAGAAGGATGAAGAAGAAGAAGGAGGTCGAAAAAGGGATTTGGCAAAGAAGGAAGGGAAGGTTAGACTTAACTATCAGCAAAATGTGTACCTATGGTTAATTAATTTGGGCAAGTGTTCAACGCCAAGGGCTAATGGAGCTTTGTTATTTTGTTTTTTAAGAATTAGTCTATTTGTAAATGTTTTTTTTTTTCAGTATTTTCAATGTAAAATTTTAAAATATTAAAAATATTGACTCATCAATTTAGAAGTTCACTTGGCATTTTATTTGTTATATGCACCCTACACATTAACATTCTAGAAACAGTGTTAAGAGACTAACTAACGGTGGGGATTGACTTGAAAATTTTTTAAACTATAAGAACTTATTTGAAAAAAAAAAGTGTAGGGACTAATTAACAAACTTATGTAAAGTATAGGGAAAAAATGATATATTTTTCCATATTATTATTATTATTATTATTTCAGCCAAGTTTCAAGATACATATACTTAATTAATGTTATAGTAATATGAAGTAGTATATTTTGATTAGCAGCATTTGAAAATCAAACTACGTTAGTTTTAAAATAACAAAATATATCTAAAAAACTAAAATAATTATTTTTGATAGATTACACAACGTATATAAAAATTTAATTTAATAACTACAATATATCAAGGTATATTTCTAATAATTAGCTTATATTTAGTTTTATTATTAAGTTACCTTAAAGCATATTAAAGTAATATCTCTATAAAGATGAGCCTAATCTATTAAACTCTTGTACATAGGATTATGATACATACAATAAAATTTTTATACTTTACATTTAAATTGAAAATTAAAAACTAAATAGAGTAGTTATCCCATGCATGCATTAACTTCTTACAATATTTAATACATACAAACTAATATCCATAACAATGAAATAATAAAAATTACAAAATTGCTATTGAAAGTGCTTATAAATCTGCACTACAATACAAAATTATCATGATTCCCAATTCTTTGAATGATTTAGTTTTAAACCATGCCTTCCACTCAGAGTTCCACCCACAACTTTGCTTTTGAGGTGTTATCGCCGATTGTAATTTCTTTGAACTGCATTCCTTCTTTTTCGCTAGAAAGAAGTTCCTCGCCCTATATGATCCTATGGATTCCAATGGATTTAGAGTAGCTGCACAACAAGTTCAATCACTGTTACTATCAATTTGTATATTTAGCGCTCACAAAATTATATATCTTATATACTTAGAAGAACAATTTTAAGTGAGAAGACTTGTGTAGACCCTAATGATGTACAAACCCAACAAAAGTAGGAATACAATATGATATATAATTATAAACTTAGCACACATATCATAATCTTACAAAATTATATATCAAATATACATAGAAGAACAAACAATGAGTGAGAAGGCTTATGTAAACCTTAATAATATATAAACCCAACCAAAGTAGAATATGATATGACATAAAAAGATTTGAACTTTTAAAAAGGACTCGTGAGAAAAAAAAAATCATAAACTCCAAAGCAAGATGGATAACATGTTTTATCACTACAATCACGTTGTAGACTTAGTACACATATCAAAATCTCACAAAATTATATATCTTAATATATTAATCTAAATGATGATTTCGAGTGAGAAGCCTTACATAAATCCTAACCATACCTGTTTTAGTATAAATTGCAATATCAAAAACATTCATAACAAAAATAATTGACAAGCCCCAAAGAAATGTAAAGCAAACAAAATTAAATTAGGGAATAGAAATTATACCGTCTAGTTTCACATTGGGACAATAAAGAAGGATGTTGTCAATATCTGATCCTAGCAAAGGAAGCCTTTGTTGGCAAGCATATATTTTCATAGCAGTGTCCATGACATTGGAAACTAGATTATCCTCGTTCACCATAAATCTTAAAGGTCTTACACTTACTAGAATGTTAATTGTAATCAAGAACCTCGTGAGCTTCATCTTCGTATCATTCTCCTTCTTCGTAATATTCTTATTCTGCTTCACGGTACTCTTCCCAAACATTTTTGGTAATTTAATCTTTTATCTGCCAAAGTTTCAAATATTAAATCAACCTCAAAAGAGAAGAATCGGTATATTTGAATTAGGAACCAAACCTTCTTGCAAGATGAGAACAAAGTCAGCTTTAACTCGGCAGCAAAAACAATGAAGAAGAATAACAAAGAGATAAAGTGAAGACTAAAGAACTATGATGAACAATGAAGAAAAACAATAAAAAAAAAAAAGGGTGAATGGTGAAGACTAAAGAACTATGATGAATAATGAAGAAGAACAACAAAGTGATAGGGTGAAAATTAGAGAACTGTAATGAATAAAAAGAGTTAATATTGTCAAAATCGCAATTTTAGGTAGACTTGGAAAGGGGGTAGATTTGTAGCGTAAACTCATAACATAGAATCATAAGAGTTTACCTACACCTGTTATTTAAGCTATTGAACATAACCATATCACAAAATCACATAAAATTTCATACATAAGTACTTATTTTATAATCCACAATCCTTTCCATATTGTATACTTTTCACCAAATCAACATACAAAGTTCAATAAACTCTGTAATCCATAGTTCATAATCCATAATCCATAACACATAATACATAATAATAATTCATTTAACATAACAAGCTCTCAATATAAATTCAATAAAAATCATCAATCCCACGACTATCATCACTTCCAGAATTTTGATCATCCCCTATATAACCTCCACCTATCTCATTCTCATTCTCACCATTATTATTATCTTCTTCCTTATCTTGGATGTCATCATCAAAATCCAGATTGTTAAATTGTTCACCAGCATGAGTACCACCAACATTAGCATCAAGTTGAATAACCATATCACCCATTTCTATTGTCGTCACTAGAGGATTAACTTGAATGGGTTCAAGAACCTCATTATCTACCTCCACATTACCTTCATTTCTCATCTCCTTAGTTATTCATTCATCATCAGAATGAATATCATCAAAATCATAAACATGAGTTATTGTAGTTTGCTTGTTTTTCAACTTCAAATTGCACATTACAAATGCCAAGTCATTCATCTTCTTTTGGTACAAGTGATTTCTTTTCTTGGTATGAATCTCAACAAAATAAACAATGTTGATAAGTATTCTAACCCTGAAAAAATTAAAATGAAAATAAAGAAAGAAAATAATTTATAATTTTACAATTACTTACCCTTTCAAAAGCACTCCAATTATGTTCACACCCAAAAGAGCTACAACATAAGCTAAGAATGTGAATTACTAATCTTTTAAGTTCTAGGCATCCATCTCTATAGGCTTTCCACCATTATGCTAAACTCAATTTTTTCTTGTTCTCCCTTACCTTTAACTAATATTACTACGCATTCATACAGTCCTTGCTTAACCGTACAATTAGCTTGGAAGTCAGTGTTGAAGTTAAAATGAAGATTGAGGTAGTACGCAGCTGCATGTAAAGGCCTATGCAATTGAGCATCCCACCTTTCATCAATTATGTTCAATACAGGCTCATAGTTGCAATAATCAACAAACAATCAAGTCAAACTATATTAAAGATAGAGACACCAATATAAGGTATACTAGTTTGTATTTACCTTATTGAAAAGTTATTAAAGTTCATCTTAATTTTTGCCTTTACACTTTCCATTGCTTCATATATGAATCCCATTGCTGATTTTTCCTTTAAATCCACTAAGTAGAGAACTTTAATGAGGGGAGCAGTAGCTTTGAGGCAAGTAATAGTATTCTTCCATAACTTGTTATCCATAACACTTCTTGCCACTTCCTTCCCATCCTTGGTAGAAGAAAATTTACTATCTTTCCATTCCTCAGAATTAAATAGATTTATGAATGCTGCTTTATGGTCATTAAGACAACCTAATATCAAATAAGTTGTGGCAAAACAAGTTACAACTGGCCTAATCAAGTCTCTCCCTTTTGTGAATTTTTTCAACATATTGATAAGCATTGATCTTGCATAAATGTAAGTTGTAATTCTTCTGACACTACTTATATTTTTTTAATGCAACTCTATTTTTTTCCTAAGTCTTCTAACATCAAATCAATGCAATGGGCTGCACATGCTGTCCAATACATGTGTTTTCTTTTCTCCATCAATTTTTGTCCAATTGCCTTGTAATTTGTAGCATTGTCAATTATTATTTGCACCACTTCCTCCTCTCCCACTTTCTCAACAACTTCATTAAGCATCTTAAACACTTTGTTAGCAGTTTTAGAAATATGATTGTTAGCAGTTTTAGAAATATGAGAAGTGTCTAGTGAATATAAAAACATAGTCCCTTTAGGACTATTGACCAAAAAATTACAAATGAGATATTTGCAACACATCCCTAAGCACTTGATGACTCAGTATCTTTGCCTTTGGCCTCTATGTTTTTCTTCAAATTCCATTACTCATTTTTGTAGTGTCCCCTTTTGTTACGCTTGAAACACCTAATATTCATCTTGTTCTTCGATTTTAACCTACCTCGATTCTAGCTTCCACTTGAGCTACGTTCTGTTGATCTTCCTTTCATCACTGCCAACACTTCTGCTTGTCGTGAACTAATAAGCATGTCTTCCTTGTTTTTGTGTCAATTTTCTTTTTCCAGAATAACCAGTGCAATGTCATTGAAAACTAGGTAGTCTACAAGAATATTATTGGTCAGATTGATGACGAGTTAGTCATAGGAATAAGGTAAGCTTTGAAGCAGAATTTCAACATGTTCATTCACCTCTATTTTGTGACCCAACTATGTGAGTTAAGAAAATAGAGATTTAGAGTGTTGACGTGCTCCGTCACTGAAGTAGTTTCAGACATCCGTAGAGTGTATAATTTCCTTTTAAGGAAAATTTTGTTGTGTAATGACTTGGCCTCGTAAAATTTGGTCAAATGATCCCAAATTTCTTTCATCGTCTCCTTCTCCTCTATGTTGAACAATATCTCATCTGTAAGTGCTAGATGAAAATTTGCAACTGTATTCTTGTCTATCTCGATCCATTTATTTTCATTTATGAATTCCACTGGCCTTTCATTGATAGTCATATGACAATTATCTTTTCTCAAGGTAGCATTTATCTTCAGCTTCCACAGTGAGAAGTTATTGCCATTGAACTTTTCAATCTCAAATTTTGTTGTTATTATTTCAATCACAGTCTATTTATGAGTAAAAATAGCTCTTATTATTTTTGTGAATAATACCAATACGTATGAACAATGCTCGAACGTGTGAATAGTTCATCGTACACCTGAATGGTACCCAATACCTTGGATGAAAATAATCTTACTTATTTTCTTATGCGGAGGATCTACTGTAATAGTGACAACTACATAGTATACAGTAATTAGATAATAACACACCCAAGTAGACTCTAATACCAATTGTAGAGAAAATAAACACTGAATAGAAGCAAAATTATAGTAAATAACTTGAGATAACACACTGAATTTTACGTGGAAAAAATCCCAATAGGGTAAAAAACTATAGACAAGGAAGTAAAGGCTTCACTATGAAAAAAAAATAGGAGTTACGTTTTTTCTCTATATAGCAATGATAATATGCTAGTAGGAGAATACTAATCTCACAACTCTATATATCTCACAACTTTCTTTCGATATAAGATTACTATTTTCTTGGTTGTAAGAAATGAGGTTTTAAAGCTCTCTATTTACAGGGAAGGTTAAAGGGCTTCAATGCAATTCTTTAAGGACTAAACTATAATTAGACATTTTCTTTTCATTTTTTCTTTGGTAGGTTTGGTTAGTCACCAATGAAAATAAAAGTCAGTGCCTCCTTCTTTGACACTGTACACGTTTTTATTTCATTATTTTTGTTATCAGCACTGCCACCTGTCAAAGGTTGGTTGGTGCATGGTTAAGAGACTCCTGTATAAACACGGTTCTCCTCCTCTCTTTTATTCAATACGATTGAGTCATTTCATTGCCCAGGTGATCCGGTTATTTGTTTAACTGTTTCATCTTTGAATTCCTAAGGATCCCAAATATTAAATCAACCTTGAAAGAGAAGAAATAGAATAATATTTGAATCAAGGTTTGAGGCCCAGGAAACGATAGTAGCAATCCTTTTTGCAAGACGCGAAATAGGATAATATTTGAATCACGGATCGAGGCCCAAGCAACGAAAGTACCAATCCCATTTGCAAGATAAAAAGGGAGAAGCAGCTGGTAGATCCATCTTTAGAGTAAAATCAATGAAAGAGGACATCGAAGAAGGAGATAGTCTGAGGATTGAAGAGGTGTGATGAATATATATAGAAGAAGGAGAATGAATGACCATAAATATCTTGGATGCGTTTTCTATGATTATCATGTAGTTGATTCAAATTTCGAAGTTCGTATTATATTAGGATAACTAATGTGAAGATTGTGTGATATAGGAATCTTTAAACAATATTAAATAAGCTTATTTGGTAGTTGATCAGTTTTATTTAATATTAAGAAGAAAAAAATTTTATAAAACAACAAGTATATAATTTTTTAGAAATATCAGGATATATGTATAGTTAGTATTTAATAATTGTATAATTTTTAGATTAAATTATAATTTTTTTATGTTATTATATTAGTTACGTTAATCTTATATATTAATTGAAAACTTGATAGTAAAGATACAAGAAAATTTACTTAAATCTAAATAATTATTGAATAATGATTCATTATATATATATATATATATATATATATATATATATTTTTTTTTTTTTTTTGAAAGTTTGGTAATCACCTGCGACAACCTATTATTTTGATTTTTGAGTTACATTATATAAATTGAAACTACTTTCGTTTAATATTTTAAATTCGTGAGTAATCCTCTCATTTTTTTAATGACAATTTGTTATCGACTTTTTAACAAATGTAAAAATACCATGTCCCGTAGATAAACTGTTTAATTTTCTAATTATTTATGAGATATTTTGTTAGAAAAAAATATGTATCAATTTATCAATAGTGCTTTCTCTTCATGTTTTGACTAAAATAAAGCACAATGCCAACCACAATAGATAGAATAATATCTTCTTATTTATTATTTTATTGTAGTTTCATATCTTCCCATGTGTTATTTTTGGTCAAAATTATTTGAAAATTGTATTCTTCAAATTTAATAAAAAAGGAATGTCTGTACATAATTTTTGTAATATATATTATTTAATTAATGTTATCGTAATCCAAAGTAGTATATATTGAATACATATATAACAAAATAATTGAATAAATGGAAAAACAATTATACATATATAATACATGATTCCATCAACGATTATGCTTTTAAAGTTCTCTCTTTATTATAATTAAGTTCATCAAACTTCAAAATTAAAAAAAAATTATTTTAAAAAAATGAACTTGTAAAGTAAATTTGTAAAAATTACTTTTGTTATTAAAGAGTTATTTAAATATATAATTACACAATTAAAATATAATACACACCGTGAAATATATTTAAATGCTTCTAAGCAAAAACTATACACACGTATGCGTGTATAACTATTACTGTTAAGACCAAAGACTAATTGTAATTAAAATAATAAATTTAGTGAAAATTAATCTTTAAATAAGAAACAATTGCAGAGGTGGTACATCCATATCTTGAATATCCATTTGCACTTTTGATATTTAAAAATACATCTTAACATAATTGTTAACAAAATTTTTAAAGAAAATTCATCAATTAGTCCCTACGGTTTACATCAGTTTGCAAATTGATCCTTACACTTTATTTTCTTTCAAATGATTCCTTATACTTTCAATTTGTTGTAACTTTAATCCTTGCCATTACATATACCCTTCACACTGTTAAAATTTATGTGATGTGGCAATCATTAGTGGTAAAATTTAGATGATGTAGCAACATTTAGTTGATGTGGGTAGTCATCTTTTCTCTCTTTTTCTACAACTCATCCTTTACCATCTCTCTCCACTTGCACTCTTGCTTCATCTCTCTTCTTAACCAAGACTCATCTTTTTAACAAAGCAACCCCAGAAGATGTGGGTATTGGGTTGAGAGAATTATGATGGTTGGCATCATCTCGATTTTCCTGCGCATTTCTTCCATAGACGCCATGTATAGAAGCAGCAACAACGATTTTTTTTGCCATACTGAGTTAGTGACCCAAAGTGAGTTTCAAACACCTATACCCGGAACCCCAAGTTCGACATCAATTGAATGCATCTCATATATTTTAAGATACTAGGAAATTCAAATAAAATAAAGAGGAAAATCATGTCCCTTATGCTTAATATTTGATTTTAAGCACGTCCAGTCATCAACTAGGGGCAGTTTGGATGTTCTGACTAAGTTTGAAACAGAGGAATCTTTTGCTGGTCCAAACACAAACAGTTCAATCAATTCTATGCTACTATCTAAATCATTTATGTGCTTCAGTGTCTCTGAAATTTGTTTCAGAATTTCTATCTTCCTTTCTGCTTCATCTTCTGTGATGGAAATCTTAGTAAATAAATATGAAAAGAAGGGAGAGATTTTAGTATGAAAATGCAAGAAATTGAAACTTTTTATTGATGCATGAAGTAGCTTACACACATTGGCTTTATAAATGTTGAATGTCTGATATTACAAATGCCACTTTCATCCACCTCTTCACATATTCTATGATTTGGTTGCTTTGCATTAATTATAGCCACTTTAACCTTTATTTTTAAGTACACTTTGTCTTCTACATTTATTTTGCAACACACTTTGTCTTCCACATGTAAGATTTTCTAGAATACATACTAATACTCCCCCTTAATCTAGAAAAACCTTGTAACTCCAAGCATTTCTCTGAACTGAATAAATTTTTCAATAGTAATTGGCTTTGTAAAAATATCTGCAAGTTGATCTTTGGTTTTGTAAAATTCTAATTCAATTTCTCCTTGTTCCACAAGCTCTCAAAGTAATGTCAGATCTCTATATGTTTAGTGCGGTTATGAAAAATATGATTTTTTGTCATAGCAATAGTGAACATATTATCATAGTATATTCTTGTTAATTCATTTGACAGCTTATGAAAATTATTCATGATTCTTTTAAGCCAAACTGCTTCTTGTGCAATGCTAGTTGCTACCATATATTTAGTTTCTACTGATGAAAGTGTTATTATCTTCTACTTCTTCAATGTCTATGAAATCACCTTTGAAAATGTATCCAGTTGTGCTCTTTCAATTGTCAACATTACTTGCCTAGTCGCTATCTATATGGCCAACTAAGTTCAATGGTCTTCTACTTCATATATAATACTGAAATTCTTCGTACCCTTGATATATCTCAAAATTTTTTTGCAGTTGTGAAGTGGGATTTGCTAGGCTCACTCATGAATCTTGAAATGATGCTTAGTGCATGCACTATTTCTGGCTTGGTGTTTGTGAGATAGATCAATGATCTGACAAGACTTCAATTAGTTGTCTCATCCATATTTCTTTTCCATCTTCCTTTAATAATTTCTTATTTGTACTCATTAGAGTGAATACTGGCTTGTAGTTTTCCATATTGAACTTCTTCAACAAATCATTTGCATATTTTTCTTAAGATATAAAATTTGTCCTGACCTTTGTTTGACTTGCATTATGAGAAAATATCTCATGAGACTAAGATTAGTAATTTTTTATTCCTTCATCATGGCTTGTTTGAACTCTTTAATCATCCTTTAATCGTTGTCCATGTTAATTAAATCATCCACATACAAACGCAGGAAGAAAAACGAATCTTCTTGCATCTTCACATATAGTGATGGCTCACTTGGACCTTTTATGGATTCTTGACAAAAAAAGATACCTATCTATTTTACTATTCCATGTATGCATTGCTTGTTTCGGCCTTTAGAGAGCTTTCTTCAAATGCTAAACATTGTCTTCTTTACCTTGGACAACATATACTTGAGGTTGCTCCACGTACACTTCTTTTTTAAGGTCTTCATTTAGGAATGTTGACTTCATATCTAATTGCTACACTTGTAAGTCCAATTGCGTGGCTAGAGCAAAAACCATTCTTATTATCTTCTATGGGCCACAAGAGCGAAGGTCTCGTTAAAGTCAATACTAGGTTGTTAGGAATATCCTTTTGCCACAAGTCGTGCCATGTACTTCAGGATGGATCTGTCTTCATTATACTTGATTTTGTAAACCCATTTTAGCCCAATGTTATCTTTTTCTTTAGGCTTTTAGACAAGCTCCTATGTTTGATTCTTCTTAATCATATTTATTTCTTCATCCATTATTCTTCTTCATTCTTCTTGTTTTATTAGTTCTTCAAATTTTTGTGGCTTACAAGAAAAAAAATGCAACATTGCAAGTTTGATAGATATCTTGTAGTGATCACATCATTCTTAGAGGTGATGAATCTAATGACTCACTATTCTATCTTAGAGGTAGACTCTTGCTTGGGTCTAGTTCATCTCTTACATTCTCCTTAGTTTCAAGATGTTGAGTTCTATTAGGATTTTCATCACACTTCATTTCCAATTGACATCATCATCAAAGATCACATCCTTTGAAATGATTAAATGTCTCGTGCCAGGATTGTAGAGATGATAATCTTTGGATTCATCACTGTAGATAATAAAGATACATTTTTCTCCTTTATCATCTAACTTGTTTTTACTTCCTTTTGGGATGTGAGCATAAACAATGTAACTGAAGACTCTAAACTAATTAACTTTCAACTTTCGTTTGAACCATGCATCCTATGAAGTTCTATTTGGAATAACTTTTATGGGAGATCGGTTAAGAATATAAATAACTATGTTGACAACTTTGGCCCATAAAAATTTAGATAGTTTTTGCCTTTTAGCATTATATGAACCATCCCAATAACAGTTTTGTTTTTTGTTTCTACAACACCATTCTATTGAGGTGTATGTCGAACTGTGAGCTCTTTCTTAATGTCGTGCTCTTTGCAATAGCAAGTGTTTTGAACTAAGTGAAATATGAGAATGCATTTTATTCCTGCTCAATAAAGTAAACCCACATCATGCCAGTATAATCATCAACAAATAGCAGAAAATATCTCTAATTACTTGGAGTAGGAGTTCTTAAGGGACCCCAAATATCTGCATGCATTAACTCCAATGGGGCCTTAGCTCTCTATGATGATTTTAGGAATGACAACCTATGCATTTTTCCAAAAATGCATCCTTCACATATTTACTTCTCAAAATGCATAGAAGGAAGCCCAAGCACTATTTCTTTTCTATTTAGCAATTCAAGGCTATTGGAATTTAGATGACCATATCTCAAATGCTAGTGTTGATTCATTTATATTTTCACACTTCATGGAATATTGCTACCCAAGTGGTATAGTTAAAAGAAATATTTTGTTAGGGGTCATTTTAATAGTAGTTATAAGATGCCCCTTGTTTTTATCAAATATGATACATTTATCATCATCAAAAATAAATTTGCAGCCTTTTTAAACTAACTGGCCAACACTTAATAAATTTTATGTGAAGCCCAGAATATAGAAAACATTGTGAATATATTTTTGTTTGTCATTTCTTGTCTTCATAGCAATAATGCATTTTCCTTCAACTTCTTGTATTTTTCCATTACTAAGTGTAACTTACGATTTTATATTTTGATCAAGATTGACAAAGCAATTTTTGTTGTTTGTCATGTGAACCAGTATCGTGATACCAAATGTCCCTTGATTCTTGATAACAGGGAAATGTGCTAAATAAAATAATTAACTAAGGGATTAGTCTCTTTATAAGAAATCTGCTTCTTTTTGACAAAACCAACAATCTTTTTCAAAATGAGTATGCCTTTTGCACCTCTTGCATTTGAATCGGCAATCATTTGTATCATGGTTATTTTTCTCACAAAGATTGCAATAAGAGTTTGATTTTTCTTTGCTCCCTTGATTTTTGTAATTCTCTCTCCCTCTTCCATGGTAACTAAATGATCTTCTATTTTAAGGATATTAACCATGATCATTCTTTTTATCTACTTCATTTTTTAAAAAAATTTACTTTGGATTGAAAGGCTTGTTCTAGAGGTTGCTCAAAATTTTCCATTTTTTCCTCATGTGCGTGGAGAGATCACACTAGCTCTTCTAAGGTAAGCTTTGACAAATCCTTAACTTCTTCAATTGCAACCACCATATGATCATAATTAGCATGAATGCTTCTTAGTAATTTTTTAATACTTTTATTGTCTTCTATCATGTTACTATAACTTTTAATTTGATTAATGATACTAGAGACACGAGATAAGAATGCTTGAATATTTTTAGCTTCCTTCATGAGTAAGGTATCAAAATCTTCCCACTAAGATTGAAATTTGATTATGATTACCTTATCTGAGCCCCTGTGTTAGCTTTTTAAGATCTTTCATGCCTCCTTTGCTATCTTAGCATTTATGATTCTAAGAAAGATCATGTTGCTTACCCTTTGCTAGATAAAGAGTAAAGCTCTTACATCCTTTTGTATATTTTGCTTGCATACCTTTTGTTTCGTAGTGGTCCATGTTAATTGTTCTTCTGGAGTTGATTCCTTAAAACCTTCTACCACCATATCCCACAAGTCTTATGAAATAAATAATTTCATAATTTTTGTGCTCAAAAAACCATAACCTTCTCCCTTAAATATGGGGACTGAAGCTTGGGTATAATTGGAGATAGATATATTGGAGATAAAAGTAGAGGCCATCAAATATAATATATGATATACAAAATATGGTGATAAGGTGGTTGGGTTTAGCTAGGAATTTAGAACCAAAGCTCTAATACCACTAATTGAAACCTTGGTAAATTAATATAAGAAGAAGGGAAAGATTTTAGTAAGAAAATGCAAGAAATTGAAACATTTTATTGATGCATGAATTAGTTTAAACTCATTGGCTTTATAGATGTTGAATGTTTGATATTACAAATGTCACTTTCATCCACCTCCTCACATATTCTACAATTTGGTTGCTTTACATTAATTATAGCCACATTTACATTTATTTTGCAACACACTTTGTCTTCTACATGCAAGATTTTCTAGATTACATACTAACTGGTCTTATATACTGAAACATCAAATCAATTTGATTAATATGAATGTAAAGGTGGCAGAGTAATGGTTCAAATTAATTAGAGAAAGATGATGACCATTTTCCATATGAAGAAAATCACTGCATCTTTTTGGTTCACAAATTCCATTGGGTTCTTAGCCGTTGTGGGAGGAAATTTGATGTTGGCGGGATCAAAACCTAGATACATATAAAGCTTTTTTAGCTTGATACTCATATCCGCACACTTCGTCAAATGAAAACTAACTATATAGTTGAAAATATTAGAAGTTTGCCTCTTCACATGCACCACCAAATTTCCAATTATTATTCTTATTCTTCTCCTTATTAGAGAGCCTTGCTTTAAGTGTGAATCTCTTAGAGTTAGTTTTATAGTTACAACTAAAGTAAGGCATGAGTTGTATTCTTTCTATTATAACTTATGAGAATTACTTATGTATATATATATATATATGAGTGGTATGCTAATAATGATATCATCATGAGTTCAATGGAATCAGATTCAGTTCTCTTTTTCTAGTTTTTGTATTTATGATGAGGTATCAAAGTTGTACGGTCAGCCTTGTAGTCATGAAGTCATCTTGTAGTTCAATGAATTTACTCACCTCTTGAGCAAAGGTTTCTAGAACAATTACGTTCAACCATCCAATTACCATCAAACTTTACGAGAAGAATTACATAGAAATAGCAAATTGTGACAGTAATTCAAGGACACAAGCTTTAAAAGTTCATAGATAAAGAACAATCACCACCTCTAAAGTATAAATCTGTTGTAGAGCAGCAAGGTAAAATCTCTATTGAATATCTGGCATAGGAAAAGCCAGACCAACTGCTATTTTCTTAGCTTCTATCTTCCATGTTTGAGTCCATGTTTACAAGATTAGTCAGATATGAAAGAACAAGTCAAGTTTCGAAATGAATACAAGACTTCTTACACTAAAATGAGCCTTACACTATTAGTGAGATTAAGTCACTCTTGATAACTCATGAAACAATAATTAAAAAGAATCTAAAAGCTGCACAAGGAGAATCCATTACAGTGAATATAGTTAGCACTGATCAGATAAGTAAAATGAATTATGTTGAAGAAAATAAAAATAGAAATCAAAATTAGTATCATCAGAATCGAATTTTAGAGGAGGAGGATAGTATAGAGGATCTCGCAGAAGATATAGAGGCAGAGGAGGATGAATTAATAATAGTGGAAGATTCAACATTTTCTATTGAATTTGTGGAAAGGAAGGTCATCCAGCCTCTAATTGTTTTTATAGATTTAATATCACATATCTACCTCGATCTCAATATCAACAAAATTTTCAACATCAATACAATCAGTATTCACATTATGCTTGTCCATAACAATATGGTTCTGCAATAAATTCTTCCTCTCTTTATGGATCTAGTGATCCAAATATTCAAGCTCCTTCTCTTAATATTGCTACAGTTTAGCCTAAGCAATAGTACTTTTTAAAAGATTTTATTGTGAATCATGCTGGATCATCACCAACACCTAAACTTAGATGATTCAAGTTAGTTTCATAATTTAGGTACTTCAAATCATGTTACTCCATTTGCATCAAACCCAATGAATAGAAAACAATACGCTAGTAGAGAACAGGTTCATGTTGGCAATTGGACAGGTTTGTAGATTAATCATTTTAGGCATTCATTTATCACTTCACCCACAACATCCACAAAACCTCTTTTACTTTCTAATCTTCTTCATGTACCAAATATTACTAAGAATTTAATTAGTGTGTCTCAGTTTGCTTGAGACAACGAAGTATTTTTTTAGTTTCAGTTTTCTTGCTTCATCAAATCTTAGGATAGCAAAGAAGTGCTGTTGGAAGGGAGAGTTAGATCAAATAATCTATACAACTTTGATTTGCTTCAATTACTACATCAATCCCAAAACAATATTTAACATTCAAAGAACAATACAATCAATCGCACATCTATTTCATTTAATGCCAGTAAAATGCCATCATTTGTTATTACTTCAGAAAATCCCAATTCTTCTGTTTTGAATTCTCAAAATGATAATTACTTTGATAATTCTGTTTCCATCAATAATACAAACACTAGTTTAAACTTTTATCTTTGGCACTGTAGATTAGGACATTTTAATCCATCTACTGTTGCATAAGCACTGAAAAACTATAACATCAAGTGTCAGAGTAAAGAGTCTGTTCCTTTTTGCATTGCTTGTTGCTATGGTAAAGCTCATAAGCTACATACTGCAACATCATCCAATGTTTATAAATAGCCTCTCAAATTGATCTACTTAGATATGTAGGGTCCAACTCTATACACATCTACCCATGGATCCTTATACTACATAGCATTCATAGATGCCTTATCTAAATTCACATGGCTCTATCCCATTAAAAGAAAATATGAAGCTTTATCTTATTTTATCAAATTCAAAAGCATGATAGAATTTCATTCATTCACATCATTCCTTACTGAGCACGGTATTCTACATCATTTCACTTATCCATATGCTATTGAAAGAAAACACAGACATGTAGTGGATACTAGATTGACATTATTATCACATGCTGAATTGCTATTAAAATTCTGGGAAGATGCATTTTTTACTACAGTGCATCTTATCAATTGCTTACCTTTATCCTCTATTCAAAATGAAATACCATACACTAAACTTTTCCAGTAAGACCCTGATTACAAAGCCTTAAAAGTGTTTAGCTGTGCATGTTATCCTTTTGCTTAAACCTTACAACAGCCACAAATTCTCCTTTTGTACCTCTGAATGCATCTTCATAAAGGGTACAAAAGTCTTGATTCAAATGGTAGAATTTATTTTCTCAGGATGTTACCGTTAATAAACTTTATTTTCCTTTCAAACATAGTACTTCATATTCTATCTCAACCAATCCACATATTTCTTGTGTATCATCTCATATACCTTTATGTGTTAATGATGCCCAAAAATGCTAATCAGCAAAATGTTTCTATTTTACCCATATTTAATTGTTTCTTCATATCAATGTTGTGTAGGTACATCAAGAACTTTTGGTGCTATAACATCTTTACTAGATGAACCTCAGACTTCTACATTAGTAGCACTTAATGAGTGTAACAATATGGCTACTATAGTTGTTTCTCTTAACACACCTACTACAGTTGTTTCTCCTGTAACTTCTCATGGCATTAATAACCAGATTGTACAGCTTGAAGGTCTTATTCAAACACACGATGCAGAACTATGTGATAATGGTAGTGTTGTTGGTCAATAGATTTCTGTAACTGAGTATAATGTTTTTCAGTCTACCAAGTCTATTAAATTTTTCAAACACTCATCCTATGATAACTAAGGGAAAGTCTTCCATTTTCAAGCCCAAAGTTTTACTCACTAAAACTTTACCTTCTTCTCATTCAACTGCAATTCTTGATCCTGACTGGAAACGTGCTATGACCAATGAATATAAATGCATTGATGACAAATAACACCTAGACTCTCACATCTTTACCAGTGAATAGACAAGCCATAGGGTGTAAATGGGTGTTTAGGGTGAAGGAGAATTCTAATAGAACAATTAATAGGTATAAAACTAGGTTAGTAACAAAAGGTTACCATCAATAACAAGGGTTTGATTTTACAGAAACTTTTTGCCCTATTGTAAAGCCTAAAACTAATAGGACTTTACTCTCTATTGCTATTACTAATCAGTAGGGAATTTATCATATTAATGTCAATAATACATTTCTTCATAGAGACTTTGAAGAAGAGGTATATATAGAGCAGCCATCAGAGTTTGAAGTTTAAGATAAGACTTTAGTTTGCAAGCTTAAAAAGGCATTGTATGGTTTAAAGCAGGCTCCAAAGGCATGGTTTGAAAAGTTAAAGGTTACTTTGTAGAAATATGGCTTTATTCCAAGTAGATGTGACCCTTCATTATTTATTTATGCAACTCAGCATAGTAAAATTTTTATCTTGATATATGTTAATGATATTCTAGTCATTTAAAGCAATAAAGGTTATATTGACAAGTTGAAAACATAACTCAATTCAGAGTTTGCATTGAAGGATTTTGGTCAGCTGAATTATTTCTTAGGAATCGAAGTAGAAAAATCTAGAGATGGAAGATTATTTCTGTCATAAAGGAAATACATCAAGGATCTTTTAGAAAAGGCAAAAAAGGATAATTCAAAAAGCTTGCTAACACCTATGATATCAGGTTTAAAGCTTTCAAAACATAGTAGCAATTTTATGGCAGATCCTTAATTGTATCGGTCAATAGTTAGAGCACTTCAATATACACTATTACAAGACTTGAGATTTCTTATAGTGTCAATAAAGTGTGCCAATTTATGCATCAACCTTTGGAAGAACACTAGAAAGCTGTCAAACATCTTTTTAGATACTTGAATGGTACTTAATCCTTCGATTTGCATTTAAGTGTGATAATCTTATATTAATTGGGTTATCGGATGCTGATTAGGGAAATGACCCTGATGATAGAAGGTCAACCTCAGGTTCTTGTATTTATCTAGGAAGAATTTGGTTTCATGAGGAGCAAAGAAATAAACTCTTATAGCAAGGTCAACAACAGAAGCTGAATATCAAAGTTTAGCAAATGTAACTATAGAGATTATATGGCTGAAAACGTTGCTATAAGAACTTCAAATGACTAAAAGTAATTTAGTACTAATTGTTTACTATAATAATTTGAGTACAGTTTTACTCTCACATAATTCAATGCTCCATAACAAAACAAAACACATGGAACTAGATTTATTTTTTGTTTATGATAAGGTTGCAGCTAAATAGCTATTTGTGGAACATATTCCTTCTATTGATATGGTGGCTGACATTCACAAAAAGCCACTGTCAAAAGTTAGATTCATGTTTTTAAAGGATAAACTTAGAGTCTCAGAAATAAACTTTACGTTTAAGGGGAAGTGTTAGAAAGCCTTGCTTCAAGTGTGAATCTATTAGAGTTAGTTTTATAGTTACAACTAAAGTGAGGCATGAGTTGTATTCTTTCAATTATAATTTATGAGAATTACTTATGTATATATATATATATATATATATGATTGTTCTGTAAATAAACATATGTTAGAATCTATGACGAATTTGCCCAATTATCAAATAGGGATCACATGTTTAAATTATTATTCTATATATTTTCTATTATTATCCTTATCTTATCTTTCTATTTTAATTCATATCTTATCATTTATGATTGTTTATTATCTGATTTCTAGGGATAGTGTAAACAGAGCCTGTTATAGCTCAGTTTGTTTATGTATCTATTCTAAATCTTCAATAAATCATCAAGTAACTCAATGTTTGAGTATTCTAAAACCTAAAAAATCTACACGATATCAGAGCCTAACAATGGCTCATACTCCCTCTCTCTCTTTTAGCTACTTTTTGGCCTTCAATATAGAAACTAATAGCCAAACCTAGGTCTATCCCTACCCCCAATGCCTTCCACCACCACCCAAACCTTACCACCCTGCATTAATATGGATCCTCCTCATGTTATTGACACTGGGCATCATCTTATAGGCCATAATTATCTACAATGGACTTACAATATGATGATGTACATTAAAAGGAGAAGCAAATAGCACTATCTCATTGGCACAACACCTTAACCAGCTGAAAAATATCCCAGATATTGTATATGGGTAGCTGAAAACAATTTAATCATGTCATGGTTAGTCAATTCCATGACAGTTGAAATTGGAGAAAATTTCCTCCTATACTAAACTGCACATGAAATTTGGTAGGCAACTAAAGAAGCATACTTAGCAACGGAAAATGCATCCATCTTATTTGAATTAGAATGCTCATTACATGAGCTCAAACAAAGAGATACGGATGTCACTCAGTACTTTAACTCCTTCACACGCCTATAACAGCAACAAGATATCTTTGAGACTTATAGTTGGTCATGTACTATTGATGCTTCCTACTTTAGACAACTAATAGAAAAAATGAAGATCTATAAATTCCTATTTGTCCTCAATTCTCAGTTTGAAGAAGGGAGGGGGAGAATCCTAAGTCTCGGTCTTTTACCATCTTTAAGAGTGGTGTTCTCTAAAATTCATCAAAAGGAAAGTTGAAAGAAGTTAGCCATTGGAGCTCTACCCATTGTTAATTCTTCAGCCTTGCTTACCTAAGGAAGTGATAAGTATGATTCCAAATCAAAAGGTGGCAACCGATGATGGTGTGATCACTGTCGTAAGTTTTGACATCCTAAAGAAAAGTGCTGGAAAATTTATGGTAAACCTGATATGATGAAAGGGAAGTCTAAAATAGACTCTCATGGGTATATGGCACAAGACGAGGAGAAGAATTCTACAAGAATGGTGGTTTCAAGAAGGAGCAGCTATATTTTCTCCAACAGCTATTTGAAGACAAAATTCCAAGATACCCACAGAACACTACAGATGTCGGTTTGATAATAGGCATAGGTAACACGTTCACTGCTTTAACCTCCAGCACTCATAAAACCACTTGGGTAGTTGATTCTAGAGCTATGGATCATATGACAAGTAATTTCTCTTGTTTTAAGAATTTTATTCCTTCCAATGAAGACATTTTTGTGAAGATAGCTAATGGTTCATAGATAAAAATTGCGAGAATTGGCATCATTAAATTGTCAAATAATTTGATCTTGAAAAATGTTCTCTTGGTTTTTAATCTTGCTTGCAATCTTTTGTCTATAAGTAAACTTACAAAGGACAGTAACTATGCTACTAATTTCTTCTCTGGTGGCTGTAAATATCAGGATATGGAGTTAGGAAGGATGATTGGCAGTGTTGAGGAGTGCGATGGACTTTATTTGCTCAAGAACACAGGAAAACCTAATAAATTGGCTTTTTTTACCTTTTCTTCTAATAAATGTATACTTTGGCACTATAGATTAGGACACCCAAATTTTGATTACATGAAAAGAGTGTATCCTCATCTATTTAATAAAAATTCAATTTGTTTCAATTGTGAAGTTGGTCAACTTTTCAAACACACCAAAAGCTCCTATCCTCCTCATAAACACACATCCTCTTATCCCTTTGCATTGATTCACGTTGATGTTTAAGGCCCTTTCAAAATAAAAAATATAATTAGAGCCCAATGGTTCATTACTTTCATTGAAGACCATACCCGCCTTACGTGGATATATCTCATGAAAGAAAAATCTATGGTTAGTCAAATCTTCAAAACATTTCATTCCTTTGTACAAAATCAATTTGACACTACCTTCAAAGTACTCCAATCAAACAATGGTACAAAATACTTCAATACTATTCTAGGAGAATTTTTTAGAGAAAAAGGAATTTTCCATCAAAGCACATGTATTCACACGACCCAACAAAATGGGGTACTTGAACGAAAGAATAGACACCTATTGGAAGTTGCTAGGTCTCTCCTAATTACCTCTAACTTGCCCAAAACCTATTGGGGGGAAGCCATCCTTACTGCTACATACCTCATCAATAGAATGCCCTCCAAAACATTTAAATATAATACCCTATGTTCTAAACTCCTTAAAAGATATCCATCCAACCTCACCCCTTCTATCATCTTACAAAAAATCTTTAGGTGCACCGCCTTTATCCACCTCTACAGTAAAAGTAAACTTGATCATCAGTCTCTCCAATGTATACAAATGCTACTGTCCTGATCGGAGGAAATTTTACACTACCATGGATGTCATCTTTTTTTAAATCCAACCATACTATAATAAAACACCCATTTAAGGGGAGAGTGTGTAGGATTAGGTGTTTTTCACTACACCACCTAGTTTACCTACTCTATTTTTTAGCCTGAGCCCACTCACATAACTAAACCAACTCTTCCAATCATTCCATCACATAAACCACTTCCTCTAGAACTAATTTTTCCACATATACCATCACCTAAACCATTTACTCTACATATACCTAAAACCTATGATGTGATTCAAGAGCAAAAAAAGTTTCAGGTTTATACAAGGAAGGCACACCAGCCCAAAAATACATCACCAATGAAGCAAATAGCCAACACCCCTCCTCCAAGTCCAAGCATACAAGAGGTTGAGCCCAATTTGGACAATTTACTTATTGTGTTGGAAAAAGGGGTAAAATCTTGTACACTTCATCCTATTGGAAACTTCATCTCTTATGACAAGCTCTCATTTGGTAATCATGGCTTTATTATTGAACTTCCTAAGGACAAGAAACCAATGGGGTGCAAGTGGATATTCACCATCAAATATAATCCTGATGAAAGCATTAACCGCCATAAAGCCAGGTTAGTAGCTAAAGGATTTACTCAAACTTATGGTATTGATTATAAAGAAATTGTTACGCCAGTTACTAAATTTAGCACTATTAAAGTTTTCCTATCTTTGGCTGGTAACTTGGATTGGCCACTTCATCAGTTTGATGTTAAGAATACATCTCTAAATAGAAGCACAGAAGAAGAAGTTTATATGGAGATTCCCCTTGGTTTTTTGAATGACCAAAACAAAAATCAGGTGTGTAGACTCCACAGGTCCTTGTATGGCCTAAAGCAATCACCAAGAGCATGGTTCAACAAGTTCACTAAGGTGATAAAAGAATATGGATATAGTCAAAGGCAACCTGATCATACACTGTTTACTAATTTTCATTTGATTCATCTATTTTGATTGTTTATATTAATGACATCATTGTAACAAGTGACTTTAAAGAGGAAATTGATATATTAAAATCTGCCCTAGCTAAGGAATTTAAAATCAAGAGTCATTGTGAACTAAACTATTTTTTAAGAGATGGAAATTGCAAGATCAAAGCATGCTATTACTATATCACAAAGGAAATAAACCTTAGATCTCTTGGTAGAGATAAGTATGCTTAGGTGTAAGCCAACAGGAACCCCTACGTAGACCAATTATAAGGAAAAATTCAAATATGATAGCCCCATTGTTGACACTAGAAGATATCAAAGACTAGTTGGGAAACTCATATATCTCTCCCACACTATACTTGACATATCCTTTCCAATGAGTGTGGTTAGTCAATTTATGCACAAGCCTACAGAAAGTCATATGGAAGCAGTCTACAGAATACTAAGGTATCTAAAAAGGACACCAGGAAAAAGGATATATTTTATGAAAGGCAATGAAAAAAATATTGAAATATACACTGATGTTGACTAGGCTAGATCTATAACTGATAGAAGTTCTACCACTAGATACTGTACTTATATGTAGGGCAATCTAATTAATTACATGGAGAAGTAAAAACCAATCAGTGGTAGCTAGGAACAGTGCAGAAGCATAATATCGTGCATTGTCTAAAGGAATTTGTGAAGGAATATGGTTGAAATGTCTTCTTGGAGAACTTAGAGTTTCAATAAAAAAAAAAAAAAAAAAACCCCTATGAAAGTTTTATGTGACAACATGGCCACCATTAAAATTGCAAAAAATCCAATCCACCATGATCGAAGTAAACATGTGGAATTAGACCATCATTTCATCTCAGAAAAACTGGAATCCATGATAATTGAACTTGATTATACTCCTTCACAACTTCAAGTGGCTGACGTCTTTGCAAAAGCCATACCAATGGCAAAGTTTGAAGAGTTAGATTGCAAGTTGGGAATGATTAACATATATTCTCTAGCTTGAAGGGGAGTGTTGGAATCTGACAGATTTGCCCAACTATCAAATAGGGATTACTTGTTTAAATTATTATTCTGTATATTTTTTCTTATTATCCTTTTCATATCTTTCTGTTATTATCTGTATCTTATCAGATAGGATTGTTTGTCATATGATTTTTAGGGATAGTGTAAACAGAGTCTGTTACACCTCATCCTGCTTATGTACCTATTCTGGTACTTGTTTAAATTATTATTCTATATATTTTATGTTATTGTCCTTATCATATCTTTCTGTTATTCTCTGTATCTTATCAGATAGGATTGTTTGTTATATGATTTTTAGGGATAGTGTAAACAAAGTCTGTTACACCTCATCTTGTTTATGTACCTATTCTGAATCTTCAATAAATCATCAAGTAGCTCAATGTTTGAGTATTCTAAAACCACGAAAATCTACAAGACATCATCATGAGTTCAAGGGAATCAGTTCTCTTTTCCTAGTCTTTTTATTTCTGATACTCCTAAATTCCAATTTGGAAGGCTACCTTGTAGTATATATAATTATATCTTACCACCTGTTATTGTTGGTCTACGGTTTCTCTTTTTAGATTGCGAGTCTCACTACAATGAAGGATCAGTTTCCACATTTAGACGGTGAATGTCAATCTCGAAGAAAGAAAAATAAAAGCGCAAAGAAATACCCACCTCTTATGGGGCTGCGTTGTTAAAAAGGAGAAAGTTGGTGAAGACACATGAAAGAAGAGCGTAAGAAGATAGAGATGATAGTAGATAAGTTAGAGAAAAAAATAATGGAAGAAAAAACATGACAACCCACATCAGTTAAATTTTGCCACATCATTCAAAATTGAACAATGTTAATGGTGCAGGTAACGGTAAGGACTAAATTCTAACAAATTAAAAGTGTAAAGAGTGATTAAAAAAAAAAGAGTACCAATTTGTAAATTGATGTAAATTATAAAGATTAATTGATTAATTTTCTCAAATTTTTATATATGTGAGTTTTACCTTTATTTTTTATGGTACTATATAAATCTTTGCATTAATAATCGCGTATATAACATGGCTCATGAAAAATAACCGTAATAAATGCATGCATAGTTCCATGTTTAGTTATTCATGATGTCTATTTTGTGAAATTAAAATTTGAACATAATAATAAGGGGGTGCTTTAGTGGTAAAAGAGGGTTAAGAAAAAAAAATACTATTCATTGTTTAGATGCTTAAAAAAATTTAAAATCTCCTTTCTCAAGACTGTATATTAAATTCACTTTCTCAGGAAACCTTCGTTGGCGAGCATTCTTTCAGAGCAGTGTGAATGACCCTAAAAACTCAAAGGTCCTGTATTTCCTGGAATTTATTAATCCTCCTAGCTTCTTCATTATCTTGATGTTCTTATTCTTCTTCACCCTCTTCCAGCAGTTTTGGTGTGTAAAACGGTAAATGATCAGTCAATGACAATATTGTAAAAATAAGATAACGCCTAATAATTATATATGGGGCCTATAATTCCTCAAATATATTATATTCTATTTTAAATTATGTTTATGTTAGGACTTTAAATGCAAAGCATTCAAGGTAAGTAACCACGTTATGGAAACTTTGGAAGTAGGTATGTTATTGGACATAATTGATGAAGTTGCCATTTTTGCTCATCAATATAATATATTCCCAATTTCATGTTCTTTTCGTGGAGCTAGAGGTGATGATAGTGATGCCTCGCAAATTGCGTCTTCTCAACCTGATTACAGGTGAGATTCGTATTCGTATGCCAATAAATATTAAAAAAATCTCTAATAAAAAAGTCCAAAACAATAAATAAAAATTCAAATAAGTCAAATATCTAATTTTAATTAAAAAAATTATTTATTTTTTTCATTGTTAATCAAATGTTAAAAATTTAAAGACAAAATAAATATAAAAATCATTTAAAACTATGAAATATTAAATTTTATTCGTAAACTTCATAAGATAAGCGAAGAACCATTAAAATAACTCATTTAACACGCGAGTTAATTTGGCTAAATTATTTAATCCACATATGAGTTAAAAATTTTCTTCTAAACCTACCAAAACAGTAGGTTAAACAAGTTATTTCTGTAAATCAAATCCATTTTGACAACTATAATTAAAATTGAGGGAAGAGAAGAGTATTGAATATCTATACATGTGACTCCCATGTTTAAAAAATATATCACTTAAGATATTTAAATTTAATTATAAATATTTTTGTGTAGAATCAATATTTATTTCAAATAGTTGTGAAGTATTTTTTTTCTCGCAATGTGCGTTTCCTATTATTTGTAAAGAAATTAAACAAATAGAAGATATCTCAGTAACTCTTTTCTAGGTAAAAAAAAAGAAAAGAAAAAGAAAATAGAATCACTAGCTTTTTTATATGTAAGAGAACCATCGGTTTTACTATAATTTAGACATGAATGTGGAAGCAAGGCAAACAGAGAATGCTATAAACCAGCCATTTTTATAAATTATCACTTTCAAGATTAACGGTAGGACAGCCCAGTTAACGTTTCTCATAATGTATCTATTTTATATTAGTAAAGTAGGCTCTATTTAACGGGGGAGTTCAAGTGATCAATAAGAAAGTTCTGTTAAGTAAACCCTAAACTCCTTATTTGATACCTTTTTACTATTTTTTATACATGTATTAAGAATTCTTTGAAATACATAAAGTTTTTATAGTCAACAAAAAAATAATAAAGTTATTAATTTGCATAAATTTTCATAGTTAAAGAAAAAAATGAAATAATTAATTAATAAATTAATTAATCACATCTTATATTGAGAATTTTTCAAATTGTGAGAACTTTTTGGAGTAAACAACAAAATTAATGAATTTTTTTTATGTATGATAATTCTTTGGAGTGAACAAAAAAACTAATAAATTAATTAACTACCTCTTAAATAGGAAATTTTCTGAAGTTTGTACATTTTTTGAAATTAACAAGAATAATAATGAATTAATTAATTAACGTATCTTAAATTTTATAATAAGGGATTATAAATATAATTTGACGTTGTCCAAAATTAAAATAAAAGAAAAAAAAATATATGGTTAAATAGTTTATGATGATATCCTTTCAATTAGTCCATTATCATTACTTCTCTCTCATCAATCCCACGTAACTAATGCTATGGACTTTCTCTAATTTATGATGCTTTCTTTATATTAAATATATTACTAAATTTAATTTTTTTTACTAACACTTATAAATACTATTGATTTAAAATAAGGATGACAAAAAGTCCCCATATATTTGGAGATCCTCGTGGGGACTACCTGATTTAGAGACCCATATTTCAAAATTTTTTTCCCGTGAGAATGAAGATAGGGACAAAACCTCTCCAAAGGTTGTTTAGAGATAGGGACCGGGATTAAACTCCCCATCCTATGGAGTCCCCATCCCCAACAATTTGATCTAAATCCTTTAAAATTTTTATATATATGTATTACAAATAATAATTTTACTACATCTTCAAATTTAACAAATGTGAACTTTCTTACAAAGATAGAATATTAGAAGTGCAAATATTTTCAATATGTAAAAGAAACTATTTCAACTAGTAAAATTAAGTCAAAGTTAAAATACTATTTAAACGTGTTTTGATTAATGCTTCAAATGCACAAATTTTTAACATATTAAAATGATGGAAACCAAATAAATTAAAATACCCAACTTGCACATAAGGAAGAAACAATAATGAAGACTTTACACATACTAGAAAAGATGTCTTGATATTAATAGACTTAAACTTGATGTTTTTAATTTGTTTAAGTTATTATTTATTTAAGTTTTTGAAATTTTTAAGACTTATTTAGAACTTGTCATTTGAATTACTTTTAGTTTTTTTAAAAATTTTGATTAGAGCTTATTGGATAACATAAACAATGAACTTAAACTTTAAATTTATTTTTTCAATGTGTTCATTTGATTAATATTTTAATTTTTTTAAATTTGAGGTCTAGGTGGTGATTCATTGGGATCCACATCCCCATGGGAAATGGGGATCACATAAAATTTTCCCAACAATAGGAAGTAAGGATGGGGGCCACGAGTAATAGTGAAGTCGAGGCTCTGCCCCACAAAATTGTCATCCCTAATTTAAAATGTATTAACATAAAGTAAAATAAATTAATTTTTTTAAGGGTCAAATAATACACAGACAAATAAATTAGTTCCCTATTTATCCATTTATATGCAGATGTGATCAAGAGATTTATTAGAAAATGATTGTTTAAATAACTACATACCAATATTTGTAAGATTTGATAATTCTAGATAAGAGATGTCTAAAATTGATAATATGTATCAACTTCACTTTTTTTCTATTTTCTCAGTCTTTATAATTTTTTAAATAAAAATTTCATATTTGTCAGCTTGATGTTTATAATTAGAATTAGCATTAATAATCATTTTACTCAAAATTATATATTAGACTCTATCAAATGTAATGGAACAAAAAGATCATTTTTTTAGTACAATCAACTTTACTTATGTCATAAATAACATTTTGGCATATGAGAGAAAGAAGTGTAAGAAAGAGATGTAAATTGATCCCAAAATGAATTTTGAAAATCAATTCCCAACAAAGTCGCCAAACTACCACAACTAACATTGAGGCAGAAAAGTAAAAAAGAGATGTAAGAAAGATATGTAAATTAATTTCCAAAATAAATTTTGAAAATTAATTCACTGGAGTGACCACCAAAATTTTTCGTTTGGAAAACCATATAAGAATAAAAGGTGGTATGCAAAACCAAATATGAGTTTAAGAGTCTATTTGAATGTGAAAAAGGTGTTAGACACTCCACAACACCCATCCATGAGGATAATTATCTTAAATTAGTTAAGCGAAGTAAATGATATGGCTTTAAATTTATTTAAAATTGCCTACTCAAAAACGCGCACTAAAATAATAGAGAAAGATTTAAAAAAATGCAATTAACATAAATAGGGAAAAAAAATGGATATTTACGATAGGCATATTTGATCTAGGATAAGAGCCTATGACCTACATATCCTATAATAGGGATCAAAGTCTATGTAATTCGTACAGAATGGCGTGTCAATATGTTGGTATTTTTTTAATTTTTGTGAAGAGAACAAAGATAGTTGAAAGCGAGCCAATTTTTGCAAACAAAATGGAGTAGAAATCAATTAATGTGTTTTTATTTACGAAATCGAGTTAATCTCACCTCTTTACTCTCCTCATATGAATTTTCTTAACTTTGAAAAACATGACTTATAGGTATTTATATTGAAATATCTATAAAAAAAAATATGAACATTTTTTTATTTTATTATATATTTTAATCATGAACAAAGTAAATTTTTTGAAAGCAAAAAATTTGAACTCAATATTTATTAGAAAATATTTCAAGAAAGATTTTAGAATTTATTTTATTATTTAAAATTCATTTATTTTTGTAAAAGCATTGATCGGATATAAGCCCTTAAAACCCAACTTTATTTTCAGAAAATATGCATAATAGGATATGGGTTGTTAGAACCCAGGTTTATTTTAAAGCATGCAACTAGTATTGGGATATGCCTATAGAGTTGTTAGATCTAACATGGTCCCATTGGTAAATCATTAGATGCTCATATAGACGTTGGCCTTACACGACAACATTAATGTTAGGAAAAACCATAAATTTTTGTAAGAGATATGCCTATAGAGGCATTCAACCTTACATGGCAAAGAAACCAAAAGAGAGTATCTATGAAGGCGTTGGACCTCATATGACATAGTTTTTTTGAAAAAAACTAAGCGTTAGTGGTTGGTGTGTATGGGTGTTAAATCAATCATCCATGGTTATGGATTTGTGTTGGTGTTAAATAAAACATTCATAAGTGTTTGTGTGTCTAAGTGTCCAAGTATATATTTATTACATAGTAATTACAGAGGACTAAGAATACATCAATTACAATCAACCATAAAGAAATTTGATAACTTAATCTTACTATTCTTCCAACTTTCCATTATTGCTTATGTGTCCCTTGTACCTTGATTTAAATTCCTCTTAACCATGATTCTCAAGTTTAAACTCACCATAATTCCATATCATATGGGCAGCCAATGAATCACACATTAAACATCACCATAAGAGACACAATTAAGCCCAAAATTGTACACCAAGGTAAACAACATATGTTACAATCATGTTAGACAAAAATGGACAGCCATGTATGTACATTCAACTCAAATGTGCACACCAAAATGAAGCAAGAGTGAATTCCACTACTCTTTTATCTCTAGTTGCTGAGTTATGTATGATAATAAGTGAAAAAAGGCTATATCCCAAAAGAAAAGCCCCAACACTAATTTATTCTATAAACTAAACATATAGAGGGTTCACATACTTAAATATCAACTCAAAATACCTTTTAGATCAATACCAAAAAAATCTACAAAGTTGACTATACCTAAGTTATTTAATGACAAAGTTGTGTGCGCAAAGTTGTAGAAATGGCATATCAATTTGTCATTATAAATCCAGAAATACCATAATTTGACAACTCGGCAAAACTTATACTTGGCGTTGTTATACCAAAAATACATATCTTAAAATAAGATCTCTTCATACTAGTAGCCATGTAATTCTAGGTTTTCAGCTTATATACAATTAATTATTAATTATAATAATATTAGAATAGATCATGGAATAATCTTTTACCAAAACTAAACCAGGTGATAGAAGGAACTTTGTCCTCTGTCATGCAGAGGTCTTTTACAATACTTAATGTACAGACCTTCCCCCTTCACCTTAGTTCAACATAACCTTTCTTCGTTTCCTACAAGAGGTATACTTATCCCATAACTTATTCTTAGATTATGATAATCAGTAACCTTTGTTGGTAATCACAACAAGGATCATAACATTTTAATTAGAACTTCAGAAATTACTCCCCTTAATTTCCTATAAGGAAGTTAGAATTCCATACCTTAGATGGCTTAGAGTAATTGTTGGATGATTATTGGTGAAGAGCCTTGGTTACCGAGAGAAACTCAAAAATACTTGGAAATGATACTTTTATTGATTAAACTATTTTGATACAATATTGGAAAACATAACACTCAAAAATCTCAAGAAAGCTCTCAGTGCTTATGTGTGTTATTGCTCTATTGCTCGATGATCTTCAAATGGAAATTTTAGGGCTTTATATAGGTTGGGCATACCTAACCTTTTCCTATGCTAATATTCATTCTTATTGTCATGCTGCTTCTTGGTTGCTTCATTGATTATCTCTTAGATGCTAGCTGTTAGCTTTGATTGTCCTTTGGATTCTTTCTGTCGGCATTAATTGTCCTTTAGATGCTTGCTAGGGCTTACTTGTGAAGATAGGCTTGTGATAATGGATTTTTCTAGTGTCGGCAAAGGTGATGTTTTGTTGTCTCATGTTGGCAAAGGTGATGTTTTGTCATCGTGTGTTAGCAGAGGTGATGTTTTTTCCTTCTCTTTTTTGTTATTCTTCGAGGATGTTGATTGATGTTAGAGTATCTGCAATCTCTTCTTCTGGTTTCGCTGCTTTTCCTAGATTTTTACAATATTTACAATTATAAGTAGGGTAGTCTCTGATTTGCTAGCATATTCTTTTCTTTGTTGATTCAGGATGATCAAAATTATTAGTCTTTACTTTGTCAAAGAATAGGTTGAATTGCTTACTCTGTCTACTGTTTCTCCCTATTGAGTATATGCATATTTTTGGGCTTGTGAAGTATGTCCATTGGGCTATATCACATGTTATTGTTCTATTCATTTTAGCATAAATTCCTTCCATTTCCTAGCCTTTGATTCTGGTGAGAGTGGCTACAAATTCTTCTGGGTCTACAGTGTCCTTTTTAGTTTGTTCGAAGTCAAAAGGCTTCTTTGTTCTCCCAAATTTGATGAGATTAATTGGTGCATAATATTTGTCAACATTTATTTATGCTACTGTCGAATAACATCTTATATAGATCATATACTGGGTAACTATTCCTACATAATGTTTGGTTGCTTCTTGGACTACTTGAGGTAGGAGGCTTATTTCTCTAAGGTCATAAGATGGATATATACAATGAATTAGTTCGTAACTAAATAGGGTTTGGACAAGGGTAGGATTAGTGCCTTGATAAATGACTGCTTTATTAATGGCATAGCGTGAAATGTAACTAATGGTGGTAAATGAGGTTATTTGGAGAGTGTTTAGTTTTTCAATAAAAAGATATAAATATTGGCATTGTTTTAGAAGTTTGGCTTGGACTTTTGGTTGTGGGGTTAGTTTCTAGATTGTTTTTTAGGAACTTGCTATTAGCTTTTTGGAGCTTTGGGCTTCACCAATTTCTGGGCCTTTTTCTTTTGTTTGGGTAACAGCTAAAAAAGATGGTTGTTTATTAGGTTTAGGAGGGTTAGGAGTGGCTTCTTTATTTTAACTCTGTGGACTTTTTGGACGAGAAAGCATTATTTGTCTTTCTATTCGTATCATTTGTTCCTTTACATCATTCAACTGAGTAATGACTTTACTTACTAATTGACTTAGAGAACTTATTGAGCTTGCAAAACTATTTAGCTTGTTATTTATCTATGCTTGAAGCATTTGATTATTCATTTCGAGGATACTGACCCTCATAACTAATTGTCTGGCTATTCGTCTCCTCATTCTAAAGGTTATTGGGCTGGTATTTATCTGCTTTTGATAGCTCCATCTCTATTAAGATAATCAACAATCAAGTTATTTTAGCCTTTGATTTATTGAACTTCATTATCATAATTAGCTAAATTAGCTTGTGTTTAATTAACATTTTATTTGATAATTTAGTTGTCCTAATTCCCCTATCTAAGCAGTGTTTCACTTGGGTATTATCTATCTTAATAATAAAAGGTGAGTTAACAATTAATAATTCAAATTTTTCTACTGCTTTTACTATGGTGAGAAATTCCTTCCAATTTGAGTGATATTTATTTTCGCTATCATTGAATTTTCTGCTCGTATATCGGGTAATTATTTCTTTTTCTTCATCGTTTTCATGATAAAGTGCTGCTCCCCAATAATCTTCAGATGCATCAGTATAAATAATCTATTTTATCAGTTCTTTTGTTAGGATTGTCAATTTTGGTAAATCTTTACAAAGCAACTTAATCTTTTCTACTATTCTACTTGCTTCTTCATTCCATTGCTATTGGATTTTTTTCTCTTGCTAATTTTGATATTTTAGATGCATACTTTGATAAATAGGGAATAAAATTCCTAACTTGGTTAACTATTCCTAGAAAAGATTATAATTCTTTTTTATTGGTTATTTCAGGAAATTCTTTGACTTTCTTACTTATATGCTTTCATAGTTCTATTCAATTATTGGTTATATAATGTCCTAAAAATTCAATCCTTTCTTTTCTTAATTCTACCTTTTTGGGTGAAACATTTAATTCTTTGGTTTCTACTAATTCCGTAAATTCTAATAAATGCTTTTTTCATGTTCTTCTTTATTATTTGACAATATTAGGATGTCATCTATATATATAACTGCAAAATTTCTAATTTGGTAATAATAATTTCATGACATGTTCTTGAAATATACTAAGGCTGTTGTGAAATATACTATTCCGTTCATATAATCCTTCTGATGTTATGAATGTTGTATATTTTTTACTATTTTTTTCTAACTTTATTTGGAAAAATCCTGATTTACAATCGAACTTACTAAATATTTGTTTTCCTTTTATAAGATTGAATAATAATTCTATTTTTGGTATTGGGTATCTATTTCGAACTGCTATTTTATTTAATTTTTATAATTAATGACTATTCTTTATTTTCCTTTCTTTTATTCACTATGTTTTATGACTATCATAGCTAGGGAACAATAATTGGATCTACCTTCCCTTATGAGGTCATATTTTCTTATTTCATTAATGTTCATAATAAATTCCTTTTTATCATTATCTGTCCATGGGTACGGTTTGCTAATTATTTCTTTGCTAAAGTCTAATTATTCTATTTTGGCTATTGGCTTTGATTTTTCCCGATGGATTAATGGGTTATCGTCATAGTTGTCTATTAATCATTGTTCTATAGTTTGTACGTTCATGTGCGTTATCATTCTCTTTGTGCTCTTTTGTTCTATAAGCTTTTGGTTGGGTACAAATTGGACTTCATTTTCATGTTTCTTTTTTCTAAATTTAGCATATGTTCTATTAAAAGGATCAAATATCCTAATTGCCCAAGCTTCATGTTTACAGAGTGTTGTTAATACTAAGGCTTTGGTGCAAAATGTAATGACATATATTGTTCTAAGAAATCCATTCCTGATATAATATCAGGTGCGGATTCATTATATTGATATAATATTGGTATTTTTAATTCATAATCACTTATTTGTACTGGAACATTTTTAGCTAACAATTTTATTATATGTATTTCTTTTCCTGCACTACTCATTCTAATTGGTTTATCCTTCTTCCGTAATTAAGATAGGATTATATTGTATTTGGCTAAAGTCATATTGGCTCCTGTATCTACCATGGCGTGATATGTTCTAGATTGATATTTTTCATAATTGAATTTTAGCAATATATAACAGAATTTCATTTAAATCAATTTTACTTTGTCTATTATTACAACTTGTTGGTCAATATTTATTAAGATCCTATGCTCTTGAATTCTATATGGTTTTACTTGTTCTAGGAAATCATTTGCTAATATTAATTTATGGGTTTGGTTATTATTTATTTCTATGGCTACATATAGCTTAAGTCTTATTACATCTCTAGTGTTGAATCTTAGGGTTGTCTAAGTTGTTGTTTCTTCTTCTTCAATTTCAACATTATTATTAGTATATTATAAATGTATTATGCTTTTCCTTTGATTGGGTTCAATTAAGGCTATTATTTCTATCCATACTCCATCCTTTCTATGAGGATATAATTATTATTTGTCTCTGTTAAATCTATTTCTGTTATTCTTCTAAGTATTTCTGCTAAATTCAAAGTAATTGGAATTTTTGCTAATCTGTTTCCTTCATATGTCGGTTGGCTTTGGGATCTTAAGAGTCTTGATTCAGGTCTATATTCATTTAGACTTCTTCTAGGGGCTATATTAATATTGACTTCAGTTAGAGTGTTAATTCGAATACTTTGGCTTCTTAGTCTATTACTATATTCTAATCTTGTGGGATTTTCATATTGGTTTATTTCTCTTGTGTTATCTAATTCTAATGGTAATTGTCTTGGGATTGTTATTCTTGCTAGATCTAATTTAAGTTCTTCTACTACAGGCATAAAATTTTTATCTATTGTTATATTTTCTTGGTTTCTTTTATATATCTTGTGTTCATTTGAAAATACTAATCCTATCATTCTTGTGATACTAATTATCCTACTTCCTGGAGGCATTTTTATTTCTTTTAATTTGTGGTATATTACTAAAGTTTTATTCATATTCATCTCAGCTCTTGATATAGCAAAGTTGGTATTTATTGTGAACTTTAATTTTTGATATATTAAATTTCCATTTAATGCTCCGAAAAAACTATTTGGCATACTATCTATAATTCGATTATCTGTTATTAATAACTCTATTAGTGTATCTATTCCTGCTCTAAAATAGGCTTATATTAATAGTTGTACTCCTTGGATATATATTTCAGTTATTTCATCTTTGATACTTAGTTTTTGAATTTCTTAATCTATTAATGTCTTGTTCATTAATGATATTCTTAGAATTCCTTCTGTTTGTGTGGCTTCTATGGGTTGCTTCTTCTGTAGTACTACGGAGGCATTTTTTCTCTTTCCTTTGATTTTATCACCATTCCTATCCTATTAATTATTCATTGTTGTCTTAAATCTTGAGATGTTAAATCCAATTCTTTGTTTCTAATTTTATCATATTGTTTTTGGCTAAATTGCATTCTTCTGTCTACTATTCCTTCTTCATAATTTCTTATTTCTTCATATTGTTCGTATTCTTCCTGTTCTTGGATCTGGTTACTAGATTCACCTTGCATCATATTAATTTCATTCTCTTCCATTATATACTCATAATCACTATTTTTGGAACTATCGGAGCTACTCAAAGTTTCTTCTTTAATCATTTTATATATTTCTAGATCTCATTGATACATATCTTCTTCTAAATATTCATTATACTCTATGGATTCTAATCCATATTCGTTTGCTATTTCCATTATGTTCATTGCTTTTTTATTTCTTGGTTTTGTGCATTTAGTGGATATATGTCCTAATTTTCTACAGTTATAACATTGGCATTTTTTGGGATTTTTCTTATAATTTATTCTTCTTCCTTTTTTTTTAAATATTTCTAGGTTTATATTGTTTTTTCAATTTATACTTTGGATTTTTTTTTTGAACTTATATTTCTTATAGGGTTTAATATATTTATGTCTTTTATATTTTTTTCTTTTCAGGCATACATCCCAATTTATAAGGTGTTTCAAATTCATTACATTTTATTACTAATTTATTTGCTCTATAGTATTTTATATTTCTCCATGCTTTCTTACATTTGTTGGAGAAATATTCTCTAAGATAATATTTTCTTCTTCCTAGTGTATCTATTAATGGTATTAATTCTTGTCTATCATTAAAGGTTTTTCTATAATCTTCTAAGATTGTGTCTAAGATTAATCTAGGTAATTTTCTATAAAATAAATCCATGTAAAATTTCTTTTGTTCAAAATTTGATAATCTAGCTTCATAATAATATTTTGAATATTTGCAGATACATGAGTTTATGTCTTTTGGATCTAGGGTGAATATTTCTATTTGATATAATTTAGTCAATGTTCTTTCTATTTTTATAGTTTCATTTGCTCCTATACTTCTTTCTAAAAATTCATTTCTTAATATTTGTTCGTATTGTCTTATTAAGGTGGCATAGAATTCTTTTCTTGTGTTATATTCATTTACTGTTCCTACACTAGCTCTAAAGTCGTCTATGTTACTTTTCCACCATTCTTGAACTACTCCTATAAAACTTGATTCTACTAGTAAGGGTGCTACTATTGTTTCTATATCTCTATTTAGTAGAGTTATTAATTGAGCTTTAGTCCATTCTTCAATTCTTTTTTCATCATCTAAATTGCAATTTAGTCTAACCATATTCCTAAGTTTAGGATTTGTCTTGTAACAACAACAATGACATAACAGGTGACATGTGTACCAAATTTCAGCTGAAAAGGATGTATATACACTTCCTAGAAATTCAATAAGTTGACCCATGCTAAAAATTTACTTAAACATGTTCAAAACAAGCACTAAATGTCACCACTTATCCACTACCCAACCTAGCTCAAAAATCAGCAAAAAATTAATCAAGAATCTACACATATGAAATAACTTTGACATCGACTTGTAAGATAAAATGACATCATATGAAGTACCATACAATTCACAAAAAATTACATGAATCACATAGAGCCTAAAATTGGATATCTAAATGAAGCATATATGTGAGGCAATCCATCAAACACCTTAGGATCAAATATCATCACATCTAATCCATGATGATCAATTAGTATCTAATCCATGAGAATTTCAACAAACAAAAGAAGAAGAAGATGAAGAATTTAACATTAAGAAACCAAAATTGAAGAGATCATAGAATAATACCTAGTGTACTTCCTCCTTCCTTGCTTCTTCCTCTCTAGCACATAAGTCTCCACCCAAGAGCCATGAAGATCTTCAAGTGTGGAGAGAGTACCCTAGGTCACATCCAAACTCCAAACTAGGTCAAAAATGATCTCATGAAAATTTAACCTTCCAAATGTAAATGTAATGTCACATGAAATGAAATGCACATACACACAATGGATCTAGCCAAAATTATGTACTAAGTGTGAAATACATCCTAAAATAATTTAAATGAATTAAAAAAAGAAATTTGGTGATGGTGAATGTGGTGATGTCACAAGTGATGTGAAATAAAAATCTAAAATGTAAAATAAAATGCAAATGAATTTGTAATAAAATGCAAAATGAAGCCTCCATGGAGTGACAAGTGTAAAATGCAAAAAAAAAAAAAAGGGAATTAATTAAATCTAAAAATGAAACAATTGCAAGAAAAAAATGCAAATAAAATGAAAATAAAATCCTTCGTGCAATGACACATATAAGTCAAGAAAAGGAAAACGGAAGATAAAATTAAAGGAAAAAAGGTCAAAAAATGTCATGGATCATGAATCATTGGTTGAAAATGTTTTGGGTTCAAGTAGGCCCTCTTGAATCCTTAAGCTCTAGTTTAAGTGGGTTAAGTCTTACCTTCTATGTGTGAGTTTATTTTTATTATATTCTTAAATCCAATTTCCAAATGTGCCCAATTCTTTTTTTTTTTTTTTTTTGCCATTTTCATCTTCCTTACCTTCATTTTCATTTAATTTTAATATTCAAATCTTTGTTTATTTTTTATCATTTTCACCTTTTTTATTTTTTTATTTTTATTTTTATTTTCAAATTTTTCTTATTTTTATATTTTAGTATTATTTCTTTCTTTCTTTTTCGTACTCTTTGCTACTTTTTTATCTTTTCGTTCACTTTCAATTTTTTATATCTTTATTAATTAATTATTTTAAATTCTTTTTAATTATTAAGATTTAAAATAGTCTGAATAAATTATGATGTTTACAACTTATATACATTAAGAATTTACTTTGTATATAATTTCTTAGAAGAAAAAACGAATTCAGATTTCTAGAAACCAAATTGTTGTGGGTTTATCTTTAGTATATAGCTGAATAAATTATTCTATTACACAATTTACACAATCGGAGATGACTTATCTAAGTTAGGTAGCTGAAATAATTATTTTCCCCTTTTTATTCAAGTGGATCAATATATAACAAAATTCAAATTCACTCATCTCAATCTTTTCCTTCAATTACAATAATTTTTAAACCGTCAAAATATTGCAATAAATCTCTTGGTCTATTAATTCAATTACAATAAACTCTTGATTATCTAAATTTAAGAACTTTGATTATGTAAAAAAAAAAAAAATCCGCTTCGATGCAAATAGTATCGAAACAGCCCAAATGTGAAATTAACCTAATTAAATTGACCATATTGTCAAATTCCCAATCTAATATGTCCATTAAGTTTCTTCAATACGAGGCTCTCTGAGCCTAATATGACAAAAAAAAAATTTTTTAAATCTTATTCTAACAAAAGTATTGCACCCATGTACTTAATCCGATTACTTTAAGATAAAATTTATCATCTTGAAGGGGATACAACTATTATAAGTTAAAAAAAAAAAAAAACATGTTGGCCGAGGACTCGTACAAATGAAAGATGCAACACTACTTTATCTCCTTAATACAATATCAAGGCTATGTCTTCTAATTCAGTTTAAATTCTACATACACAACATATATATATATATATATATATATATATATATATATATATATATATATATATATACACACAAACACACACACACACACACACACACATAGTTTATTATTAGCTAGCAAAAATTAGAATGGAGTAACTAGACTTGAGAATGTTCTAATAACTACATACGCTGATGCAAACTACAAATCACTCATTCCACAACTAAAAGATTATTTTTGGTTAATCCCTCACCAACAGTGAGAAACTCCGGTGAAAGCTGCCATTCACCATCTACCAAGAATTTAATTTCATACCTACAGCAGAGATTTATGAGTTAGAAGAGGATTTTGGGTTGTAAGATCAAGTTAAAAACTTCAGCTAGTTGACAAAATGGTACCTTCCTGGTCTGAGCATCAATGTTGAAGAGAACTTTGTGTAAGAACCATCATATTCCGGTGATAGGTGCTCTCCTTGGCTCCATCCATCAAAGGTGCCCATAACTTGCACGCTCTTAAAGCAAACAAAGAATAGAAAAAACAGGTAATTCAGGTATTAACCAGATACAAACCAAATAATAAACATTATGTAAAAGCGTGGCGATGCTGAGAGATAGATATAGCACAATGACATTATTGATTCTATTTGCAGATATTTTAAGTCAATGATCTGTCCAATACAATGGACTAACACCACTTCTACATATTACCTCATTTATAGAGCTATAAGAGCGACTCTGTACAGATTGTCATGCTCAAATCTATTTGTCTGAAAATTATTCTTATAAATCATCCACTTTTTCCATGATTCAAACCAATTTTTCTATTGAATATTTGAACTTGAAAGGACTATCTCGCAAATTTACCTCAGCCATGCCAACCCAAAATACAGGAACCTCCTTTGATTGCGCTGAATCTACATCCTTTATCTGTTCCTTCAATTTTTCATTCATAGCTTTGGAGGTGAAACGATTGCATATGCATACAGAGACAAAGAAGAGTCAAGAAATTATCAATTGAGGGAGTGTTTTCACTTAAAAAAAAAAAAAAAGAGAGAGAGACATTCCTGCTGTTTTCTATAAATTTTTTTGCATGTAAATGAACATATACTTTCCCAAATTTCACTCATCAGCATTATATAATGAGTAAATTACACTAATTTTCCTTGAGTTATTGCTGAAATTACACGAATCTTCCTTGAGTTTTGCTGAAATTACACAAACCTCCCTTTTATATTCAAAATATACATGAACTTCTCCTAAAACAAAAAGTTATTACACTTTAGTCCAGTTTTAAATTTTTTTTATTAAAATACCCTACATTACCTAAATACATATAGGGTTTTTCAAGGATATCTTAGTCAAACTATTACAAACTAGACTAAATTGTATTTTCTTAAAATAGAGGAGAGATCCGTATAATTTACTCTTACATAATTGGATCAATGCATGAAGTGTATGCAGGACAACTGCATCACTATTCTACCTTCTAATCGAGAAACAAGGTGAGATTGGATATATTTTCCATTAATCTTCCTTGAACCATCTGGAATAGCAGACTGCGCTATTTCTTCAGCAAGTTTGACCAAAGCCTTCAGCCAAGTAAAAATTGTTATAGATTTGCAAATAAAATTAATCAGCTGAGAACATTTTTAAACATGACAAATCAAATTGTAAAGGCAAAGTTGAGCTACATGTCCTCAAATTGGCAAAGGTGCATCTTTTATAAACTCAATAAAGTACACCAAGTGTTGGCCAAAAAAAATAAATAAATAAAGTAAACTGAGTGGAGAATTAAACTGCATTTAATTTATGAGAGGACATATCATAATCTTATTATTGTGTTGTTAATAGTAATAGATTTTGCCATTAAAAATCTGCATCAAATTAAGTTCAACTATTCCAACAATAATATGACTACTCAGAATAATTTCAATCAACAGATTTTTTTCTAGAGTAAACAATATGACAGGCAGAGTAAGCCAAGCATTGTTGAGATGCAACCTTCGTACAAATTTGAAAGGAAAACACAAACCAAAGTTAAATATGATGGTCGCATATAGTGTGCAAATCTCACCTTAAGACAGTTCATACAAAGCAAAATCAGTTTTGTGTAATTAATAAATATTACACAAGTACAATGAAGCAGGATAACTGGTAATTCTGACCCTGAACATAGTAATGATAATATATAGTGCCAATACATTTGGAGTTTTCAGAAACTGATTTCAATTGAAATATAGGTAGATATATGAAAAGTTCCTAATTAAGGAGCAAATACAGAGGAAGTTAAAGGATTGTGACAGGCATGCTACCAAATAAGCTTCATAAAGTCCTTCCACAGAATTTCATGACTCACCGCTCAAAGCAATGAAATCAAAGATAATACGATAGACATAGTCATACATAGCAAGAAAGTAAATAGTTTCAATTCCTTGGCATGATACTTGGCAACATATACATACATACATACATACATATATATATACACACACACACACACACATATATATATATATATTGAAAAAAAAAAATGTTAGGCAGCATAAAAAAGGCATAGAAAGAATAGAAGTTGCAATTGATTTTAACCTGAACTTCAAGCTCCATGACAGCAAGTTCACGCTTAAAGTTAACCAATGCTTCCTCCGTTGTGTGCAACTGTAGAGAAAAGAGATCAATACAGGATGGATGGTAGTGTAAAGGCCTTTCTCATTAACTATAAACCTATTGTCAAAAGCTTCTCGTTTGTTATTCGAAAACCTCTGAAAGCACCCACTTAAATTCTATTTTCCCCAACATTTTTAATATTTTTATAACTTAAAAGATAGCAAACGCATAAAAGCAATTCAACATGAATATAAGAACCAGTATAAGTTCTGAGTTCAGGAAGAAAGAACCACCCTTCCCCCTCCCAAGAAGAGAATAGAAAGATACGAGAATTAGAACATACAAGCCTAGCCAAACATGCAAAATTAATTAACTGATGCAAAGAAGGAAAAAAATAAATAAATAAATAAATATATATATATATATATGATATATGATATTAGATATTTAGATCTGATAACTGAGTCACCCATGCATTTCATCTGGTATATATGCTTCAACTTAACAGCATTGCATCTGCCAGTCATTGATGACAGCATATAAGATATAGTAAGACATGTCATTTCAGCCTTTCCCCATTATATGTACGGGCTATTACTATAAGCGTATTACAAATAATTAAAAAGAAGGTCAAAGCCCCAAAAATAACTTATCAAATTTACAATTTCTGTCATTTTCGAATTCCACCCACTCCTACCCAGTTTTCCTATTAATGCATTTTGTACTACCAATAATATAGCTATAATTCAGAATCTAGGTTTATTGCCATCATATTTAACCTGGGGCAGACGCTACATCCAAATTAGTTGTGTAGATTAAAACCCTCTGGTTGCTTTCAACTTAGCATAGAAATCTGATGTGATATAAGGATCCAATTGCAATGAATGGGAGTTGAGCCCCACATTGGAAGTATGGATTCCATCGTGAGCTAGCTTTTGGAATGTGTTTCCTATCATTCCTCTAGTCAAATTATGAGAAAAGTCAACCATGAAAATTATCTATCTAGTTTGTCAACCAAATTCATTCAGTATTTTAGAAGATTGAGATCAAATTCATGCAGTTTAGAAATTGGCATAAACTGCTAAATTTCATATAATATGGAGCAAATAAATAAATAAAAAAAAAGAACTGCACCCACATTTCATGTTAAGAGCAAAGCATAATATTCAGTATGTGGACAAACCTGTCTTTTGAGGAACCGATTTTGCTGGTTGGCTTCACTAAGCTTCTTTGTAAGCTTCGTTCTTTCATTATCAGCAAGTAGAGCCATCATCTTTTTTGAAAAAACACATTAAAAAGAAAAGAATCCAACAGAAAGCATAAATCAGGTATATTGGTAAAAGTTGCCATTATTGAAAGAGTATCACTTTTAAAAGCAATAACTGTGGCCAACATTTTGTACTTGCTCAGTTTGATGTAAGAATAACTTTAGTGCAAGAAACAGCTTAACTTAAGAAAACACAAATTTACATGGGAGCTCCACCCTGTAATGAGTCAATGGTTCCTACTCTCCCTCTACCCAGTGGCCAGGAAAAAAAAACAAAAAAGAAGAAAATCAAATATGATCACTCACATTATCATAGTCAGTAAATGATCAAGACACAGAAATTTTTTGCAAGTTTGGCACCTTAAAAAATAATCCTTCTGGTTGATTTTCCTTATTTTAAAAAGTAACAACCTGACAAACAACAAATGCAAGAAAGCCATCCAAAGATTACTGACTGGCAATACATCTTAAGCTATGGACTTCATGCCCTATATTAGAATTGCCTTTCTACTTCTACTTTTGCATTTTACAGAGACCCTGTGACATGGAGCATATTATAGGTGCATCACTTTTCTGTTATACGATTACTAAATGTGATGCTAGGTGATATTTCAAGATTACTAACAACAAGCCAACCCTTTATCATACCAAAACCACAGAGGCCCCAAAGGCAAAATGATTTAAGAAAAGATTATAAAGTCAGGAAATTGATTTTTACCAAGAGGCTATCATCTGAAGTTCTGAATTGGTTTGAGGTTCATTTTGGCAGAAAAGAGAACTGGGAACGGCTATAACAATTGATTAATAAAAATATTAAGATTTAATAGTTCCCTGAGTTAGATTAACATGGACGAGAAAATTAATTGATATTCCGTCCATGCAAGAAGGTTGCAAACGGGTGTGCAATGAATTAACAGTCATGGACTTCTCATTAAACATCTATGAATTCGAATTGGTAATTACCTGTTCACTTGTCAGTGGTTGCGCCAAAATCTCCTCTTTTGAGTCTGCAGATGCATCCTCATCCTCACTTGAATCACCTTCAGACTGTAGCAATGTAGACTCCTCCAAACTAGTTGGCGTAGAATGCGGTCCACAGAAAAAAGGCCTCATTGGAAACACTGCAATAAAGGTTGGGTAGGAAGAGGCCAAGCCTCGATAGCCCAACCTTGATCTCTGGGCAGCCACATTATATGAAAGATTATGAGTGTTTGCCCATCCCAAAGTTCTTGAAATTCTTGAAAACAATAAAGTCTGTGGCTGTGGGTCTAGACAACACCTACTCAGATTAAAAAGACCATCGTCATTATTATCACTAAAATGACGAAGTACAATAGTATAGTAATTGAAGTAAATATATAGAATAGCACTAAAGACAAACCTAACTAATAATATTACCAAAGAATTCAAACTTTCTTTTTTGAGAGTCTGCTGCGGATGGGCAGGAGGGAAGGGAGGTGGGGTGAGGAAGAACAATGATGAAGTTTCAACAGACTATTAATCTGTTAAATTGATTTCATGTATGCTTACCTTGCTGTACTTATTTCCATCGTGAAGAGCTGTTTCACTTCCTGCTGAAGAGAGCAGAAAGTGGCACATCAGCACTTAGATGAGCAGACTTGTTGAATCTTACAATATAGTAACACCAAGAAGCCATAATGCAAGGATGATAATTCTAAGTCTGGATAAAATTAAAATCCAGGACAAAATGCAAAGCGCATAAAATTTGGAAACCAATTGTCATTTTGCAATGAGAAGGCAGTGCCGCGCATGGGAAGCATAAAAGTAGACCCATGTAGCAAGAACAGTACAGCTTCTTACACATAGTTTGCAGTATGCTTTCATCCAGTACTTTCCCCAGACCCCAGACCTCCCAAGGAAAAACAAAATTCATGCAATTATACGGTAGACATCTCCTCTAATTCTTGCTCCCCCGGGCACATGCTAATAGACACGCGGGTGATTAATTGGCACAGACTGAGGATGAAAGCACAACACATTCATTCCAAGGCAAGCTTGGGTAGAACAGCAGATGATCTTGAATGATACTAAAACAAAATGTTGCGGTAAGGTATCGACAAAAATGGGATAAAACCCCTTATTCATCGAAATTGTGAATACCACGTCTCTTAGTTCTTGATTGAGGAATGCGAGAAAACTACATAACAAAAGGGGATTTCTTAGCTACCACGAATGCAAGAACAAATCACAACCCATAGATTTTCCTTCCTTCTCAGTTGGAAGGAGAACTAAAGTAGCCACAGTAATCATTATAATGAGAACAAAAATGTACATAGAATAGAAATTAGTGATCAATTAAAGACTTACGATGTCCCGATACTAAACTAAACCGTTTTCTGGAAAAGCCAAAAAGGGTGTCATGCTCCATTGAGATAGGAAAACAAAAATGCTCAACCATCCTAAAAAAACCAAATGAATATGAAATTGCACATATTCCAGCACAGATGACGAATCATCATGAAAGCAGAAGCACACTAATGGGCACTGTGATAATTGAATCGAATAAATGGATTAGTCTCAACGAAGGCACTTACAGAGTAGGTAGAGGTTGAAGTTACCGCTCTAAAGGCTGAAACTGCCGTAGCTGCAGTCTCTTCCGCCACTCCACACTCTTCTGGGTATCGAGGCCAAAGGAGAAAATTTCGTGATGAAGATGAAGGGACAGTGACACGTTATGGCACAATCACGCCACGTGGCGAATCGGAGGACCTCGATGATCGGCAATTTTCGGCCTGCGGGAATCGAGATGACTGGACGGAGGAGAATGGACGCTAATCGTGTGGCTTAGGTTTTTCTTAAATTTACTAAAAATATTTATTATGAAATATTTTAAAATAAAATTGTACTTTTAGTCCTAATTTCATTCAACTTTTTACTTGATCTCTATAATTTAAATTTATAATTAGGTCTTTACAATTTTTCAATATCTTAATTGAGTCCTCATTATTAAATTTTTTTAATATTTTATAAATTTTATTGATACAATTAATTATATATTATCTTAACATTCTCAATACATATAATTTATATTAATAAAAAAATAAAAATAAATAATAAAATAAAATTAACTCACATATATAATAAAATATTAACAAAAATATAATAACAGAGAATAAGTTAAAAATTACAGATTTTGCTAAGTAGTAAGACACCGATTAAAGAATATTTATTATATCTACTAACAATAATAATTTGTTTTTTTATTGTTTTTCATTGCATCTAATTAATAATTTTTTATTTTATTTTTATAACAACATTATCCTTTATTTTTTAAAAAACCATAATCAATCTCTTTTATTTTTAAAAATTTATAGTCAATCACTAATAATTTTTATATCTCCATACATCTTAGTATATTTATATTACCCTTAATTTTTTGTTTTTAAAAAATAATTTTTTTTATTTTAAATCTAATCTTTTTTAATATAATTTAATAAGATATTAAGAGTAATATGAAGATATTACTTAGGTGTATAAAAAAAAAAAAAAAAATCATTAGAAATAAATTGTAAATTTTAAAAAACTAAAGAGATTGATTTTGTCTTTTGAAAAATTATGAAGGATTGTGTTATTATAAAAATATGATCAAATAAATCATTAATTGGATGCAATGAAAAATAATAAAGAAGCACTAATTATTATGTCACCAAGTGCAATAAATGCTCTTAATTGCGTAAAATCTAAAAACTATTTAAACTCAAAGAACTCAATTATGAATTATTAAATTATAAGAATTAAATTAAAAATTAAGTAAAATTATATGAACCAAGAACATAATTTTCCTTCATTTGAAAGATAAAACCAGCCAATGAAGTTATGTGGTAAGCAAAGATTCAATTTTTCTAAAATGTAAAAAATTGTATAATGAAGCAATATTACCCATGTTTCATACATAATGTATAGTTAACTAGCTTCTATATCTTGATTAAAAAAAGAATCCACAACTATTATTAGATTAACACATGTTATTTACATTTTGCATTGTTAGAGGAGAAGGATTACAATCATTCCATAATTCAATAATTTTAAACACATACCACATTTAATATAACAGTTAAAAATCTCATCACATCCTAACGGAATTTCAAACTCAAACATTTGACTTGAGAGTTCTGGGAAATGGGAGTAAGCATTTGACTAATGGGAAAGTTTTTAGCCACAAAACTACTCTTCACACTTTGCTTTCTCTCAACTGATCATTTACAAGTTTTCTTATGTTCCAGAAAGAAGTAACTTAGAAAGGTCGGAGGAGTGTAGTTGCATTCAAATTTGCTTCGCATGTAACCCGTTGATCTGACAATTTTGGAAAATATACGAATGGTCCTATTCTAACTTCTTAGAAGTCTTCAAATAAAATTGAAGCAATTATGCAAATAATCTATTCATTTAATTCAAAATTGTTCAAAGAGTAAAATAATTTGCACAATGTCCAAAAATATGTTGACCGGGGGAGGGTCAAAGACGATAAATTTTATTACATAATATTTTTATATAACTGATATAAATTAAGGGGATCTAATTGGCACTTGCATGATATATATATATATATATATATATATATATATATATATATATATATATATATATAAATCTTCAAATTCTACCATTTCTATGAATTATAGAATTGATTTCACATAAATAAATAAAAACACTGATAACTTGATAAATATAATAAAGAGAAGTTTGAAATTCTTAAAAATATGACAAACGTAAAATAAATTAAAAAATATGACATGGAACAGGTTACCAAAGGGACATTTGGGGTAGATGGATCGCCAAAAGCTTTGGTGTAGATCTGCAGGGTCGGCCTAATTTCTTAACAAGAATAACTTGTAGTAAATAGACTTTTTGAACATATTTTATTATTTCGGATGATGGTTTGGTTTATTTTTTAAGCAAAATTTCATTGTTTCCCTTAACTTTTAGGCTTTTTAATTTTTTTTTCTCTACATAATTTTATTTCATTTTTAAAAACTTTGTTTTGACCTTTTGTATAAAAGCCTCTTAAAAATGTTCTTTGTGATTTTTACTATCAATAAGAATTGCAAATTATTTAGAGCAATTTTAATTGTGTTTCTTTTTTGAAATTTATGTGTTACACTATGCCCAAATATCTGAGAAAAAATTATTTGAAAGAAAATCATACAGAATTAAAAAAAATAATTAAAATGAGAAATAATGGTGAACATAATAATCTCCCCTTTTCATATTTTACTCTCATATGGAATTTGGAAGGGGAAATGATTTCCCACACTTTTAGAGTAAATTAAGTTCTTTTTTTTTTTTTGTAAGTTTTGTTTAAATTACACAACCCTCTTTTCTTTTTCTTTTTTTTTTTCCTTCTTAAACCAAAAGTTATTCTACACTTTAGTCCACTTGACTAAAATTCATTCCCTGAATTCTGCTAAAATTTCACAGCTCTGATTTCACTTTCAAAAGCAACACTCCTTTTGTAGTGAGGTGATGTTTACTTAATCATTTTAGGTAAACATTAAAAATATTCTCCCACTCAATTGATGGAAGACTAATAATGTATTTGAATTCGTTTTATTATTATGATTATAACCCTTTTTAGTCGTAATTATATTTTTATTTAATTTGCCATCAACTGGTGTTTAATTTAATTTTTATAGTTCGACTAATCCTATATTTGTACAAAATGAACTAACAACTTTAAAATTTAATGTCACTTACAGCAGAGAAAGAAAAAAAAAATTTTAATTTGACTTTCTTTTTAAAAAAAATGATATATTAATATTAAAGTTGACCTATCAAATTATCTTAAATAATTTGTATAAAAACTTAACTATCAATTTTTATAAATGATTCAAGAACTATCTTACTCTAATTTGAACGAAAGTCCATAATCTCTAATATTAACTAGAATTTGAATATAATATATAATACTTAATTATAGATCAAAATTGAAAAGTAATATCAATATAATATAAATTGAGTGAATAAATTAAAATAAAACTAAATTAAGGATAAAAAGTAAAATTTAAAATAAATTTAAAAATTATATTCAAATAAAATAAAATTATTGGATGAAATCAAACTTTTAAACAAAAAATTAAGAGATTCAAATAAACTAAAGTTGAAAGATAAAAGAATTTTAGACATTAAAGAATTAAACTAAATTATCACCAAACGGGGAAAAAAAGAAGTGGACAAGGTATATTCCTTGGGAACACATTGGTCGTGTTCGATTGTGGGATTTGGCCTCCGGGAATGGAAATGTTGGTCCCCATCCATTATTTGGTTTGCAATTTGACCGGCTATCCCTCTCTATTTGGTAAGGTCTAGTCTCAAACTAATGGGAATTTGCAATCCCAATCGAAGGAATGGCACAAGTCCCCGTCTACACGCAACTTGACTGCTCCATTCACAACAGGTTCACTGTTCACCATCGAATGGGAGGAGAGGATGTCACCGATGAAGACAGAATATGTCACCAGTGACTGTAGATTGCTTGAAATCTTCCTTCCTCTCGCCTCTCTCTCCTTCCATTAGTCTCTCTCTACTGTTTTTCTCTCTCTCTCTCTGTCAGATTTACAGCCCATATCTCGTCTGTTTATTGCTGTGGTTATCTTCCGCTGCAGCTCTCATTTATGGTCAGCAAGGAGGGGACGTTTCAGATTTGTCTTCTCCCCCTCCCTTTTGTTGGTGTTCGTCCATCTGAGAGAAGACCTGAAACCCTCTCCCCATCAATGTTCGCTACGTTTAGATCACTGTCTCCTCCCTCATCTCTTTTGTTGGTGATCGTCGGAACTCATTCAACGTCGGAGGTCTGAGAAGATAGAGAGATTGTCGGCGATCGAACTTTCACCAGAGGAGATCTTCTTTTTCTTGGTCACTAAGGAGAAGAAGATCAATTGAATAGATACTTTTTTTTTCGCAAATTTAAAAATCAAGAATTAATATTTTAATTTTATTAGATAGGAATATTTTGATACCTTGATTTATTTTCATTGGTATTTCTACTTTTCTTTTATAATATTATACCAAATGTAATACACAAATCTAAAATTCTATTCCCAAATCCATTTCGTTGTCTTCGTCCCCAGCAATCAAACAATGATCCAGTGTAACTTAACCCACATGCATGATTGAATGCGTGTCCTTGTCTACTACTTGCATTCAGGATCAGTCTGCTATCACTGTACAATAATGACTTGTGACTTGTAAGCCCAAAATGGTCCAAAACGACAACGAAACCCGCCCCCGTACGTCAATTGTCTCTGCCGCATCTTAGGTCCACAGCCCCTCACCACCATGGCTCTTTCATTGCGACTTGTCGTAGACTTGTCTCTCACAAGTGAAGGGGCCTGTACGACATCTTAACTGTCTCTTCCCTTTTTTTTGCTTTTGTCATCGCCACCAACATTAAATTAAATATTCAATATGCCATTTAGTCATCATATAATAATGTTACGTATGATTATAATTCCGTTGTTCTCAAGGGTTTCATTTTTTTCGTATAAGAATTTTTAAAATATCACGCACACCCAACAAACGGAAGCCTAAGCGAAAATAACAAGTGATTGATACAGGAGAGAAGCAAGAAAGATATTTTTTTCCTTAAAGTTTATACATTATATATATATATATATATATATATATATATCATATTAAATTTTAAAAAATATAATTTTAATTCTTCACTTTTAACTTTAACATTAGTTTGACCCTCTAATAATAAAAATCATCCAAATAATTTTCCAAAAATAAAAAATTAAATTAAATTAATTTAATCCCTTCATGGCACTATCTTGATATTCGAAGAATTGATATTTTTTAAAGGATTACATTTCTATAAAAACATTTTAATATTTTTCAATTTCAGAGGATTAATTTGATTTTAAGGCCAACAAATAGAGACCAAATTGATTTTAAAGCAAAAAATAAGTTAAAATTAAAATTTTCTCTATTGAAATTTAATATTATACTCTCACGGATTTTTAAATTTTAATTTACGAAATCTTCATTATTAAAATTACTAGAGGCCATACTGTATGTCTATTGTCCTACAATTATTTGATCAATTGCTTGCAAATTTTTGGTCATCACTAATTATCAAGCACGAATTATTTAAAAAATAAAATTAAAACATATGTATGTAATATCTAAATTTGGACACGTAAATAGTCTGTGCTTTTGTCATTTAAAAATTCAATCTCAAGATTATATTACTAGTCAAAATTAAGGCGTGTCATCTTTTTTTTTTTCTTTATCAGTTTTTTTAGAATCTTTAATTAATTAAATCTGTTGATGTTGGCCTTATCTTCGAATTATCTATGATATATATATATATATATATATATATATATATATATATATATATATATATATATCTCTCTAAAAAGAAGAGAGCGAGATGAAAGATAAAAACATCATATAACTATTAAGTGCCAACTCTTTAGGCCTTTATTATTGGAGAGAGATGAAGCAGCGTTGTGGTCACTGAGATTTCGTCACGAACTCATACAAGTCAATAATATAGTATCCTCACAGAGAGGATGCTACAAATATATATAAAATTTAATTTTTTCTATTACTTATATTCACTAGTTATTAAATTAATTTTTTTTTAAAAGAACAGATTAAGAATCGGCGTGCCGAGATAGATGAAATGACAATTAAATTCACAATGTTATGACTAAAAAGATTCTTCGTAGTATCACATATATCACACATATTATTTAATTACTCCACGTCTTAATAAAAATAATACATTGAATTTTTAAGTTTTGTCATTTTCTTACTTCTCCCTCCTTACTTGATGCATGTCTAAGATCCTGTTGGCGTGGTTGTACTACGTAAACAACCCGCGATTCTTTCAATTATATCAGCTGAAAAAATAACAAGCATTTTTTAAATAAAAGCATAGTAAAAAATTAATTTATTTTATTATATATCAATATATTTTAGAACAATTGTATTTATGGGTGTTGTTATACAAAACATCTACCATTATTGATCTTTTAAAAAAATTCTAAAATCTAAAAAATTTATAAAAATATATTTAACTTTATTTTTAACATTGATGAATATATAATGGTACATGATTTAAATAGTTAAATAAACCATTTAACTATTATTTTTTTAACTTTAATTTTACATAATGTCAATTTATATTTATAGTTTTTTAATAAGATATTTAATAAATATATAATTAGTGCATTAATTATAATTCATTATGTTTTTCGCTAAGTCTAAAAATTATTCAAACTTTAAAAAATTTTCTATTTAAGTTATGGTTAATTAATTTATTAATTTTTTTTGTTTACTTAAAAAATATAAATGCTTGATTTAAAAGTCATTTAAATAATTCATTAATTACTTACCTTATTATTTTTCTCGTTGATCTTAAGAATTGATATACTTCAAAAAATTCTTAATACATGTATGAAAAATGTAATGAGTCATCCCATGAGATATTGAGGGTTTGATCAATAAAGAGCTATCATTTATCAATTAAGTCTTGTATTTAAATAAATTTTAATATAATTCTTAGAATTTTATTTTTGCCATTATTTTGTTATATAGTTGAATTAATTTTACTTCATTATTTAGTTTTATATTTCCTTTTAGTATAAATTATATGTATTTTAGGTATTAATATATTATATAATTAGTCACGTCACTTAGATAAATGACATTTTTTTAAAAAAATGTTTAAATTCAAATATCTATTGTTTTTCTTATTAAAAATACGACTAATTAGAATATTTAGTTCTTAACATTTTTATTTTAATATTATTTACTTGATGTAAACGTAATAAATTAATTTATTTTTAATTTAAAAAATGGGTTGTTTTATATGAGTCATATATGTGTGTTATAATTAATTTTTTGGTACACGAGAGTTTAGTGTATCATACATTTCTATTCCGAAAGTAGGAATGCAATTTTTAAAAATGAAAAAGAAAATGGCCATGTAATTTAAATATTATGATAATTCATATCTTATTTTTAGTGTAAAGAATTAAAATTTTTGTATTTGATACTAGCGTCTTAGCGCACGTTCCAAGTAGAGTGGAATAAACTTGGACGATTTAGTTGGTGATTGACAAAGCATCGATATATATTCCAAAAGATGGCAAAAGGTTTTCAAGTTTGAGATTTTCCATGGAAATTACATCATGTGAAAAACTTTCATTTGGGGACTTTTTAACTGTGAGGATGGAGATAAAGGAAATTTTTTTTCTGACAGTAGTTTAAGGACAGGGACTAGAATCATGCTCCTTAATTCGTAAGCTTCTTATCCCTAATAATTTGACTTAAATATTTTAAAATATATATACACACACATATATATATATATATATACATATATAATTAGTAATTTTACTATATCTTTAAATTTAATAAATGTGAATTTTCTCGTAAAGATGGAAAATTAGAAGACAACTATTTCTAAACTACTACTTAAACGAGCATATCTTAATTAATGATTTAAATGCAGAATATTTTGACATATTAAGATGGTAGAAATAAAATAAATTAAAATACTTAACTTGCACATAAGGAAAAAACAATGATAAAGACTTTATACATGACAGAAAAAAAATGTGTTGATGTCAATACAACTTGAATTTGATATTTTTAATTTGTTAAAGTTATTATTTCTTTAAGTTTTTGAAATTTTTAAGACTTATTTAGAACTTGTCATTTGAATTCTTTTTAGGTTTTTCTTTAAATCTATTTAAAGCTTATTGGATAACATAAACAAAGAGCTTAAGTTATAAATTTGTTTTTTTTTAATATGTTCATTTCTTTATGTTTATTAATATTATTATTTTTTTGATGATATTTTTTAAAATTTAAGGTTTTCATGAGGATTTGTAAGGATTCGCATTCTTGTGGAGAATAAAAATATGAAAACAAAATTCCCCCACAATGAAAAGTAAAAATGGAATGGAAGACATGAACAATGATATGACTCACCCCTACCCTAAAATTAGCATCCCTATATAGTTCACACTGAGAAAGAAACAAAATGGATTATTCAAATTATTTGTCATTTGGCCAATACGTATTATTCAAATTGCCTGCGTGGCAAATATTAGGTATTCCAAAGAAGTCTCCAAAATCACTTTCAATTATTTGACATTTACATTTCCTCAGTCAGCTTCCAACCTCTATCAGCCTGTTCCATGCTACCTCATTCCTTATTGTTGAAATAGAAGAGTTTTTTAACTTTATTTTTTTCTATCCTAACTCATGTTCTTTGCAAGACTTCAACTTAAGATAACTCTACTCTTTAGTGTGGACCTCAGGAAGTACTTGGAGATAAAGGCTACCAACTTTGTGTTAAACAATTAGTGGAATGCACTTAGTGGCTCAACGAACCATTATGCTAATGATGACTCATTATGTAATGTGGGAGTAATCACTAAACTTTGCACTGACTTGCAACATAATTGGCAAATATGGCCTTGTGATACCCCGTTACGGAGACCAGGCACTAGCAACACCCATATCTGACCTTCCTTCCATCGAAGCATAGTACCATTCGATGGGGACCAATTAATGACATAAATGCTCTTTCACTTTTTCAGTTCTGGGTGAAGGACCTACTAATTCATGCTAACAAAAGAATGGAGTGCAGCTATTCAATCTCTCCTTAATGCAGTTAAGGCCATCGTTTACTCCCTAATAGTTAGCACTGCTTGGTTGAAGAAATGACCCTCTACTTTGGTAACAACAGTTATCAAAATCGTTGCTCCAAAATCAATCACCATGATACCTCTGCGATCTGGTATGAAAAGGAAAGCCCAAGACTCAACAATTTGGTACACCAAGAAAAAGAACAAAAGAAAAAAAGTAAACCCTTTGGGCATTTATCCACTGACTAACACTCACATGGAGGCTATACTGCTTCTGACCATTTTTACTTATCCTTCATGGGCTCGGGAAGCTGCCTTTGGAAAGCTTCCCTAGGCACCATAAGTTGTTTAACTTGGAACTATCGTGGATTTGGGAAGACCATGATAGTTCGTAAGATTAAGAACCTTATTTGTAACTATCATTGACTTGACTCTCAATTGGATTCACATCACAACATCCATCAATAACCTAAGGGTATACATAAACTTCATTTATGGCCATCCTAAGTCTCACTGTAGAAGTATCCTTTAGTCCTAGATTCAACAAAAGTCTCATTACATTGACAGCTGATGGCTCTTAATAAGTGATTTCAATAAAGCATACATAGATTTTGAAAAACTTAGTAATTGCAACACCATGCCAAGCACTAATGCCTTTCAGAACTTAATTGACAACTGTCATCTCGTTGACCTCATGCCTTAAGGTCAATGGTATTCATGGACAAACAATAGAGTAGGTGACGATAGAGTCTGGGCTATACTGGACAAGGCTTTTTGAAATTCAAGCTAGCTTCAACATTTTCCCAGTAATGTATTCACCATACTGCCCCTTTTTGCCTCATATTACTCCCTCATCCTACTTAACTTGTTACCTAAGCCACCACAAAAAATCCCTTAAAAAGTTTTGAAAACTTCTGGATTGTCTATCAAGACTCCTTTAATATAATCTCACACGCTTGGCAAACCCGATCACCGGCATTCAAACTTCATATTAAACTATCTATCAAGGGTGATGAATGATCTTTAGCATCGAAACAAGATGAAATTTGGACACATACTAGCCAAAATAAAGACCCTATAATTGGATCTGCAAAAGATACGAGCCCAAATCTTAAGCCAAGACCAAATTAATGAAGAAATGTGTCTCATAAATGAACTAGAATTCTTGTATGACTACGAAGAGATATTACAGGCCCGAAAGGCCAAGCAATCATGGATGGCTATAAGAGATTGCAACACCAAAAATTTTCACACCTTAGCTGTCACACCCCGAAATTTTTGGGATGGGACCGGCACAGATCACGAGAAAATTCCCATAACCTGCAAGCCTACACTAGAGGGACAATCATTTACATACATATCCAACACCTATAAATACCGTTTGCCTTAATATATATGGTGAAAATGTCAATACAAAACGAGGCCACCTGTAGAAATTTCGGCAACACCTCCCCAGTAAATAAGACGCCCCGAAATTTCTACAAGGTCCTGCAAGGCAATACATAAATAGGAGAGCTCCACTCCCACCAGCCCAATTCACTATATACATCATAAGACAAAACATGGCGGGTTCAACTGTGGTCACAAAATAATCCCGTATACAGAAATGGCTACCAATCTAAATATATATATACATCCCAAAAAGAAAATGCCAAATTTATAATCTAAACAAAAGGGCACGTCTCGCACCCAAACCAAGCGGCTCAACGCGGCTCCCTGGTCAATGCTCCGCCGGCTCCAGAAGATCGTCTAACTCTCTCTCTGGGACCAAAAAATTTTCTGGCAGATAGCACCCCAAGTCAGTAAACCATTTCATATATAAATAGAAGCTTTAACGAAATCAAGGATTTAATACAGTGCAACAGTGTTTAAATCCATATGCTTGCAATTTAACAGTCGAACTAAATAACCCATTTTTCTGAAACATCAAGTCAACAGCCATTCTCAGATAAACAATCAATTTGTGAAAAACAATCAGGAATAAGACTGCTAAGAACCAACGGGCGAGGGTACACATCCCTCGAGGGCATCAAATCAACAAGCGAGGATACACAATCCTCGAGGGTAACTAACCAATAGGTGAGGACACTCAGTCCTTGAGAGTAACTAACCAACAGACAAGGATACACAATCCTCGAGGGTAACTAACCAACAGGCGAGGACACTCAGTCCTCGAGGTAATTAACCAACAGGCAAGGACACTCAGTCCTCGAGGGTGACTAACCAATAGGCGAGAACACTCAGTCCTCGAGGGTAACTAACCAACAGGCGCGAGTTACGTTTCGCGAAGGCTTATCATTCGTTGTCCTCCAAAAATCAAGGAATTTACGTCAAGCATGTATACAAAGATAAAATTATACGGAAATTATCTGTGTTTCTAATATAACTAGCTAGTAACCACCTCTAATCACATCACAGGTCCAATACCGTAGTTACAATCATTCAACACATACCGAAGGTCCCTTGCTTTAAATCCCCCAATCCGGTAAGGCAGAATCACAAAAAACAAAGTTATTTATTTTTAGGAAACCATTAAAGCAAGAACAACCCAGGCATAATAAGAATTTCGGGGTGCTATCTGCACACCTGAACTCCGGTTGACACAAGCGGTACGTTGCCCCCCCGGGGTGCCAGAATTGCCCTTACGATCCACCTGCACCGAAGTTCACGCATGAATTAATCATCTTTTGGGTCATTATCCTAATTTAGGACCTAACTCCCCCATCTCTTTGATTATATATCTTTCATTCCTTAATGTGTGGTAATTTACACTTCTGTCCCATATATTTTCCAAATTTTTCATTTTGGTCCCTGTTTCAAACCCTGGCCTCCATTCTAATGCAAATCAAGACAATTTCCTAGTTCTCATGCCCAACAACTTAAAATATGAACCAATTACAAGTCAACAATTTTCCATTTTCTCAAGAACCCAAAATTTTTGAAAATTTTCATTTTGGTCCCTGTCAGCCATTCTTCTTACAAGCAGCCAAAATCCATGGTTTTAGAGCTCAAATTCGTTGTTTAAGGGCTGAAAATGCTACTTCTAAGCTCAATCTGAAGAGAAAACTAGTAAAAATGTACCAAATCGCCTAAAATGTCCAATGTTCAAATTCCTCATCCTTGCCGGAAAAAATGGCTCCAACGGCGGCCAGCAGAACCGACGGCAGGTGGAATGTGACAGTCAGAAGGTGGGAAACAGAACCCACCCAACCCGAGGAGGATCACGAGTTGCTGGAGCTCCGTTCCAGCTCATGTCTCCTAGTGGTCCAATGGAGAAAATGGGACGTTCCTGCTGGCGACGAGGTGGTTTCTGACCGGTGAAGGGCCGACGATCTTCAGAGGGAGGCGACTCAGCTCCGGAAAGGCTAAGGCATCATCGCTACTACTCCACCAGTCTGCACAGCTCGAAATTCTCTCCTTGCGTCTCGGCTAGAGAAGGAGAAGGGGGAAGAAGAAGAAAGAAGTCATGAGGGGCATTTTTGTCCTTTCACTGTAGGAGGGGGCATGTGGCAGCTCCAGAAAAAAACAAGGGAGGTTAGCTTCCCAGTCTCGAACCCGCGTCCTGAGAAAATGCAGTATGGAGCCTGACCACTGAGCCAGCCTCAATCTCATTATATTGATTCACATAACAGAATATTATACCATTAGTTGCATTCATAATTCTAATTGCTTGGGTTATTACACTGGCCTCCCACAAAAAGACCATTTAACACATCTCCAGGCTCAAGGATGATACAAACAATTGGATTGAAGATTATGATATAATAACCCACATGGTAACGAGGCATTTTACTAATCATTTTAGGAAGCTTGCAAGTGAGCTTAGAGTCAATGACTTACTATTTAAGCTTTAGACCTGGCCTATTCCAGCCTTGTCAAGTGAGCACCTAAACTTCCTTCATACCCTAATATCTAAGGAAGAGGTGAAAACAATAGTCTTTGGGCTTAACCTTGATAGTGCCTCGGGCTCCGATGGTCTGAATGTAAAATTCTTTCAACATTCTTAGGACTGCATAAAGACAGACCTAATCAACATGATCTAACACTTCTTCAATATAGGGTATATGCTTGAAGTATTAACAAAACTCTTATCCTTCTCATCCTAAAATCAAATTCCCCCTAGATTGTCAATGACTTTTGGCCTATTAGTCTCTATAACGTAGCATATAAAATTATTTCCAAAGTGATCTACAATAGGCTGAAGGCATTCTTGGGGGATTACATTGCTCCCCATTAAAGTGATTAGCTCAAGGACAAACTGATTACTGACAATGTCATCCTGGTTTTGGAATTAATGGAAAGCATCAATAGGAAAAAGAAAGGACAAAAAGGCACATGCGCTACTAAGTTGGATATCTCAAAAGCCTTCGACAACATCTTCTAGTAGTTCCTGGAAATAGTTCTAACCAAAATGAACTTCTCGATTCAATGGATACAAGCCATCATTCAATGTGTTTGTACCACCTTATTCCAAGTCACCATCAATGGTACTAGAACCCCACACATATACCCAGAAAAAGGAATTTGCGAAGGTGACCCTATTTCACCCTACTTATACATTTTATGTGCAAATGTCCTTTCCAATATGATTATGCAAGTGGAAATCAATGACAGCTAGAAAGGTATCAGGATTAGCAAGGATGCTAATCCAATCACCCATTTGATATATACTGATGACACCATCCTTTTTTTAGAAGTAAGCACTATGGGCTGCAGCACAATCAAGAAAGTCCTAACTGAGTCTGGTGATCTATCAAGGTTGAAAATCAACAGGAATAAATTAGTAATGATCTTCAGCCCAAAACACCCTGAGGGTTTTTAAAATTTTTTTGGCTAGCTCTATAAGAGTTAAGTATGGGAACAAAATTGTTAAATACCTTGGCTACCAAGTAGATGCTAATACAAACAAGCCTCAAATTTACTGCTCCCTGGTGGACATAATAGAACACTGCTTGCATTAATAGAAATCCATATTGCTCTCTCAAATAGGTAGACTCACGTTAATTAGATCCGTCCTCAATTCTAGCCTAGTTTATCATCTTTCCTATATACATCTCCTTAAAAAATACTGCATCCAAATTGATTCAAAGATTGCTAATTTTTTCTAGAGATACACTGATAATAAGCCTCGAATGCTTCTAAAAAATTAGAGCGTACTTTGCAAGCCAATTAAGCTGGAAGGCCTTGGACTTAAAAGCATTCTTCACTTCAACCAAGCTTTCCTAACAAAGTAAATTTGGAAAGTAATCCAACCAACTTAAAGCCTCATCATCACTTGTACCATGGCAAGAAAATATTATAACCAAGAAAGTGGTAAATTTTATAGAAGAAGCAACTCTTTATGGATTTGGAGGGGAATTAAAAAATCGCATCACCTGGTCATCTCTAAAATTTGGTAAAATGTAGGTACTGGTGAATCCATTAGCATCAGCAACGAATTTGGGTGGCCAACGAGGGAAGATAGTAACACTACCAACATTGGTGTGTCAAATCTCCTCAAGCCTAACAAGATGGATTGGGATAAAGATAAATTCATGCATATCACCCTTTGAATTTATTGCAGGATATTGTTGAAACCCCATTCTCTGTCATGGATAGCCCTAATCACATCATCTGGCAAGGCAATAAAAGTGGCACCTACTCAATGAAAGATGACTACAACACTCTTACTAATAATACAGGGGACACAAACACCTTCAAAGCATGGAATACAATATAGAAAGTTAAACTACCGTACATAATTCTAAACTTTGTCTCAAAGTTACTTAAAAGGGTAGTCCCTACTGGAGACATATTGATTGAACATCATCTCAATATAGAGGTAATTTGGTGTCTCTACAATGAGGAAAATGAGACGATTAATCACCTTTTTTTTTTTTTTTTTTTTTTTTCTGTTGCACCCTTTGTTAGAGCAATTTGGCTTGTTTCCCTTCTTGGCTTAAGGATTGGGCACATGGGTGGTCGAGACGTCTCCTACTGGCTGAGTATTAGCTACTGAGGACCTGTGGCAAACCCATTCAAGAGGAGTATTGGATCAACCTTATTTTTGTCACCCTTCTACTCCATTTGGAACACAAAAAACAAAACAAACCATAGCAACCGCTTCCCTTGCCTGTACAAAACTCTAACAAAAATCAAGTATCTACCGCATTTTATTGAGCTAGCATGGAAGCAAGGCATTGGTACCTAAAGAAAGAGCACCTCCTAATTCCATTAACCAAGACTATACTGAGCCCCCTCCTCAATGGCTGGACCATTGTCATGACAGTGCACTTAGAGGGAAGGGGTGAATAGGTGCACTTAAAATTTTTTTTCGAAAAATTTGTTTTAAAAAATATAGTTAACTTAAAAATTTACAATCGCCTATAATTCACAATAAATAGTTGATTGAAATAAAATACAGTTGACTGAATTTTTCAGTAAGACGTTCACTCTATCAGAATAGAAGATAGTTAACTAAAAATATCTTTAGTCAACTATAATTTGCAATGAACAGTTAACTGTAATGATGTAAAGTTAACTGAATCTTTCAGTAAAGAGTTTGTTGTGTCAGAAGAAAAGATAATTAACTATAAATATTTCAGTGAACTATATTGCTCGAAGGGAAAAAAGGAATGGAGAAAATAGTTAACTGTAAAATTTGAAGTTGACTGAAAAATAAATTAATAGGCAAAGTTCAAGGAAAGAGAGTCAAACATGCTAGTTTATCCTAGTTCAACCAACCACAATGCCTACTTCCAGTCTCCTTAACCTCCTCAAGGGATTTTTCACTATGAATAGTTTTCTTACAACTTTTCACAGAGTTTTCACGTGCTAACTCTAAACATAAGGTTTTCTAGCTCAACTCAAACTCTCAAACAGTCCTCTTCTCCACTGAGACAGAGGTACAAAAATAGCATCAGAAAAAGGTGAGTTTTTATGCATCGTTGCAAACTGGGTTTTCTCTAACAACTCTCAAATATGCTTCTAAAAAGCAAATAAAACAAAAAACTAAGCTCTAAAAAGAAAAACTTTTTAAAAGATTACAAAAAGTTTTTCTCTTCAACTTTTTTTCATTCTTTCTGTCTCTTATTTGAAGGAAGCAACTTTGACATATTTATAGCTTTCCAAAAAGTTGTCGTCGGAGAGCATTTATTATCACAGATCTTCATGATGAGAGAGATATTTGGTTGCTCATTCTTTGACCGCTATGAGGTACAGATTTTGGGCTTCATTAGCGCGGTTGTTTTTGGTTTGTTGAGGGCGCCATTAATGGCTGCTTCTGTCGGCAGCTCCAGGAGGCAGAACAGAGGTGCAGAAAGTATGTGGTAGTAGGTGTTTCAGAGAAGTTTTAAGATTTGTAGCTTTTCATACTATGTTGAAGAAATAAGCTTTATGAGTTGTCTTCCATTTTTTTATGTTGATATGGGCTGAGATTTACATTGGTCTAGACTTGCTAATTCCTCTGATTTTGGTTGGGCTTTGATTTCATCATTTAACTTGTTATTAATCAAATATGAGTTTGAGCCATTTATATTTGGGCTAGCAATGTCATTTATGGATAGAAAAGAAAGCATCCTAATCACTGCACAACCTGCTAGTCGCATGTCTAATAAATGGAATGGCAATTAGATCTCGGACTTGAAAGTCCCTAAACAGTAAAGAGAAGCTTGCAACCATAGCAAAATTCACCAGGATCATCCTCCTTTGGGTTCTCCTAAGTGACCGTTCACCCCCCAGTGAGTGACTAGATCTCCTAATTCTTACTCTAAGAGCCTCGGACTACAATGTCTTTGACCCAACCCTTAATAACCCTTGCACCCCTCATTGTCCCGTGCGACATGACATTTTTTGTCTGTTTTGCAGGTTCAAATCCTTCACCTATGGCACTCTGGCAGACACGGAAGCTTTTAACTGGTCACATAACATCATCTTCTAATTCTTCCATTGCCTTGTTCTTCATCAAGAAAAAAAAAAATGGCGTTTACTATCTCAAGTCAATAGTGGTAACACCAGCATTAACTTTGCCAAGTTGCCATTGTCTTATCTGACTACAGAGCCTAATTAAACATTTATGGAGGTGATCGTGACAGGAAAATTCAACTTCAAATTCCAATTCTCATCCAAAAGAAGAAAGATCAAAAGAAAAGAATATGAATTTTCTCCATTTTTTATTGAATTTCTTTTATTAATTTTAAGAAAATATAATCGGTGAGAGCAAAATTTACTATTAAAGTAAATCTCACATTTTTTGAAGACCCATTTCTTAAATAAATACTACATATTTTAATTTTATATAAAAGAAGAGAAATTAAGAGATATGGATTTTAAATGTTCACCTTAATATGATTGGACATGGTCCGTCTCTTCTTTTGCTTTTGCGTCTAATAGTAAAATTATTTTAATTGAAAATAAATTTTAAGCAAGTACATAGCAAAGCTTTACTTTGAAAGGGCTAAATTGAATGTTAATTAAAAAAACTTTGTAGAGTCCAATAAAATTTGGAGACTGCAGTTTTTTTTTAGGTATTAGCATTTATGGAACTTCTTGTGACTGAAAAATTTGACTTCAAATCTCAATTTCCACCCAAAGGGAAACCACAGAAAGACAAGTTGTTTATGGTTTTGTTGTTTTGTTGAGGTATCTGTATTATTATAAAATTAATTTATTTACTCAGTTGGAGGGGTTTTAGTAATATAATGTAATATATAAAGATATAATAAATTAGATAAATTTAATAAAATTGATTATGTGAAATTAATAAAAAAGAAGTAATGACAATAAACTCATTTAGAAGACACTATTATAAATTATTTAACTATATATATATATATATTTTATTTTAAACTATGCCAAGTTATATTTATAATCCCTTATTAGAATATTTAAAAATTATAAATTAATTAATTTATTATTATTTTTATTGATATTAAAAAATGTCTGAACTTTAAAGATTTTTTATTTAATAAGTAGTTAATTAATTTATTATTTTTCCTGTTTACTTCAAAAAATTATTACGATTCGAAAAATTTTTTATTTAAAAAATAATTAATTAATTACTTTATTATTTTTTACGTTAATTATAAAGAATTTACCTAAATTAATAATTTCAATATTTTTCTTGTTGACTATAAAAAATTTATATACTTTAAAAAATTATTAATATATATATAAGAAAAGTAAAAAAGTAATCATACGAAAAATGGGTAATTTGCGTGTCCAAGAAATTGGTCATTTGGGTTAATAAAATTTTTTCATTGGACAAAAAATCCTACTCTACTTGTATATAATACTTATATATATATATATATATATATATAATAGACAATATAGATGCTCTTTATCATAAATTCATTCCCAAGTCATCAAAATCAAATTAAGAGAAGGGATTTTTTACTTTTATTTTTTTGTTCTAAAAGAAGTACTATTTTAACGAAACAATATGAAAGGGAGTGAGGTATTTGTGTGATTATAAAATAGGGTTATATTTAGTATACTCATAATTTTAAATATACTAATATATTTAATTATTTATAAGAATATAATTATAATATTATTATTTTTTATTGATATTATTATAATTATATTTTTATATTGTAATATAATTATACATATTGGTGTATTTAAAATTATAAATTTATTAAAAATTTTATTATATAAAATATTATTGATCACAAATTTTGACACGACCACCTAAATTTTCAGACAATGACGAGGTCGAACTTTTCATAGAAGAGACCATTTTGATATCATCAAAATCAAATTAAGAGGATGAATTTGTCTTTTCTGGGTTCTGACGAAGCAACTATTTTAATTAAAAATATATAAACAAATTAAATTAGAAGACTTTATTTTTTTTGAGGGATTTGAATATTAAATTTTAAAACTTTAGATTCAAATTAAATTGAGAATTTTATTTTAAAAAATTAAAACATTTGTGGACCCTGACTGTGACCAAAAACCCAACTCCTACCACCCAAAGGGAAAGGATAGGAAGATGAGCATTTTATGAATTAATTGCATTTTGAGGCACCTTGTGAATTTTAAGATAGTCACTTGAGTTTTAGAATAATTAGATCAAATTTTTTATCGAACAGAATAGATTATTTAAGTATTTTTTCAAAATATCTCTAAAATACAACAATTTTAGTCGTTGGATTAACAAATTAGTTTAATGTAAATTACTGATTTTATCCATTTAATTAAATTTTTATACTTTATTAATTTTGGTTTCTTAAAATTAACGAGATAAGATTTTGTTTTTAAGCCTAATGGAAAACTACTTTCATCTATGAATTTAAAATAAAATATTTTATTTCTAAAAGAAAAATTAATATGAAAGTAATTTTTAAAAATTAAAGCAAAACAAGCTTTATAGAGTCAATTTTTTTATTAAAAAAAGTAGACTAAATGGCTCCGAAGAGCGAGCGAGATTCAGAACCAATCTACTACGGCGCGTGAGACCGAGTCTGAAACTAGACACATAATTAAAAGTCTAATTCATACTTAGAAAGGACTTCGTATTAGCTCATTGGTATAAAAGCTGACGCAGGCTTCCATTGTCTTCCCATGCGAAAGACTTACCATTACCAGCAAATCATCTTTCCCTTCAGTGGGCCCCTGGTCCTCCAACTTGCACCCATTTCATCTTCCTGGGTCGTCTTCTTGTTTTTGGCTTTCCTCAATGGAGAACTTGATGGGTCTGCTCAGAATTCGCGTCCACAGAGGCGTGAATCTTGCTGTCAGAGATGTCGTTAGCAGCGATCCTTACGTCGTCATCAAAATGGGCAAGCAGGTAATGGGATTTTAATTATGTCATCTCAGTGCTTTTCTTTTGCTGGAATCTCGTTACTCTTGCTGGGTATGGCTTTGTCTCGGTGCTTTTGTTTCTATGTTTAAGTTTCTGTCTTTTTGTGACGGCCTCTTTGCCTTGTTGACTCTGTTTTTGGTTAATTTATCTGGTGACTTCTGTTTGTAATCTCAATCGTTTTGGGCCTCTTTCTTCCTTTTTATTCTGCTACTTTGTTGGCTTAATATTTATCTCTTTACATCTTTTCTTTGGTCACTGACAGGATCATCTTTAGAATAATTCAGTCTCTCTTCTCTCGCCCCACCCTCTATCACACTATTTATATCTCTCCAAGAAAAACTAGACAAATAAAAAAATTTAGATTTGCCCGAATTCTTTTTTCCGTCGTTGTTATATCTTTCATAGTACTCATATATTATCCCAATATAATTAGATGGCGGGGATACTCGTTATTGTGCGTGTATATTCATCTGATTAACACATTTAAAGCGCTGGAATTTAGTTGTATAGTGTTCAGTTAGCTAAGTTTGAATTAAAAGGAGACAGGGTAGCAACCTTGTATAATTTTCTCGACTGTACATTCAAGTGATGTCTGCATATAATGTCTGATGCAGAAATTGAAGACTCGAGTGGTACCTAAGAATATCAATCCTGAGTGGAATGATGAATTGACTTTATCTGTTTCGGATCCTCGTCTGCCTGTCCTACTTGTAAGTAACAGTTCTTGTGCAACTCTCTGTTTTAGTACCATTGAACAAAGTTGGCATCATAGAAAACAAAATGAAGCTTGCATAGACAATCTATATTAGTCATGTTACTTAAGCAAAGTCCCTGTCAGTATGTGACAGTAATCAAGTTACTGCTTACGTTTCGAGTCTTATTGGTCTGATTTGCCAAAAATTCAATCAAATTCAATCAAAATGCTATTGTTTCGTTAATCAATACGAGTCACTGAACATCAATTTGTTAAATTTGTTCGGGGATCATGAACATAATCATTTGTGGGCCTGTGGGGTTCACATAATCAATGTAGTACTTGCTTACAGAAGAAATTCTTAATTACATATATATTGTACTGACAGGCAGTGAAAACTTACCAAAGTAAGTGTTTCAAGTGGGAAGATCCACTGAGACACCTATTTTGGCTAGTTCTATTGGTTTTTTTCCTCAGCTGACTGTACAAGGGAGCTTTCAGATTAGTTCAATTGGTTAGTCCAATTTTGCTAGCAAATTTTGGGGAAGGACATCCTTCAGTTCATTGTAGTATTCGAAACTTCAATTAAATCCAACAAAAATGGTATTGGTTTATCAATGAATATGAGTTTCTTATCATCAATATGTTAAAGTTAGGGCATTATGAACATGACATGGGGTTCTCACAATCAATGCATAGCTTAGTTTCAATAAAAATTCTTGGCTACGTATATAATATACCTGCTAGCTCACTGTAAGAGGAGTTTTGAAACATACCCAAGCTGGTGTTTCTGGTGGTGAGATCCATTGAAACACTTATTTTTGGTCAGTTTCTATTGGCCTCTTTGTGTCAGCTAGCAAGGGACTTTGGTAATGACATCCTTCATTGTCTTGTAATTGCAGTTTGTATATGACAAGGACAGATTCAGTTTGGATGACAAAATGGGAGAGGCTGAGTTTGAGATTAATACATTTCTTGAAGCTATGAGGATGCAGTTGGGAAGCCTCCCAGATGGAACTATCATTACTAGAATACAACCTAACCGGCAAAACTGTCTTGCTGAAGAGAGCCAAATTGTCTGGAAAGATGGCAGAGTTGTTCAAAACATGGTTCTTAGACTAAGGAATGTGGAGTCTGGGGAAGTGGAGCTTCAATTCCATTGGATTGACATTCCTGGTTCCAGGGGTCTGTAGCTTTGGAGATCACATCAGTTGCTCTTTCTGCTTCGCTTATTGTACATATGAGGCATGCAGCCTCATAAGCCTCTTCCTAGTGCTTTTATTTCTTTTGTACTTTTCTCTCTTTCTTTATTTTCTTTTCCTATGACTAAGGACATGTTCAACATGTTGAAATGTTTTTCTTTCTTTTTCTCATGTAATATGTCATAAAAATTATGGCTGTTACTGGTGGGCGAAGGTTGAAGAGACTGGCAAAGTTTGTTTCTCTTGGTTTAATGCAAACTTCTGCCGTTTGTGTTGATCTTATGCACGAGTAGTAGAACAGCACCAAATTAATTGGTTTGTTAAATCTTATGGTAATAACTTCGAATGCTTTAACAATTATAGAATAATCGAATAGAGCCGAAGTGCAAATTAGATTTTGTTTACAACTATTATTAGATAGTGACCACTAGATCCCTTAAAATTATTCACATAATGAGCTGAAAAATTTGTGGATATTGGCTTTTCACTATTTGTGTAGGCAACCCGTTCTCATGATGTTTGGCTAATCCAAGTCAATAACACCCAGCAAACCCTATCCAACTCATTACATAGTGTTACATGCGATTAGAGGATTAACATTTAGTTAATCAAAATGGTGGTTAGTAGAAGTTAGTTGAAAAACTTAGTTGGAATTTGTTAGGAGGTAATTTAGGTAGATAAGGATATAATTATTTATTATAATCACCTTTACTACTTTATGATTATAAATAAGAAGAAGGCAAAGGAAAACACGGTAAAATAATTCAATAGAGTTTTGTTTTTTTCTTTCCTTTATACCAAATTGGTATAAGAGTTGATTGCTCTTTATGATGAGTAAGAGAGACCTCATACAATATTAAAATTTTAATTTTAATTTCAATTTGACTATGATCACTTGATGAAGAGTTGAAAACTCTAATTAATAATGAAGTGTTGCCGTGCTAATTAAGAGTTGAAGCAATGGCATAGTGAGAGATTTTCTCCTAATTAAGATAGGCAATAAAGAGAGGTGTAAAAGGAAAGAAAAGCTACAAGAGTGATTAAAAAGGGGCATTGACTTAAAATGACCGAGACTTGCAAAAAGCCAAAGAAGGAAAAAGTCCACCTGAACCTTCTTATTCTACAGGAGGGAAAGAGGAAGAAGAAGGTGAAGTAATTAAGAAACACAAAAATTCTAGAGAACACATTACTTATTGGGCAAGTGGTTAATGGAGAAAGAAGTGAGGGAGGTGTGAGGGCTGTTGACCAGGCATCCCTTGGGCTCTGAGTCATTAAGTTGATTTATATTTTATTTAAAAATTATGTATTGAAATTATAAGTTAGTAATAGAGGGTTAGATAATAGTTGTCCATTTGTCCTTAATTTTAATTGATAAATAGTTGCGTTTACCTAATAAAATATTAATGAAATTATTATTAGATAGTTATGTGCACTATCTACCACTCAATTAAATTAGTTTGAAAAGTTTAGTTTTTGATGTATGGAAAAAAATTAAGTAATTATATTATTAAGTTGATTGTGTTATAATTAATTTATTTTTAGTAATATTTACAAGTTTATTATGTTTAAATAAGGTCAAATATTGAGTATATTCACAATTTTGAGTGCATTAATACAATCAGTTATAATATAAAAATATACTTGTAATATTACTATTTATTGAATTGATATTATTATAATTATACCTATATATTATAATTTAGTTAATTGATACATTCAAAATTATGAGTGCACAAAAGATAATATATATATATAATACAAAGTTGAATTTCATTTTATTAAGTCATCAAAAAACACCTTTAAATGACAATGTTTTAGTTACATATAATATATATACAAAAATTATTATTATTAATTAACCGATTTAATTAATAATTCAGCAGTCAACTCAATGTCTTAATAATCTAATGCCACCACTAGATCAAACTGCATGCGAGAGTTGGTCGCAACAAAACCTTCTGAGGTTGAGCAAGAGTCTCATATTTCTGAAAGATTTTATCAATATAATATCAATAATCAAGTCAAATTTTCATTATTATATTCACAACTGTGGTTCCAATTCCAGACGAGACTATACCATATTTTTCTTTGTAGTTGTGATTGGGATTATGAAATTCTTCTTCCTTGTTGTTGAAGTACAAGATACAATTTTCGTTCCTATTTATTTTAAAATTATTATTCCGATTTGACACTCATCAAAAACTATCGTTATTCATTTTTTTTTTTTAAATTATGTCCCTACTAAACCCCAACTCTCAAATCTACCAAACTCCACTTTGCAGTCAATTCTTTTATTCAATATTCTTCTTGAAGGTCAACTTTAAAATAAACTAAATATGCTCAATTACTAAATTTTTCTAATTCAAGTATATGCTTTTTAGTACATGTTATTCCTTTACTACATGGTTTAAGCTTGTTGGATCTTACAAATATACTAAATTAATATGAAATTTAATTTAATAATTTCTGACATTTATTTTATTGTAGTGATATTTGGAAACATTCAGGCAATATCAACCATTAATTTTTTAGGTATAATATTTTTGTGTGAATATCAATCTTTCAATGACTGTGATCTTTATTATTTAATATATATATATATATACACACACATATTGGTCGAATCAATTTCTCTCTCTTCTTATGCTCGGCAAAAGCATATATATTCGAAGGCCCATTTACTTTGGATGAGCGGTTACCCGTATTGGTTTGGCCCAGGCCATTATCATATACACCGACACAAAAAAAATGTATTTGGGTCCGGATGGGAAGCCTTCGATGGCGAAAGATTGTTTGAATGCCATGAAAGATGAGAATTTGGGTTCGAAGAAAGAGAGCCACGATTCCAGGAAGAAGGTTTCGTCTGGGAAGCTTGTATTTGGGTCCAATAATACTGTGAAGCCATCAGAGGAGGATGAGAAGATCCAAGAAGACAACAAGTCAGAGAAGAAAAAGCATAGTTTTCAACCATTCTCGGGGAAGTCTTACAGATTGATCGGTTGATTTGAACTTTTTTTTTTTTCAATTTTCTGTTAGTAGATACTTTGGGCGTAATCTTCTGGATTTTCATGTCTGTCTGTTTTTCTTGACATTCAATAATGAGAGTTTTTTTTTTCTTTTGGTCCTCTTAACTTTTTTTTTTTTACGATACACGCTCAATTTCTTTTTTGGTTAAATCAAAGTTTAAAATTTAGACATAAAAGAAATTGTAACTAAATTGTTTAATATTAGAGTGCCTCTACGTTATGGTCAAAATGAAACTATATATGGTGTAAATATATAGTTAATCGGAAGTCCTCGTTAGTTTCGAATTTATACTCACTCTATGTTGTGCGTATATGTATATAAAACTCTGTTTGTCTCTTTATAAAGTAGGGTTAGCAAATTGGCTAACAAGGCAATTGAAGAGATCAAACCGTAATGATCTGGTCAAACTTGATCGGTTGACCCATTTTCAAGATTTAGTAATTATTAGTGTTTCGCGCAAGAAATAAAAGAACAAACAATTGCCATGTGCGAGGGTGATATATAAGCTAAGGAAATATTATGGGTAGTAATATTCAAGTCTTTTAATATATATATATATATATATATATATATGCATGTTAAAGTAATTAATGATAAGATAAATTACAAAATTAAATGAAGAATTTAAGTCTATAAGTTAACCAAGTGTTCTAGAGGAATATAGCTAATCGTTACAAAATAATACTGTTTATAAACAGGTATTTGTAGAATAAAATTAAGATGAAATTTTTGGTGTACTCATAGTTTTGAGTGTATCGGTATACTAAGTTATAGGTATATAATTATAATATTATTACTTTTTTAGTTAATATTTAAAATAAAAATATATATGAATTAACATAGGTGCATTGGTTCACCTAAAATTGTGAATGTACCAAAGATAATACCTAAAACAAATTTAATTTATAATTATGTTTTGATATGATATGAAATTAAATAGAACAAAAGTTATGTTTATTTTTATATTTGGTTGAATAAAAATTTAAATAAATAATTATAATACTCATACTAAAAAAAATTAAAATATTTATTTTTTGTATTTTAACTTGTAAAAAAACTTAAAATATATATGATAAAATATTATAATATTCATTTATAATTTCTAAATTTTTAATTTTTTGAGTTAGCAATAATAGATAGAAATATTAAATGTTCTTTTTTAATTTTATTTGAAAAATATTTTTAAATTATTGATAATAGGAGAAGGTATTGAATTATTGTTTTTATTGATCAATTTAGAAAAAATGATTATTGAATTATGGAAAAAATAAAAATACTATTTTTTAAATCACCATTAAAAACGATTTTTAACTTTGGAATAGTAGATAAAAATATAAAATATTTATAATTAAAATTTTAAAATATTCCTTTGTGTATTTGAGTTGAGATGTGCAAGGTAAACTTCTGCAACCACTACAAAACTAAGACACGTGGCCGTAAAATCAATTGAAAACCTCATTGCAGTATTCATCTTTTATTTTTTAAAATTTTATTCATGTTTAACAACTATTAAAACCATTGCAGTATATTTTTTTTGTTGTAAAATAAAATTTAGAGGCAAATTAGGATCAATACTTTTATCCAGAGACATATTTTGAGATGGAAAAAATCTGTCCCTAAACTGATTTTTCTATCTCTAATTTAGGGATGAAATTTTAATTTAAGATAAAAAATTTGTCCTTAATTTTAGAGATTAATTTTTTTGTCCCTAATTTTAGCAATGCCTAAATTAGAAATAGGATATTTTCAGTCTTTAATTATGTCTTTGTACATTTAGAGACAAAATTTTCCTTGATTAGGGAGCTATTTTCTTATTGTGTGCCTTGACTGACCTTTAATGAAGGAAACCAAAGAGCACATTGAGGCTACGTAAAACACATATTTAATCATTCATTCTCATATTTAATAGAAAGGTGTAATGAATCACAATGGTACATATGACATGTTGATGTGCTTCAAGGATGTTTAGATTGAATAATTTCAAAACAAAAATAAATAAATAAATAAATAAATAAGACAGAACAACTAGCAATTTCGAATGATAAGTTTACATGCCACACTCAAGAATACTAGGTTTGATTTACCACACTCTAGAATAGAAGAAAGAGAGTGATAAGAATTGGGGATAATTTCGCCATTAAGTTTAGAAAACTTAGATAAGAAATTCACATATATGAGGCTAAGCCAATTTTCAGAGCATTCAAGGTTACATTTCTCATTGATAACTTCTATATTTATAGCTAAGAACAACCCTCATGGCATAAGTTTAAGGTTCATCTAATTCTGACATAATTTGTAAAAACATGCATAGAAATACACCTAACATAGACTTTTCATCTAATGTAGATCATCTAACTTATCTAACTTAGACTTTAAAAGAAATATTGTTCACCTAACTTAAATTGTAACTAATACTTATTTCAACTTACATCAGATGCATAGTTGACTTTTTCACAATTTATTTATTGTAGCACATGATCACTCCATATAGAAGTTAAGCTTGGATCTTAAATGATTTGATTCCATTTTGAGTTGTTGGACAACTATGGCCCAAATCTTTTTGGCCATAGAACATATAATCGGCCCAAATGAAGCTCCTTGGCCTAAGTTAGCCTCTTGTTCAACTTGAGGCTCATCATTCTCCCTGGGTTCAAAAGGATTTATCCTCCAATCTGAGTCCTCATTATCAGCTAAGTATAACGTCAAATCTCTTACAATGAATGTGGCAAAATATTGTAGTTTCCTGGTAAATCAACTTGTAAGCATTGTCATTTATTTTCTCCAGAATCTTGAATGGACCTTCTACCCTGGGCATCAGTTTTGACTTTCGTTTGTTAGGAAACCTCTCATTCCAAAGATGAATCCAGACAAGATCACCTGGCATGAACTGAACTTGCTTCTTCCCTTGTTTGCTACTTTTTCATAAGCGGCATTCTTCGTTTCAATCTGCCATTTCACATTTTCATGTAGAGCTCTAACTATTTCAGCCTTTTTCTTTTCGTTGATGCATAATCTGTCACTTGAGGTTAGTGGTACTAGATCAAGCGGGGTGATAAGATTAAACCCATAAACCACTTCAAAAGGAGAATATTTAGTAGTACTGTGAACACTTCTATTATATGCAAACTCAACAATCGGTAAACATTCATCCCAATTCTTCATATGCTTGCCAACAATAGTTCTAAGTAAGGAAAAAAGTGTTTTATTGACTACCTCAGTTTGTCCATCAGTTTGAGAATGACAAGTTGTGCTGAAAAGTAATCTTGTCCCAAGCTTTTTCCACAATGTTTTCCAGAAATAACTTAGAAACTTGACATCTCGGTCTGACACAATGCTCTTTGGAATGCCATGTAATCTCACAATTTCCTGGAAGAACAAATCTACTATATGAGAAGCATAATCAGTTTTGTGACAAGGAATAAAATGTGACATCTTCGAAAATCGATCTACCACCACTATAATGGAATCTTTGCCCCTTTGAGTTCTTAGTAGCCCAAACAAAAAATCTATGCTCAAGTCAACCCAAGGTTGATCAGGAATTGGTAATGGCATATACAAACCATATGCAACCTCATTACTTTTTGCTTTCTTGCAAGTTGCAATTCTTCCCACCACTCGATGCACATCTTTGATCATCCTTGGCTAAAAAAGGTGTTCATTGATAATCTCTAATATCTTCTTTTCACCAAAGTGTCCTACCAAACCTCCCCCGTGAGCTTCTCTTACTAATAATTCCCTGACAAAGCAGTTGGGAATACAAAGTTTGAAACCTTTGAACAAAAATCCCACATGCTTATAGAAATCGTCAATAGCACTTTTTTCACATGCCAAATATATAGTAAAAAAATCAAGATATTCTACATATTGGCCCTTCATTAATTTGAATCCCATCAACTTGACATTCATTAATGAAATTAAAGCATGCCTTCGAGACAAGGCATCTGTAACCACATTAGCTGCTCCTTTTTTATATTTGATGACGTAAGGAAAAGCTTTTAGAAACTCCACCCATTTAGCATGTCTCTTGCTTAACTTGGTTTGGCTCTTCAAATATTTCAATGACTCATGGTCAGTATGAATAACAAACTCCTTAAGTAACAAGTAGTGTTCCCAATTCTGTAAGGCTCTGACTAATGCATAGAACTCTTTGTCATAAGTTGAATAGTTCAGAGTTACCCCATTCAACTTCTCATTGAAAGAGGCAATGTGATGCTTTTCCTGCATAAGAACTACTCCAATTCCAACACCTGATGCATCACACTCAATCTCAAAAGTTTTAGAGAAATCAGGGAGTGCAAGAATTGGTGTTGAACACAACTTCTCTTTAATGATTTCAAAACTTTGTTAGGCTACCGCACTCCACTTAAAGTCACTACCCCCTTTGATGCAATTAGTCAAGGGCGTTAAAATAGTACTAAAATTCTGTACAAATCTTTTATAAAATGAAGCTAATCTGTGGAAACTTCTCACCACAAAAATATTTGTAGGAATAGGCCACACCTTGATTGCTCTAACTTTCTCCGAATCAACTTCAACTCCATGCTGACTAATCACAAACCTAAGAAAAACAACTCGATCTTGGTAGAATTGGCACTTTTTGAGATTGCCAATTAATTATTCTTTTCGCAATACTTCAAAGACTCTTTTCATGTGCTCTCCATGCTCTTCCTGATCTTTGCTATAAATCAAAATGTCATCAAAATAAACCACAACAAAATCTCCAATAAAATTTTGTAGGACATGATTCATCAAATGTATGAAGGTACTTGAGGCATTTGACAAACCAAATGGCATAACCATCCATTCATACAACCCATGCTTTGTCTTGAAAGTTGTCTTCCATTCATCCCTTTCATTCAAATCTGACGATACTTGCTCCTAAGATTAATCTTCAAAAAGATTTTAGAGCCATTTAGCTCGTCAAGCATGTCATCAAGCCTAGGGATAGGATACCGATACTTCACTGTGATTTTGTTTATGGCCCAGCTGTCTATGCACATCCTCATAGTTTCATCCTTCTTTGGCACTAACAAAGCTAGTACTGAACAAGGGCTCATTGACTCTCTCACAAAGCCTTTTTCCAGTAATTCATTTAGTTGACATTGTAACTCCTTGGTCTCATTTAGATTACACTAGTAGGCCGGTCTATTGGGCAAAGTAGCACTTGGAATGAGATCAATTTGATGCTCAATCCCTTAATTGGCAGTAATCCCTTTGAAATCTCATCTGGAAACAAGTCAGTGAATTCTTTTACTAACTTCTCAATCAGCGAAGGTATATAACCTACCTCTGTTGGCATAGTTTCCTTCACTATTAGCATCAATATTGGATTAATTGAACACAAAGCTTTCTCAACTTATCTTTTAGTTGCAAATAAGTTCTCCTTTTTCTTTTCTTTATTTGCTAACTGATCTTGTAAAACTTGTTGAGGACTAAGAGGTGCTAAGATAATCTTCTTCCCATCCTTAGTAACAGAATAGGTGTTTTTGAACCCATCATGAATGACTCTACTATCATATTGCCAAGGGTCTTCCCAGAAGCAAATGAGTAGCATTCATTGGAACCACATCACATACAACTTTATCTTTGTATGACTTGCCAATAGAAAATGGTACCTGAACTTGTTTAGTGACTTGAATTTCTCCTTGGTCACTTAACCATTGCAGCTTGTACGGACGAGGGTGTCTTGTGGTCTTCAAGTTTAATTTCTCCACTAATGTTGTTAAAGCAATATTAGTACTGCTACCTCCATCAATAATGTTACTACAAACCTTTCCACCAATTGTACACCTAGTATGGAATATGTTCTCATGTTGATCATCTTCTACTTTAGCTTGTGAGTTTAAAATGCGTCGAACTACAAGTAACTCCCCTTCATCTAGATACTCTACAATGTGCTCGTCGTCTTCCTGTTCAATTTCTGTTTCATCTTCACTTTCAATTTCCCTTTGTGCTCCTCGAACAATCATCACTCTTCGATTTGGACATTTTGAAGCAATATGTCTAAAACCAAGACATTTAAAGCACTTAATTTCTCTTCTCCTCTTTGAGTTCTTTGCATCATTAACCTTGTCCTTTCCTCTGGATGTATCAGCAAGGTTGTTGGAACTTGTCTTTTCTTGTCGTCGTTCATTCCACTTTGAGACATCTTTGGGTGTCGAAGAGGTTAAGTTTGTTCCCTTAAAACTAGTAGATCGTGAGTTTCCTGGTTTAGTTGCTCCTTTTCTATATTGCCTTTCCACCTTAACAGCAAGCTTAATTACATCCTTAAGTGTTACATAAGGTTGTAATTCCATTGCATTTGCAATTTCCTTATTCAAGCCTCCCAAGAACCTTGCAATAGACTGTTCCTGAGGCTCTTGCATCTCACATCGCATCATCAACATTTCAACCTCTTTAACATAATCTTCAACACACATCACCTCTTGTCTAAGAGTTTGCAACCAAATATAGAGCTCCTACTTGTAATAGTAAGGAACAAAGTGCATTTGCTTGAGTCTCTTCATAAGCCTCTAACACTTGATCTCCTCTTCTCCATTTTTCCTTTGTTGTGCTTTCAAATTCTCTCACCATAGATTTGCATAATCGATTAATTCAAGGGCAGCTAGTTTGTATTTATTAACTTTAGAATAGTCGTGACACTTAAACACCTTCTCCACTCGTTGCACCCACTCTAAGTATTCCTCTGGTGAGCTAGTTCCCTTGAATGGTGGAATTTTCAATTTGATGTTGTTTCCCAAGTCACGCTGATGTCGCCTTTGTCTATTTACATCAGCTTCATCTTCTGTTTTCTCATCACAATCAGAATCAATGGAAGCTCGATGATTACGTCGCTGTGGAGGTTGTTGAACAGTTAATCTTGCGATTTCCTGCTCTAGATGAATCAACTGCTCTCTCATTTCTTGTTGACTTTGTTGTATGTCCCTAATTTGAGCTTGTTCCAAAGAAAGCCCTCTTGGAATATTGGTAGCGTTGTTTTCAGCCATATCTCACTCTAATCACTATTCTTAAGTGTTTCTCTCTCTACCCACTCTCAACCAGAGCTCTGATACCAAAATGATGTGCTTCAAGGATGTTCAGATTGAACGATCTCAAAACATAAATAAATAAATAAATAAAGACTGAACAACTAGCAATCTTGAATTATCAGTTTGCACGCCACACTTTTGCACACCACACTTAAGAATACTAGGTGTGATTCCACACTCTAGAATAAAAGAAGGAGAGTGATATGAATCGGGGATAATTTCGCTACTAAGTTTAGAAAACTTAGATAAGAAATTCGAATATAAGAGGCTAAGCCAATTTTCAAAGCATTCAAGGTTGCATTTCTCATTGATAACTTCTATCTTTCATGGCATAAGTCTAAGATTTATCTAATTCTCACATAAATTGGAAAAATATGCATAGAAATACACCTACCATAGACTTTTTATCAAATGTAGATCACCTAACTTATCTAACTTAGACTTTAAAAGAAATATTGTTTACCTAACTTAGACTTTAACCAATACTTATTTCAACTTATATCACATGCATAATTGACTTTTTTACAATTTATTCATTACAGCACATGATTAAATTGGGCCACTTGAACTTGGACTTCATATAGAAATTAAGCTTGAATCATAAATGATTTGATTGTATTTTGAGTTGCTGGACAACCATAGCCTGAATCTTTTTTGCCATAGAACGTGTAATCGGCCCAGATGAAGATCTTTGGCCTAAGTCAGTCTCTTGTTCAACTTGAGGCTCATCACATGTCTACGTAAAACACAATTCAATCTAATAATTATGATTCTTGGTCAACGTTATATTATGAAAAAAATGTACAACATATTCAATATAAACGTAGCCATATTTTAATTTTAGGCCAACAGTGATTACATAATCTGCATGTGATGCTTCAGGTAGCTGTGACACTATACTTTTTATGGAAACAAGTATTTACCTCCCACACCAATCTGGATTATTATTGGACAATTGCAAGTGGCTAGATGTTGACATACGTGGCTGTCGCATTTATACGCCCACAATAATGTAGTTTCTGATTTTGAAGGATATATGATTTATTTATTTATTTAATCTTTAAATTTTAAAATTATTCATTTATTTAGGAATTAAAGAATTAAAACATATATTCTTACGGACTAAGAAATAACTCAGACCTGCACGTTACCCTGCTTGGAATGATGATATGCAGTAAAATCATGGTAGAAATTTATACATGATAAATTTTTTAGGTAAGGACAAAAATATAGATAAGTTAACTGAATTATGTATAATATATAATAACTTTTAAATTGAATTTTATAAAATGTATATATATTTAGCAAACTCATATATTAATAAATAATATGGTCTGTTCCTTTTCTTTTTCTTTTTTTTGTAAATAAGATTTATATATTTAAATTTTTTTTTTTTTTTGCAAGATTCATACATATTAGACATCATTGTAAAACTCAAATTATATATACCCCTCGAAGTGTCCCGCATATGACTTTAGCATTTTAGTGCGTTCAAAGTTGTAGTTTTCTAATATTTATATTTTGATCATTCACGAGTAAGATCTAAAACTAAAATGGCACAGTAGGTTTAACTCATTTAGTGTGTATTTGACTTGCAGTTGGAAAAAAATAATTTTGGATCAACTTAATTTTTAAAAATTAATTTTAGTTAAATGTGATTTTGCATGACTTGAGATTCCTATATGCTCTAAAAAATTTTATTTGAAAATTAAGTTTTACTACCAATACAATTCACCTAACATAAAAATAAATTATTTTCACTTTTGAAACTTGCAGGACAAAAACAGTAATTTTAGAAAAGATTAAATGCCAAACCAAATACGATTCTTTGTAAAGCAAATTCCCATGTTAGTGTGCAAACGAATTTTCAAGCTTATCCAGCATCAAACCGAACACAATGTTAAAATAAAATTTCATATATATTTACAACATGAAAATTTTGAATGTACAATGGCAAGTACACCAACGCATTCGGTCTCAAGATATATTAATATTTTGCCTGGGGGCATCCGCTGTTATCTACCAACACTAAGAGTTAAATTAATACATCTCATGAGTCATGACTATATATATAGTTCTTGTGCACAGTGAGGATAAGCATACGAGCACTAGCTATTAAGAATAAGCGTACGAACATATGAAGAAGAATCCAAGGTTGAGGAAAGGTTCGTGGACAGAAGAGGAAGACAATCTTCTCAGGGCTTGCATTCAAGAGTACGGCAAGGGAAAATGGCATCTAGTTCCTCGACGAGCTGGTACCTATAAATAGCATATACTAATTATATTAGCGAGGTTAAATATATTATGTGCAGTATTCATATGTTGCTTACCAGTTACTATATGAATATTCTTCGCATTTTAATCGCAGGTTTGAAGAGATGCAGGAAAAGCTGTAGAATGAGGTGGTTGAATTATCTAAAACCCGACATCAACAGAGGAAACTTCACTGAGGACGAGGTTGATATGATTGGAAGGTTCCATAAACTTCTCGGGAACAGGCATGTGTGTTCTTGTATATCTGTGTTACATTCTTGTCATTTTATTTGATAAAACTGAGCGCACTTTTGGGCATATATTTTGTGAATATATAGATGGTCATTGATTGCTGCAAGGTTTCCTGGAAGAACAGCTAATGACGTAAAGAACTTCTGGTACACCAACATGCGCCCTGAAAAAGAAGATAATCACAAGAAGATCATAGCAAAAGATCAGGTGAAGCCTGAGGAGACCGCAAAGGTGAAACCCCACGTGGTGATAAAACCTCAGCCTCATACTTTCTCAAAGAATTCTCCATGGTTGAGGAACAAGTTTCTTTCTGCAAATGAAAGCGGAAATGCTAGTACTTCTACTGCTACTACTGCAACACCAGCATTAGAGGCTGCAAACGAAGATGCTATGAAACAGGGTATGGCACAACAGCTAGGTCTTGCTAGTATTCCAGACACAGATCAGTCTGATGAGTGGTGGGAGAATTTATTGAACATGGAAGTCGATGACCAGTGGCTAGAGGGGAGTTCTATGAAGGACTTTTTGGAGCTAAACTCTGAAAATGGAGGGTTTCTCTGGGGAAGGCCAGGGTTGTTTGAGCGACTCTTCATGGAATGATAACCTTTGGGATAATCCTCCTGCTTCTGGAGTTTGGCGCTTAAGGTAACTCTAAAAGTCCATGCATATTATAGTAATGAACCTAATTATTCTTAATGAAATAAAAGGCTTGTGATTTGGCTTGACTCTATTTTGATATTTTGTAATATAAAAGTTTGCAATAGGGGTGGCTTGAGGATAATTTAAACCGTTAGCATATTGTTATCTTGAGTCTCATTTCGTTAATTCTTTGACAAAATCTCTTAACAAGTTTATCCTTAATGTCTAACCTCTTTTTGAAACCCTAATTTGTATGCATCAAAAATCAAAATTCCTCCTTTGGCCGATTAGAATCCTAAACAACATACAACACAAAATTTACTAAATTTATAGTCCTTAATTAGGAATCCTAAGTTTGTCCTAAATTCTTAATTCTCTTATGAAATCCCTAAGTTTCGTTGCATTATTTGGAGACCAAAATTCCTCTACGGACAATTAGAATCCCAAATTTAACACACATATAACACAATAATATTGTCCAAATTTTACCCCAAAATAGGAATCTCTAATGTTGTATCCTAATTTTGCCCTCATTACCAACTTTCACGAAATCCCATCAGTGAAGACAAATTTTCCCTGTTGTTGTAACCCAACAAATTCTCAAATTTGACACACAGAATACAATATTTTCCCAAATTTTGCCTCTAAAGAAAATCTCTAATTTTGCTCCCACTTTTTTCCAAAATGCTCAATTTTCTTATAAAATTTCTAATTTAGTACAAAGAGTTTGGAGATTAATTTTTGTGACGAATAAATAGACATATTCGGGATAAATTTGAGAAAAATTGGGAAATTTCTGGGTATATATGCTTCTTTCTATCAAAGAGTTAGCCAATTGATACAATAAGGTGTCAATGTACCAGCAATTTAAAAATCTCATATTAATTACGATCTATTGCAATCTTTTGAATCAATTAATACTAAAGTAGAATCAAGTCAAATCACATGGTACCAAACTGTATTTTACTCAAATATAAAAGCCACTACTGTAATTTGAAATATTATGTTTATTTGTTTCATAGTAACGTTTATTGATTTAATTGTTATTAATCCTTTTGGTTATGAATTGTTTCGTGGTAATTATGGATCATAACTCATGAATAAGTACAAAATATTGCGGAACTGCAAAGCATAGCAAATTAACTGAAAAGTTATGGTTGAATTGATCTTGTTTTTATGTGTTGTTGCATGCAGATGTGTGAGAATTATGATCAGAACTCTCCATGGTTCAAGGAGATACACTTCGTCCATATTGCTTTGTGAGGAGCCGTAGTGCTTGCTATAATTAAGTGTTAGTGTTTCCTTTATTTGCCTTTCGGATGTACCAGAATAAATATGATGGTTTGGAACCATTATTTGACAAAATAATAAATCTCTAGTGGATGTGTGCTTTAAGTTGGGTTTAATAAAGGGAAACATATAGCAGTATACGTGAATGTTTCCCCCACACTTTCCTTTTCTGTTTGAGTATTTACTTGTAACCCTTTTTAGTTTATGTGAGATTTCCGTTTTGGTATAATAAATCTAATCATTTCTGAAAATTTTGATTTTATGTTTTTAAAGAAGTTTAGAATCTCTAGTTTCATTCTTCATGACGAATATGTAAACTGGTACAGTAGTCAAGTAAGTGATCCATTTAGCATCTATTTAACTGCATGAAATAAATTACAATAACTGCAAAAATGTTGAATTTAACTAAAATAAATAAGTCAAACTAGAGTTATGTATTCCACCACTTGCAACATTTATTTTATAAATTTTTCATTATAGCTCATTGTATAAGGCTAACGTAATATATTATATTTTCTTATAATATTAAGAGTTGATCTCTCTTTCACATTTTACTTCATCATCTAAGCCCATTTTGTTGAAAGGAATAAGAGGAATTTCTTTGACTCTCAAATCTGACTGACTTCCTTTTTTAACTTTAACTTTAACCATCCAAAATTGGCACACTAAGCGCGTGGCATCATCTAGTTACATGAACCCTTAACTAATACACCATTAAAGAAATCACCATAATATGATGCATGAACTTGAATATTAATTCTGGGTATATATATATATATATATCAACATTAAACTTGAACAATTAAAAAACTATCAAATTACTAATTCAAACGTTTTATATTTTATATTTTATATTAATTGCTGAAAAATCTTCAGGAGTATTTCGGTTGGCAAATCCTTGCCTTGCCCCTGTCGATGCTAAATTCTTTTTATTCTTCTTGTTCTTCATGTTCATTCATGCATGCCTTGTTCCTATCTCTACTGCTAAATTCTTTTTATTCGTCTTGTTCTTCGTGTTCATCCATGCCTTGTCCATATCTTCTATACGTATTAGAGTCAATAAAAATCCAGGGAATAGGCTGTTGTTTTCAGAAGCAAAAAATGTATAAACTGTAGAGCCCACTGAAAAAGCAGATGCAGTAGTGTCAATTATGGAGTACCATCATCGACAGCAATTGAGGGAGGGCACGTGATGCAGTTATAGGGCCTCAGGTTCAACACCGAAATATTTCATGAGATTCATTTTCTTTTGTGTGCTTTTCTGACCTATGTAGATGCAATAAAATCATCACCAACTTCAAAACCTAACTTTCTCAGCTTTAGACATGGTAAACAATTCTTTAATAAATATATAACTACACTCGTCTAATAATATTTTTGTATTAGCCTGAAGTGAAATTTCTCATATCTTTGTTATTAGTTCTCAAATTAATTAGATAAGTGTATAGTTAATCAATAATATAAATTATACAATTATTTGTGATAATCATGCATGTGTTGTTATGATAATTATCATAAAATCATATATTAATCATATTTTAATTGAGAATAATATATTTTTAGCTTCTCATTTATTATAAAATTGTTATTTTGATCCATTGCTTATTAAAATGCCCAAAATGATCCCCAACTCATTAAAAATGCTACACTTAATTCCTCATTTTTTTAAAAAAATACTAAATTTAGTTTATTTACCAAATCTTAAATCTTAAATTTAAGGAATTAAATTTGATAATTTTTTGACAAACGAGAGACTAAATATGATATTTTCTAATGAATAAAGGATCATTTTAGATGTTTTTATAATTGAGAGACTAAAATGACATTTTGATAAATGAAAGACCAAAAACATATTTTACTCTATTTTAATTAAAGAACAGGAGAGCAAAAATGTAAAGAAGTAGACAAATTTTTTTGATAATAATTATGCATGTGATATACATATATAAAAGTTTTCTCTCTCTCTCTCTATATATATATATAACTTCTTACTTATTTATGTATGTGTATATTTTTTATGATTAATATATTTATTTAATTTTTATAAACTAAACTTAATCTAAATTTCAGCAAACCATTTGTAGAAGTAGAATTTTTTTTCTCTTATACTCTTTCAAGTTGTCTTCAATCTTTTGCTGAAAAAATGGCGAAGGTGACCACACTAATTAATGAGGAGTGTCTGACAGGGGACCATAGATGGAGTTTCCCAAACCCTTAACTCCAAAATGAATTCTCTCCGTTAAAGGACAATGTAATGTGTGAAATTTGTTTTTGTGAAAAAAGAAGTTTTACTAAAAAATAAAATTTTTAAAAAATTATTATGATACATAGAAATAATATTGACATTTTAGATAGACCATTCTTTGATTAAAGTTTAATTTTTTCTAATACAATAAGTTATCATCAGATTCCCCACCTTACATATATCTTTTCAACACAATATTATCTTGGTCTAAAAAATTTAATTAGTGTTATTTTTTTGGGTCTTTAGATTTAACATCTCAAATTTTTTAACGCATATCATTATCTTTTTGTTACATAATATAATGCACTGCTAGTGTATAAATAAGATGTCATCATGTTAATGCACGGTAAGGTGTAGGGTATAATATCTTTTCACGTTAGAAGCTGTTCGTTTTTTTTTTTTTTTTGGGGTATAAGAAAGAATATAAAATATTAGTAGTTTGTGTATTATAATAAATTTTAATTTTTAAAAATATTTAATATTAATTAAAATTTGATATATATTTTTGAAAAGAAGAAAGGGAATGAGCTGCACATGAAACAATGCTTGGCGTCGCTCAAATCCAATGCCCGACAATCACCCAACTGTTATGTTGTGAATGATTTAATTAAACAAAGATGCCTAAATCATAGTTTGAATTGAGGGATAAAACATAATATGTTAAATAACATGACATTTTATAAACAAACACTATGAAAAAAGCCAATTGATAATCAATTAATTAACATTGTTATAACTATGGACATTATAATATGTGATTTATTAGATATACAAAAATTCATAAAGTTTAAATAAATAATCAGACATAATAAAAGTAATATGAAAAAAAAAAATGAAATTAAGCATAGCGTTTAATTCATAAAGTAATTTACAATTAATAAATTATTTTGTTAGATTCCCCCGGACAATTAGTAATATTTTTCTTTGAAATTTATCAAGAACTTGAAAATATGTTATGAAAGTAATAAAATAATATTATAGGAAATGATCTACTTACCGATAACATGGAGTGGAAATGGTGGATCTCTATCCCATTGACTTAGAGCTAAAACTTTAGTTGTAGGAGATCCTTATAGCTATCCATAGTAATCAGAATCTTATGATTTACGATTCGAATCTTACAATTCGAAACGAGTCATAAAGCTAATAATATGAATCACTGGCTGAATCGGAAGAAGTTATAAATCGTATGATTCACAAATTGAATCTTACGATTTACAACGAGTCATAAAGCTAGCAATATGAATAAATTGCTGAATCAAGTATGAATAATGCAATTCAAGCCAATATGGTAGAATAACATGACTTTACAATTCAAAAATGTGAAAAATCAATGAATTGGTATGATAATATTGTATTGCTGTAAGTATAATCTATGCTTTTTATAAAGAAAGCAAAGAAGATATTATTTGAATTTTTTTTAAGAATTAATTACTAACAAATCATATGGTTAATAAGGTTCTTGAAAATTTATTTTGAGTATTTTATGTATATTACATGTCATATTTTATATTTCAAGTTATTTTTTACTTGTTACTGAATCTTACGATTCGATACATTATATGATTCACGATTCAAACATTTTTCCATGAAACCAGATTGCAACCTAAGTACATAGCTGAACCAGAAACATTTCTCCTATCATCAATATATGCCCCCAAATCAACATCACAATATCCTACAATATTAAAATTAGTAGTTGGTTTGATTAGCAAACCTTGTTTAAGAGAACCGTTCAGATGATGCAAGATTCTTTTAACAGCCTTCCAATGAAACTCCAAGGGGTTTTGCATAAATTGACATACCTTATTTACTGCAAAAGAGATTTTAGGCATGGTAAGAGTGACATTATAATGACCCAATAAATTGTAATTAGTGGGATAATTATATTTGATCATTTAGTTAATGAAAAATAAGAAGAGAAGAATTTTTAAGAAAATTTTGCTAAGGTATAATATTTTCTGAGGTGAAAATATATTTTGAGATTAAGGCTAGCTTAATGGTTAGGCCTCATGTGCATAGTTTGAGAGGCTGAGGGTTCAAATCCTAACTTCCCTATTTTTTTTATTTTTTAAGGCACTGATATGTGTCCCTTAGCATTATAACACTATCTTCTTCCTGTTAGTTCATGCAATTAGAGCTCAAAAAGGAATTTGGTATTGTGCGTTCACCGGAGCTTCAGTTTTGAATCACTGGAGTTGTCCCTATTCACTTGTGTTGTCATCACCGTCAAGTGGCTGGCCGAAAGTCACCATTTTCTGGTTACTACGCACACCAAAATCGTAGCTCAAATTTAGTGTTTCTTCAGTGTTTCTGTCATGGGTTTTATTCCTTACCTAATTTCCAGCATTTCCACTCTAATCTGAGCTCTGTCGACTGGCAATTGCTGCAGATTTTGGCAATTCACGCTAGGTTTTCTGAGAAGATCAAAGTTGCAATTTTCATCCAATTGAGCTTGAATTGGTGAGTGAATTGCCAAATTTCGATATGCCTTGTTAATTTCTCTTTATTTTCGATCATTCCCTATTGTCAATTTCAAAAAATTTGAGCTTAGGATGAAAACCTCAATTTGGACGTGAATTAAGGTTCTTAAGAGACCAAACTGAACTTTTTGGACTTAAGGCTTCAATCAGTAGCTTTAAGGCAGTAATTGGGATAATTAGAAGTTATTGTTTGGATAGGAATGATGATTTGGTAATATTTCAGATTTTCCTTGAATTTTTGCAATTATGGAAGTGCTCTAAGAAGGTTAAGGATATGTAAAGATGTCTATGATAAATGACCTATAGTCTAAGCAAGTTCGAGAAATTTAATTATGGGAGTTGTAAGAAGAAAATGAATGAGAATTAAATGAATAAGAATTGATATTCCTTACTAAAGTGGAAATTTCCTTATGGTGGTAAGCTTCTTAGGAGTAGAGAGACTCTTAAGTATTAAATCAAATGTGAGGAGTGTATTAAGGTATTGATAAGGTGATTACTTGCAATATAAGCTTAATGTTAGAATTGTTTAGGGGAAGAGAAAGAGAAATAATTCCTTTTTTTTTCTGTTGGCATAGGAATTTCTTAGGGGGTGAGGTTGTCACCCAAGAGAAGGCATTGGTTGCTTGTAATTAGCGGCTTTTAGATACGTAGATAGCACTCCCAACATTTTTCGTTATATACTCCATTTTTTCCTTATTTGGAAATGTTTTACAATTACATTATGATTTATTTAATTGGTATTGTAAATTCTGAGTAGATGGATTTTATTGACATGATTATATAATTACATCATGTATGGTTTGATAAAGACCTTTGAGAAATCCCATGTATACGGTTATGTATAACCGCTAGATAAAATAGTATTGAAATGCTAATTGATTTCATGCATGCCTATCTTATTTTCTTATGCATGCATGTTTTATATTCCTTAACTTTGGAAGGACTAGTTAGGACACTGGTAGCAAACAACAGTTCTATCAGCCTTTGGTGCACCTTGGAAAATATCCAGCTAGCAAGGTTAATGAAGGTGCTAGCCCTATGTGACGGCTATCACACGCGAACGGATCGTGAGTTATGATCTCACGCTTGTTGGTTATTTACCCTCAAGGATTATGTGTCCTCGCTTGTTGTGATTACCCTTGTGGGTTGTGTGTGACGCCGGATATCTATAGACTAGTCCATAGTAGTCCTTCCCTTTAATTGATATGTAGAAATCTAGTGACTCTTTCTTTTTACTTTATAAGGTATCTTAATTTATGCAATAAAACATATTTTACAATGTGCATCAACTAGCTGGTTGCTGTTATTTATAAATTAAATGTTATCCTAATCCATACAAATCATGTTCACGCTCTTGATTGCAAATTATTTATGTATATTGTTTACTGATATTGGGATGCTATCTGTCGGAAAATTTGTTATCTCAGATAGTGAAGCTGGTGAGATTCTAGAGGGAGTGAGGGAGTGACAGGAATCTCTTAGGTGAGCCCGCTTGGATCTGTGGGGTTTAACCTAATTCATTTTGTTGTATATGACATTTTTTTTAGTTGTATATATTTATTGCTGGGTAGTTATTATTTTGTTCATTTTTTAGATGTATTTTGGCCACAAATAAACCTTCCCCGTTTTTGTATTTGGTGTATGCTGTTTTATTTACTTTGATAAGAGCGGTGCTTTTTTTGTGTATGTTTGTTAGCCTGACAGGATCTTTTAGTAATTTCAGGATGTCCTATTTAATGGGTAGGCTCTGCCAAAATTTTTACAAAACTCCTTACATTGTATAAACTGCATATCCTTTTATAAAGGCAAGGTTTACGTTGAATTAATTGCAAAAATGTTGGTATGCTTAGAGATTTCCATCTAGTGTTGGCTTGCAAGTTCAAGAATTTCCTCGTGTCCTGTGCCGGTCTCACTCTAAGGATTTGGGGTGTGACAGACATATTGAAAAGCATCAACCATGGACCTATAGAGTTATTGATCCATTATACAATCATTACCATATTTAGACAGTTTTGTACTAATCATCATAGGTGTTGAGATACCCCCTGCTCCTTCATCTTAGCCTTTGTAAGAAGATATTTAACATATTAATAAGTAAAATACTGCCATCCTGAAGGTTATGAGCCTGTATACTCATAAAATAATTCAACAAACTAAGATCCTTGAGAGGAAAAACATGATGCAGTTGAGAAATGACATTTTGAACATCTGAGGAAGAGTTGCTAGTAATAAGCACATCATCTACATACACTAAAATAAAAGTAGTATGCTGAGGAGTAATACGAAGAAATAGAGACTGATCACATATGCTATGACTAAAGCCAAGCTTGACTAAAAAGGAAGTCAAACGTTCATACCAAGCCTGAAGGGCTTGTTTCAACCTATAAATGGCCTTGTTCAACTTACATACCAGAGTTTTGTCACTGTTTTCAAAAACTAACACATGTAGACCTCTTCTTGTAATATTCCATGCATTATTCAAATCTATTTGCCTCACTTGCCATTATTTAGATAGTGCAATGGTAAGCATAGTCCGAACAGTAGGTAATTTTACAATAAGACTAAATGTTTCAGTGTAATCAAACCCCTCTAACTAATGAAAACCTTTCGTAACTATATGAGCCTTATGTCCCTCAACACTGCCATCAGCTTTGAACTTCAATTTGAAGGCCCACTTGTTGCCAATCACATTCTTATTAGGAGGATGAGTGACTAAAGTCCAAGTATTGTTACAAATCAATGCATCATACTCTACTTGCATAGCCATTTTCCATTCTAGAGTTGATAATGCTTCTCTAATAGTTTTAGGTTCTTGATAGTATAAAAGAACTCTTGGCTTGAAAATCCCACTCTTAGCTTGAGTTACCATAGGATGACAATTAATTGTATTAGGCTCAATTGATTGTATTTGATCAGAGTTAATAGGTAATGTGTTATCTATAGAATTAGGAGTATTAAAATCTGAACCACGTGCTCCTTGGTTAGTTAGAACATTAGCAGAACTAGCAACTATATCAATAGTAATATCTGCAGTAGGTAACACCATACTTGGTTGTTCATTAGAAACAATAGTAGATAATATAAGAGGTTTATCCAACATAGGGGGTTTAGCATAAGGTAGATGAGACACTGATATAGAAGGTGTAGAAACAAAAGGGAAAAATTGACAAAACAGAAATTGTGTTTTATCAAAAACTACATCCCTTGAAAGATAGATTCTTCCATTGGGTGCTAAACACTTATAGCCTTTATGAATTGAACTATATGCTATGAAAAACACACTCAACATAACGATAAGAAAACTTGTGAGCATTATAAGGTCTTAAAAGAGGATAACACAAACAACCAAATACCTTAAGAAAAGAATAATTAGGTGGAGTCTTGTACAGTACCTTAAGAGGAGATTGATTTTGAAGTACAGGTGTAGAAAGCAAATTGATCAAGTAGGTTACTGTGTGAAATGCAGAGTCCAAATATTGAAGTGGTAAACTAGTTGTGTGAAGAAGAGTAAGTCCAGTCTCTACAATATGTCAATGTTTTTGTTCAGCCAAACCATTCTATTCATGTGCATGAGGACAGTTAGAGCGATGGAGTATACCATGTTCTTGAGATATTAAGAAAGAACACGAAATTCTCCTCCCTAATCAGATTGGACAGCTTTAATTTTATGATTTAGTTGAAGTTCAACTCGAGTTTTAAAAAATTTGAATGTAATAATGGCTTTATATTTACGTTAAGAAAATAAATCTAGGTGAAATGAGGATATACATATGTGAAATGAACATAATAGGCATATCCTTGAGTTGTTTTGGCATAAGATGGACCCCATAAATTAGTATGAACAAGTTGTAGTGGCTTAAAATATTGAGTTTGAGATGAGGAATAAGGCAACTTATGCATTTTTCCATAACAACAAGAGCGACACATACCAATAGTATTTTTATTCAAAATGGGAATATTACATCTGTTTAGGATAGAAATGACTATCTTATTGGATAGGTGACCAAGCCTGTTATGCCACAAATAAAGTTTATTGAAAATTACATTGGAACTAGAGGAAGAACAATGACTATTATCATTTGAAATAGCAGACAGTGAAAAACATGAAGAAGAAACATTTACTGTGGAAAGAGCATGTGACAGCTGCACATCTTTGCGATGACTAAGTGGAAACTCATCGAACACATAAAGACCTTCCTTAACTTTCCCTTGTGTAAGGATCTTGTGGGAACCTTGCTCTTTCAACAAACAAAAATTAGGATGAAACTCAAAGAAAACATTATTGTAATTAGTAAATTGAGATACACTAAGCAAGTTCTTAGTAATTGAAAGAACATGGAGTAAACTATTTACACCTAAAGACTTAAGACTAATTTAAAGAAATGACTTGAGAATTTCCTATATGTTAGATTAACAAACCTGTACCATCAGCCACTGTAACCTTTTCAGAACCATTGTAAGGGTCTTTATACGCGAGATTCACTACATTTAGAGTGAGGTGATTACTAACACCAGTATCAGGATACCTATCACACCCTAAAAATCCTTGGAGTGGGACTGGCATAGGACACGAGGAAAATCCTCGAACATGCAAGCCTACTCTGGATGGACATTCAATACCATGCCAAAACCATACAATTTCCACTATACACATAATAACCTTGCCTTTATATAGAAATAAGCAGTTAATACAAAACAAGGAATTTTGTAGAAATTTCGGCAGAACCTCCCTAGTAAACAGGACATCCTAAAATTTCTACAACCTCATGTCAGGCAACAAATCATATATAGGAGAGCTCCGCTCTCACCAACACAACCCAATACAGTATACATACATTCACAACAATAGGGACAGTTCACTATGGTCACTATACAAACATAGAATAACAAATAATGGTTATCACCCTAATCATATACATCCCAAAAAATAGAATGAGCCATGTACAACAAAATAATCAAAACAAGATCCCACAAATCCTAAGCAGCCTCACCAATAGAATTCCCATCACTACTCCACTGCCTCTAGGAAGTCACCTGTCTCCCTATTTGAGACAAAATTTTTCCGGCAAATAACACCCTAAAATCAGTAATAAAATTTCAAATATAAATTTCAGTCAAGCATGAATTAAGATTTGAATGAAATGACATAACATTTAAACTAGGAGTAATCACTGTTACAAATAAACAGTTTCAGCTAGAAAACGTACATTTCAAAACATTGAATTTAAAATGTCATACACAAGGAATCAATAAGTTTTTTAATATCATTTTGGGGGAAGGACTATGGACTAATTCAGTGTGACACATAGCCACAAGGGTAAATCACAACAGGCAAGGATACACAATCCTTGAGAGCAAATAACTAACAGGAGTGTGGTCATAACTCACGAAAGTTTATCTTTCATCGATCCTTGTATGATGACCGTCATACAGGGCTAGCACCTTCATTAACCTTGCTAGTTGGATAATTACCTAGGTGCACCAAGGGCTAATAGTACTGCTGTTGGCAGCCAGTGTCCTAACTAGTCCTTCCAACGGTAGTGGAATTAAAACCAACATGCATAGGCAATACAACAAGTATGCATGAATTCAATTTGTCTTTCAATAATGGTTTACCCGAAAGTTATTCATAACCGTACGCATGATATTTCTCAAAAGTCATTTTCAAAACCGTACATAATGTTATCTAACATGTCAAGGGATTTCATCTACTCATAAATTCAATTTCGATAAAATTTAGTCATGGCAAAATTAACAATGATAATTATAAAACATTTCCAAATAATGAAAAGTAAATCATAAAGAAGAGTATTAGGGAGTGCTATCTATGCACTTAAGCGCCATTAATTACCAGCGACCCAATGCCTTCACTTGGGTGACTGTCTCACCCCTAAGAGCTACCTACGTCAATTAGAAAGTAAGGAATTATTCCTCTTCCTCTTCCCTCAGCCAATTTTGGCATTAAGCACAAACTATAAGAAATCATCTCCTAGCTTATAATTTAATATTAAAGAGTTCTTCTACTCCTAAGAGGCTTACCACAATGGAAAACCAAGTCCCAATCACCTCTCCTGGCTAAGTTTTCCCCTCTTAGGCATAATATCAAGTAACCATGAATTTCCCATTTTCACCCATTCAAATCTCATTCATTGACTTTCAATAACTCATATAATTAGATTTATCCAACTTGTTTAGGCCATAGGTCATTTTTACCTATCCTAAATCTCCCTAGAGCAATTCCATACATGCAAAAATTCAAGAAAAATATGGATAAATTCCAAATCATCATTCCTAACCAATCAACAATTTTTAAATATCCCAATTGTTGCCTTGAAGGTACCAATTACACCTCAAGTCCTAAACTTTTTCAATTTAGTCCCTAAGAACCCCATTTAAGACCTAATTCCAAGCAATTGATAGTAGCTAAGACCAAAAAATGAGCTAATAATCACAATGTATATTAAGATTTGGCTAAAAAAACTCACCAATTCGAGCAAATTTGGCCGAAAAACTCACTTCCAACAGCCTAAAGCAACTTGCTAGAACTTCTGCATCACCGACGGTCAACAGAGCTCGAGTTTAGTTAGAAAATGATGGCAAGGATGCAAGGAACAAAACCTACCCAAGAAGTGACGGTAAAGGGACTCACTGAAGCTTCAGTCAATGCTTCAATTTTTTACGATTTTTCGACGGAATTGCACCCTTCTCGTTGGACATAGGACGGTTTCTGGCCGACGAAAAATTGGTGACTCTCAAAGGGTGGTAAGGCACAGCTTCGGCGAGGCAAAAAGTCAACTCTGGTGAACACTCCAATTTTTGAACTCCTTTGCTACTTTAATCGAGTTGGCCAGGAAGATGGGATAAAACCATCAGGGGCAATTTGGTCTTTTCATGTTAAAGTGGGACACATGTCAGCTCCTAAAAAAACAAGGAAAGTTGGGGAAGTCAGATCTTGAACTTGTGGCCTCTTGAATATGCACATGAAGCCTAACCATTGGGCCAACCTCAATCTCAATGTAAGGTTTCACTTGATAAAATAATATACCTTAGTCAAATTCCTTGCAAAAATTTCTCTGCTTTTATTTTTAATTAGCTAAATTATTAATTAGAATTTATCCCTTTAATTCCCCTTTAATTTGGTCATTACAATACTAGCCTGAATCATAGTGATGTTTAACAGGCCCATTAAATGATGTAAGATGAACCTGAGGTCATGGCTGTGACATTAGAGCTGAAGAACTTGAATTATAAGATGAAGCAGGATTATAAAAACCACTCGAAATGGAACAATTCATTGCTAGACCCTGGAAACTTTGATCAAAATGATAGAAACAATGCCAAGTTGCATGACCATTGTGACCACACACTTGACAATGAACACCATAACGACCTCTACCTTTCTTTCCTTAACCATTTTGCCAGTTATGTCCTCTGCCTCTGTTAAAACTAGAGTGAAAACCTCCTCGTGAGTTATGTAAAGGAGAATTATCAGATGATGCTAGATTTTGATAAGTATGAACTAATTTGATTAAAGGATTCTTAACTAGTTTATTACTCCATCCAAAATAACTCTCTTGAGCAAGCAATAGAGCTTCAATATCTAGCACTGAGTATAGATCCAATTTGGATGATACTGAAGTAATAAAGGAGTCGTACTCCTCTGGCAAGCCTTTGAATATAGCATTGATGTGATCTATAACATATACTAAACATCATATGGAAACTAAAGCATCAATAGCAGCTTTAATCTTTAACAAATACTCACTAATAGTCAAACTCCCTTTCTTAGTGTTCCTAAGTTGCATTTTAAATTGTTTAATCTTAGCTCTTGTTTGTGAAAAAAAGAATATCAATATTTGATTCCTAACTTACGATGATGTTTCACAACCTACTAGACGAGTCAATATAGATTCAGAAATAGATGCTAACATCCAGGACATTAGAAGTTGATCCAACTTGTGCCACATAATAAATTTAGAATTAATTTAACCTGATTGCTTATCCTCTGCACTAGCATATTTCTAAGGAATTTTCTGTGCAATCTCTACATGTTTATGTAAATCATAACCTCTAAGTGCTGCACTAAGCTGTTGTTTCCAAAGTAGAAAATTTTTCTCATCTAACTTCACTAATATAGTATGATTAAAAGAGACTAATGTGTTCTTTGAAGAATCAATCAATAGACTTATAACAGAAGAGCTGGATCGATCCGCCATTTGAGGACTTGTAGCTCTGATACCATGTTACGATTCTAGAAGGAGAAAGAGAGAGAAAGAGAGTGTGTGTGTGTGTGTATGTGAGCTAAGCACTGGAAATACTGAAGCTGATCTGTATTCTATTGTTATTCTGTAATTGAATTTATATATACACTTCTTGTTTACAACTATATAGCAACAGAATGCTTAGACACATGATTGCATTAACTAATGCTTAACTAATCTAACTAATACCAAACTATTCTAACACTTCCCCTAAATTTGAGCTATACTTGTCTTATCACCATTACCTACATAGGATAATCATAACAAAATCTTTAATCCCATGTGACCTTGAAGTATATCTATAGGTAGAGTACATGACTCATCCATTAATATACCACAACAACTTAATTAAACAAAAAATAAATCAAATTGCCCTTAAATTAGAAGGGTTGCATTTCACATTGAAATGTTTCCAAGTACATTCTTTGCACGTAATGCAAGATGTTAATAGAAATATATTAAATTTGTGGTATAAGTAGAATCCACACTAATGAGCTTTAACCGAGTAATTGCATATAGTGAGCTGATGCAATATTTTCATATGTAATTTTGATTTTAGTCTTTTGTTTGACATTTTTCTTTGATGTTTATGAGCACCATTTGGGAGAGGCTTATCTACCATCATTTTCTGCAAGTAAAAAAATTGATTTACAATTCTTCATATTTTTGTTAACTACTTTGCAATGAAAACATAGCAAGTATATGATTTTTGTTCATTATATATATAAGGACATAGGTATGGTTATTATAAATATCTGTTTAATCTTCGAATTAAATTAAAAAAATTTTATGTTATCATTACTTAACAATACATTTATCATGTTTAAATTAAAAAAAAAATTGATAATAAAAATATAAAAAATTGTATACAAATCTGGTCCTTCTTGCAATTGAGTGCAATATTCCACTTAATTAGAGTCCTCTCGAAGTTTTGTTCGTCATAGAAATAGGACAAAGTTGCTAGCCTTCTCGTTCTTCTCAGACCAACAAGCAACACATATGCCAAGGAATTAATTAAGATCGTTTAATGAGAAGTAATTGTACTTTGTGTTTATGCATGTTGTCTAGTTGAGGCTCTTGTTTGCCCTTAAAACTTTAAGTAGCGTATGTTTTTGTGTTCTTTTATATGTCTTTATTAGTTTATGCCTTCTAGTTTCTCAATGTTCGATGCTTTGCTATGGATAAATGTATGTTTTTGGAGGGAAAAGTTGTTTCTATTTTTAAGTCTATGATTGATGCTGAACCATAACAACAATATTTAAACAGACTCAATAGTTGTATAAATGGATGTATATATATCAAAATACTAAATATTAAAAGTAGATCCCTATTAAGATGTCATCAGGGATGAAGTATTAGTATAGAAAGATTCATATATTAGTGTTTATATAATAAATTAATAATAATTTATTAAATAAGTATTTCAATAAATTTCATCACATATAATATCTACTTAATGAACCTTAATTGACTTATTATGATATATATATATATATATATATATATAGATATATATATTCAAATAATTTTACTGCACAATATTCTATATTAATAAAGAGATTATGTTTATTTAATTTTTTTTTAAATCTGCCCAACCGATCAGTTATGTTTTCTGCTAACAAATTATGTCCAGTGAGTTAAGTTAGTTATGTGTGATATTTATTATTTATTAATTTATCATTTTATACACTTATATTATTTAATTTCTACCAATTTTTATATTATTTAATAATTGTTATTTACAACATAAAATAATATTTTATAACATAATTAACAATGTATTGCCATTTTATATTTATTCTAATATTTATTATAGAAGTGATTCTTACCTTAAAAATTAACACCAAAATTAGCATCTGTGACAACCATTCAAAGTCACAATAAATAAAAATATGCTTTAGTGGCAACCTCTAGCAGTCGGCACTAAATGTATTGCAACTTAAAATTTTTTTGTTCTAGTTTTATTGGTGACTTAATAAATATTGCCACTAAATTTTTAGTGGCAGCATGTCACCACTAAAAATTTTAACTATATTTTAAAAAGATATATTTAGTGACAATTTTTTGTAAAATCCAAGAATGTCGTCATTAAAATATAGATTTAGTGGCAGAATTTTGAGAGCTAAAAGTGACCACCAAAATCTTAATTTTTTGCATGTAGTTAAAAAGATCAAATGCAGGGATCCAAATTACACTAAAACACCTAACATCATCTAGTTATTGCATGAACCATTAATATTAAGTGATACACCATTGCATAAATGACAATAATATGTATAGACGCATGAACTAGAATGAATATATATACACAACACACACACACATTAAACTTGAATATGTAAAAAAGTTCCAAATTACTAATTCAAAATCGAAATCGTTTTCTGATTTATATTTGAAATTAATTGCTGAAAAACCTTTGAAAACATTTCTGTCGGCCAATCCATGTCTTGTCCCAATCTCCCTACCTGTAAATTCTTTTTAATTTTTCCTGTATTTAAGTTTCTTCTTCTTGGGAATAATTAAACACAAACAAAATCCAGCGAGTAGTAAAAAATGAACAAATTCTGGCCCACCCAAAAATAGCTACGGATTGTCTGTATTTTGGAACAAAATACAAGTGAATTTAATTAATTTTGGATCACTGAAAAAAATTAATAATTTAAATTTAAAAAATTATTAAAAATTATTTTATAGTTATTAAAATAGAAATTATGAAATAAAATGTAATAATCCCTATCTCTTAAATGTAAGAAATATAGATTCTCAAAAGCAACACCGAAACATATAATAAGATTTAATTTCTCGAATTTTTATAATTTTCTGATGTCTATGGAAGCAATATATAAAATCATCATTAACTGCAAGACCTACCTTTCTCAGTTCTACACATATGTACACCGTTTCTTTTTTATTTATTAATATGTGTATACTTTTATGATTAGTTTTCTTATTGATAAACTAAATTTATATATTTCGGCATGCCACATGTAGAAGTATTTCTAGTCGTCTTCTATCCTATTGGCTCTGCAAAAAATGGGCAATATTAATTAATGAGGAGTGTCAGACGTGGACCACGTAGTACTTTAAACATGTAGTCCCGGCGAGAAAGGATCTTCGCATGTGCTTTGCATTTTTTTTCCCCTTAATTTTTTTGTTTTTACTGATTTCCTTAATTTTGTTTTTATTGTAAAGACAACGAAAGTTAGGAGAAAACATTAAAAAGAAAAACCTATTCAGAAAAAGGGAAATAAAAAACTTGAGAAGAGGAAGTCTGATGCTGATCGAGACAGCATTAGTCGTCATCGAGGGTTCCAATGTTAATAGCATTGGAGGAGGAAAATCTTACTATCAATGGTATGCTTTTTAACAAAAGTCCAGAGCTGGACGAAATTATTATTTAACCAGATCTGATGAATTATTCTGAAGATCCTTGAGCGCCTTCTTCCTTAGCTTGCACATATTAAAATATTCCAACCCACATTGAAGAATAGAGGAAATTGAGGAGAAACGTGAGCTACGTGTGAGTATTTGCTTTATCGGATACAGCTTTTAAATTCTGAAGAGCATAACAATTCTTATGAAGCATCAGCTTAATTAAATGAAGTGTATTAATTGGATGGGGTTTCTCTCCTTTATGGACCTCCTTGTTGTGTGTCACACCCCTACCAAATCATGTCAATCCATAGGCATAGAATTTATTAATTGGCTTTGTAGTAAAATTTCAATAGTGTCTCATCTGAATTATAGACTTCTTGAAATTTCCACAACCAAGACTTGTAAAATCAGAAAACAAGATAGCTTCACTCTCACAAAATAATGTAACCTGACAATCCCAAATATATCATAAAATTTACAATGTTCAACAATAACGAGAAGTAAAATAAGCCATTGTAGATAATGCATGGCTCACCACAGGATATCTAAATTTTCTCTACATAGCAAAAAAGTCTATGGTCAACATAGCTCTTTGAAAAACATGGAAATAAAAGAGTGAATGAAAATACTCAATGAGCAAATATCACTAATTATACTAAGAAAGGAATAGACAGGAGTGATAGAATTTTTTTCATAAATAAGTTATCTATCTTTGAAATTTTCACATGAATAAGTAACTATTCTCAAAATAAAAATAATAAGAAATTATCAATATTCCCATGAACTCAATCAAATATCAAATGCATTATAGAGAAATGAATGAGAGTTTATCATTCAATATAAATGAAACCTATGCAAAGTGGTATAGTAGTAAGCATCCTACAAAACTAACAGAACATTTGAACCAGAGCTAGCTCAAGACTAATGCTATTAGAACATAACAGATATCAGACACAAGCATCAAGCTCGAAATAATCAGAATCTAAGTCATACGCCACAGTCGAATAATCAGAATCTGATCAAATCCACATATGGTGGTCAACACATGGGCTAGTACCTCCCTTACTAGCTGAAGTGTTATCAGAATAGAACAGATCTTAGACATGGGTATCAAGCTTAGAATATTCAGAATACTGGACCTACACCTTAATCAAATAACTAGAATCAAATTAGATCTATGTGTGGTGGCTAACAAACAAGGCTAATATCTCACCTACTAGCTGTGGAATTCATAAATCTATAATCAAAGAATTTCGTCCATGGAAAATCAGAGAATTCCATAAATATAGAATTAGAGTGTTTCATGAAGCCAGAATCAGAGTATTCCATCAATTTAGAGATAGAATATTTCTTAAATCCAGCATTTTCAAAATATCCAAACCAAAGTAGTTAAAAAGTCCAAAATCAGATTTATTAAAAAAAAAAAAGAATCAAAGTAATTCAAAATTTACAAAATTAGGATGCTTCATAATTGCAAATAAGAGTACTTCAGACATATTAAACAGAATGATTCATAATTCCATAATTATTATACTTCACAAATCCAGAATCAGATTTACTCAAAACAACGAAATATAATAAATTTGAAATTTCATAACTAATGTAAATTAGAACCAAATATACAGAGTTATAAATCATAATTCCAAAGTCGAATAAGATACCAAAAAAGGTTGTATAATATATCACCCTTAAATTGTGAAAGCATTAGTAGCAATTCTCAAGAAGAAATTAGTATATCAAAAAAAGTTTGTTCCAAAAAATGGCTAGGTGTAAAAAGTACCCAAAAAAACCTGTGAAGAAAGTTTTTGAATTACAGAAGACAAGCACAGTTAGTAATATCTACTCACCAGGCTAAAGCTCACACAACTCACTCCTTTACCCGCTGAGTAAAGTGCAACTACTATGACCCTAAAAACAAAAATATACCTTTAATGTCCCATGCTAAGAAGCATCATAACTCAGATAAATTCTAACAAGTTTTCACAAATGAGTTGGCATTCTCAATCCATTTTGGTACTTTATTTCTTTTCACTATGGTCACTGTTATTCTTCTTAATGATGTTTAGTGGTCATAACTACCACACATGTATACTCACTTAGAAAATAATTTGCAAACCCAAGTGGCCTACAAATTTACAATTTCATCCTTCGAATAACCAACTTAGATAATTTGCACTAAAAATATTCCAACATTTTTAAAAAATGCTCATATGACCACATAATTTCCATCAATTTCACTTCCCATTACTTGCATAATTTCCAACATAAGGCAACGATATTTCTTAATATGTAAATAACATCAAACACGCTTGTCAATCATAAATATGTGAATAATGAATTCAATATAATTCTAGTCCCCAAATAGTTCATTCATTGCATCTTATAGCCCTTAGGTTATCCAATATTACCCATTAGGTCAAAACTTATACCAATAATAACCAAAGTAATTTATTCAATAATTATAATCATTTTCAATGCACTTTCATTCATCTGACTTCCTCTAACAACAATGAAATTTTAAGATAACTTGAGAAAATTTTCAAAGTGAATTACAACTTTAAATGATAATTTCCAACAACTTAAATTCTTCTCCTTCAGGTCCAATAACACTTAGATATCAAGAAATTTTCAAATATCACCACTCTACACACCTCAACTTCCTACCAAGAAAGAGGGGTTTTTAATTGAGTGATCTAATCATCAAATTGACATATGGAAATTATTAGATACTTACATAAAACCAAAATCCCCAAGGAAATTCACAAAACACCTTTTAATTGAGCTCCAACTTTTTTTTTTATATTGTTTATGTTCATCTTGCCTGAAAGAGGGTTTTCAAATCCAAGTGTTAATTCACAAATTGGAAGCTTAAATGGGCATAGAACTACTTGAAATTCATCTAATATACAAAGTCCTAATGAAATTTCAAGCAATTTTACCGTAATCAAGCCAAATTTCAAACTTTTTTCGCATGAATAGTGCCAATCGCATATGAAGAGTTCCAAATTTGAGGTTTTTTCAATTCTAAGCCAAATTGGTGAAATTCATCAGTGTAAATAGGAGAGAGAAGGCCGAAAATCACTAAGGAAGTGAAGCCTCATGGAAATATGACAAGAAACATACTAATTTTGCTCAAAATCAAGCTGAAATTGGATGAACAGAAGCTCACCAAAACTTCACTATTTCTGGCCATGTGGATGCCAAATTTGATAGGGGAATTAATGAAAATTAGTCCTAAAAGTGTAGCCTTAAGAAGTTCTAAAGGAAAACGCACAAATTTTAGCTCATATGCATCAAATCGTGAATGAGTGTGTCGCCAAATTTCCTAATGTTTCTGGCCAACCAGCGATGGAAACACATTAGGATTACATCGGAGATGGCACAGAGGTGATAGGAATTGACCAGAAAGCTTGCACAAGTAAAGAATCGAAGAAAAAAGATGGTTGGTCCAAGAGCAAAATTTTTTGTCGTAAAAGGTGAAGAAGAAAGAGAGGGAAGAAGAAGAGAGAGGGAATGAGAGCCTAGGGCATTTTCGTAACTTCATTAGAGGACACTTGGCCCCATCAATATATATATATATATATATGTGTGTGTGTGTGTGTGTGTGTGTGTATGTATATATGTGAAAGATCTTGATTTACAAACTGTAGGGTTCAAATTTATGTGATAAGAACACATAACATGAGACATAGCCACAAGTTCCATCCTCAAGTTTAATTTTAATGTTGACTCAATTTGTATTTAGTCTTTCTAGATTTCCTTTCTCAATACTTTGCAATTATAAAAATTTACTCATGCCCCAATTGCATTTCCTTACCATTTCAATTCATAAAATCATAAAAAAAAAAAAAAAATTCCCACTTAAAATAAGATGTGTAACATATTGATGCCAGGAATATTACATTGTGAGTCAACTAGTTTACATAAAAAATCATTAAAATATGGCATGGGTGGAACTCAAAATGAATTGAAGTCCTTTTTCCATGTTTGAACCAAGTTTCTGACTAAATAATAACGTTTGGATATTTTATTTAATCTATTCGAAGTGTAAGGGGTGAAGCAGACCAAATTGCTTTAGCAAACGAACATGTAATGAAAATGTGATTCATTGACTCTGACTCAACATGGCAGAAGCAACATTTGGATTCTATATTGAGATTATGTAGATTAAGAATGTCACCTATAAGAAAAGCTTTATTAAGGAGAAGCCAAGTAAACAAGCGAATTCTATAAGGTAGTTTGATGCAGCATAGCTCCTTCCAGTGAATGAAAACATTACTAGCATCCTGTTGTATATTTAATGTGAGAATTTTGTAACCATCTCTAACTGTATAAACCCCAAACGTGCTGCCTTCCTAAGTAAGAATATTTGATTAATTAGAGAAGGAGATAGGGGTGGATAGAGTAAAGCTAGCTATATCAATTCTATAAAATTGTTAAACTGATTGCTTATTCCAACCATCCCCAGTACCCAGAATAAGGTCAAACACCTTTGAAATATTGGTAGATTGACTTGATTGCATATTCCACCAATGTGGATGATTAATTGGGATATTGCACCCTTACCCATCTACCAACAAAGTCTTCTAAAAATGAGCTCTTGGGATATTTCAATTCCTTTCCAACTCTAGGAAGTATAATCTATAAAAGAAAACTCCTTGCCAAGAAGAATAACAATATTTCTTCCTAACAATCTTAGAGAAATAAGAAGAATTGTTTGAATTTACAACTCTCCCAATATGTTTGGAAAGGATGGAAACATTAAAAGGATGAATAGATCTAATACTAAGTCCCCCATTATCTTTACTTCTAATAAGGTTTACCTATTTGGAGAGATGCATTATGGCTGAAGTATCTGAGGAAACCCCAGAAGAAATTTGGTATTTTAGCATCCATTAATGAGTAGAGCTTTTCGATAGGTAATAACAAGACAATGGATAAATGACACTTGATGATAACACAGACTTCATCAACGTAAGTCTACGTGTTTGTGAAAGTAATATGGATTTCTAGGATGCTAGACATCTGTCTACTTTATCCACAAGATCTTGAAAAATCTAGGTTTTACGTCTATCATAGTTAATCCAAGCACCAAGATATTTGTCTATCTGACTTGCATATTTGACTTTGAAAGTGCCAACCAGAAGCTTATTGAATAGATGAGGAATATTACGACTGAACTCCAGAAGGGATTTAGATAAGCTAATATTAAGTCATGACATTCTCCAAAAAAAAATCTAGAGTTTCATTCACCGTGCTACACATCTTGGTACTCACTTCAAAGAATAAGATAGTGTCATTTGTATACATCAAGTGAGATATAGCTTCAACCCCTCTACATATCTTAATTCCTTTCCAACTTTTCTCTTGCTCATTAGGCAAGAAAGAATATTATAGTAGATGATAGAAAGAAGGGGGAGAGTGGATCTCCCTGGAAAAGACCTTATTTGGGAAAATAATCCTTGAAGGTGAGCCATTAACAAGTACTTGATAAGAAACCATATTGACTCATTTCATGATCTACTAAATCCAATTTTTAGTAAAATTCATACTTTAGAGGATTGCATGGAGGAATTCCTAGGAAATTTTGTCAAAAGCCTTTCAAATATCCAACTTGAGAGCACACCATCTCTGCACTTTTCCTTCCAAATGTTCCAATTTATCAATTACCTCTGCCACAAGTAAAATGTTATCTTAAATAAGATTACCTTTTATAAAACCACTCTAATTAGGAGCAATGATGTCATCTATAATGCCACATGATCTATAATAAAGAACTTCATAGATAATTTTATAAACTATATTATATAGAGAAATTTGCTGAAAATCTCTGTGGCTGATCATTTTTGGGAACAAGAGTAATATAAGAACGGTTATGGCTCTTCAGTGAAAAACCATTCCTGAGGAAGGAAAAGACCATGCTATAGATATTTGGACCCACTACATCCCAATAAGATTGGAAAAACCTCACAATAAATCTGTCAGGCCTTGTTGCACTATTTGCCAAGAGAGAAAAAACTGCAATTTTAATTTCATTTTGAGAAAACTTCCCCTGGAGATAATTAATATGATCCTAAAAAAGGACAAGAATGTTAAAATTACATAGCAAATTTTTAATGGTCTCAGAGCTCATGTGATCATGGATGGTATAGACTAAATTTTAGTAGTTATAAGCAAACTCTTCAATATGTTCTTGACCCTCAACCTAATTACCCAGATCATCTTTAAGAGAAATGATATAATTGGTAGCTTTATGTTTGGATGCCAAAGCATGAAAGTATTTTGTGTTGCGATAACCATCAATAAGCCAAGTCAGACGAGCTCTTTAGGCCTACAAAATTTCTTTACAGTCAAAAAAGAACTTAAGTTGTTCTCTACAGCTTTTCTCTTTATGCAACACACCCTCATTTAAAACATAATTCATAAACCTTTTCAATTTCAAGAGACTTAATTTTGTTGGGGATCATACCAATTGATGAGAAGTTAACGTGGAATGTAGCTTCCTACACATAGTAAAACTAGTAGAGCCATTCATCTGTTGTGACCATTAAGACAACCATATCCCAGCATCGGGGAAATTAAGCCAAAAAATCTCAAACCATTTTTGTCTTCTCTTCTTGAAATCTTGCCATTTGAAATAAAGAACAGTAGATGATTCTGTTAGTACTCATAGTGCAGGCAATGGAAGTTTAAGTCTCTTTTGTGATAAGTCCATAGATTTTACATCTCTTTCTTTTCTCGAGTGAGACGGAAAAATTGTTCTCAAGCTGATGTAACTCTTGACTCAGATGATGAAGCATAGAAGCCTTATTTTTTGAGTTCTGTATACTTCGAGGTGGATCATCGTTTGAGATTAGAGAACAGTCTTGCATCATTGGACCATTAGAGCATAAACGGTATGTGCCAAGGAAAAAAGTACTCCATGTCCTGATTTGATGATGGACTGAATAATAAGTAACCCAAGACTTTTAAAGTGCAAAAGTAAAATGTTCAGTAGTAAGGACCCAAGCACTCTTGTCAACATTTAAAGGCAAATAGATTAAATATGGAAAGGCCCAGCAGAACCTGTCCCGCATTGAAAAACCACTAGGCCATGGAAGTCAGGAAATGGACTGCAGATCCACAAATTTGACAACCAAGCCCACGTTAGAGAAAAACCCCTCCTGCATGAGACAAATTTATTCCAGCCAAGAATAAAAAGGATAACACTGCCATAGACTAGAGAGATAGTTCCTCTAATTATATCGAGTGCAGACAAACTTTAAAAGAGGATGCTTCCTTAGGCTGATAAAGTAAGGATTCTAACTCCAAAAATTTTGAAAAATCCAGAAAATGATCTTTACAGCTAATGGTCACCATAGAGCTTCTGATGGCTGACAAAGATGAGACGAAAAAAGGAATATGGGCCATCATAACCTTCATCAGAATCACCACCTACAAATAAAAGGTCTTCAAAAATATGGCTAGATATAGGATTCTTTGGGATAGCTGCCTTAGTAGACAACCCTGCAGCAAATGAACAAATTAAAGGATTATTAAGTAGTTCAGTGTGTTGAACTGAACCGGCAGCGTCTTCTCCCATAAGATCTGTCGAAGATATCAAGGAACATGGAACAAATGGTGGAGTAACTTCTATCATGTTAGAGCCTTCAAAATAATTAAATTGCATCTCGAGCTCAAGGGCAGGACAAAAACTATTAATGTTGTTAGATAAACCTGCAACATCCACATTCATCGGGTCAATACATGCAAATTCATTGCCAAGGTCAATAATATTATACAAAGCATAAGATGATTGCATTCATTGAATGGATGGACAACATGTGCTACAATATAAGGAAATAGTTCATTGGTTAGGGTTTGGAATATGTGTTGAGCGATCTCTATCAGAAGTATTAACTGAAGAGTCATCAATATGGTTGTCAGAAGGATAATATATAAGGTCATCTGATGAATCTTCTCCTTGATTATTAGATGAGCTAGATGAGAAAGACCTCAATTAGCACTGATCATATTTCTTGCATAGGTGCATGACCATGGAGTGAGAAGGCTTTAGGCAATTTATCATGGAGAAAATAGAAGCCCCCCTTAACACTTTTAGTCCGGCGAATTTTAGTACTATGTAAAGAGTGTGTTTTCCAACACGCCACTATGTCATCTGGAACCAAGGGGAATCTAGAATTTTTCACAAAGTCTATGCCAAATCTTCAATTAATATGTGCTTTTAGACGATTCTAGCCTTCTAAAACCAATTGCATTGTCCATCCACAATCTCTGGCAATATGCACAATCCTTGCACATTTTTTACATCTTATAAAACCCGCTCTTGTCGACATTCAGTCCAGACTAAAATGCCATTACCCAATTGGAGCAGTGCAGCAATGAGTAGAGGGGAGCGAAGGATCCAAGAAAATTGATTTGAATCTCTGAAATGCTAAACTAAACACACTGATTATGTTTTTGTTTTGGACCACCCCTGAAATATGGACATTACCCTCCTATATAAATATATGTGTGTGTTATAAGAGATATAGTAAAACAAGGACGCCCGAATGGTTGTTCGAATTTGAGGGATAAAACCTGATAGGAGACTATACACCCAAAATTTGATTAAAAATCAATTGATAATCAATTAATTTTAGGCCAACAGTGAATACATAATCTGCATGTGGTGCTTCAGGTAGGTGTGACACTACTTTTTATGGAAACAAGTATTTACCTCCCGCACGAATCTGGATTATTATTGGACAATTGCAAGTGGCTGGATGTTGACATACGTCACTGTCGCATTTATACGCCCACTATAATGTAGTTTCTGATTTTGAAGGATATATGATTAATTAATTTCTTTAATCTTTAAATTTTAAAATTATTCATTTATTTAGGAATTAAAGAATTAAAACATATATTCTTATGGACCAAGAAATAACTCAGACCTGCACGTTACCCTGCTTGGAATCACTAGATGATATGCAGTAAAATCATGGTAGAAATTTATACATGATAAATTTTTTAGGTAAGGTCAAAAATATAGATAAGTTAACTGAATTATGTATAATATATAATAACTTTTAAATTGAATTTTATAAAATGTATATATATTTAGCAAACTCATATATTAATAAATAATATGGTCTGTTCCTTTTTTTTTTGTAAATAAGATTTACATATTTAAAGTTTTTTTTGCAAGATTCATACATATTAGACATCATTGTGAAACTCAAATTATATATACCCCTCGAAGCGTCCCGCATATGACTTTGGCATTTTATTGCGTTCAAAGTTGTAGTTTTCTAATATTTATATTTTGATCATTCACGAGTAAGATCTAAAACTAAAATGACACTGTAGGTTTAACTCATTTAGTGTGTATTTGACTTGGAGTTGGAAAAAAAAAATTTTGGATCAACTTAATTTTTTAAAATTAATTTTAGTTAAATGTGATTTTGCATGACTTGTGATTCCTATATGCTCGCTCTAAAAAATTTTATTTGAAAATTAAGTTTTACTACCAATACAATTCACCTAACATAAAAATAAATTATTTTCACTTTTGAAACTTGCAGGGCAAAAACAGTAATTTTAGAAAAGATTAAATGCCAAACCAAATAAGATTCTCTGTAAAGCAAATTCCCAAGTAAATGTGCAAGCGAAGTTTCAAGCATATCCAGCATCAAACCAAACACAACGTTAAAATAAAATTTTCATATATATTTAAAACATGAAAATTTGAATGTACAATGGCAAGTACACCAACGCTTTCGGTCTCAAGATATATTAATATTTTGCCTGGGGGCATTCGCTGTTATTTCCCAACACTAAGAGTTAAATTAATTCATCTCATGAGTCATGACTATATATATATAGTTCTTGTGCACAGTGAGGATAAGCATACGAGCACTAGCTATTAAGAATAAGCGTACGAACATATGGAGGAGAATCCAGGGTTGAGGAAAGGTACGTGGACAGAAGAGGAAGACAATCTTCTCAGGACTTGCATTCAAGAGTATGGCGAGGGAAAATGGCATCTAGTTCCTCGACTAGCTGGTAAGCATATACTAATTATATTAGCTAGGTTAAATATATCATGTGTATTATTCATACGTTGCTTACCAGTTACTATATGAATATTCTTTGCATTTTAATCGCAGGTTTGAAGAGATGCAGGAAAAGCTGTAGAATGAGGTGGTTGAATTATCTAAAACCCGACATCAACAGAGGAAACTTCACTGAGGACGAGGTTGATATGATTGGAAGGTTCCATAAACTTCTCGGGAACAGGCATGTGTGTTCTTGTATATCTATGTTACATTCTTGTCATTTTATTTAAGAAAACTGAGTGCACTTTTGGGCATATATTTTGTGAATATATAGATGGTCAGTGATTGCTGCAAGGCTTCCTGGAAGAACAGCTAATGACGTAAAGAACTTCTGGTACACCAACATGCGCCCTGAAAAAGAAGATAATCACAACAAGATTATAGCAAAAGATCAGGTGAAGCCTGAGGAGACCGCAAAGGTGAAACCCCACGTGGTGATAAAACCTCAGCCTCATACTTTCTCAAAGAATTCTCCATGGTTGAGGAACAAGTTTCTTTCTGCAAATGAAAGCGGAAATGCTAGTACTTCTACTGCTACTACTGCAACACCAGCATTAGAGGCTGCAAACGAAGATGCTATGAAACAGGGTATTGCAACCCAGCTAGGTCTTGCTAGTATTCCAGACACAGATCAGTCTGATGAGTGGTGGGAGAATTTATTGAACATAGAAGTCGATGACCAGTGGCTAGAGGGGAGTTCTATGAAGGACTTTTTGGAGCAAGACTCTCTGAAAATGGAGGGTTTCTCTGGGGAAGGCCAGGGTTGTTTGAGCGACTCTTCATGGAATGATAACCTTTGGGATAATCCTCCTGCTTCTGGAGTTTAGCGTTTAAGGTAACTCTAAAAGTCCATGCATATTATAGTAAAGAACCTGTTATTCTTAATGAAATAAAAGGCTTGTGATTTGGCTTGACTCTATTTTGATATTTTGTGATATAAAAGTTTGCAATAGGGGTGGCTTGAGGATAATTTAAACCGTTAGCATATTGCTATCTTGAGTCTGATTTCGTTAATTCTTTGACAAAATCTCTTAACAAGTTTTTCCTTAATGTCTAACCTCTTTTTGAAACCCTAATTTGTATGCATCAAAAATCAAAATTCCTCCTTTGGCCGATTAGAATCCTAAACTAACACATACAACACAAAATTTACTAAATTTATAGTCCTTAATTAGGAATCCCTAAGTTTGTCCTAAATTCTTAATTCTCTTATGAAATCCCTAAGTTTCGTTGCATTATTTGGAGACCAAAATTCCTCTACGGACAATTAGAATCCCAAATTTAACACACATATAACACAATAATATTGTCCAAATTTTACCCCAAAATAGGAATCTCTAATGTTGTATCCTAATTTTGCCCTCATTACCAACTTTCACGAAATCCCATCAGTGAAGACAAATTTTCCCTGTTGCTGTAACCCAACAAATTCTCAAATTTGACACACAGAATACAATATTTTCCAAAATTTTGCCTCTAAAGAAAAATTCTAATTTTGCTCCCACTTTTTCCCAAAATGCTCAATTTTCTTATAAAATTTCTAATTTAGTACAAAGAGTTTGGAGATTAATTTTTGTGACGAATAAATAGAGACATATTCGGGATAAATTTGAGAAAAATTGGGAAACTTCTGGGTATATATGCTTCTTTCTATCAAAGAGTTAGCCAATTGATACAATAAGGTGTCAATGTACCAGCAATTTAAAAATCTCATATTAATTACGATCCATTGCAATCTTTTGAATCAATTAATACTAAAGTAGAATCAAGTCAAATCACATGGTACCAAACCGAATTTTACTCAAATATAAAAGCTACTACTGTAATTTGAAATATTATGTTTATTTGTTTCATAGTAACGTTTATTGATTTAATTGTTATTAATCCTTTTGGTTATGACTTGTTTCGTGGTAATTATGGATCATAACTCATGAATAAGTACAAAATATTGCGGAACTGCAAAGCATAGCAAATTAACTGAAAAGTTATGGTTGAATTGATCTTGTTTTTATGTGTTGTTGCATGCTGATGTGTGAGAATTATGATCAGAACTCTCCATGGTTCAGGGAGATACACTTTGTATATTATTAAGAGTTGATCTCTCTTTCACATTTTACTTCATCATCTAAGCCCACTTTGTTGAAAGGAATAAGTGGAATTTCTTTGACTCTCAAATCTGACTGACTTCCTTTTTTAACTTTAACTTTAACCACCCAAAATTGGCACACTAAGCGTGTGGCATCATCAAGTTACATGAACCCTTAACTAATACACCATTAAAGAAATCACCATAATATGATGCATGAACTTGAATATTAATTCTGGGTATATATATATATATATATATATATATATATATATATATATATATATATATATCAACATTAAACTTGAACAATTAAAAAACTATCAAATTACTAATTCAAACGTTTTATATTTTATATTTTATATTAATTGCTGAAAAATCTTCAGGAGTATTTCGGTTGGCAAATCCTTGCCTTGCCCCTGTCGATGCTAAATTCTTTTTAATCTTCTTGTTCATCATGTTCATTCATGCATGCCTTATTCCTATCTCTACTGCTAAATTCTTTTTATTCGTCTTGTTCTTCGTGGTCATCCATGCCTTGTCCCTATCTTCTATACGTATCAGAGTCAATAAAAATCCTGGGAACAGGCTGTTGTTTTCAGAAGCAAAAAATGTATAAACTGTAGAGCCCACTGAAAAAGCAGATGCAGTAGTGTCAATTATGGAGTACCATCATCGACAGCAATTGAGGGAGGGCACGTGATGCAGTTATAGGGCCCCAGGTTCAACACCGAAATATATCATGAGATTCATTTTCTTTTGTGTACTTTTCTGACCTATGTAGATGCAATAAAATCATCACCAACTTCAAAACCTAACTTTCTTAGCTTTAGACTTGGTAAACAATTCTTTAATAAATATATAAATACACTCGTCTAATAATAATTTTGTATTAGCCTAAAGTGAAATTTCTCATATCTTTGTTATTAGTTCTCAAATTAATTAGATAAGTGTATAGTTAATCAATAATATAAATTATACAATTTTTTGTGATAATCATGCATGTGTCGTTATGATAATTATCATAAAATCATATATTAATCATATTTTAATTGAGAATAATACATTTTTAGCTTCCTACTTATTATAAAATTATTATTTTGATCCATTGCTTATTAAAATGCCCAAAATGATCTCCAATTCATTAAAAATGTTACACTTAACCCCTCATTTTTAAGAAAAATACTAAATTTAATTTATCTACCAAGTCTTAGATTTTAAATTTAAGGGATTAGATTTGGTAATTTTTTGAAAAATAAGAAACTAAATATGATATTTTTCAATGAATAAATGACCATTTTAAATGTTTTAATAATTGAGATACTAAAATAACATTTTAAAAAGTGAAAGACCAAAAACATATTTTACTTTATGATAATTAAAGGACAGTAGAGCAAAAATGTAAAGAACTAGATAAATTTTTTTCATAATAATTATGCATGTGATATACATATATAAAAGTTTTCTATAGATATATAGATATATATATATATATATATATATAACTTCTTACTTATTTATGTATGTGTATATTTTTTATGATTAATATATTTATTTAATTTTTATAAACTAAACTTAATCTAAATTTCAGCAAACCATTTCTAGAAGTAGAATATTTTTTCTCTTATACTCTTTCAAGTTGTCTTCAATCTTTATGCTGAAAAAATGGCGAAGGTAACCACACTAATTAATGAGGAGTGTCTGACAGGGGACCATAGGCGGAGTTTCCTAAACCCTTAACTCCAAAATGAATTCTCTCCGTTAAAGGACAGTGTAATGTGTGAAATTTGTTTTTGTAAAAAAAGAAGTTTTACTAAAAAATAAAATTTTTTAAAAATTATTATGATACATAGAAATAATATTGACATTTTAGATAGACAACTCTTTAATTAAAGTTTAATTTTTTCCTAATACAATAAGTTATTCAGATTCCCCACCTTACATATATCTTTTCAACACAATATTATCTTGGTCTAAAAAATTTAATTAGTGTTATTTTTTTGGGTCTTTAGAATTAACATCTCAAATTTTTTAACGCATATCATTGTCTTTTTGTTATATAATATAATGCACTGCTAGTGTATAAATAAGATGTCATCATGTTAAAGCACGGTAAGGTGTAGAGTATAATATCTCTTCACGTTAGAAGCTGTTCGTTTTTTTTTTTTTTTTTTGGGTATAAGAAAGAATATAAAATATTAGTATTTTGTGTATTATAATAAATTTTAATTTTTTTAAAATATTTAATATTAATTAAAATTTGATATATATTTTTGAAAAGAAGAAAGGGAATGAGCTGCACATGAAACAATGCTTGGCGTCGATCAAATCCAATGCCCGAGAATCACCCAACTATTATGTTGTGAATGATTTAGTTAAACAAAGATGCCTAAATCATAGTTTGAATTGAGGGATAAAACATAATATGTTAAATAACATGACATTTTATAAACAAACACTATGAAAAAAGCCAATTGATAATCAATTAATTAACATTGTTATAACTATGGACATTAAAATATGTGATTTATTAGAAATACAAAAATTTATAAAGTTTAAATAAATAATCAGACATAATAAAAGTAATATGAAAAACAAAAAATGAAGCGTTTAATTCATAAAGTAATTTACAATTAATAAATTATTTTGTTAGATTCCCCTGGACAAATAGTAATATTTTTCTTTGAAATTTATCAAGAGCTTGAAAATATGTTATGAAAGTAATAAAATAATATTATAGGAAATGATCTACTTACCGATAACATGGAGTGGAAATGGTGGATTTCTATCCCATTGACTTAGAGCTAAAACTTTAGCTGTAGGAGATCCTTATAGCTACCTATGAGTACAATGAACATGAAAAATTCAACACTTTGATAACTAATATTCTTAGTTTAACAAATGTCATTCTTAGTGATTCAAAAGTCTCTAAGTCTAGCTCAAGCTCATGACTCCTTTCACAATACCTATACTCTAAAATCGTACGACTGTTCAAATCAAATATTAGACATAGAAATCACCTTAGAAAGCTGAAACTGTGACAAGGAAGTGAATGTCACACTTCATGAGCTCCAGCCAGAAGAACTACCTTCTTTGAAAGCTCCAAACAGTATTTAGGAGAAGGAAGAAGGAGCTTCAGAGCTTACTTTTTGGTGATCCATGAAGAGAGATGGATAGAGGACAAAGGGACGAAGTTGTTGTTTTAAACCTCGTACCCGTACGCAAGAACGAAGAAGCTTCATGTGCAATAAAATGAGAGCTTCAAACCTCGTACCCATATATATATATGCAAGAACGAAAGGACGAAGTTGTTGTTTCAAGTGTGGGGTTGATGGTAACAAAGAGAGATGAGAAGAAGACGAGAAGACGTAAGAGGGAGATAGACGAGAAGGAGAATAATGAAAGTGCTGGGGATAGGTGAAGAAGAAGAAGAAGAAGAAAGAAAAGGAAGGTTGAAGAATAAGAGAAGATAGGACAAGAAAAGAAGGAGGAAAAACAGGGATGGGTGGCTACCTAGCTAGTATGCTGATTTTATAAAGAGATGCAGAACAAACTTTTTAACGCAAGAAAAGTGAAAGAAAAAGTTTCCTTGGGGATTATGCTCACTAAGATTATCTTACATAGAGATTTTGAGGAACAACATAATCCCACTTGAAAAACGCTAAGCATCAATGGGTAAAATAATCTTTTAAACAAGATATCTTTATACAAATTAGTTAGATATATATTATCTACCTTCTTTATTTTCTTTAATATTATTGAGTATTATTTTATATTTCTTACTAACTTCTCAATTTGTAAGGACCAACTTAAAGATTGACATTTTGGTTATTATCGCAATTATTTGGACATATATTAATTTTAGTGTAATTGAAAAAGCACAAAAAATCTTCACGTGTTAAAAAGTATATGTCAAACAAATTTGATATCAATAATTAATATATTGCCTTATCACTTATTCCTCATAAACATCTAAAACTTCACTATAATAGATAATTTTGAATACTTATCATACTCTTTACATAAATTATGTTGTCTATGTATTCACCATTTGGTTTGATGGTAAAAACATTTCCCTGCACTTTATCATTTCAACACATAATAAACTATGCCTATTGTTACAATTCCAGAAGGAGAAAGAGAAACAAAGAGAGAGAGTGTGTGATCTAAGCACTGGAAATATTGAAGCTAATCTATATTCTATTGTTATTTTGTACTTGAATCTATATATACACTTCCTATTTATAGCTGTATAGCAACAAAATGCTTAGACACATGATTGCTCTAACTAATGCTTAACCAATCTAACTAATACCAAACCATTTTAACACTTACCCTAAATTTAAGCTACACTTGTCTTATCTCCATTACTTCCCCTCAAACTCAAATTAGAGAGATTCCTTACTTTGAGTTTGGTTGTGAGCTCATGAAAATGAATTGCCGATAGAGGGTTTGTCAAAATATCTGCTACCTGAGCTGTAGAAGTTATATGAGTTACAAAAGCAGCCTTACTCAATACTTTATCTCTAACAAAGTGCAAGTCTAATTCAAAGTGTTTACTTTTTACATGTAAAATGGGATTGACACTCATCAAAATAGTATTATGGTTATCACAAAATATAGCAGGAGTTATAGTGCATGATATGTGAAGTTTTGTCAGTAAAGATTTTAACCACATCGCATAAGTTATGGTGGATGCTAGACTAAGATACTCTGCTTCAGTAGTAGACCGTGACATAACAATTTGTTTTTGTGAACTCCATGAAACCAGATTGCAACCTAAGTACATAGCTGAACCAGAAACACTTCTCCTATCATCAATTATGCCCCCCCAATCAGCATCACAATATCCCACAATATTAAAATTAGTAGCTAGTTTGATTAGCAAACCTTGTTCAAGAGAACCATTCAGATAACGCAAGATTCCTTTAACAGCCTTCCAATGAAACTCTAGGGGGTTTTGCATAAATTGACACACCATATTTACTATAAAAGAGATTTTAGGCATGGTAAGAGTGACATTATAATGACCCAATAAATTGTAATTAGTGGGATAATTATATTTGATCACTTAGTTAATGAAAAATAAAAAGAGAGGAATTTTTAAGAAAATTTTGCTAAGGTATAACATTTTTTTAGGTGAAAATATATTTTGAGATTAAGGCTGGCTCAATGGTTAGGCCTTATATGCATAGTCTAAGAGGCTGAGGGTTCGAATCCTAACTTTACTACTTTTTTTATTTTTTTATACGCTGACATGTGTCCTCATATGCAAAATGACGAAAATGCCCTTGGCATTATAACACCATCTTCTTCTTGTTAGCTCATGCAATCAAAGCTTGAAGAGGAATTTGGCATTGTTCGTTCACTAGAGCTTCAGTTTTGCATTACTGGAGTTGTCCCTATTCACTTACGTTGTCGTCACCGTCAAAGGGCCGGCCGGAAGTCACTATTTTTTGGTAAGAAGAATCGTTGTTTTCTAGTTACTATGCACACTGAAATTGTAGCTCAAATTTAGTGTAAGAACATGTTTTTCTTCGATGTTTCTATCATGGGTTTTATTCCTTACCTAATTTCCAGCATTTCCACTCTAATCCTGAGCTCCGTCGACTGACAATTGCTGCAGATTCTGGTGGTTTGCGCTAGATTTTCTGAGAAGAGCAAAGTTGCGATTTTCATCCAATTGAGCTCAGATTGGTTAGTGAATCTCCAAGTTTCGATATGCCTTGTTAATTTCTCTTTATTTTCGACCATTCCCTACGGTCAATTTTAAGAAATTTGAGCTTAGGATGAAAAACCCTAATTTGGACGTGAATTAAGGTTCTTGAGGGACCAAATTAAACTTTTTGGACTTCAGGCTTCAATCAGTAGCTTTAAGGCAATAATTGGGATAATTAAAAGTTATTGTTTGGATAGGAATGATGATTTGGTAATGTTTCAGATTTTCCTTGAATTTTTGCAATTATGGAAGTGCTCTAGGAAGGTTAAAGATGTGTAAAGATGTCTATGATAAATGACCTATAGTCTAAGCAAGTTAGAGAAATTTAATTATGGGAGTTATAGGAAGAGAATAAATGAGAATTGAATGAATAAGAATTGATATTCCTTGCTAAAGTGGAAATTTCCTTGTGGTGGTAAGCTTTTTAGGAGTAGAGAGACTCTTAAGTATTAAATCAAATGTTAGAAAGGTATTAAGGTATCGATAAGGTGATTACTTGCAATATAAGCTTAATGCCAGAATTGTTTAAGGAAAGAGAAAGAGAAATAATTCCTTTCTTTTTCTGTTGGCATAGGAATTTCTTAGGGGTGAGGTTGTCACCCAAGAGAAGGCATTGGTTGCTTATAATTAACAGCATTTAGGTGTGCAAATAGCACTCCCAACATTTTTCGTTATATACTCCATTTTTCCTTATTTGGAAATGTTTTACAATTACATTATGATTTATTTAATTGGTATTGTAAATTCTGAGTAGATGAATTTTCTTGACATGATTATATAATTACATCATGTATGGTTTGATAAAGACCTTTGAGAAATCTCATGCATATGGTTATGTATAACCACCAAATAAAATAGTATTGAAATGCTAATTGATTTCATGCATGCCTGTCTTATTTTCTTATGCATGCATGTTTTATGTTCCTTAACTTTAGAAGGACTAGTTAGGACACTGGTAGCAAACAGCAGTTCTGTCTGCCTTTGGTGCACCTTGGAAAATACCCAGCTAGCAGGGTTAATGAAGGTGTTGGCCCCATGTGACGGGCATCACTCACGGACGGATCGTGAGTTATGATCTCATGCTTGTTGGTTATTTACCCTCGAGGATTATGTGTCTTCGCTTGTTGTGATTTCCTTTGTGGGTTGTGTGTGACACCAGATATCTATAAACTAGTCCATAGTAGTCCTTCCCTTTAATTGATATTTAGAAATCTAGTGACTCTTTCTTTTCACTTTATAAGGTATCTTGATTTATGCAATAAAACATATTTTACAATGTGCATCAACTAGCTGGTTGCTGTTATTTATAAATTAAATGTTATCCTAATCCATACCAATCATGTTCACACTCTTGATTGCAAATTATTTATATATATTGTTTACTGATATTGGGATGCTATCTGTCGAAAAATTTGTTATCTCAAATAGTGAAGCTAGTGAGATTCCGAAGAGAGCGAGGGAGTGACTAGAATCTCTTAGGTCAGCACGCTTGGATCTATAAGGTTTAACCTAATTCATTTTGTTGTATATGACATTTTTTTGAGTTGTATATATTTATTGTTGGGTAGCTATTATTTTGTTTGTTTTTTATATGTATTTTGACCATAGATGAGCCTTCCCCGTTTCTGTATTTGGTGTATGCTGTTTTGTTCACTCTGATGAGAGCGGAGCTCTCTTTGTGTATATTTGTTTGCCTGATAGGATCTTTTAGTAATTTCAGGATGTCATATTTAATGGGTAGGCTCTACCAAAATTTTTACAAAACTCCTTACGTTGTATAAACTGCATATCATTTTATAAAGGCAAGGTTTACTTTGAATTAATTGCAAAAATGTTGGTATGGTTAGAGATTTCCATCTAGTGTAAGCTTGCAAGTTCAAAAATTTCCTCGTATCCTGTGTCGGTCTCACTCTAGGGATTTAGGATATGACAGACATATTGCAAAGCACCAACCGTGGACCTATAAAGTTGTTGATCCACTATACAATCATTACCATATTTAGACAATTTTGCACTGATCATTATAGGTGTTGAGATACCTAGTGCTCCCTCCATTTTAGCCTTTGTAAAAAGATCTTTAACATATTAATAAGTAAAATACTGCCATCCTGAAGTTTATGAGCTTGCATACCCATAAAATAATTCAACAAACTAAGATCCTTGAGAGGAAAAACATGATGCAATTGAGAAATGACATTTTGAACATCTGAGGAACAGTTGCTAGTAATAAGCACATCATCTACATACATTAGAATAAAAGTAGTATGTTGAGGAGTAATACGAAGAAATAGAGACTAATCACATCTGCTATGACTGAAGCCAAGCTTGACTAAAAAGGAAGTCAAATGTTCATACCAAGCCCGAGGGGCTTGTTTCAACCTATAAATGGCCTTGTTCAACTTACATACCAGAGTTTTGTCATTGTTTTCAAAAGCTAACACATGTAGACCTCTTCTTGTAATACACCATGCATTATTGAAATCTATTTGCCTCACTTGCCATTGTTTAGATAATGCAATGGTAAGCATAGTCTGAACAATAAGTAATTTTACAACAAGACTAAATGTTTCAGTGTAATCAAACCCCTCTAACTAACGAAAACCTTTCGCAACTAGACAAGCCTTATGTCCCTCAACATTGCCATTAGCTTTGAACTTCAATTTGAAGACCTACTTGCTGCCAATCACATTTTTATTAGGAGGGAGAGTGACTAAAGTCCAAGTATTGTTACAAATCAATGCATCATACTCTGCTTGCATAGCTTTTTTCCATTCTGGAGCTCATAAACGAACAGCTTGTTATGCCACAAATAAAGTTTATTGAAAATTACATTGGAACTAGAGGAAGAACAATGACTATTATCATTTGAAATAGCAGACAGCGAAAAACATGAAGAAGAAACATTTACTATGGAAAGAGCATGTGACAGCTGCACATCTTTATGATGACTAAGTGGTAACTCATCGAACACATAGAGACCGTCCTTAACTCTCCCTTGTATAAGGATCTTGTGGGAACCCTGCTCTTTCACCAAACAAAAATTAAGATGAAACTCAAAGAAAACATTATTATCATTAGTAAATTGAGATACACTAAGTAAGTTCTTAGTAATTGAAGGAACATGGAGTAAACTATGTACACCTAAAGACTTAGACTAATTTGAAGAAATGACTTGAGAATTTCCTATATGTTAGACTAACATACCTGTACGATCAGCCACTGTAACCTTTTCATAACCATAGTAAGGGTCTTTATACGTGAGATTCACAACATCTGTAATGAGGTGATTACTAATACTAGTATCAGGATACCTGTCACACCCCAAAAATCCTTGGAGTGGGACTGGCACAAGACACAAAGAAAATCCTCGAACATGCAAGCCTACTATAGATGGACATTCAATACCATACCAAAACCATGCAATTTCCACCATACACATAATAGCCTTTCCTTTATATAGAAATAAGCGGTTAATACAAAACACAGAATTTCGTAGAAATTTTGGTAGAACCTCCCTAGTAAACAGGACATCCTAAAATTTCTACAACCTCTTGTCAGGCAACAAATCACAAGAGAGCTCTGCTTCACTAGCACAACCCAATACAGTATACATACATTCACAACAATAGGGACAGTTCACTGTGGTCACTATACAAACACAGAATAACAAACAATGGCTATCATCCTAATCATATACATCCCAAAAAATAGAATGAACCATGTATAACAAAATAATCAAAATGGGATCCTGCAAATCCCAAGCGGCCTCACCAACAGAATTCCCATCATTACTCTGCTGCCTCCGGGAAGTCACCTGTCTCCCTATCTGAGACAAAATTTTGCCTACAAATAACACCCTAAACTCAATAATAAAATTTTAAATATAAATTTCAGTTAAGCATGAATTAAGATTTGAATGAAATGGCATAACATTTAAACTAAGAGTAATCACTGTTACAAATAAACAGTTTCAGCTAGAAAACATACATATCAAAATATTGAATTTAAAATGTCATACACAAGGAATCAATAAGTTTTTAATATCATTTTGGGGGAAGGACTACTATGGACTAATTCATTATGACACACAGCCACAAGGGCAAATCACAACAGGCAATGACACACAATTCTCGAGGGCAAATAACCAACAGGCGTGAGGTCATAACTCACGAAAGTTTATCTTTCATCAGTCCTCGTGTGGGTAATTACCTAGGTGCACCAAGGGCTAACAGTACTACTATTGGCAATGTCCTAATTAGTCCTTCCAATGAAAGTGGAATTAAAACTAACATGCATAGGGAATACAACAAGTATGCATGCATTCAATTTGTCTTTCAATAATGGTTTACCCGATGGTTATTCATAATCGTACGCATAATGTTTCTTAAAAGTCATTTTCAAAACCGTATATAATGTCATCTAATATGTCAAGGGATTTCATCTACTCATAAGTTCAATTCCAATAAAATTTAGTCATGGTAAAATTAACAATGATAATTGTAAAACATTTCCAAACAATGAAAAGTGAAGCATAAAGAAGAGTATTGGAGAGTGCTATCTGTGCAGTTGAGCGCTATTAATTACCAGCGACCCAATGCCTTCACTTGGATGACCGTCTCACCCCTAAGAGCTACCTACGCCAATTAGAAAGTATGAAATTATTCCTCTTCCTCTTCCCTCAGCCAATTTTGGCATTAAGCACAAACTATAAGAAATCATCTCCTAGCCTATAATTTAACATTAAAGAGTCCTTATACTCCTAAGAGGCTTACCACAATGGAAAACTAAGTCCCAATCACCTCTCCCAGCCAAGTTTTCCCCTCTTAGGCATAATATCAAGTAACCATGAATTTTCCCATTTTCACCCATTCAAATCTCATTCATTGACTTTCAATAACTCCCATAATTAGATTTATCCAACTTGCTTAGGCCATAGGTCATTTTTACCTATCCTAAATCTCCCTAGAGCAATTGCATACATGCAAAAATTCAAGAAAAATATGGATAAATTCCAAATCATCAATCCTAACTAATCAACAATTTTTAAATATCCCAATTGTTGCCTGGAAGCTACCAATTACACCTCAAGTCCCAAAATTTTTCAATTTGGTCCTTAAGAACCCTAAATCTCGGCCAAAATTGGGGTTTTCCATCTAACACCTAATACTAAGCAATTGATAGCAGCTAAGGGCCGAAAATGAGCTGATAATCACAATGTATATTAAGATTTGGCTAAAAAACTCACCAATTCGAACAAATTTGGCCGAGAAACTCACTTCCAACGGCCTAAAGCAACTCGCTGGAATTCCTGCATCGCCGGCGGTCAACGGAGCTTGAGGTTAGTTGGAAAATGACAGCAAGGATGCAAGGAACAAAACCCACCTAAGAACTGACGGTAAAAGGACTCACTGGAGCTTTAGTCAATGCCGCGATTTTTCGCAGTTTTTTGACGGAACTGCACCCTTCTCGCCGGAAATGGGACGGTTTCTGGCCGGCGACTCTCAAGGGGTGGTGAGGCGCAGCTTCGGCAAGGCAGAAAGTCAACTCCAGTGAACACTCCAATTTTTGAACTCCTCTGCTGCTTCAATCGAGTTGGCTGGGAAGAAGGGATAAAACCATCAGGGGTAATTTGGTCTTTTCACGTTAGAATGGGACATATGTCAGCTCCTAAAAAAACAAGGAAAGTTGGGGAAGTCAAATCTTGAACTCGTGGCCTCTTGAATAAGCACATGGAGCCTGACCACTAGGCCAACCTCAATTTCAATGTAAGTTTTCACTTGATAAAATAATATACCTTAGTCAAATTCCTTGCAAAAATTTCTCTCCTTTAATTTTTCATTAACTAAATTATTAATTATAATTTATCCCTCTAATTCTCCTTTAATTGGATCATTACAATACTAGCCTGAATCATAGTAATGTTCAATAGGCCCATTAAATGATGTAAGATGAACTTAAGGTCATGGCTATGACATTAAAGTTGAAGAACTTGAATTATAAGATGAAGCAGGATTATAAAAACCACTTGAAATAGAACGATTCATTGCTGGACCCTAGAAACTTTGATAAAAACAATAGAAACAATGCAAACCTGTGTGATCATTGCGACCACCCACTTGACATTGGACACCATAACAACATTTGCCTCTCTTTCCTCAACCATTTTACCAGTTGCGTCCTCTGCCTCTATTAAAACTAGAGTGAAAACCTCCTCGTGAGTTATGTGAGGGAGAATTACCAGATGATGATGGATTTTGAGAAGTCTAAACTAAATTGACTGAAAGATTCTTAACTAGTTTATTACTCCATTCAAAATGACTCTCTTGAGCAAGCAATAGAGCTTCAATATCTGGCACTAAGTATGGATCCAATCTGGACGATACTGAAGTAACAAATGAGTCGTACTCCTCTAGCAAGCCTTCGAATATAGCATTGATGTGATCTATAACATATACTAAACATACTATGGAAACTGAAGCATCAATAACAGCTTTAATCTTCAACAAATACTCACTAACAGTCAAACTCCCTTTCTTAATGTTCTTGAGTTGCGTTTTAAATTGTTTAATCTTAGCTCTTGTTTATGAAAAAAAGAATATCAATATTTGATTCCAAACTTATGATGATGTTTCACAACCTACTAGACAAGTCAATATAGATTCAAAAATAGATGCTAACATCTAGGACATTAGAAGTTGATCCTACTTGTGCCACGTAATAAATTCAGAATTAATTTAACCTGATTGCTTATCCTCTGCACTGGCATATTTCTAAGGAATTTTCCGTGCAATCTCTACATATTTATGTAAAGCATAACCTCTAAGTGTTGCATTAATCTGTTGTTTCCAAAGCAGAAAATTTTTCTCATCTAACTTCACTAATACATAATGATTAAAAGAGACAACTGTGTTCTTTGAAGAATCAGTCAACGGACTTGTAACAGACGAGCTAGATCGATCCGCCATTTGAGGACTTGTAGCCCTGATACCATGTTACAATTCCAAAAGGAGAAAGAGAGAGAAAGAGAGAGTGTGTGTGAGTGAGAGCTAAGCACTGGAAATACTGAAGCTAATCTGTATTCTATTGTTATTCTGTAATTGAATTTATATATACATTTCTTGTTTACAACTGTATAGCAATAGAATGCTTAGACACGTGATTGCATTAACCAATGCTTAACCAATCTAACTAATTCCAAACTATTCTAACACTTCCCCTAAATTTGAGCTATACTTGTCTTATTCCCATTACCTACATAGGGTAATCATAACAAAATCTTTAATCCCATGTGACCTTGAAGTATATCTATAGGTAGAGTACATGACTCATCCATTAATATACCACAACAACTTAATTAAACAAAAAATAAATCAAATTACCCTTAAATTAGAAGGGTTGCATTTCACATTGAAATGTTTCCAAGTACATTCTTTGCACGTAATGCAAAATGTTAATAGAAATCTATTAAATTTGTGGTATAAGTAGAATCTACACTAATGAGCTTTAACTGAGTAATTGCATATAGTGAGCTGATGTAATATTTTCATATGTAATTTTGATTTTATTCTTTTGTTTGACATTTTTCTTTGTTGTTTATGAGCACCGTTTGGGAGAGGCTTATCTACCATCATTTTCTGCAAGTAAAAAAATTGATTTACAATTCTTTATATTTTTGTTAACTACTTTGCAATGAAAACATAGCAACTATATATGATTTTTTTTAATTATATATATAAGGACATAGGTATGGTTATTATAAATATCTGTTTAATCTTCGAATTAAATTAAAAAAATTTTATGTTATCATTACTTAACAATACATTTATCATGTTTGAATTAAAAAAAATTGATAATAAAAATATAAAAAATTGTATACAAATCTGGTCCTTCTTGCAATTGAGTGCAATATTCTACTTAATTAGAGTCCTTTCGAAGCTTTGCTCTTCATAGAAATAGGACAAAGTTGCTAGCCTTCTCGTACTTCTCAGACCAACAAGCAACACATATCCCAAGGAATTAATTAAGATCGTTTAATGAGAAGTAATTGTACTTTGTGTTTACGCATGTTGTCTAGTTGAGGCTCTTGTTTGCCCTTAAAACTTTAAGTAGCGTATGTTTTTGTGTTCTTTTATATGTCTTTATTAGTTTATGCCTTCTAGTTTCTCAATGTTCGATGCTTTGCTATGGATAAATGTATGTTTTTGCAGGGAAAAGTTGTTTCTATTTTTAAGTCTATGATTGATGCTGAACCAAAACAACAATATTTAAACAGACTCAATAGTTGTATAAATGGATGTATATATCAAATTCTAAATATTTAAAGTAGATCTCTATTAAGATGTCATTAGGGATGAACTATTCGTATAGAAAGATTCATATATTAGTGTTTATATAATAAATTAATAATAATTTATTAAATAAGTATTTCAATAAATTTCATCACATATAATATCTACTTAATGAACCTTAATTGACTTATTATGATATATATATATATATATATATTCAAATAATTTTACTACACAATATTCTATATTAATAAAGAGATTATGTTTATTTATTTATTTATTTTTAAATCTGCCCAACCGATCAGTTATGTTTTCTGCTAACAAATTATGTCCAGTGAGTTAAGTTGGTTATGTGTGATATTTATTATTTATTAATTTATCATTTTATACACTTATATTATTTAATTTCTACAAATTTTTATATCATTTAATAATTGTTATTTACAACATAAAATAATATTTTATAACATAATTAACAATGTATTGCCATTTTATATTTATTCTAATATTTATTATAGATGTGATTCTTACCTTAAAAATTAACACCAAAATTAGCATCTGTGACAACCATTCAAAGTCACAATAAATAAAAATATGCTTTAGTGGCAACCTCTAGCAGTCGGCACTAAATGTATTGCAACTTAAAATTTGTTTGTTCAAGTTTTATTGGTGACTTAATAAATATTGCCACTAAATTTTTGGTGGCAGCATGTCACCACTAAAAATTTTAACTATATTTTAAAAAGATATATTTAGTGACAATTTTTTGTAAAATCCAAGAATGTCATCATTAAAATATAGATTTAGTGGCAGAATTTTGAGAGCTAAAAGTGACCACCAAAATCTTAATTTTTTGCATGTAGTTAAAAAGATCAAATGCAGGGATCCAAATTACACTAAAACACCTAACATCATCTAGTTATTGCATGAACCATTAATATTAAGTGATACACCATTGCATAAATGACAATAATATGTATAGACGCATGAACTAGAATGAATATATACACACACACACACACACATTAAACTTGAACATGCAAAAAAGTTCCAAATTACTAATTCAAAATCGAAATCGTTTTTTGATTTATATTTGAAATTAATTGCTGAAAAACCTTTGAAAACATTTCTGTCGGCCAATCCATGTCTTGTCCCAATCTCCCTACCTGTAAATTCTTTTTTCTTCTTGGGAATAATTAAACTCAAACAAAATCCAGCGAGTAGTAAAAAATCAACAAATTCTGGCCCACCCAAAAATAGAAACGGATTGTCTGTATTTTGGAACAAAATACAAGTGAATTTAATTAATTTTGGATCACTGAAAAAAAATCAATACTTTAAATTTAAAAAATTATTAAAAATTATTTTATAGTTATTAAAATATAAATTATGAAATAAAATGTAATAATCCATATCTCTTAAATGTAAGAAATATAGATTCTCAAAAGCAACACCGAAACATATAATAAGATTTAATTTCTTGAATTTTTATAATTTTCTGATAACTATGGAAGCAATATATAAAATCATCATTAACTGCAAGATCTACCTTTCTCAGTTCTACACATATGTACACCGTTTCTTTTTTATTTATTAATATGTGTATACTTTTATGATTAGTTTTCTTATTGATAAACTAAATTTATATATTTCGGCATACCACATGTAGAAGTATTTCTAGTCGTCTTCTATCCTATTGGCTCTGCAAAAAATGGGCAATATTAATTAATGAGGAGTGTCAGACGTGGACCACGTAGTACTTTAAACATGTAGTCCCGGCGAGAAAGGATCTTCGCATGTGCTTTGCATTTTTTTCCCCCTTAATTTTTTTTTTTCTGATTTCCTTAATTTTGTTTTTATTGTAAAGACAACGAAAGTTAGGAGAAAACATTAAAAAGAAAAACCTATTCTGAAAAAGGGAAATAAAAAACTTGAGAAGAGGAAGTCTGATGCTGACCGAGACAGCATTAGTCGTCATCGAGGGTTCCAATGTTAATAGCATTGGAGGAAGAAAATCTTACTATCAATGGTATGCTTTTTAACAAAAGTCCAGAGCTGGATGAAATTATTATTTAACCAGATCTGATGAATTATTCTGAAGATCCTTGAGCGCCTTCTTCCTTAGCTTGCACATATTAAAATATTCCAACCCACATTGAAGAATAGAGGAAATTGAGGAGAAATGTGAGCTAAGTGTGAGTATTTGCTTTATCAGATACAGCTTTTAAATTCTGAAGAGCATAACAATTCTTATGAAGCATATGCTTAATTAAATGAAGTGTATTAATTGGATGGGATTTCTCTCCTTTATGGACCACCTTGTTGTGTGTCACACCCCTAACTAAAAAAGTGTGACCAACATGGAGAATGAAGTAGACTCTGTCTTGGTGAACCGAAAAAAAGAATCAGACAACTTGAACAGATTGATGACAAATCTACTAATTCAATATTACCAAATCATGTCAATCCATAAGCATAGAATTCACTAATTGGCTTTGTAGGAAAAGTTTGATAGTGTCTCCTCCAAATTATAGACTTTTTGAAATTTCCACAACCAAAACTTGTAAAATTAGAAAACAAGATAGCTCCGTTCTCACAAAATAATGTAACCTGACAATCTCAGATATATCATATAATTACTAATTTCTTGCCTGTGACAATTGGAGCTACTAAATTATAAAATTTACAATGTTCAACAATAACAAGACGTAAAATATGCCATTGCGGATAATGCATGGCTCATCAGGGGATATCTAGAGTCTCTCTATATAGCAAAAAGGTCTATGATCAACATAGCTCTCTGAAAAACATGAAAATAAAAGAGAGAGTGAAAATACTCAATGAGTAAATATCACTAATTATACTAAGAAAGAAACAAATAGGAGTGATAGAGTTTTTTTCATAAATAAGTTATCCATTATTGAAATTTTCACATGAATAAGTAACTATTCTCAAAATAAAAATAATGAGAAATTATCAATATTCCCATGAACTCAATCAAATATCAAATGCATTATAGAGAAATGAATGAGATTTTATCATTCAACATAAATGAAACCCATGCAAAGAGGTATAGTAGGGAACATCCAACAAAACTAACAAAACATTTGAACCAGAGCTAGCTTAAGGCTAGTACTATTAGAACAGAACGGATATCAGACACGAGCATCAAGCTCGAAATAATTAGAAACTAAGTCATACGCCTCAGTCAAAATCAAAATCAGATCAGATCCATATGTGATGGCCGACACATGGGCTAGTACCTCCCTTACTAGCTAGGGTGTTATCATAACAGAATAGATCTTTGACATGAGCATCAAGCTCAGTATATTTAGAATTATGGACATATGCCTTAATCAGATAACCAGAATCATATTAGATTCATGTGTGGTGGCTGACACACGAGGCTAGTATCTCCCTACTAGTTGTGGTTTAGAATCACAGTGCACCATAGCTAACATCTATTGCCGTTAGCTATAAAGTTTTAGACTAGATGGGTTCCTAAAAATTCTTTCACATAAATAATTAGATGACTAAACTTTTCAGAAAAATTTTAGAACCAGATAAATTCATAAATCTATAATCAAAGAATTATGTCAATTGAAAATTAGAGTATTCCATAAATACAGAATTAGAGTGTTTCATGAAGCTAGAATCAAAGTATCCAATTAATTCAGAGATAGAGTATTTCTTAAATCCAGCGTTTTCAGAATATCCAAAACCAAAGTAGTTAAAAAAAAAATCTAAAATCAGATTTACTCAAAAAAATAAAATCAGTGTAATTCAAAGTTTACAAAATTAGGGTACTTCATAATTGCAAATAAAAGTACTTAAATATTAAACTAAATGATTCAAAATTCCATAATTATTGTACTTCACAAATCCATAATCAAATTTACTCAGAACAACAAAATATAATAAATTTGAAATTTCATAACCAATGTAAATTAGAACCAAATATACAGAGTTATAAATCATAATTCCAAAGTTGAATTAGATACCAAAAAAGGTTGTACAATATATCACCATGAAATTGTGAAAGCATTAGTAGAAATTCTCAAGAAGAAATTAGTATATCAAAAAAAGTTTGTTCCAAAAAAATTGCTAGGTGTAAAAAGTACCGAAAAAAACTTGCGAAGAGTGATTTTCAATTACAGAAGACAAGCATAGTTAGTAATATCTACTCATCAGACCAAAGCCCACACAACTCAGTCCTTTTCTTGCTATGTAAAGAGCAACTACTATGATCCTAAAAAAACAAAAAATACACCTTTAATGTCCCATGCTAAGAAGCATTATAACTCAAATAAATTCTAACAAGTTTTCACAAATGAGTTGGCATTCTCAATCCATTTTGGTACTTTATTTCTTTTCACTATGGTCACTGTGATTCTTGTTAATGATGTTTAGTGGTCATAGCTACCACACAAATGTATATTCACTTATAAAATAATCTGTAAACCTAAGTGACCTATAAAATTACAATTTCATCCTTCGAATAACCAACTTAGATAATTTGCACTAAAAATATTCCAATGTTTTTAAAAATGCTCATAAGACCACATAATTTCCACCAATTTCACTTCCCATTACTTGCATCATTTCCAACACAAGGCAACGATATTTCTTAATATGTAAATAACATCAAACACACTTGTCAATCATAAATATCTGAATAATGAATTCAATATAACTCTAATCCCCAAATGGTTCATTCATTGCATCTTATAGCCCTTAGGTTATCCAATATTACCCATTAGGTTAAAATTTATACCAATAATAACCAAAGTAATTTATTCAATAATTATAATCATTTTCAATTGACTTTCATTCATCTGACTTCTTCTAACAACAATGAAATTTTAAGATAACTCGAGAAAATTTTCGAAGTGACTTACAACTTTAAATTATAACATCCAACAACTTAAATTCTTCCCCTTCAAGTCCAATAACGCTAGGATATCAAGAAATTTTCATATATGGCCACTCTACACACCTCAACTTCCTACCAAGAAAGAAGGGTTTTAAATTGAATGATCCAATCATCAAATTGATATATAGGAATTATTAGATACTTACATAAAACCAAAAGCCCCAAGGAAATTCACAAAACTCTTTTTAATTGAGCTCCAACTGATTTTTTTTTTTTTATATTGTTCATATTCATCGTGCCTAAAAGGGGGTTTTCAAATCGAAGTGTTAATTAACAAATTGGAAGCTCAAATGGACATAGAATTACTTGAAATTCATCTAAGATACAAAGCCCTAATGAGATTTCAAGCAATTTTACCATAATCAAGCTAAATTTCAAACTTTTTTCACACAAATAGTGCTAATCGCATATGAACAGTTCCAAATTTGGGGTTTTTTCGATTGTAAGCCAAATTGGTGAAATTCATTAGTGTAAATAGAAGAGATAAGGCTAAAAATCACTGAGGAAGTGAAGCCTCATGGAAATGTGACAAGAAACATACTAATTTTACTCGAAATCAAGCTGAAATTGGATGAACATAAGCTCACCAAAACTTCACTATTTCTGGCCAAGTGGATGCTAGATTTGATAGGGGAATTGACAAAAATTAGTCCTAGAAGTGTAACCCCAAGAAGTTCCAAAGGAAAATGCACAAATTTTAGCTCATATACGCCAAATCATGAATGAGTGCGTCACCAAATTTCCTATTGTTTTTGGCCAACCAGCAGTGGAAACACGTTGGGATTACATCAGAGATGGCACAGAGGTGATAGGAATTGACTAGAAAGCTTGCACGAGTGAAGAATCGAAGAAAAAATGTTGGTTGGTCTAAGAGCAAAATTTTTTGTCGTAAAAGGTGAAGAAGAGAAAGGGAATTAGAGCTAAGGGCATTTTTGTAACTTCATTAGGGGACACTTGGCACCATCAATATATATATGTATGTCTGTATGTATGTATGTATGCATGTATGTATATGGAAGATCTTGATTTACAAACTATGGGGTTCAAATCTATGTGTTAAGAACACATGACATGAGACACAGTCATATGTTCCATCCTCAAGTTTAATTTTAATGTTGACTCAATTTGTATTTAGTCTTTCTAAATTTCCTTTTTCAATACTCAGCAATTATAAAATTTTACTCTTGCCCCAATTGCATTTCCTTACCATTTCAATTCATAAAATCATTGAAAAAAAAATTCCCACTTAAAATAAGATGTTTAACATATAGATGCCAGGAATATTACATTGTGAGTCAACCAAATTATATAAAAAATCATTAGAATATAGCGCTGGTGGAACTCAAAATGAATTGAAGTCCTATTTCCATGTTTGAACTAAGTCTCCAACCAAATAATAACATCTGGATATTCTATTTAATCTATTTGAAGTGTAAGGGGTGAAGCAGACCAAATTGCTTTAGCAAATGAACATTTAATGAAAATGTAATTCATTAACTCGAACTCAACACGGCAAAAGCAACATTTGCATTCTACATTGAGATTATGTTGATTAAGAATGTCATACATAAGAAAAGCTTTATTAGGGAGAAGCCAAGTAAACAAGCGAATTTTATAAGGTAGTTTGATGGAGCATAGTTCCTTCCAGTTAGTGAAAACATTATTAGCATCTTGTTGTATATTTGACGTGAGAATTTTGTAACCATCTCTGATTGTGTAAACCCTATACGTGCTGCCTTCCTAAGTAAGAATATTTGATTGATTAGAGAAGGAAATAAGGGTGAATAAATCGGAGCTAGCTATATCAATTCTATAAAATTGTTGAACCAATTGCTTATTCCAGCCATCCCCAGTATGCAGAATAAGGTCAGACACCTTTGAAATATTGGTAGATTGACTTTGTTGCATATTCCACCAATGTGGATGATTAATTGGGATATTGCACCCTTACCTATCTACCAACAAAGTCTTCTAAAAATGAACTCTTGGGATATTCCAATTCTAGAAAGTATAATCTATAAATGAAAACTCCTTGCCAAGAAGAATAACAATATTTTTTCCTAACAATCTTAGAGAAATAAGAAGAATTGTTTGAATTTACAACTCTCCCAATAAGTTTGGAAAGGATGGAAACATTAAAAGGATGAATTGATCTAATACTAAGTCCCCCATTATCTTTACTTTTAATAAGGTTTACCCATTTGGAGAGATGCATTATGGCTGAAGTATCTGAGGAAACCCCAAAAGAAATTTGGTATTTTAGCATCCATTAATGAGCAAAACTTTTCGGTAGGTAATAACAAGACAATGGATAAATGACACTTGATGATAACACAGACTTTATCAATGTAAGTCTTCGTGTTTGTGAAAGTAATATGGATTTCTAGGATGCTAGACATCTGTTTACTTTATCCACAAGATCTTGAAAAATCTAGGTTTTATGTCTATCATAGTTAATTCAAGCACCAAGATATTTATCTATCTGACTTGCATGTTTGACTTTGAAAGTGCCAGCTAGAAGCTTAACGAATAGATGAAGAATATTACGACTGAACACCAGAAGGGATTTAGATAAGTTAATATTAAGACATGACATTCTACAGAAAAAAAAAAAAAAAATCCAGAGTTTCCTTCACCGTGTTACACATGTTGGTACTCACTTCAAAGAATAAGATAGTGTCATTTGCATACATCCAGTGAGATATAGCTTCAACCCCTCTGCATATCTTAATTCCTTTCCAACTTTTCTCTTACTCATTAGGCAAGAAAGACTATTAGAGTAGATGATAGAAAGAAAGGGGAAAGTGGATCTCCCTGAAAAAGACCTCATTAGGGAAAATAATCCTTGAAGGTGAGCCATTAACAAGTACTTGATAAGAAATCATACTGACTCATTGCATGATCTGCTAAATCCAATTTTCAGTAAAATTCATACATTGGAGGATTGCATGGAGGAATTCCTAGGAAATTTTGTCAAAAGCCTTTGAAATGTCCAACTTGACAACTGCACTTTTCCTTTCGAATGTTCCAATTTATCATTTACCTCTGCCACAAGTAAAATGTTATCTTAAATAAGATTACCTTTTATAAAACCACTCTAACTAGGAGCAATGATGTCATCTATAATGCCACATGATCTATAACAAAGAACTTTGGAGATAATTTTATAAGCTACATTATATAGAGAAATTTGCTGAAAATCTCTATGGCTGATCATTTTTTGGAACAAGAGTAATATAAGAACGGTTATGGCTCTTCAGTGAAAAGTCATTGCTGAGGAAGGAAAAGACCATGCTATAGATATTTGGACCACTATATCCCAATAAGATTGGAAAAACCTCACAATAAATCTGTCAGGCCTTGTTGCACTATTTGCCAAGAGAGAAAAAACTGCAATTTTAATTTCATTTTGAGAAAACTCACCCTGGAGATAATTAATATGATCCTTAAAAAGGAAAAGAATGTTAAAATTACATAGCAAATTTTTAATGGTCTCAGAGCTCATGTGATCATGGATGGTACAGACTAAATTTTAGTAGTTATAAGCAAACTCTTCAATATGTTCTTGACCCTCAACCTAATTACCCAGGTCATCTTTAAGAGAAATGATATAATTGGTAGCTTTATGTTTGGATGCCAAAGCATGAAAGTATTTTATGTTGCGATAACCATTAATAAGCCAGGTCAGATGAGCTCTTTGGGCCTACAAAATTATTTTACAGTCAAAAAAGAACTCAAGTTGTTCTCTAATGCTTTTCTCTTTATGCAGCACACCCTCATTCAAAACATAATTCGGAAACCTTTTCAGTTTCAAGAGACTTAATTTTGCTGGGGATCATACCAATTGATGAGGCGTTAATGTGGAATGTAGCTTCCTACACATAGTAAAACTAGTAGAGTCATTCATCTGTTGTGACCATAAAGACATAACCATATCCCAGCATCGGGGAAATTGAGCCCAAAAATCTAAAACCTTTTTCGTCTTCTCTTCTTGAAATCCTGCCGTTTGAAATAAAGAACAGTAGATGATTCTGTTACTACTCGTAGTACAGGCAATGAAAGTTTAAGTCTCTTTTGTGATAAGTCCATAGATTTTGCATCTGTTTCTTTTCTCGAGTGAGACGGAAAAATTGTTCTCAAGCTGATGTAACTCTTGACTCAGATGATGAAGCATAGAAGCCTTGTCTTTTGAGTTCCTTATACTTCGAGGTGGATCATCGTTTGAGATTAGAGAACAGTCTTGTATCATTGGACCATTAGAGCATAAACTGTATGTGCCAAGGAAAAAAGTACTCCATGTCCTGATTTGATGATGGACTGAATAATAAGTAACCCAAGACTTTTAAAGTGCAAAAGTAAAATGTTCATTAGTAAGGACCCAAGCAATCTTGTCAACATTTAAAGGCAAATAGATTAAATATGGAAAGGCCAGCAGAACCTGTCCCGCATTGAAAAACCACTAGGCCATGGAAGTCAGGAAATGGACTGCAGATCCACAAATTTGACAACCAAGCCCACGTTAGAGAAAAACCCCTCCTGCATGAGACAAATTTATTCCAGCTAAGAATAAAAGGGATAACACTGCCGTAGACAAAAGAGACAGTTCCTCTAATTATATCGAGTGCAGACAAACTTTAAAAGAGGATGCTTCCTTAGGCTGACAAAGCAAGGATTCTAACTCCAAAAATTTTGAAAAATCTAGAAAATGATCTTTACAGCTAATGGTCACCACAGAGCTTCTAATGACTGACAAAGATGTGACAAAAAAAGGAATATGGGCCATCAGAACCTTCATCAGAATCACTACCTACAAATAAAAGGTCTTCAAAAATATGGCTAGATATAGGATTCTCTGGGATAGCTGCCTTAGTAGACAACCCTGCAACAAATGAACAAATTGAAGGATTATTAAGTAGTTTAGTGTGTTAAACTGAACCGGCAGCGTCTTCTCCCATAAGATCTGTCGAAGATATTAAGGAACATGGAACAAAGGGTGGAGTAACTTCTATCATGTTAGAGCCTTCAAAATAATTAAATTGCATCTCAAGCTTACGGGCAGGACAAAAACTATTATTGTTGTTAGATAAACCTGCAACATCCACATTCATCGGGTCAATACATGCAAATTCATTGCCAAGGTCAATAATATTATACAAAGCATAAGATGATTGCATTCATTGAATGGAGGGACAACATGTGCAACAATATCAGGAAATAGTTCATTGGTTAGGGTTAGGAATACGTGTTGAGCGATCTCTATCAGAAGTATTAACTGAAGAGTCATCAATATGGTTAACAGAACGATAATATATAAGGTCACCTGATGAATCTTGTCCTTGATTATTAGATGAGCTAGATGAGAAAGAGTTCAAATAAGCACTGATCATATTTCTTGCATAGGTGCATGACCATGGAGTGAGAAGGCTTTAGGTAATTTATCATGGAGAAAATAGAAGCCCCCCTTAACACTTTTAGTATAGCGAATTTTAGTACTACTATGGAACGAGTGTTTTTTCCAACATGCCACTCTCTCATCTGGAACCAAGGGGAATCTAGAATTTTTCACAAAGTCTATGCCAAATCTTCCATTAATATGTGCTTTTAGACGATTCTAGCCTTTTAAAACCAGTTGCAATGTCCATCCACAATCTCTGGCAATATGCTCAATCCTTGCACATTTTTTACATCTTATAAAAACCCGCTCATGTCGACATTCAGTCCAGACTAAAATGCCATTGCCCAATTAGTGCAGTGCAGCAATGAGTAAAGGGAGCAAAGGATCCAAGAATATTGATTTGAACCTCTGAAATGCTAAACTAAACACACTGATTATGTTTTTGTTTTGGACCACCCATGAAATAAGGGCATTACCCTCCTATATATATATATGTGTGTGTGTGTGTGTGTGTGTGTGTGTTATAAAAGACATAGTAAAACAAGGACGCCCAAATGGTTGTTCGAATTTGAGGGATAAAACCTGATAGGAGATTATACACCCAAAATTTGAATAAAAATCCATTGATAATCAATTAATTAACCGTTATATAGCTACGGGTGCTATAATGTTAGATTTACTAAAGTAAGAAGAAAATTTGTATAGTTTAAAATATATAATGATTCATAATATAAAATTAAAGAAACATAACGTTTAATAAAAAAAATTTAGTAAACTTTTCGTTAGATTGGCCTGAGATAAACCTAAACCCATCTTAATTAACCTAAAATTTGCTTATATGTGAGTTTGAAGTTAATTTGTTGGTTCAGAATATTTAGCAAACCTAAACGGATCACTATTCTGAGTTAAGTACAGTAGCTAAATTGAGCTTTTTTATCATAATATAATAAAAAAATAAAAAATTGAAATCCAATATTATAAAAAGTATTACAAGAAAATATTATAGTTTTGAGGGATTCAGACTCAATGAATCCGAATTCCTCCTAATTTTGTGTCAGACGCCATATTTTTTTCAAAAAAATAAAAAATAATAAATGAGGATTTGGAATGATTCATTCTGAGTTTCCAACATTATTTTAAAAATGTAATTCTCTCTCTCTCTCTCTCTCTCTCTCTCTCTCTCTCTCTCTCTCCACGTCTTTTCCCCCATTCTCCCTTTCTCTTCCATATTAAAATTTTGGATAAAAATACACTTTTAGTCTTTAATTTTATTTGAAGTTTTATTTTTGTCCTTTAATTTCATTTTGTTTCAATTTGATCCCAAACTTTATACAGGCTTTACTTTCTTCGCTTAACCTCATTTGATTAAGTTTGGTCCCTTAACCTCACCTTAAGTTTGGCTCCAAAATTTAAGAATAAAATAAAATTAAAGGACAAAAAAAAACTTGTGAAGAAGTTAAAGGACCAAAGTAATACTACATGAATTTAAGGGATAAAATAAAATTACATGACAAAAGTAAAACATGTGACAAAGTTAAGGGACCGAAGTGAAGTTGAATGAGTGTAAGGAATAAAATAAAATTAAGAGACAAAAGTCTAACATGTGACAAAGTTAAGAGACAAAAGGGAAGCTAAATAAATTTAAGGGATGAAAGGTAAACTTAAGGGGGTGGTTAAGGCACCAAACTTGAATTAAATGGGGTTAAGGGATGAAAGTAAAGCCTGTATAAATTTAAGGGATCAAATTAAAAATAAATGAAATTAAAGGATAAAAATAAAATTTCAAATAAAAATAAAGAACCAAAAGTGAATTTTTATCCAAAATTTTACTGCACAAGATAGAGTGGGCAGACTGGAAAGAGAGCGAGAGAGACTAACATTTTCTAAAATAATATTAAAAACCCAGTGAATCATTTTCTAAATGCATACTCATTAGGGTCATTTTTTGTGTTTTACTATTAATTTCAATGTGGAGACTGCATGGCCCATATTATCCCACATGCTGTTTATTATAATATAAATTATAGCTTTACAAATCATTTTTTTTTTTTGTTTTTTTGCTTTTTCCAGATAGCTTTAAAAATTATTGTATGTGATTATTTTTATAGTTTAAAAGTATTACAACATTTCTTGCTATACAATAGAGAATTTAAATTTTTGTTTGTTATAAGAGTTAAATGAAGGATCAACACCAAGTCATGCAAAAATAGATGTAACTATGTGAGGACCCAAAAATGATAGGAAGGATGATTAGTTAACGAGGGATCATTTGAAAAATGAAAAGTGTAGATTTTTTTTTGAACGAAAAGTGTAGCTTTTTTAAACTTAATTTATTATTATTTTGTTTATTTAGTTACTATATTAATCTTTTCAATACTAATTATAATTGTAAGATTAAAGGAGACTAAAACTATATTTAAAAGTTTAAGAAATAATAAAATAGAATGGTTAATAATGGAAGGATAATAATAAGTAAAATGACAATGTACGTGTCAATTTCTTATTTAAAAGTTTAATAAAAGAAAGAAGATAGTTTAATGGAATGAAATACTTTACTTATCATTTTTATAATATTATTATTTTAAATAGAATGTTAGTATAATAAGTTTTTAACTAAGGAGAATAATACAATAATTATATTATTAGGCTTTTCTAATCCATTATTAATCTCTTAATTTGAAGGGATAACAAAAATGAGATTTTGAATGATATTGAATAGCTTTGGAGTCTTTTTTTTATCATTCCATTCTATCTCGAAAAAAACTTTCAAGCATGCAACCCTAATTTAATAATTTCACTTCTTGTGATACTCATTAACTATTCATCCAAACATGTTGTAATCCAAACATGTTGTAAGAGTCAACTAACATATGGATAACTTGCATGTGAACCGGGAGTGTGTATATATATATAGTTTGGGACTGAAATGACATGCATTCACAAATTATAGTTAAAGAGAAGGCATGTGTTTATGTTTGTGGCTTAGGCTTTGGACCAACTCCTTTAATGAAGGATGCTTTTGATTCCCATGCTCGTCATGGCATAAGAATGAGTCCACAAAAAGAAGAAAGCATACAAAACCAGGAAGTCATGCATAAAAAGTGAAGAAATATTCGAGAATTTAGAGGCTTGTTAATTTTTTCAGCATTTAATCAGTCTCCATTTCTTTCCACAAACAACTTCACTATGACATCTTAAATTTCAGGTACTTATTTAATTATTTGACAGCTATTACTTTTATTGTTTCCCCAGTAGAATACTTTTCTCTAAGTTTATCTCCCCAAAACTTTTACCTACTCTGTATATTTATTTTAAGATTTTTTTTTTTTTGCTGTTAAAGCATGTGTTATATGCATTGAATTATTAGATCATCGATAAGTATACGTAGTCGTATTCATCTAATGACTAAAAATACATACAACACATAAGAAATTCGTTTTTCAAGGCCCATGTTTGTAGATGATAGTGTACAACTATTTTTTACGTTAGCAATATGTCACCAATGTTTTAATTAAAGGCTACTAAAAATTTTGATGTGAAGACATTAATACTAATGTAATAGAATCCAATTGTTAATATAAGCTTACTTTAATTGCTTATTAAGACAAGTCATCTCATTAATTGAATGATAGGAGAAAGCAATAGAATAAATCTGCATTAGACGTCATATACCCTAAAAAGAAGTCAGGCAAAATTAAGAGAAGTAAAGGGTTAGGAGATACAGAGCAACGCGTCTAATTAAGTTTCGTCACATGTGATTTATATAAATAAAATGTAAAATTATATTACATAGCAAAATCACTTCATATACATGACATGTGATACCGTTCTTAAGGTGAATTATTTTGAATTATTTATTTTAAAATTTTATAATAAAATATGATTAGTTACATAAATAAAATATAAATTATATAAATTTAATTAATAAATTGAGTGTGTTTTTAGAATTAACAGAATAATTTAACATATTTTATTTTAAAAAATTACAACACATTTCAAACTTTGTCTAAAAATTTTCGTTTGAGACACGCTGGCCCTAACCTAAGTAGATGGCGACAGTTCTGCTTTTCCATATTTGGCTTTGAAGTTCATTTACTCCCAAATGGATCTCAATCTTCACAAATATTATAAGTAAAGTTGAAAAAAAATTATAGAAAAATAAATCTCTGTAGGGAGTTGCGCTCAAAACATTAAAAAAAAAAAAAAGAGCTATTTAGTCCTTATAATTTGCATGAGTTTACAATTTGATCCTTGTACTTTGATTCTTCTCAAAGTACTCCCTACATTTAGCAAACATTTGAATTTTACTCTTTACCGTTAATTATCATCTTAATATTGTCCAAAAGTTAATGATTAACAAATAGAACACATGAGACAGATGATTTGTCACCCAAACATCACATAAGCATATATTTATTGTGTAAACCTGATTATAATTTTAAAATTTTTTTCGATCTGACGATATTAAAAAACCTTAACTTAAAACAAAACCAAATCTTTGTTAAGTTTAAGGGGTGTTTCGAAAAAATCAAAATGAAAGAACCAAACTGCAAACTCATGCAAATTATAGGAGTTAAATAGTTAATTTCACAAAATAAAAAATAGCAGGGCGCTTCAGAAACCCCCTCCGAGTTAACTCGTATCGAACGTACGTTCTTCAAACATTTGTATTCGAGTTCTAGAAATTCCAAAATGCACCGCCACGAGGAAACTGCAAAAGCGATTCAAAATAAAAGTTGCAGCGTTTGTTCACCCCCACAGACAAACGGATTCGCCGCTGAATTTTGGGGAAGAAAACGTCCATTCTTGTCATCGCGGCTTCTTTCCCATATAAAGCCACCCTTGGCACATTAAGACCTTCAACAACGTGACCACCCCTTTTCATTCAATCACACTGCCAACCCATTCTTCCCCTCTCGGTCTCCGGGGTGCTCTTGCCTCCGCCGGCGGCACCTCTTCCGACCTCCTTTTCCTCGCTAGTGGTGGTTCTCCCCTAAGAGAGTACTTTGGGATCTGGGTCTTGATCTGTTATTGGGGAAATCCCTTTGATTTTATGATGTTGACGATCAAGAAGGTTCCCACTGTCGTTTCCAATTACCAGGATGATGATTCTGAACAGGGATCTTTCGGGTGTGGCCGACATTGCCTTGGAAAGTGCTGCTTACCTGGTATTGCTTTCTGAGAATCACTTGCCTTTTTCCAATTTAAAATTTAATATATAAGTTTTTTGGTTGATTGCATTGACTATTTTTGAGCCTCTAAATGAACAGAAGGACATATAGTTTCTGCAAGAAGAAAAATGAACGAAAATGGATTGATTTAAGTATTTTATAGTACTTCTTATACTGCTTTAGTATTTAGTTTTATGACTCGAAATAATGCTTGACTTCTTAAAAATGTTATATCATCAACATTCAAATTATGGGGATCTTGAAGCTGATCATCAACTTTAATATGCAAACAGATCAAAACAGGGAAGAGGACAGGAATTGGGGAATAGGAACTACATGCATATGGTAAATCTAGTTAAATTATTACTTGAATTGGGGAGGGACCAAAGGCCTGTTCGGGATTTATGTGAACTTTTGATTAGCTTGAAATATTTTTATTTAAAATGGAATATGTTTGAGATAAATAATTTGTTTGGCAAATCTTTTTGAAAGAAAAAAGTGTTTTTTTTTTTTTTTTTGCTATTATATTACTTAAAAGGGTTTGAATTAAAAGGTAAGTAAAAAAAATTGGTGGTAAATATGGTAATAAATGATTTTGAGTAAAGGTGTTTTTTTTCTTCCAAAAAATAATTTTCTACTCCTACTTCCAAGGGAAAACTCCAATTTTTTTACTTCCTTCCTACAGGAATTGTTTCTGATACTACTCAGAAACAGCTTTTTTTATAAAAATAAAAATAGCTTGGCTAATAAGTTGCTTCTTCCTCTTCACAAACTCGGGCAAATTGGCCGAGGATATTTTTACCATATAATTAGAAAAAATGTATGTTTTTAGAACTTTCCCTAATAAACATATATCTTGATTTTGTGGTTTCAGTCTCAAAGCTTCCTCTATATTTATACAAGAAAGATGGCAATATTCCCCTAGATGCTGGGATTGTGGAATCGTCGGAGGAAGTTTCAGAAATATCATTCCTCCACAATTTGTTGCTTGGACAATGGGAAAATAGAATGAACCGGGGGCTTTTCAGGTATGATATGACCACAACTGAGACAAAGTTCATTCCCGGGCAACATGGATTTATTGTGCAACTGAACGAAGAGCGACTCTTGAAGAAACGACCAACTGAGTTCCGAGTGGATCAGGTTCTTCAGCCCTTTGATGATAATAAGTTCAATTTCACAAAAGTTGGACAAGAAGAAGTGCTCTTCATGTTTGAGCAGAGCAGTGACCACAAGAGCCATTTTGTTCCCAGTGCATCAGTTGACAAGATATCAACATCTCCCAATGTTGTTGCAATTAATGTTAGTATGGTCAATTTTGTTTTTGTTTGTTTTGTTTTTTGAAGAGTTTGCCTTTTTGAGATTATTTACCATAAATGTGGAATATTGGGGATAAATACATTTTGTGACTATAATGGCTATTGCTTGTCGAAAATTTGTTTAAGGTTTTATTAATGGTTTCTGAGGGTATGTTTGGATTGAGGAGAAGGGACAGAAAGGAAATGTATGATCTGGATTTGAATCAAGGGAAGATCAATACCTGTCCTTTTATCTTTGTTCTCCTCAATCCAAACATATCCTAAAAGAGAAAGTCTATGCTTGTCATGGAAAATTACCAATGTGACTAATAGATGGCTATTAAATGAATGAACTTTGATAATTAGGTGAGCCCAATTGAGTATGGACATGTACTTCTGATCCCTCGTGTCCTGGATTGCTTGCCTCAGAGGATTGACCATGACAGCTTCTTGCTTGCTATGCATATGGCTAAAGAAGCTGCCGATCCCTTTTTTAGATTGGGTTACAATAGCTTGGGTGCTTTTGCCACCATCAATCATCTACATTTCCAAGTACGTTTTTACATTCCTCTGGGATTTTTTTTCTTGTTGTTCACTTCTTAGGATATTCTCATATTCATTTTACAAGTCGTTGCTAATTCATACTCTGGTACAGGCATATTACTTAGCAGCTCTCTTCCCAGTTGAGAAAGTCCCTACGCAGAGGATATCTGTAGATGGGGAACTACACTCTCAAGGAATCTGTGTATCCCAGCTCTTGAACTATCCAGTTCGAGGACTTGTTTTTGAGGGTGGAAATTCCATACGAGATCTCTCTGATGCTGTCGCTTGCAGACTTGTTTTTCTTCAGAATAATAACATCCCCTTCAATGTTCTCATCGCTGACTGTGGAAAGAGGATATTTCTTTTCCTTCAGGTATGTTTGTTTCTTTTGACAATATTCCTTGTTTTGGTGCGTGTCTTCTGCTCCTTTGTGATATTCCTTTGTGAAAAATTGATCTTCTTAATTAACTTTAGACCTGATCGAAGGTTGTTTGATCAAACGGTAACCTATAAAGAGGTTAGTTTGGTTGGAAATTGAGCAACTGCTCTGGGAAGAATCGACACTTGTGAAATACCATATTTATTGGTCTTTCAAAAATGCAACTATGCTGATGATTAAAATTTGGGACGCTGGACTGATTTGAGCTACATTTTGGCATAAAGAACTTTGAACTTTTTTGAACTTTGGTTATTTCTGCATGATCAGTAGGAGCGCTTGTTTCCAAGTTCTTTGTTGTCAATATTTAAATTTCATTATCCTATGTTTTCCCCTACTTCTAAAGCTTGTGATTGAGAATATATAAAAGGGAATGCTTTGATAGCACTTATTCAATGTGTAATTTTATCGTCCCTTAAGCTTTCTCCTAGGAATAAACTAACAATTTGGTCCTTGAATTATTAGGCTTATAATTAGCAAGAACAAATTTGTTGCACATTAATCCTTCAGACATTTTTTAGTCACTGTACAAAAGAACTAACAAGCAATAAGTTTGTTATTTTTCATGAACCAACTAGTGCACTTACTAATTTTCAAGAATTAAAACTAGATAAGCCTATCAATTCAAAAACCTATCTTGTTTGTCTACTCTTCTTTTTACCTTTTCTTAACAGTAGATTCATTCTGGTTTGTTTCTCTGTATGGTTAGTGTTTTGCGGAGAGGCAAGCACTTGGAGAAGTAAGCGAGGAGGTCATCAGGGCTCAAGTGAATCCCGCAGTGTGGGAGATCTGTGGACACATAGTGCTCAAGCGAAGGGAGGATTTCAATGGTGCTTCTGAAGCATATGCATGCAGACTTCTTGCTGAGGTTTCTCTTTCCGAAGAGAGATTCCAGGAGGTCAAGGCTTATATCCTGAACCTGAAAGCATCAGAATCATGTGAAGCTGATGTGGAACGGAATTGCATGAACAATGGTGAACTGATTCAGAACTATGAAACGTCTACTAGTCAAGTCGCTCCGCAACTACCTCCAGATTGTCTAGTTCAACAGTGAACAGTGGCTTCTATACCCGTTTCTATAGGTCATATTGAAGTTATAATAGGTATAGTTTTTTCGAATGTAAGATTAATGTTAGGTGATGAAGTAATTTTAACTACTCGTCGTCCTCTATGCATGACCATTATTGCTTAGCATCTAAATTAATCCAATATATAATATATTTCTAATTAGAAATTTAATTGATTTAAATCTAATATGACACAAGACCTATTGGTCAATAGTTTCATCCTTGAAATGGTTGAAGAAATCTCGAATTGAATCCAACATTCTTCATGTGCAAATTTATGGGTCTTACTTTTGTGCAATTATCCTTTTGTTTAAAATAATTATATTAGAAGTTTGTTTGATTTAAAAGAATAATTAGCATAATATTGTCGCTCTAAAATTTTTTTTAGGAACGTAATCTTGAAGGTCATTAATGAACACTCTCGAGTGTTGACGTTTCTTGCAGTACAAAGGAAAATATGGTTGAACTACATGTTTATTATTTATTACGAAGCTTTTGAACAAAAATATTATATATCAAGATATATATAAGTCGACCCTATACTTTTGTGTTCCAAAAAAAGAATCTTATACTTCTGTAGAGAAATTAATGATTTAATATCTAAAAGATGACTCATTCTAATTTAGATTTTTGAAAATTAAACATTTTAAGATCCCTGCAGTAAAAGTTTTGAATTAAATTAATATTATAATCGAAATCGATGCCAACACAGTATTAACTGGTACAAAATCAGTAAAGTCACCGAGTTTGATCCAGTTAAATGAGTTTGCAACTTTCGTTTTTCCTTCAGTTTTTTGGGTCTGAATCCCTGAAGCCCAGTACTTTCCCAGCCTAAAATAATACATCATCCCAGAAACAAACGGCCTCAGGTAACATCCAATTCTCTGCTGCTGTCGCCTGTCGTCTGAGTCTCGCTCTCAACTCACCCGATCTCTACTGCCTCTGTCACGCAGACGCAGGGGGCGCAGGGCACACAGCGACTTGCAGAAGACGCAGTCCTCCGTTCATCCACGCAACGTTGCAGTCGCCGTCGAGGCCGGAGAACGCCACAGTTATTTGCATTTTGCAGCACGAAATCGCCTTCTGTAAGTCTCCGATTCGCTCTTCCTTTCTTCGATTTTTCAGTCTTAATCTGTGATTGTGATTTTCTGATGTTGAGCGTGGGTACTGATTTAAGATTCTTGCTTATCATTCTCCTGAGTGGTACTGATTTGGTGAACGAGGTACTGATTCAAGATTTGCTGACGTTGAGTGTGCGTACTGATTTGGTGAATGTGGTACTGATTCAAAGAATTTAATTTGCCATAATAATATTTATCTAATCCAAAATCTACCTAATCTCTCAACATTGTGATTTGCTGATTCAACATTATGTATCATGTTCTTACCAATATGGAAGGTATTGTTAATTTGGCTTAGAATATTGCTCTGTTTTCTTCTTTTCCTGTTGTGTTTTGTGCTAATCTGCTCGAGGATTGATTTGACCAATTTAAAAGGATGATATTATCATTTTGATTAACACATCCCAACTACTTAAACACAAGGCAGAACCAAGATATTAATACATTCCATTGCACCACATATTAATTATAAGCATGTAAGCTAAATCACATTAATTGATAAGCATATTACATCGGACAATTATTATATGGATAGTATTTTAGACATTATTGATTCATGAGAGTGAAAAGGCTCTGTGGAATACTGCAATAAGTCTTTTAGAGTCAAGCTATGAACTTCTTTATGCAATAAATTAGTCTTATTCAAGAAAAAGAGCATAATAAATATATGTTATGTCTGACATTCAGCTATTCTGACAGAAACTATAAACCAAGTGGGATATATTGTCTCCAATAATAACAGAGAAGTCTTTGAAAGAAACTTGAGTTGGTATAATGAGTAAAGTCTCTCATTCAAACTTACTACTACAAATTTTGAATTTTAGAGGAGTCAATTTTGCTGGGTAAAGTTGTAAGAAATGATAAGACAGAGGAATAAAAGTGGATTCTCAGACCAATTGATGTTTTCACTCTATTCTTCTACCTTTTATATTTCTTTTGTAGAATGGTTAGGAAATTAAGATATCTCTTTAGCTAACCTAAACTTATTTGTTGTTTTTGTTGGCCCCTCCAGCCCCACTGAATCTGAAAGTGATGATAATTGTGGGATTGAATAACTTTATTGAAATATTATATTATGTTTCATAGATTATGGAGTTTATTGAAATTTGTATGTTGACTAGAATGAGAAGTATTTAATATGGAGTATGTATGATAAAATAAGTACTTATGTATGAAATTTTATGTATTTTTGTGCTATGGGTTATGTCCAATAGCTATTCGATAATAGGTGTAGATAAATTTTTACAAGTCTATGTAATGAGTTCATCTCTTTCACGAGTCTACCTAAAATCATGAGTTTGAAAACCTTGACTGTAGCAGAGATACCATTCCAAATTCCAATACACTAATGCATGGTCAATTGGTGTGGTTGAAATTTCTTGTTGCCATCATCGTCCACATCATCCCATCACTTTGCAGTACTTGTAATCTAATTCCCCAATTTCTTTAACTTCCAATTACAGGAGATAGAATAGACCCTTAATTGTTTCCAAAGTAGAGGCTTTCTTCGTGCAGTTACTTCCATTGCTCTCAATCTCTGATTTCTTGCTGATGAAAATGTATGTTCTTCCTTGTCATCATCACTTTCACCTTTTTTTCTTTTCTAATTTTTCTCCCTTTGAGATGTAACATAGTTTAATCACTTGTCCCAGTCTAGAGGCCAATGCTGGTGCACTCACAAATTTTGAGGCCCTTGACTTCTTACGAGCTAAAGGAGCATCAAAAGATCCAACAAGGGTTCTTGCTAAAGTAGCACAGTCTGAATACAAGGTGAAGCTCATTTACCGTGAAAGTAATACACATTTTTTAAGATAATTCTGTCATTTTAACTATTATGCTGTAGCTACACTTCCAAACCCTTTTAGTGGATGACTGTTCTGCCTATCTAACAGGTTTACGATTATTTGGTCAATACTGCTGCTTGTGATCAAACCAGAGAGAATATCAATGAGTTCCTGGGAAACTGCAAAAGGCATGACCTTGCAAAAGCTGAGGTTCTAAATATACTAAACATTAGACCAACTGCTGCTGTTGAAATTTTTCCTGTAAGTATTAGAATTACTTTGGCATCCGCTTTTCAAGTTATCTTAGCTCTGCAATTTTTTTAGCTGTACTCACACTCTCTGCGGTATGTGGTTGGATCTTAGGCTGAAATGACTTTTCTTCGGTTGTCTACCTTGTGAAATAATTCTGAATTCTTTATCTATTCTAATGTGAAAAAATATAGCTAGCCTTGCTAGTTGTAATCAGATTTATTTACTCTTATCACACAGATCATAGAGCGCTGTGAGGACCGCTTTCCAGACGAAGAGATTGAAGGAATACTAGAGCTGGTTAAGAAAACATTGCCACCACCTCCTGGGACACTGGAATCTAAAGATGTCACTGAGGCTGTTGAAGAAACTGCTACTTCGAAGCATGAGGAAGATATTAAGACTAGTCAAGGCCAAAATGAAGATGGGGAACCAATGGACACAAGTTGAGACCTTTTAGTCAGTATTCTGTCATTAAGAGCATTACAGGAGCTCAAGGAAGATGACAAATATATCATTCCGGTCAAATATGTTAACTTTGCTGGTTGATTATGAGAATGAATGATCATAAGGACTCATACGATGGGGCACTTCTGGTTGTTGCAATATTTGCTCTGGCGGCATCTTTGGTGACTTGGAAAACATTAGGGACTGCAGGTTTTGATATTTCTCTTTCCATACAGGATGCCATTTCTTATATTTATGTAAGCTTGTGTCACCCAATTGTTCTACTTTTGTACATGATGACAATTCACTGATTATGACTTGATAAATCAAAAATGGTTTTACTTTGTTCTTTATTGTTATGATTTATAACTACTGTTCATGAGTCATGCATTTTGTATCAAATTAATTATGAATTACGGTACATTTTTTAATAAAACTTTTAACATGTTTTAAAATCTCCAAGATCTTTTAAAATAGCCCAGTAGATTTTCATTCTGATGTGGGTTTCTTGGCTGTTTTAGGAAAATATTAATTGTAATATTGTAGTACTAAAGAATATTATTCTTATTCATAATTTAACAAATAAACCATTTCTACTTAAAATTTAGAATAAGATTATAGGATATCAGAAATAAATTAAATTATGACTATATAAATGATAATAGGTACTATTAGTTAGAGGTGAACAATTGGCCCGTGACTACTTAACTAGACTTGGCCTCGTCATATTAGGTCGAGTTGGGTTGAGTCAAAATAAAAAAAGTTGCAAAATTTACTTCTTCGGGTTAGGTTGGGTCTAGGTTCACACGAGACCCAACCTGGCCCGGGTTTTTTTTTTTTTTTTTCAAGTTTTTAAATTATATACATAATAATTTTATTTATAATAAATATTTATAATATTAATTTTTTTTCAAATTTTAATCATTTTTCATTTTAAATTTCAATTTTATTTTTCATTTCATTTTTATTCATTATAAATTTTTATTTTTTCCTTTTTTTGCATTAAAAAGTTGTTTTTATTAGCAAAAAATTATTTTAATAAATTAAAATTTTTTAAAAATAATTAATCAACCTGGCCCGAACTTGGTGTACCCTAGTTTAGCTCGATCACTTACCTAGCTAGGCCAAGTCTCAAGTTTTTAAAAAAAAAAGTCTAGTCTAAAACTAAGTCAGGTAGACCATACAAAATCCCAACTCGTGTGCAGCCCTTTAGTACTATGTTGAAGTTGTAGTAAATTACATGTACTAGACTAATATGAGTGATTATTTCGGTTGAAATTGTGTAGACATGATTTTGATTTATGATTTTATATATTTAATTTTCGTAAAAAGTAAATTTACTATGATTTTGTGGTTTGGCATAGGTGCAATTCATGTTTGAACAATTTTATTTAAAAAATGTTTTGCTATTAATGAAATTAGTTAATTTGCTTGTTTGTATGAGTATGAGAATGTTATTTTATTTTACTTTATATTAATATATTTTAAATTAATAAAATTATATATAAAATTAATAAGAAATAAATGATAATATTAGACTCATTAAAAGGATACCATCATAAATTATTTAACTATATATTATTTTTAAATATTTTAATTTTAAACCATATCAAATTATATTTGTAATTCATTATTAGAAAATTTAAGATATAGTTAATTAAAATATTATTTATTTTTCTTGTTTGATTCAAAAAATATTTAAACTTTAGATAATTCCTAATTTAAAAATCAATTAATTAATTTATTATTTTTCTTATTCCTTCTAAAAAAATTTTAAACTTTGAAATTTTTTTAATTTAAGATATAGTTAATTATTTTATTAATTAATTACTATTATCTTTTAATTGATAACAAAAATTATTGTACGCAAAATTGAAGATTTGATTAACCAAACTTTTTAATCGATTAAACAAAATTTTCACATAAAAAAGGTTAATTTTGTATATAATAAATTTGTTCAACGCAAAATAAGTTTTTCTTCTCTTCTTTTTTTTTTTTTTACATTTGTATAAACTAGAGTTTGAGGGACAAAAGTCAAATTAAATAAAATTATCCATGACATAAATTCATATTTTAATGTTTAAATAAACTTTTCAACTCGGACCCAAACTAAATACACCATACCTACATCATGTGATTTCAGGCTCTTATGCAAATCAATTTTATCGATCCAACCCTGTTAGGTACGGACTTAGAACTCCAAATTGGTTAATAATAACAGGACAAAATAAAACACGAGATATTGAGTATTTTATAAATGACAGTTATGAAAATTCCGCATAATAAACGGATCTTTCGCTAATGGTAAGACCGTAGTTAATACAATACATAGTACATGTATATATACTGCACATAGCCACAACTGTTTGACACTTCCAAGTATTCACCTACCATTCAATTTGAGTGGATTTGGCCCTAGGCGCGAGTCATCATTCTCTTGAACTCCTCGAAATTGACGTTGCCATCGCCGTCGGCGTCGACGGAGCTAATAATCTTCCGGCAGTCGCTCATGGATCCCTTCTCCCCTAACTTGCGCAGCACCGCGTGCAACTCAGTCGCCGAGATCAGTCCGTTCTTGTCCAAATCATACAGATCAAAGGCGTCGCGGAGCTCCCTTGAGTCGGCGAGGGTTTCTCCGCGAGAATGGTGGAAGTCGGCGAACTCCTTGAGATCAATGTAACCGTCGCCGTTCTTGTCAATCTCGGCCATGATGCGCTTGATCTCCTTTGACGTCGTTTTGGAGTCAAGAGTGAGCAGCATCTTCTTGAGCTCGGCGCAGGAGATCTTGCCGTCACCGTTCTTGTCGAACTTGTTGAAGATCCTGCGAACCTCGTCGTCCATCGGAATCCCAAGTTCCGGAAAGCACGCCGAGCCGAAGGGACAGAGAGACAGAGTCGTGGCCTTCACCTTCACTTCACGCGTCCTCCTCCCTAAACGTAGTCCGAGCGTAGCAACGAGCGACTTGGGATTTAAAGCATTATAAGGTGACTATTGACCAATAGAAATTCGACGCGTGTAAAGAGGAGGAATTAGGAAAGACTCTGATAAATGAAATGCTATTAGACAAATTATTCACAACCTCTTTTTAATACTATCTCTAAAATTCGATCCAGCCTTTAAATCATCCTGAATTATGTATTGTTGTACCTAAAATTAATGATAATTCTTTCAATCTTATATTCTCTATATATAAAATAAAAATTAAACTCAAAATTTTATTTAAGAGATACCTAACTCTTTGTCACTTAACCTAATAAATTAATGACAACATTAAACAAAGCATACGTTTTATCAAATTGGGAATATTTAAGTACACTTCTTGCACACTCGTAGTGTAAAGAGTAAGAATTTATTAAAATAAGTGTATTAAAAAAATGTCATCATTGAAAAGCTTTCGTAGGACACGGCAATCGCTCGATGTAGAGAGGTTGGGAGGTTGGGAGAGATGATGGTAGACACGGTTAGTGGACAGGACATCAAATCATGAGCAGTGAGTTCCAAATTCAATGGCTATAAATTAAGCTATATAAATTAGGAAGGAATGAATATTCTTCTGAGATTTTACTTTGATCTCATTTGGCCTACCTTAGAGGCATGGTGCCTACCACACGAGATATTGTAAGATAAGACCATTATAATGGCTTTAATGGGTCCCACCCTAAATTGATTCCATGGCTATAATTCTGTGGCCTGCAAGCTAACACAACGCAGAAAGAAACAAAGCAAAAGATGTGACTCAATTATCACCATCCTTGTTACCAGTCGGCCAAACCGCGTGAACGTGAATGAAGTTGGAGTCACATGGCCAGATACTTGCAGTGTCTACAGCTATACATTTGCTTCCTTGTTTCACTCACATGCACATATCAAGTTTGTGTAATTGCTTTTCTTCTTTTTGCGTTTTTCTTCTCTCTCTAATTGCTAATTAACATATCCAGAATATTAGGCAGGAAGAAAGAAGAAGCTAGCTCTCCACGACGCGTTTAATTGGATTTGAGTCTCCCATCGTGGTCTTGGACGTTCAAAGTGCGACGATACCAAGCCACGTTTATCAAGTGAGCCTGTGTGTTTCAAGTTCATTGCTCAATAAATTGACTTCCAGTGTTGTCAATGTCAAACCCGTATTATGACTTATACAATTGATCATATACATGACCCGGAACCGGTTGCATTTGGTGGAAAAATGCGCAAATTTAACGGGCAATATTAAAGAAATCGTAAAAATTTGACAGTTTAGATTAAAATTAAATTATTAAATGCAGTCAAAAGCTATAATCCTAATTTAAATATAATTTACATTAAATAACATGCACAATCTAATGACTGCAATTCTTCCCAATAGAAGGAATTTAGTTCCACACGACTCCCCTCCACAAGCGAAGAAATTAATTTTAATTTGTAATTTGGAAGTGTATGTTTTGCAAAATTTTACATATATACATATATACAGAATTGAGAAATACAAGATAAATAAATAATTTAACCTAATGAGTTAACGAACATGATGCAAATCTTTAAAATAAAATATTATAACCCATAAAACCCTAATTCTTTTAGAGAGAATACGTTCAGAATGAGAGAGAATGATTGAAAAATTAGGACTTTCTAAAATAACTAAAATTCTCTTATATATATAAAATAAAATAGGTTTTAATATTTTATAAAATTAGTCCATTAATAAGACTCATTTAAATGACATCAATTCATCTTTTAATCATCAACTCTCAATTAGTAACCTGATGGGATAATTACTAATTAAACTTAGATTGTGAGTTGGAATCTCCACCCAATGAGCCAATGGATAATTCAACATATCACTTATTATCCACATTCAACAAGAACTCAATTTATTCTTAATTTAGATTGATACTGATTGCCTAATTAATTTTTACACAAAATTATTCTAATAATACAATTAAAGCTAATCCACTAAAATTATATCAACAATCTCTAACTTGGATATCATTAATTAATTATTATTATTATGACAACCAGTCAACAAAACTAGGCAATCAATATTTGCCAGAACACATAAATATGTATGTGCTAAACCATACCAATGTTTAGAATTGAAACGATACAAGATTACTATATCCAACAGGGAAACAAGTAATTTTAACAATGTTACAGACTTAGTTTCAATATATGAACAAAATGAAATACGCAATGATATTCTGAGTCATATTACACTACAAAAATCTCTTAAAGATTCAACTCATACTCCTACTAAATCAAGATTACATTAAAATTCAACAAGACGTACATGAGTTACAGACTAATTGAGAGTCATATTGTCGTAACAAAAAATGGTCAAGACTGAAAATATATACACAGTAGAAATTTATTTTCTTGATCACATTTCTTGGTAAATGACCATCACAAAACAAGCAAAATACTACTTATTTATATATATATATATATATATGAGGTAGCTATAAGTGTTAAATCTTCTCAACAAAACAACTCCTCCAAGCTTTGTAAAGACGCAGGCAATAGTTGAGGCAACTGTAAGTATCTACATGACACTTTTTAACAAGACAGTTCTTTTAGGACATTATAAAGATGTATAATAAGTTGAGATAGCTATAAATGTTTATTTGACAATTTACCACAAAATAGCTCCTCCTAAAACATTTTAATATGTACATACAAAATAAATTTCAAATAATCAATCAAACCACGTAATCTAAGTCCAAATTGTCAATAATTACTGGTGAATCAAATTCATTGTAATAGAATGTGCAATTCCAAATATCTTATAGGTAAAACATAACTATCTAAGCAATTATCCAATAATCCAAAATAGGATTACTCAAGTATGTTCAAAGCACACTACAATGCAGGCTATATCAGCATAAATGTCTACTTTAGCATACAACGAGCTGCCAACAGTGGAAGCACATGGAAATTTCTTTTAATATTAGTCATTTCTTTCTTACATTAAGGACTTATAAGATCTAAATGACTTCTATGTCACCTATCTAAATAAGTGCACCACAAAAAGGAACAAGAGTACCTTTTAAATCTTATGAGCACTCAGTCAACAGGAGATCTTTGAGATAAACAAGAAAAAAATACGAGGCATATCGCAATGGAATCTAAAATTACCAAAGGTCTCACTAAGATATATCATGTTGGATTTATTACAAAGCCTTCAATTCATTATGTGTTCTTTAAACACCAAACACTTCTTTAAATTGAGTTATTTCAAATTGGGAGAGGTTGCAACGCTTTTCAAGCCTAATTAAATTGTTAAAACCCTTTCCCAGTGGCCCATCACATATTCCATTGTTGTTCCCATTAATGTCTTCTCTCTCACACACACATTAATTGGGTGGTGCCATAATTCAAAAAAGGCTACAAAAAGTAGTGGAATTATTGCTAAATGCAATAGGTGTATTATGTGTATACACATAAGTATAAAAGATTTTCCTCTAAAAAACTCAGCTTATGCAACTATATTCATAAGATTGTTTATTATAATCCCGCCTAAGGGTTCCGAATTACAATAAACTAGAAAAACTCATTATACATTAAAAGGCCCATATAACAAAATATTTCTAACATCTCCATACTGATATGGTATAAAAAAATATTAGGATATCAATTCAACTAAATCTCAATAATATTAAATCATATTGTTAGTGCTATACTGATAGGGTACATGGGCAACTAATGTAATTTTGTCCAACAATAACTATACATTTTAACTGGAGATAGATGCCTAAATTAAAGTAACCAACAAACACCCCTAACAATTACTATAAAATATCTCTAAAGGAATGGAATTACAACCACAACATAGGTTGTTCATAAAAGAAACACTATTATAATTAGGCCCACGATAGTTGAATACAATCATTAGGTGTAAGTGACCAAAAGGTCTACAACAAATTCCATACACAATTATTCCTTTAAACACTTGCCTAAATTGGAGTAAAATCTTCCAATAATGGTAATGAATTCATTTTAATTTATCCATATATTATTAAATAGAGTAAACATAGTATGCTGCTCCTCACTATGTATAGTCATCATACAATATTTTTCAGGTTAAAATTCCTCAAGCACATGTTGTTTTTATGCCCTAAATATTCAAGAAATTTCAAAACTCCTATTTCTAGAACTCAAAAATTCTAGAAAAAATGACCAAAATTGGAAAAGCCAAGTGGAGTCAAACTATAAAAGTTTGGAGACTAAAGGACCAGTGCATCAGGCTCACGCACCATCATGTGTTGGAGCTGTGCGTGGGCTTCGCCTTGTGCACAACAAATGTCATCTTCAACCTTTGGCAGGTTTATTTGACCTGGTTTAAATCTCGAATTTCAACCTGATAATTTTCATAGTTTTAGGGGTTGATATTGGTACCAGAATCCTCCTCTTTCTACAATCTATCATTCCCCTAAAGCAAATTTCAGCCAAAATGCAACCATTTGAGAGAAATCTTTTTCTAAAATTGTGGGGTCATGATCAAGTTAGGTTTCATGGTGGTTGAAACTTTTTGTGTTATTTAATAGCATGGAAAAGGCACCATGATGCTCGAAGTCTCCCAAAAAGATCAACCCCAAAATTTATTTCAAGATTTCTCTCTCAATTTATGTGAATTAAATCAAATTAAGAATTTAAGGAACCAAGAATGTTTCATATAGTGTAATTTACATAAGAGAAAACGGATAAGCCATATATATATGTATACACATAAGTAATTTTCAATGAGATAACCTATAGGAAAAAAGATCGAAATTCCAACTAGGCTCTAATGTACCATTTGCTACATTATACATATACATATATGTACAAAATAAAGAGATACAAAAGAGATAAATAATGTGACCTAATGAAACCGCAGACATGATGTAAGTCTTCAAAGTAAAAGATGAGGAGATAGCAGCAACTCACAAAATCATAGTTTCTTTTAAAGAAAGTTATTGTTCAGAATGAGAGAGAGAAAGATTGAAAAATTAAGGATTCCTAAAACAACTAAAAGTCTCTTATATATATATATATATATATATATATATATATATATATATAATAAGTTTTAATATCTTATAAAATAAGCCCATAAGACTCATTTAAATGAGCTCAATTCATCCATTAATTATCAACTCTCAATTAGTAACCTATTGAGATAATTACTAATTAAACATAAGTTGTAGGTTAGGGTTTCTATTAAATGAATTCATAGATAATTTAGCTCATCACTGATTATTTACATTCAACAAAAACTTAATCCATTCTTGGATTAGATTAATACTAATTATCTAATTAATTATTATATAAAATTATTCTAATAATATGATTAATATTAATCCACTAAAATTATTCCAACATATTCTACTTTTATTTTGATTCAAATGTCTCAATTGTTAGTTCACTTTTAAAATGTTGGTGTTTGATTTACTAACATACGAGATAATAAATATTATCTTAAATTTATGATGTTATGTGAAATAACACAATTTTAAATGATATTTCATACTATGTCAATGTATATCATGAGAATCTCACATAATGTTTTTGTAGTTTTGTAATTATACTGTATTGAATGTCACTATTAATTATACTTTTCATAATAATTTTTTATTATCATAACGTGAACAGTTAAATACAATAATAATCTTTTATTTTAATAGCTTATGTCATAGTATTCAAAATATTATATAATATACTAGATGTTGCTCCTATTATAATCTCAGGTCTTACATGATATAGTCACTTATAACCCAAACAATTCAATTTCGGACATTATGTATTGAACTATTCATATGCCCAAAATGTATGAAATGTCAGTCCGACAATACCAATGTACCAAACCTTTTTGACATTAGCTAGGCAATGTGAAATTTCCATTACTTCCACATCAAATTAAGGACTAATTAAAACGAACGAAATATCAGTAGTTACTAGGTCCATAAGGATTTAGATTGATTTATGCTCAGTGGTTCATGGGTCTCAGAGTACAATGGTAACTAGTGAGTAATTGTGACCAAGAAAAAGCCTCAAATCAGTTTTTTAATTTGTTTTAATTATATCAAACTAGTTTATTGAATTATACATTATTTTGTGCAAATATAGCAAATATTACCAAAGCACATTTTTATTGACCATTGGGCTCCTATGATATAATATTCAGCGCACAGAAAAAGTAACCTTATAATTGAATATTGGCACAGTGAACTAAATTTGTTCATCACTATGTTTGGACTTCATAGCGATTATAAAGTCCATGATTGAGCCAATGCAGGATAATTGGGCCCAAAGTCAACCTCATTAAAATACATCATGTTGATGTATAACTCTTGCTGGGCCCACTTCTGAACCGATGCTTACATTACTTTTGTAAAAGACAATTGTCCTTAAAGAATAATTTTATTTTATTTTTATTTTTTTTATTGGATGGATATTAATTTTTCAACTTATGATTTGGTCCAAATTAAAAGAGATCTTTTAAATAAATATTTTTTATTTTCATCCTACCACGGATTCTAACCTAGTCTAATTCTTAAAGGGTATTTGTTTTCTCTCTTCATAGTCTCACTTGAGAGCTCTTAGTTGCCGTTGAAGGCTACCAGAAAAGAATACAAGCTGAATCATGTGTATTTATATTGTCTTTAAGGATTATTCCTATGCATCAATAGAAATAAAGTGGTGGAAATCCACCATGATTAAACCAATCCTTTTAAAAATTGGTTTCAAGAGTAAAACTAGCAGGAGCTTTTAGATGTGTCAGTTGTAACCCAACCAATGGAATTAGAATTTATAGGAAGAAAAAAAATATTAAAACTAGCTATTACTAAGACGTTGAAACATTTTTGGAAATGTGGGATGTTAATGAGTCAATACAGAAATGTTTGAACGTTTGAAAATACTTACAAATAATAATACGCTAATGCAATAACAAAAGTTTGACTGATTCTAGAAACCAAAAATTAGTTTAGTGATTTTGGAATTATCGGATAAGCCAATAAAAATAATTTTAGTAAGAAGTCAGCCCTTACAATTTGAATGCACGAAATGGAAGAAACCTCATTTGCACTACATTTGATCTCATTAGAGACCATCACTCTTTTCTAACTCTCTACAACTTTATTATCACAAGTTAATATATAAACACTCATAGACTTCCTTCAGGACAATGTGGGATTGATCTTTTGAAATATCACTCACACCCATCCAATAATCTTCACATATTTCAAAAGAATTAGTAAAAAGACAAAATTTTTTGGTGATGCATATATATATATTTGCTTCGAATCTTGCGTCTTTTGAACTATTAATTAAACCTCAACAAATAAGAGTTAACTTATAGAAATACCAGGGTATATAGGGGATGAAAAATGATTGATCATCATTCTTAGTTTATTGACTACTTATTGTACTTGTTATTTACTACATTGCATGTTTTTGTGTATGTATAACTTGACAATAGTAATAATTTAAGGAAAAGTGGTTCAGTTATAACTTGTTGGTTTTCACCTATAATATCGATCAAACTGAATCTTTCTTCACAGTTTCTTCTATAATATGAAATGTATATCAATTATTTAGTCAATATATTGTTGGCTATTGATTTTAAGTTGTAACTTAATAACAACCTAGCAACGAGTGGAGAAAGATAGAGTATAAAGAGATAATAATGGGAAGTTTGGTTTTTCCTTTCTGCATATTTTTTGGTCCCACATCTGTGATATATATAATTTAGCTACTTGGACTTTGGGTTAGGGAGTTACTAGACCATCTTGAGATCCTTCATCTATGATATATCATTTTCAATTCTCAATACTAAAGCATTTTGCAATAGTTTGTGGAACACATTTTTATTGGCCATAGGGCTCCTATGATATTAAATTCAGTGGACTTATAATTGAAAATTGGCATAGTGAACTAAATTTGTTTATAGCGATATTAGACTTTATAGAGATCAAAAGTCTATGATCGACGGAAGTAATTTTAAATCGTATGATTCTCAACAAGTCACAAAGCTATGAATAAATCGCTTAATCAAGTATGAATAATGCAATTCAAGACAATATAATATAATAGTATGACTTTACAATTAAAAAATGTAAAAAATCAATTAATGGTATGATAATATTGTATTGTTGTAAACATAATTTATGGCTTTTTTAAATAAAACAAAAAAGATATTATTTAAATTTATTTCAAGAATTAATCATTAACAAATCACATGGTTAATAAGATTCTCAATAATTTATTTTAAATATTTTATACATATTACATATATCATATTTTATATTTTCAGTTATTTTTTATTTGTTATTAAATCTTATGATTCAATATATTATACGATTCACAATTTAAAAATATGTTTTTCGATTCGCGATTCATATTACGATTTGATTATTATAATATATATATATATATATAATATCTTAAAACTAGCCAATGCTGAGACGTTGAAACATTTTTGGAAACATGAGATGATAATAAAAATAATTTATGTAAGAAGTCAGTCCATAAAATTTTATTGCACGCAATGGAAAAAATTCGTTCTGCATATGATCCCATTAGTTCAGACTCTTGTGCGTGAAATCACTACCTTTTTTCTAACATTTTACAAGCAGATCATCACAAATTAGTATATAAACACCCATAAAGAAAATATTTTTTAGGTTACACACATGTGTATAATTGCTTTAAAACTAACGTCTTTTAGGTACTATTAATTAGGCCTAAATGACTAAGCTATGCCGAAGGATTATATATACACATATAGCATTATATTGGGTTATTTCCCAATTTACTGGTGCCTGAGTATTCACTAACGCGGATTCCCAAAAGTAATTTGAGGCAACTGTTTTTTCTATTAAAACATGATCTAATAGCTCTTAAATTTTGTATAAAATATATTTTTAAAATTTAAAAAATAATTATTTATATATATATATTTTAAATTATTATTTTTATATATAATGATATCTAGTTAAAAAATAATAAATTCTAAAATATACAAAATAAATTATAAAATATTAAAAACAATTATGTCTTTTTATTTTTTAACTACGTATCATTTTTAATAAAAAAATTTAAAATATGAATATATATTTATCGATAAAAAAATTATTTTTTATTTTTTAAAAATTATATTTTATACAAAAATTAAATATCATTGGATATAGATCCAATAACCCTCCTTACACAGAGTATATCTGGATATTTGTATTCATTATTGCTTTTTCTTAACTAATAGATTGTACAATTTTTAGGGACACATTCCAAGAAATGGCTATCTCCCAAGAGAATGAAGAGGAAAAGAAGGATGCAACTATTGTTGCTCGAAGAAAAAAGATACATGGATTAAAGACATAATGAAGAAAGATAAAAAAATCAAAGACATCAAAGGGATTGAGTTATTGTAATACATAGGGTAGACTTGATAATGTAAGGCATGGAAGTTTTTTGTCCAAACAAATCAATATATACGAAAGACAAATGAATTTCTCAAAGCATGTATAATTTAATCAATATCAATAAAAATTATCTTTTCATTGCCACTCTTGCAAAGCTTTCATTACATTAGTATAATGTACAATGGTATTAATTTCAATGTTGTTTGTTGCTGTTTGAGATATCTCAACCAAACTCATAGAGAAATCATGTGGTGGCCACGTTACAAAAACAACACTAATCACAATTTAACACTAACCAAACAAAGATTGTAAAAGAAATTAAGAATTTTTAAGCTTAGCTTTTGAACACATATAAAAGCATAACAGAAAAAAAAATGACGTGAGAAAACTTACCTACACAATTCCTTCGATTTCTCTAGGCTTCTCTCTTACACCTCTCTGCCTGATGCTCTCTCACTTTCTCTCTTTTCGTTTCCCTTCTTCCTTCATGTTTTTTCTTTGATGTGCCAAAGTTCTGTTTACTTGAAATTAGAACAGGGGACAAGCCCTCTCTCGCGTTTCTTCTCTTCTTTTTCAGTTTTTCGTTGCAACGCCACCTCCTTGCTACCTCTGTTTCTGCACAACTGAACCGAGCTTTTCTTGCCCATTTGCTCCTCCCATTCAGTTCATCTTCTAATTCATTCCTCTCAAACTCAGGCTCTCTTTCTTCTTGACTTACTCCTTTTCTTCCATTCACCCAAGCTCCTCCCCTATTTCTTTTTTGTTTTGAACTCACTCTCCCCCCGTTCTCATCTCTTCTTCGTCTTTCACTCCTCCTCACTCTCAATCTGGGCCTTCTCTCTTATACCTCTCCTCTGGTTGTTTCGAATAAAACAGAGAAAACAATGCCTCTCTTCATGGTCCTTTCCCACTCTTTCTCTTTTCTCCTCTTCTTTCTATATCTTCCTCCCACTCTTCGCTTCTCTCTCAACGTCTTTCTCTCACTCTCGGGCTCTCACTTTCTCTCATTTTTAGCTCCTCCTCTGGCTTCTGCTTTTCAGTTTCTTTAGCGACCACTTCCCTGTCCAAGTTGCACCAGAGCAGGGCCATTCCCTCTCGTCCTCCCTTTTACACGTTCCCTGTCATACTTTGCCTCAGAGGTCAGGAGCCCGAAGTCAACTATGCTCCGCCCCTTTCCATCTGGTTTCTCCCATGCCCCTTGCCTGGAATAGTCGTCTTTGCAGGGAGTAGGGCTTGCGCTTTTTCTGCTGCCTGGGTACTCCTCCATCTCACCTGTTGCTCTTGCCGTTTTGATTTGCATGGTTTTCTATTTTGTTCTTTTTTTCTTTTTATTTATTGTTTTTTTTTTTTTCCTTTTTTTGATTTTATGATTTTTAAATTTTTTTTTCTTATTTTTTATTATTGATTTTGCTTTTCTTATTTTGATTTTTAACCTTTTTCTTTTTAATTTTTAATTTTTCTTTTCTTATTTTTATTTTTTATTTTATTTTTTGCTACTTATAACTTTTTTGTTAACTTCTGTATTAGCCACTTTTCATTTTACTTTTTTCCTTTTGATGGTAACTTTTATTATTATTTTGGATTTTTTTTATTTTCAATTTGCAAATTTATATATTTGTTTATTTAATGAATTAATCCATTAATTAATTAATTAATCATTAATATATTATTCTTAATTACTTTATTTTCACATTATCACAAAAACATTATATCGAGAAAATTTTGAAGAAGTTTAATCATTACAATAATAAACTAGTACACACTCCATATGATCATAACATTCAAGTAATGAAAAATAAAAGTAAACCTCTTACTCAATTTGAGTATGCACTAATCATTGAAAGTCTATTTCATTTGATAAACTTCACCCAAAGTGACACAACTTATGCAGTATGTAGTTTAAATAGATAGCCCAAACAATGATCATTTGGTAGTATTGGTTAGATCAATGAGATATTTTAAAGATATTATGAATTATGGTATCATGTATAGCATATTTCTAGTTGTATTAAAATGATACATTGATGCTAGCTGGATTTCATATTCATATAAGGCAGGAAATTAATTTCTGAAACATCGAGAGAAATGAGACTAAAACCAATTTGAAATTAACATTGATAATAACTCAACATTTGTAATTGGGAATCTCATGAAAAAGATGCATGTGGTAATAACAAGTCACATATTAATTCTGCTAGCATTATTAATTATTATCCTTTCCTATGGTGTGAGAATGCATTGATTGATAAGCATAAAACTCTTAATGATTCTGATAGTCTTTATGGGCGATGTATTCATTATAAATACATTTAATTAAATCACCTACATGAGTGTAGAGTAAGGCCACCCATATGAGATTATGACAAAATCTCAAGAACACTCGTAAACTACTTGGCATGCTAATCAAGAGTTTATGGTTCATAAAAATTATAAACTTCATCTTTATAAGTTAAATCTTATCTATCAAAGTCTATTTTATAATACAAAAGGCATTAAATTTAAAAGTCTTACACTCATGTAATAACTCAAAAATTTCCTTTTGACCTAAATTTTCTTTTCATTTTTTAAATTATTCTTTTAAAATATGCGAGGGTTGCTGAAAGTATATATAGGAATTTCAAAAAAAAGTCTCGCATTGCTCATGAGAGTGAAGCCTTAAAAGCATATATAATAATATATGATATTGGGTTTGTAAGTAATTAGAAAAAGGAGGAGGCCTCACACATAACTAAACTTAGGCCGACAAACTCAAATGTAGTTCAAATTAGGGATTTCTTCTCCTTGCACACAATAAAATTGTGTAACCTAACTTTTTGCAAAATTATTTTTGATACCTTATCTAAAATTTATATTTTTATCAAAATCTTTTTAGTTACCTAAAAATGATCAAAATCATTTCATTAGTATATAAGATTGTGTCTCCTTGTTTTCTCAACATTAGTTTGACTTAAATTAATTAACTATTATCATAAATTGTTTCTTGTCATTGCTTGTCATCATTAACCAGATTTAATTGTTGCATACATGAAACATCTCAACAGCAAGTTGTCCAACTACTCTCTCTCTCTCTCTCTCTCTATATATATATATATATATATATTTTCTTTCTTTGGGTTACAAGTGCACATTCTAAGATTATCCTCTCTTCTTTTTCGATTAATTTTTATTCTTGAAAATTTGTTCATAAGAGTCTAATTAATCTCAAGAGAAATTAGTTTATGATGAAATATTTTTTGAAGACAATATTTTTTAACGTGACTCAGACTACCATATGTACTTATATTGTCAATAATTATTCCTAATATTTTACAACAAAGAAATTGTTTTGTTGACTGATGCTTAACATATTTATCTGTTTAAATTCCTCTTCTTTTATTTTTGGTTAGTTTGAGTTTAATTTTTACAATTTGAAAGTTTGTAATTAAGTATTTATAATTTTAAAAATTTATAGAATAATTAAATCTTTGTATACGTTGTTAAATGTGTTATTTTAACATTTTAATAATATGTATAATTTTTTTTTGCAAAATGTGTACTTCATATTAACAAAGGAAAAATACATTATGAAAGAAAATCTTTTGATATGTGTGGCGTTCAATGCTTCGAAAGTTAATTGATTAGGATAAATTTGCAGATATCATATATTTTTTGGCACAAATATATTATACATATATTTTTTTGACGCAATATATTATACATATTTAAAATGCCAATATAATGACTACAAAAAATTATAGAAATCAAATTTAACAAAATTTAACATTATATTAATAAAATTTAAAAAAAAAATAGACTTCAATTAAAGTTATTTCAAAATTATAGAAATTAAATTAAAAGTTGTCTGAAATTACAAAAAAAATTAAATTAAATGATTTATAAGCATAATTTTCATTGACACCAAAAATGAAAAAAAAAATTTATATTCTAAAGAAATGTGACAATTCATATCATTACCATCTTCAGGAATGAACACTAAATTTCATGTAAATATTGATTATATAGCAATCGAAGTCACAACATTGGGGAAATAGAGCTAAGAATTGAAGTTGGTTGAGGTATCCCAAAGTATTGAAGAAACAGCGGAAACAATAAGCAACTAACATCTTTCATTAAACTAAACAGCATCTCTCCTTGCTTTCTCCGCAGCTCGCAAAATTACACGCAGACGAAACAGAGAGTAATCCAGCAAGCCTGCCTCACACTTGGCATTCTCCTTCATCACTTTCGGCCATTCCAAAGCCCACTCATTCTATCTCTTCTCCGCATGCATTTTCTCTTCATACTGACCCTTGCATTCCCACCCCTTCATCAAACCCAGAACCCCAGAGTTTAATAGTGATTTTGTCCCATAAAGAAAGTTCATTTTTTAACTGTAAGCATTCACTTGGGGCGGTGCTTCCTCGATGGCTCTTCATTCTGCTACTTTCTCCCTCAGAGGCGTGCCCGCTCACCCCCGAAATTCGGTCAAGTTCGGTCAGTCCCCAGTTAAAGCTTCGGGATTTTTTTGCCCTCTTTCCCCTCCGATCGTCCGATTGAATGTCAGAGGTATTCGAATTGTGAGACTTTTTCTGTTTGTTTTTTATGAAGTATGTCATTAATTTGAGTCTGATCAAGAGCTAAAGCAGTTTTTTTTTTTTTCAATGGGTATATTTTACTTGGATAAAATTAGCACAATAAGATAGCGATGACTTTGTAATTTCTTGCCCGGCGTCACTTTTGGCATACTTGTGTAGTTAGCAGATACTATATAGCTTTGAATTTAAGCAGTGCAAATCTTTATTTTGTTAGGGAATGCACATTCTGGTGATGGCACACCTGAAACAAAGGAATCACCACTTGTGGTTTGCTTTGGGGAAATGCTCATTGATTTTGTTCCAACTACCAGTGGGCTTTCTTTGGCTGATGCACCTGCATTTAAAAAGGCTCCAGGAGGTGCCCCTGCTAATGTTGCAGTAGGCATAGCTCGTTTAGGTGGCTCAGCAGCTTTTATTGGGAAGGTATAACAGAAATAGAGCCTTTATTGAAACTAAATCATATAGCCAATATTCACCTTGCTAGGAGATTTCATCCCCATCTCTTGCAGCCAGACTATGCAAAGAATAGTCATATTTCTCAGCCATATTTTACATAGTGAGTTAATGATCTTTAGTGACCGAGACGTACAGCCTTTACTTACTTACCCTTTTTATTTGGCTCTTGTCTGTAGTGCCTCCGCATGGAACCTTTAGGCATTAAATGTCCTAACATTATATCCCCTTTCTTGTTGGTCAATTGAGTAGCCCCTATATACATGAATTGCCTGTTATGAACGTATTTTAATAAGTTACTCAATGGCTTTTTTTTTTTTTTTTTTTTTTTTTCCGTATGTACCACAGACAAATGTTTTGTCCAATTTTCAGTGTTAGCATTGAAAATTTGAAATGTTAAGAGTGGATTATCATTTGATTTTACCTGGACTTTATAATGCAGGGTAGTTGTTAATTTACTGTTCATACAAGTTATCAGAATATGGTGAAATATTAAGTTATAGGCATCTCTAGATTCCGAGATCTAAATATCTTTGGTGCTCATCCAATCACATAATAGAATTGTTTATGTCTTTGAAGATGAATGAGGCTACTTTATTGCTTCCTAGCTGAAGTCTGAGTCACTTCATGAGGCTACTTTAATGTACACTGTTGATGAACAGACATAATTTTAATTTACAAATCCTCAGCTTCAAAATATATTGAGTGTTTTAGCAGTAATCTTCTTCTTCATAACTCAGAAGTCATACCAAAAGTTTCTCTGCTGTATTTAATAACAATCTAATACTTCATGCAACATAACAGGTTGGTGAGGATGAATTTGGTTACATGCTTGCCGATATATTGAAAGAAAATAATGTGAACAATGAAGGGATGCTTTTTGACCCTGGTGCACGTACTGCATTGGCATTTGTTACTCTAAGGAAAGATGGAGAAAGAGAGTTCATGTTTTATCGTAATCCCAGTGCTGATATGCTGCTTCAAGAAGCTGAACTTGATTTTGACTTAATAAGAAAGGTAACTATATCAACTTACTGTGTTGAGATCATTCTGGTTATGATATATCATTACTGTTGCTGTAGTTTAAGTACCCTATTCTGTTTTCTTTAAGTTTAGGTAAAATGTCAAAATGTTTTTGTGTCTATTTCCTGTCAATGTTTTCCATTTTTTTTTTCTATTTGAATCATAAAGTTACTATAGTAATATTGCTCTATTATTACTTTCTGGCAGGCCAAAATCTTCCATTATGGTTCTATAAGTCTTATTACAGATCCATGCAAATCAGCACATATAGCTGCGGCAAAAGCTGCAAAAGATGCTGGTGTAATTTTGTCATATGATCCGAACCTGAGGCTTCCTTTATGGCCTTCTGCAGAAAGTGCCAGAGAAGGAATCCTAAGTATATGGGAGACAGCAGATATCATAAAGGTTTGTCACCTATCAGTAGGGCACAGTATATAGCTATATATCCTTCCATTCACGATAGACTTTTTCTTGTATTGCTTTCTAGAATACACACCTCAGGAGGATACAATTAGAGGAGCATAACCATCTCCAATGACACAAATCTCATTACGTATTTTCAGATAAGTGAAGAAGAGATTTCTTTCCTCACAAAAGGAGAAGATCCATATGATGATGCTGTTGTTCGTAAACTGTTCCATCCAAACCTCAAGTTGCTCCTTGTTACAGAAGGTCCAGATGGTTGCAGATATTACACCAAGGTAACCCTTCCAAACATCTTTGTTTCTACAATGCTTTTCAACTTGGCCCACATTCGTTTGGTGGCTATCCTCTGGTGTATCTTCAATATTATAGGTGATGATAATAACAGTGAAGGTGTACAACTAAGTTATAGCTGCATTAACAGTATCCTCAAATTTTTGCCAGCTTAAGATGTTAAAAGAGATTACCCTTGAGCAAAATAAATGAATCAATCATTTTTCCTTGTTGATTAAACAAAAACCTATTTGCACTACTCTTCTGCAAACGAGATGGAAAAATTTCTCCTTGTACCAATATAGTATCTTGTTAACCCTTAACAACTATGTAAGTTGATACAGATCTTTAAAATGCAAACAAAAGGCTAATGTACCCCTCCCTGTCCAAGTTTTATATTATATATATATATGGGTTTTGGATTAAAGGGATATGTAATAATCAACCTTTTGTAGGTGTAAAGATGAATACTATTACTGTTCAGATTTTGCAGAATAGTTGGAACTCAATTTTATTGAAAGTAATATCAGATTTTATCAGCAGTTTTAAAAATCCATATCTGCTTTTGGGAATGGATAACAGTCAACTGATTTAAGCTTCTAGGAAATCTATTAATTGGAAAGGAAGGCCTTAAAATGGCTAATTTAAAAATAAAAAAAAATCTCTCTAGCTAGCTCATTTTTTTAACGGGGAAGAAAGTGCTGCATGTAGCATGTGACTTAACTTTCAACTTGGAAGCACTTGAAAAAGTTCATTCGAGTATTATGTTGCTAGTTATAATTTACTTTTGGTAATAATCATTTGAATACTGTCATATCTGTTTCTTTGCAGGACTTTAGTGGTAGAGTCAGGGGATTCAAGGTGGATGCTGTTGACACTACTGGTGCTGGTGATGCTTTTGTCGCTGGAATACTGTCACAATTGGCTGTAAATCTTTCATTGCTCCAGGTAGGCAAAATATTTTTGTTTAAAAAAAAATCCTTTTATATAACCCCACATATTGGAAATTACGGATCATCAACATGAGAGCAAATTTGATGGCAATGTTTTCTTTGGCAACACATGATCTTGCTTGTCAGGTTTTGGCTAAGCATCTTGAAACCCTAACGGAAAAAAAAAGATACGCTGCAAAGAATGGAAAAGCAGTTTATTTTCCCTTTTCTAATATTCTAGCTCTTGAGTGTTATGTGAGGCAGGGGTTGAATGCAAAGATAGAATTAGTGATTACATTAATATAATTGCACAAAAGGAACTACGTACCATAGATCAGGTAATGGTCAGAGCAATGTTGGTTTTTCCCCAAGTTTTTGAAATGCATTTGAAAGAAAAACCACAATATTCCTACCAATTTAACCGCCATGATGATGTACTTAGTATTCTACTATTCGCCCTAAAATGAGAAAAATGGTTCCCACTTTAGGTAATGATAAATTTAAAGCTCGTGCTTTTGAAACCAATCAAAACAATATTTGGTATTATGTTATTTGACTTATTTGCCTACAATGACTTAGTTATGCTGAATGAATTTGCAAAAAATTCTCACTTTAAATTTTGAAAAGTCCACATTAAACATCTGTAGGAATTCATGTCGTGTGAAATCTCTGTTATTGTTTGATACGTTGAATTACTGAAGAGAATTTTTGTCATTTTCTTGCAAAATATGAGTGAATTTTATTATTACCAGCATATGCCTGTCATGTGGAGAAAACACTGAAAGAAAACAATTAAAACGGCTTTGGTTAATACATGTCCCTGCACAACTGAGAATTAGGTGCTAATGATCAATGCCCCAGTTAACCTTGCATGTAATATGGATTAATCGTATTAGTAATTACTGATACCTCATTACTGTTAATTTATCAAACTGGCAAACATTTTGCTGTCTCTGCCATTTATTTTCTGTACTTGCACATCGTTCAGAATATAATGTTAAAATACATGTAACTGGTGGATTATGTATAACATGAAAATGTTGAGTGGTGTTCCTTGATTTTGAGTCAAGCTTGAGTTCAATCTTAAATTTTCTCATCCTATTTGCATTTGCCTCTCCCTCTTTAATATTACCATGATCATCAGTATTTAGTACATGGCATGAGTCAATAATTTCATTTCCAGATTCTAGATGCCATCTAGGTTGTGTATATATATTCCATATTTCAATTCCTTCTTGCTCACATCTGTATGTTCAAGAGCTATGTGTGATTTAAACCTGCAGAAAGAGGAACTTCTGAGAGATGCTCTCAAGTTTGCTAATGCCTGTGGTGCATTGACTGTGACGGAGAGAGGCGCAATACCAGCTTTGCCCACGAAGGAAGCCGTCCTCAATGCCATGCTTAAATCAGTATCTTAAATTTTCAATGTATCCTCTGTAATAATGAGAGAATTCACTAGTTTTTTGCGAGTTCTTTTCGAACTTAGTGGCGCTACTGTGGTAAATAAGAACAATTTTGTCTCAACAAGTAGGCAAGTGTCATACTTGTTTCATATTGTTGCATAATAAACTTGACCTGTATACCTGATAGCTTGTCAATATCATGTCATCAGCTTTTGGCATATACCAAATTGCATATATTCATCAAAAAATTCTGAAACATCAAAATTTTCTTTCATTAACACTTTTTCCGTATGTATAAACTCTTAAAGAACTATTTAACTGTGTACCTGAATAGTAGCATATTGTATATTCTTTTAGCCACTCATACTACCAAAACTGTATTATATAATATAGCGCAATCTTCATGGTCGTATATCATATTTTAGCAGCACCGACAGTGGTTAGGAACTTGGGATGGACAAATTGTGTTTGAACTTCACAATGCCCTTTCAATTTTATAATTGAATTTCTTTAAAAATAAATTATACACCACATTTCCTACTTTGAACATAGAACTCCACTTCTTGACCCCAAAAAAAAGATAAACATAGGACACCACGAGTGACTTGTGGCCTAGAAATGGAATTTAATGGCAAATCGCTTTTATGATATTCCATGCTCCGAGACTGGTCAAGCCACGAGGTTCTAGTTGGTGTGTCACATCATTCCTCGTTTGCTTGTTTTGGTAAAATGTTTTTCTTCTTTTTCTGATTATGATTTCTTTTGTGACACGCAGATTATGTTCAAGACTCAATAAACAATTTTTTTTACGTAATCATAAACTTCTAACTTATTTTCATATGGTATATTTGTATTCATTTTTTATTATATTGACCTTCTCATCAATTCTCTAATCTTGGGCCAAAGGCCTTGAATAATCTTTCATTAGTTAATTATAGACAACTTTTTTAGACAATAAGAGTATTCTTGAAGTAATGTATTTTTCAGCACTTCTTTTTTAATTATTAAGTCATCCCTTTGGAATAATTGTATTTTCTGTTTATCTATCTTCTTCATTACACCAAGAAGTTATACTCATGATTAGAAGAAATAAATTGGCAAAACAAGAGTAAAAGAGACTAAATCATGCAGATTGAAATCTACGCGCCAAATTAAGAAAAACTGCATCTTCTAGAATATGACATTAATTTTTATCAGTATTCAGGAGAGAACAAGGCGTTAGGGTTCAAGGTTCTGCAAGATTCTCATTTTTCAAATATTTCCTTTAAATACATTTATGTGGCACGTGATAATGGAGTGTTAATCCAATCAAATTATTATAGAGGGAAGAAAAGTGAAAGCCTTACATATATAGTGGTAGGCAATTTTTTCGTAACTAGATTGAGCTAATATAGTACGTCAACTATCATATAAGTGTCATGTTATTAGTCAATAATTTCATATCCCCTTATCATTATTGTAACTTTGCTACCACAAGAACCTCAATATTGTCAAACACATCCTAATGGCAATGGCCAAATCTCTTAGACTATGTTTAGATGAATGGCCAAGGAAGAGTGGCAAGTAGTAGAATAGCTAAATTAGGATGAATATATGTTTATAACTTTATTTTGGGATAGAATGAAATGAAATAGCTAAAGAGAGATTCCAAAGCCACTCTTTGTCACCCAAAATTTCATTTTTGTTGTACCCCTAAATTAGGAGTTAGTGATAAAATAAAAGAGTTTAATAATATGATTACTGTAATATCCTATTTGACTAAAAACTTGTTATACTAACATTTTATTTATAAGTATAATATTGTAAAAATAATATGTAGGCCACTTCATTTCATTAATGATAATCATTTCTTCTTTTATTAAACTTCCAAACAAGAGGGTGATATATTATTGTCATTCCACTCCTTGTCACTCCACTCTCTTCCATTATTAATCATCTCATTCATTCTTCTCCTAAACTCCCAAATAGCCTTTAGTAAATAGATTTGGTAAACTTGGAAATTCAAATGTTAGTAAATTTGATAAAATCTGAACTATTAAATAAATATTTGATAGTCTAATTTTTTAAAAATATTAGAAACTATTTAAGAGTTATTAAAATTTAAACCATTTAATAAAATTTAATTACTCAGACCCCTTCAATACGAAGAATTTAAATTCTCAAATAAAGAAAATCCAAATCCATCTCATCATGGTAGTTGGTGGTATAAATGTCAACATAAGGGTAGTTGACATAGATGAAAAGTGTTATGTTGACATTTATAGTGGAGAGTTATGGTGTTATTTTTTATTTTCCATTATTTTTAGGAAGAGAAAACGGTTTTTTTAATCAAGGAGAAAAAATGATTGTCAGATGTAAACATTTATGATAAAGAAAGAAAATTAGAAACCTACTATGATTTATCATGTTTGTTCATGAAAGGTATTGCAATTTCATATTTCTTTCCAATGTCTATTAATAGCACTAATGGGGTTAGTCAATTGGTACAAAAATCACTTTCTTGGATGCAAAGAAGGGAGAGAAGGGAGAGAAGGGAGAGGAGAGAATAGGGAAAGAGAAAAGCAAGAGAAAAAGACCAAAATGTCCTTGCCACTTGGGATGACATGTGTGATGTATTTGGATTGATGTGTCATAATGTATAGACATTGCTAGTTGAATTGTAACACTTTCATTAGTAAATTAATGAATCATTAATGACAGTGATTAAAGGATAGGATTTATTTGCATTAAATCAAGAGTTTAGAGGATCTAATTTAAACTTTCCAAGGTCATAAGGATTTTTTTTAATGCACATTTGATGCATCCACAAGTTTAGCTATCAAGCATCAATACATGCTCATATGTAAGGTTGCACAACTGTCGATTCAAGCCAGGCCATAATTGGACCCAAGGCCTGACTTGAAAATAATACAGGGTTTGAAAAATAGCCTCAGGCCTATGGCCTGGCCAGGTAGACCCGGCAAGCTGGCCGAGCCAGGTCTATAAAAATGTTAGCATTAACTTTTTAATTATAAAAAAGTAATTTTCGTCTAAATTTCATGCAAAACCTAGGTGGAGTTACTAAGTTTAGAGCATTCATGACTCAAAGATGTCAACCACTAGATCAAATAGTGCATAAGAATAAGAAAAGAGAATATCAATACAAAATGGTAAGACCTTAAAACTAAAATCAATGTATTACTACATAAAAATTCTTATAAATTGCAAATTGACAAAGTTATATTGCAATAAAGTAAGCAAAACATAATAGGTCATGTATATTTTGTTATACTATAAATACACATCATTCTTGTTTTTTACAAACCAAACATATTCAAAACTGTGTTTTTGACAAAGCAAACCATTTGAAATCAAGCTCAACATAATCCTTGTACATCTCTAGAATCTCATTGATAGTCACCATACCAGGATTTGTCAAGTTCCAAACACCCTTGCATTTTCTTTTAACCATCTCAATTGAGATAAGCAGAAGTTCATCCAAGACAGTGATGTTGTTTGCAATGTTTGCCACTTTGCTAGATCTTGTTAATTTAGTGATGAATTTGTGTGGGTTGGCAAGATAAGAGGATACAGGCACATGGAGTATAACAATGCATAAGTTGTTAAAGTCTTTTAGTAGCTCTTCAACTTGATACCATATTGAGAATTGTTAGATATTATAATTGAAACAATTCATGAGCCTTTAAATTATAATTAAAGCAAAATGCAGATCTAGAAACATACCATGGATTGGGTTTTGGAATAGAAAGAATTTGGAGGATTGGTTTTGTCGTCAAAGTCACTACCAAAAACATAATTGATCAAGAAGAGGCCATGATCTTTGTTCATAGTGACAAAAGAAGAAACATCAGATTGAGAAAGTGATTTCAATCATAAGTTTTTAACTAGAAAATACATAAGATGGAAACTGACATTAAAAATAAACTATCCAAGGCATGAAATGACCTCTTCCAATTTCCTTCTCTACAATACACTCTAATTCCAATACACACAACAATTACCTGATGCAAGAGCCCATAAAATGGTTTTCTAAGGTAGTTAAATAATAAAATTGGTCCTTTACACAAGAATAATATCTTCACTATCCATTATGCTGGAGAAAATTCACTGTAGGAAAATTGAATCAATGAACCAAACAACAGCAAAAGGATCATTCACTATATACTTATTCAATTTTTATCAAAACCATTATTGATCTGCGTACCCCAAATAGCAGCAAAATGACTAACAAGAATATAAGAATATATATATATATATATATCATAATATTAGACATATCCATGGAACAACCAATATATTAGAAAGTGCTAAGCACTAAACATAACATTTAGATTCCATCACAGATAGTCAGTAAGCCATATGCTGCAAATGGAAAAAAACACTAAACACTAAGAAGTGTTCATAACATCTCGTGTGACACTTGAATCTCCAAAAACATCTGTATAAATCAAACAAAATGATATTAGAATGAAAACATGACAATGACAAGAAAAATTTTAGATATTAACTCACTTAGAGCTTATTAGATGCACCACTTTCAAATTCTTCAAACTGGTCAAAGTCACAATCATCAAACTTGGACTCTTGAGAGGTTAGCCAATTCTAGGCGCACACAAGTGCCTCAGTCATCTTGGGTGACAGTGAACTCTTAAACACATCAAGCACTCATCTACTAATGCTGAAACTTGATTTAGAAGCAACAGTAGGCACTGGCACAACTAAGACATCAAGTGCAATCTGAGACAGTACTTTGTATTTTAAGGCATTTTCTTTCCACCATACCAAAATATCAAATGCAGATTCATCATCAAGTACTTTAGCTTCCATATACTACTCTAACTTTTATTTTTGGTCCTAAACCAACCTTTACCCTCTTTAAAGACTTCCATTTATCCCGTGGACTAAATGGAAAAAGGTCTCGATAGTCTAAACCTTTAGAATCTATAGTGTCTAAAGCCACACTTGAATCTCCAAGGGTTTCAACTAATTTTGGAACAACCATATCAGAATATTGTTCATACAGGCAATACAAATTGTCTTTGACCCTCTTCTTCAAGCTGTCACATACTTCAGGATCAAGGTACATGTCTTCAACTATGGCATTCACATATGCAAGCTTGTACCTAGAGTCCAATATTACTCCTATTACAAACAACAGGTTAAGGTTTTTTGAGTAACCCCAATACTTTTCATACTTACTTTTCATATTATGAACTATTTTGCCAATAACTAGATTTTGATGCATAGAACTTGCAAGTAACAAGATCTGAACATGTGCAATTTCATGGAAGTAGCATTTGTTGTTACGTGCAATGATCCAGATAACCTCAATGTCATGTCATAGAACACCCTCAAAAACTTCACAAACATACATGCATTACTCTAATCTAAAGCATTTAGTGGACCTTTTTTACGCGTATCTTTTCTAAAGTGTGCATTAAGCCCCTCATCTTCATCCTTCATTCTATCAAATACCCTCTGGACCTTTACGGTATGCTCTAACATCAAGTAAGTGGAGTTCCATATAGTTGGCACATCTAAGCACTCTAAACTCTTTGACTTTATTTTTTCTGTCTCCACAAAACTTTTAAACCTTTGCAATCATGCAGGAGAATACCTGACATATCTCATTACATTTCGAGCAATAATAGAATCGTGCAAATCCTTTAACCATAATTTACCACCAAATTTAGAATATGAGCACAACACCTTACATGTAGAAAATCTCCCCCACAAATTAACCCATTCTAAATTTTCAGATGTTTCTTCAAATACATAACTATTGTGTCATTAAAGCTTGCATTATCAACTGTCAATGTGAACACCTTTTCAATCCCCCACCTAAGCAGTAACTTTTCAATGGTTTTCCCTATGATGTCACCCCTATGATTTTCAATAGGACAAAAATTTAGGATCCTTTGTCATGACCTTTAGTACTCATCAATGAAATGAGCTGTCAGACACATATAGTTGAAGTTCTGCACTGATGTCCAAGTATCTATTATCAAACAAACACAGTTACATGACTTCTACAAGAAATCTTTAATATTTTTAACTTCCTAAAGATAGATTTCATAACAATCTTTGGCAACAATCTTTCTTGAAAGAGTATGAAATCTAGGTTCCAATTGATTCAATAGACTCCTAAACCTATACCTTTCCACAACCCGAAATGGCACCTCGCACATATCACATATTTTGCCATAGCTTTTCGGCACTCATATGCATTATATGTTTGTGGGACCAATATTCTTGGCTAAGATGCTCCTAGTAGGGTCAAATAGGCTAATATAGATTGGGATCTCTCCTAACCCTTATTTGGATGCTTCTGACATCTTCCTAGATGTTTTCTTTGTGAGTTCGTGCCATGTTTGTTAAGGTCATAAGTGTATGAAGCCCCACAATAATTACAGGCTACTCAAACCTCCCTATTGGTCTCTTCTAATGAGAGCTTTGTAAAATGCTCACACATACCAGACTTTCGTAGAGGAATTTTTCTCTTCTCACCTACCACAATAGACTCCACAATAGATGCAGATGAAAATTGAGAAGCTATGGCATTGTCAAGTCTTATAGCTACATGGTTCGGGTTGAAAGAAGGCTTGTTGCTAGCTTAGGATTGGCCTTATCATGGGAATTGTTTACTACTTGCATCCATTAAGCCAATTAATAAGACAATGTGTACTTCACATGGTTTATAACGATGAAAATAATTGATATCTCTAATTTCAGCTTATACAATTAATCGTCAACAAAGCCATTATCATAAAAATATCAACTCCTTGCTATTTCTAAAGCAACCATTCAACAATCAATTTGCTGGTTGATAAGGTAACAATTTTTTTGCAATTAAGAAAAAATTTAATTCAAGAACATATTATGATAATACCTAGAGGAAAAAAAATAACAAAAATGACCCCATTGATATTTTTCTGTTCTAAATACTTTTCAATTTCAATAGTGGAAGATAGTAATATAACTAATATCTCATTTCTACACTTTAAAGCATCTAAAATACCAGTAGTCCAATTTACTACTGCAAGTGATATATCTTCAAGATTACGAAAATATGTTTGCATAACTGGAGTAGAAAACATCTTGTTTGAATGCCTATGTCAAAATTCTCATCACTCTGCTTAAAATTGTATTCCTAACTCCATTGATGAGGATCAACTAATTACATAGATACATAAAAACCATGAATCGATTACATAGATGCACAAAAACCATGAACTCATCATCCATCAACTAATTACAAAACAAATTAATTCACATTACAAGTACCACACACACGACACACATACATATATGCAAAAACCCATTGTACAAATAAGAAGAAAAAAAAAAAACTCAACTTGCCTTATTTTTTAGCTCAGACTTTAGCAATTAAGACATCGGTTAAGGCACAACCATGTGAACCAACGACCACATGGCGATTTGCTATGATTTAGCTTAGGGATTTCGGGTTTCTGCCTTTTGAATAGAAATTTGTTCTTCTCGAGCTTCTGCCTTTCAAATGACCACAGGTGAAAGCTTGGAAGGTGAGCAATCAACAATAGGGCGATGAAGGCTAGAGACTGAGAGGCAAAGTGATTGAGTGAGACTGTGTCACAACAAGATCTCAGGTTTTCTGAGATTGTTTTTTCAATTAAAAATTAATAATATTATTATAATATATATATAAACATCTAGGCTGGGCCAAGTAAGTAGTCTTTTGCCCATGCCTTAGACTCGGCTAAGCCCAAAGATTTTCTTCTTTTTCCCTGATTGGGTCATTTTTTCTATTTTGACCTAATCAAGTTCGACACATTCGACCCAACCAGAATGCATCAGGCCATGTGGGGTTTCCAAAGTCTACTAGTTTTTGTTCAATCCTACTCATATGTGTTATGAATCCATAAGATAATTGCTAGCTCCCCATAATGCCACTAATCTCACCCATCCCAAAACTCAAGCGTAGCCAAAGGTGAAACGTTGTATTAGTCTAATTAAATAATAAGAGAAAAAAAGTCATAATTTAATTAAATTTTATTATTTTTTTCTTGTAATTTAATTAGTCAAACACACCATTTTAGTTGCATGTATTACAACTAGTCAATCTTTATCTAATGAACGGGAGATATCATAATGCACACGTGGCAAATCACCAACCCAAGTACCAATGCGCAACTATACGTGCAACAAGTCTATATATAGGGTAGTTGTTGGTCCCCTATTACGCCAACAACGATGATCTAAATTGGGGGCATTTTGTCTAACTAAAAAGTTAAAAAGAAATTAGTTGACATGTCTATCATGGCATGTCAGGTCAATGGTATTAATATATATATATATATATATATATAATTTATTTATTTATTAAACTCATTTTTAAAATTCCCTAAATTAGATTTATCTAGTAAGAAAATGATCATGGTTTTAAGGAGTTCACTTCTAATGTATAACGTCAATCATTCGTAACATGCTAATAGGTGAGTTGATAATAAAAATTAAAATTCTTATATAATAAAACTCCTAATGTACAAATTTATCACATTGACTAATGTACTTATAAATGTCGCGCCTATCCAAAATTATCATTACATTTATTACTGAAGTGATTGTATGATGATCAGTAATAGAAACATGAATTTAACAATTTTTTAGTGCAAAAAGTCTCTACAACAATAGCTCGAAATGTATTACCAAATTTCACCCATTCTTCAATTACTTGTTACACTGTCTTTTTTTTTTTTTTTTAATCCTTTTTGTGACCATTACATGGCTTGGGGACTTTGGATATATGGACTTAGAATTAGTAGTCTACTTAGAATTAGTAGTCTACTCTATTTCAGCAATGAACCTTGATCAATGATCACTATGCAATAAATCATTTCCAAGGTTACCATGCACACCATAACTCTTCAGTGAAATGAATGCTGTGTCGTCTGTTCATCCTTATGAGTGCTTGAGAGCCAAGGGCTTACAAGGATTTCATAGAAATTAGAAAGAGTTTTCCAACATAAACTGAAAGGGAACCTTAAAAATTGAATGAAAATCTATTACACTTTACCCTTTGAGAGAAAAGGGAAAGGTAAATGGAAGATATAACCACACAATCTTCCTTTAAGCTCCTATTTCTATTACAAATTCAAGACTCTTCACATCTAATCCTAGCACTCTAGTAAAAATAATGACAAAAACGTGGTAAATTAGGTAGATTCTTAAGTCTACTTGATTTACAAAATTTATATAGACCAAACTAATGATAACGAAACGCATGAACATGTCAGTGTCTGACATATTTACGTATTTCATTATGATTAGTTTAGTCTACTCGTCTTTTGTATGCCAAGTTTACTTAAAAATTTTCCTTAAAAACTTAGGTATTCCTAGGTTGCATGTTTTATCGACCGTAGAGACCATCGTCATCCTCAAACTCTGAAACACCTAGCATTGCCAAGGCGAAGTGACTTTTCATCTCATTATTTGTTTCTTGTAACTGAGGATAACAATCAATAACGGATCCATTCCCAATAAAAGCAGACTTCCTCCTTTTAGAGAAAACATGTTCTTCACCTTTCAGTACTGCAACAATCTCATTTATGCCAGGCCTCCGAGATTCTTCATTTGTGACACAGGCAGCTGCAGCGTCGATCATTCGAGCTATCTGTTTTGAGGATTTCATATTGCACTTGAGATGAGGATCAATCAACTCTTCAATGGCTTCTTTGCCTTTCTGAAGCAATGGTTTAGCCTGCAAATGAATGTCAGATTAGATATAAGTCAACAAGGCTCTACTGCAATTACTAGCACAAATGTAGTGGCGAAAGTGTTATTTAACAATGTTAACTGTTAAGAGCCGCTTCAACTCAAATATGTAAATATTTCTTAACATATCTACTCACACACAAACATTTTAGACCGGAAGTATGGACAAAAGCACAAGCCTACCATACTATGTGATAAATATAATCAAGTAGGGATATGAAACTCCTAGCCGTTTGGTCGTATAGAGGTTTAGTATTTTGTCAATTAAAACTGTAAAGTGAGGGCCCATGATTACTTTCTTAATATCTGTCATAAACAGAACTACTGATTTAAACGCTGATCAAGATTAACCAATAAACTCAGAACAATTTTAATCATAAAACCAGATGAAATAACCAATTTTCAGTATCTCTTTCTGTTTTTAATAGATAAACAGCTAGGGTATAATATAGTTTAATGGTCTAGAAGTTAGGAACTGATGCGAAATTGACATCACTGCCTTCTTTAAAGTCAATGAACTGTATGATAGGATTAATTTATGCTTACAAGTTATAATGTTCAGGCCATTCCCAACCACAAACATTTGAAGAGTCAATTCAACCATCACCAAATCAGAAACTAGTTTAACTTTTAAAGAATTAGAGCATTAACCTACCCATGAGACCAAATTCTCCTCTCCCGGTGGCCTTTTTGCTTCGATTGGCTTCCGGCCAGTTATGAGTTCCAATAACACCACTCCAAAAGCATAAACATCAGTCTTATCTGATACTCTCCCATGTTGGAAATACTCAGGAGCCAAATAACTATAGGGGAAGCAAAGGTACAGAAAGAAATTGATTTCAGTAACTTGAAAAGGAAAACAGATAATTCGAAAAAAAATAAAAATTGGCAGAATATATAAGAGGAGTTAAGTTTTTACCCAAATGTTCCTTTGACAGTTTTGCAAAGGAAATGTACTGAAGGTGCAGAAGTCCACGTAGCTAATCCAAAATCACATAACTTTAATTTGACAAAACAATCGATCAGAATGACTTGTATGATCTAACTATGTTTTTGAGACAAGTGACAAAGACTACTAACAAGGATCGAACTCTAGAATCTAGATCACCACATTGTTGTAAATTATCATTTGAACTCAAAATCTTAAGCTGTTAAGTAAAACTCATGATTAATTTTATCATAACCTGGAACACCAAATTCCATGATATTGATCCAAATCAGATCAGCCAGAAAGCATCTAACCTTGGGAGTCTTTCTAGAGGAAAGAAGAATGTTTGAGGGCTTAATGTCTCGGTGAACAACACATTTATTTGTTCCATTATGCAGATATGCCACGGCTTCCGCAATCCCAATTGCAACTTTATACCTCACAGACCAAGGCAGTGGTGGACTACCCTTTACACCCTTCTTTCTCCCTGTGAAAGAGGTATACAAGAGTCAATAAAACTCACCATTGTCAAATCAAAACCACACATAATACGAGTCAGAGATAAATAAGCACCATGCAAGTAACGCTCCAAGCTGCCTCCTGAGACAAATTTGTACACCAAAAACATACCCTCCTCTGGGTCAGTACAAAACCCCACAAGGGGAACAACGTTTGGGTTGTGAAGAGAACTAGCAATCATCAATTCTCTACAAAACGCCTTCGCAGACTCCTTGTCTTCCTTGTCCAATCGTTTAATTGCTACTGCAGTCCTCAGAAGCCCAACTCTTCCTCTAAAAACACAGCTCAAGGCCCCTCTCCCTAATACTCTGCCTACCCATAACAAAAGAATGAATTATAAACTCATACAAAATGAGTAAGATATGACTGAAACGAGAACAGCCAAAGAAGCAACAATTCTGGCTCAGTTACAAAACATGACAAGATATACAGCGTTTAGATGTAATTTGAAGTCTTGTTGTATCTGATATGAGTGTCTCCGATGCCACGTTACGACTTTATTTTGAAGTATCAATGCTTCATATAAAACAACCCAGAAAGATTACCTTTGGAAAAATTTCGAGTAGCGGACTGGATTTCACTATAGTTGAATCTGATCAAACTATTGGTCACTGGAAATATGTTTTTCCCCAATGACTCCATTCTCCGCCATTTCAGCTCCGGAGCTCGAGATTCACTCACCCCATTGTCCAAATTCACCATCAAAACCGTCGCAGCAGCGGAAGAACTCATGTTCATGGATTCCAGTTCAACTTGAGAATATAAGTTGAACCTGAAAGACGAATGAACCGATTGTGGGTCGACATTCGTCGACTCCGCCGCACACCCACCGGACTCCGCCAGTAGCCAAGCCTTATTTTTGTCTTGGCCTTGAATCATCCCCGTGTTCCGCCGGCGACGAGGCGGGACAATACAAGCAAACCCAATCTTCCAGACCATTTTTCTCCAAATACTTCTGAATTTGAGCTTATTATAGTCGTAGTAGTGATCCGTAGCTGTATAGGAAGCGCCAGGAGCATTTTGTACATTTGAAGGCTCCCAAGAATCAGTGCAGGTTCGTTGGGAAAACCCCATCTGGAAGCTGAATCCAACAATATTACAGAAACCCAGTGACGAGAAGTGGAGGGAGGGAGGGAGAGAGAGAGAAGGATTAAAAGTTAAAGTTGCTTTGCTTGAAGGGTGGGAGAGAATTTCTCAATATGAGAGAAGGGCTGTCCATAAATAAATACACGAAGAAGGTGAAAATGAAGGTTACGGGGTATGTGCTTGCTTTTGGCTTATTCTATGGAAGGGAGAAAGAGCATGAATTGACGGTGAGGGAACACAGAATCTTGCTCTTGAGGCCGAAGAGTACGGGAAGAACCCACAAATGGTACAGTTTATAGCATAATTTAGTTGTCAACAAGGTCGAGAGACTCACGAAGGAAGAGGACAACTATTAATTATCAAAATTAAAAACTACAAATAGAAGTTTCGATTCCATGGGATGAATTTATTCACTGCATCAGAAATGAAATTATCAGTTCCACAAGTGAATTAATAAAATTGTGAGAGACTGGTAGAGTTTTTATCTTTTTTTTTTAAAAAAAAGTTAGTAGTTTTCATAATTTTACTTAATTTTTTACTCTAAGTTTTTAATTTTAAAATTTGTAATTAAATTCTTATCATTTTAACTTTGTTAATTAAATCATTATTATTATATTTGCATAAAGATTATTAGAATGGTAAATAAAATACTATATCGACCAAATTTAATAGTATATAATAAAATTTTAGAATATTTCTAAAATTGTAATAATTTAATTACAAACTTTATAATCATATAGTTTGCCTAAAAAAATGAGGCGGAATTTTAAAAATTAACACACTAATATTAGGCTGTTTGATTCTATTTTTATTTTTGTGTTGTTGAAACAATTTTATTAAATTATTTTCAAACAAATTTTAAAAATAGAAAAATATTTTTTATTTTTTATTTTTTAAATTATTATTCAATTTTTTTATGTTCTCAAATAATATATGAAAATAACATAATTAAAAAAATGTATTTTATTCATTTGTTTTTAAAAAACAAAATTTTATTTTGTAAGACAGAATTCAAACACCGACCCGTAATAAAAATGCATTAAGGGAAATAACAAAAAATGGATGACGTAATAAAAAATAATATGACGTAATAACCGATTAAAAAAAAAAGCAACAATCTGTGAAGACTGATTCTGGGTTCTGTGGATGGGGTTTGGTTTGGAATATGAAAAGCAGAATCAGCCATTGGATGTCTCTTGGGATTTGTAGTTTGGTGAGCATCCAACGGCATCCAGCCACGTTTATCCCCAACAACCCCTCCCGACAGCCCAACTTTGCTAGTCTTGTTTCTTTCTGTAAATTATTTGAGCTAATCAGATCTCATTTAAGCCCTAAATTATTATTATTTTTTAAATGAGGATATGATAATTGGTTTTGCGACCAATTTTTTTGTTTATTAGTTTTTGCACGTAACGATTATTATAACATTAACAATAGACCATGATGAGGTAAGAACGTCTCTCTGAGCCTAACCTAAACGCCAGACCCCAGCATTATAAGAACTCCCTTCGGCACTTTCCTTGGATGTAGACATTAGACAAGACAACAGTGTGAGTGGCTCAGACTTTCTGTTTAACCTCATTTTGTCATTTGGAGTATGGATAGTCTCTAGTAGTCTTACCTACTCCACACATGTTCTAATAAAGATTTGAATGGCTTCAAATTTAATAAATATAATAATTTTTTAAAATATAAAAATAAATATTTTTAAAATGATATTTTATTTTATTATTAAAATATAAAATAATTTTTAATATTTTATAATTTATTTTACACATCTTATAATATAATTTTAAAAATAAAATAAAATAATTTTTAATATTTTATAATTTATTTTACATATTTTACAGTATAATTTAGAGAGATTAAATTATTTTTAATATAATTTAAAATTTTAAAATATCTTATTTTTAAAAAATGTTATTTTTATATTTTAAATTTTTTTTTATATCTATTAAATTTAGAGTTAAATCTTACTAGTCTAATAGCTTGACGTTGCCGGAGACGATGCATAGACTTGTCATTTGATTCGTGGTATAAGATTGAGTCAGAGTAGAAAGTTTGATAATACAGTTTTATCAGAAGAAAAAAAAAAAGAATGTGATCAGGTCAAGTTTAAACAACATTCGAAAGTTTGCTCGATATGTAGTTCAATAAGTGTGTTTAACATATAATTTTTTATTTAAAAAATTTATTTTTAATTAATAAAAATATTTTTATTAAAATCATTGAGATTTAAAGATAAAAAAAATTGAGATTTGAAATGAAAAGAATTAAGATTTATAATGAATTAATATATTAAAAAATTATTATAAATAAAAAGAATTAAATTAAATTATAAAAATAATATTTTAAAATTAAAAAATATAACCAAACTGAGGCCATCTCAAGTAGTAACCAAACTTTGGACTGGCATAATATAATTAGAACAAGTTGGATTAGCTGAACCATTGAATTTGATGCTCACCCCTAATATAAATTTATACAATATAGTGTGTATTCAAATACCTAATAAAAGTCAGCAATATAGTTTATACAATCTAATTTTATACAAATTGCTAATCTTACTTTTATATTTGGATATTCAAGTTTTTATTTTTTATTTTTTTGACATTGAATAGAATGTAGAAATATAGAGTATTTCAAGTGAAGGGAGACGTGGAATGTATAGGCGAATTGAGTAACTTTTAGAGAAGTGAAATGAATAATAAATAATTGATAAATTATATATTAATGTTAAATGATTATAACGAATACCAAAATTGCAATAATTATTTATTTATAGAATTTTTTTAATTTCCCATTAAAAAAACTTTTCTTTAATTTTAATTTATTAATGCAAAAACAGTCTAACAATTTGATTCTTTTTCTCTTGAAAAATTAGTACTAATTACATGCAAAATTAGCCACAATTAGAACTCCCATTATCACGATATTACATTTATTAATAAATAGTCAAAGAATGCAAATCAACCTGAGATTAGACCATCATAAAGAGGTGGACCTGACACGTGTGTTAGGTGTAGGCAGTGGTTAAGGACTAATTGAAACTTAAATTTCGTGAAATAAAGAATTAAGTGACTTATCTTGTCGGTAATATACTTAAAAAAAAATGTATTGTTACTTATAATTGTGATTAATTAGTATAGATAATTGTTATTAACTATATTAACATACTCAATAATAATATTTAGTTTGAAAATCATTCTTCGTAGCTCACATCCTATGGTTATAGTCCCTGTCCCTACAATTCGGTTCAGAGGACTCACATGTTGGGGAAATTGTATTTCTTTAAATATTTTTTTTTGGCCAAAGTATTTCTTTAATTGTTGAAATGGAAAATTATTGCAAACAACAAAAAAATTTACTAACTAATCTGAACAAAATAATTTTCAAGTGTAGAAAACAAAAAGTGGCAAGTGGTGACTATAATATTTTATTTTTGTGACAGTTTGTTGTTCTAATAAAGAATCTTGCACGTTGTGTGAAGTCCATTTAGATATATATTATTTATACACATGATTAATATTTATGTAAGTAATTTTGTAATTTAAAATTTCGTTGTACATGAAGCAGTCTGTCTTGTCCTGCACATAAAATGAATATTATGTGGTTAACATGAATCTAATGATGCACCCAAAAAATATTATTATTTGTCTAATGATATGTGAACACAAACTCTTCCTTTGTGGGGATTGTAATCTTGTGGGTAGTGAGTAGGATGACCATAATTTTTATTTTTATTCGCATCTTTATTTTTTATTGCCGAAAATATTTTTTCTTATTGTTATTCTTGGTTGGGACATAGATCCTATAGACTTGTAAAAAACCTTCATAGATTTTGTAAAATAATGAGAAAAATATTAAATTTGTTCTTCATTATTATATTTTGTGATAATTTTATTTTTTATAAATATATTATGACAAATCAGTCTCTCAAAATTTTTATTTTATATAAAATGTCTTTTATTAATCTAAACAAATAAATTATTTTTATACAAATATAAATTTATAATAAATTAATTTGTAAGGAACTAATAATATATTTTTCTTTAAAAATAACAAGAAACATAGATTATTAAATAAAATAGAAATACATATATATATATATATATATATATATATAACATGTCACTCCAAATTAAGATATTTCCACTACACAATTATATATAATAAAATCTCCTAGAATAATAATTGCGTAGCAAGTAATTTAATTTTGTTTAGAATAACCCAATTACTAGATCTTTTTAAATTCACTTTTTTCCTTTTTAATTCTTAATATAATTCAAACTTAACATATTTTTATTATTTGATTTGCAATAAATAATGTTTAAGCAATTCTTATTAATTCTTAGTATTTTGCGTTTATTATTTACTTGTCATCATAAGAGTTACATTTATTCATGCATAGATATAATTAACTATTACTTTAAATACATCACATGTTTTTTTTCGTATTTCAAAATTGTAATATACTCATCAATAATTCATCCAAATTATGTTATAACATGTGAAAATTTACACAGAGAAAAATATTACATTAATTATGAAAAAATCAGAACTACAAAATAAAAATTTTAAAGCATCAATTACAACTTACAAGGTAAAACCTAACATAATCTTCAGAAGGAAAAAAATGAAAGGAATGTGATCACATTTTAAAAGTATTTTAAATGTGATTTTACTATACCATCCAAGTTTCCATGAGGGTAATGACTAAAAAGTAATGAGTAAAGTTTATTTTTAGATAAAATTGCTGTTTTTATTTTAATAGATAATTAGTGAAATGATTGAAAAGGAAAAAAATAAAAAATAAAAACTAGTAATAAATGTATATAAAACTTTTAAAGGTATTTATGTAAAAATATGATTTTGTGACAAGTAAGCTAATTTAACTAGAGAAATTTGGCCAAACAAGGGTTATTTTGATAAATTTATCCGTATAGATATTGATAGAATAAGGATGTGGACAAACCTAGTTCTAAATCATCGTTGCATTCAAGGATTTGGATAAACCTTGACCACAATGCCACATTTTCTAACAAATTTAGTTGTCCTTTATCTATTAATTACCAAATGTTCTAATTAATCATTTTTTTTTTTTCTCTCATTTAATAATACAGAAAAAAATTATTAATTGCATGTAATGTTTCGCAATATTTATTTATTACTAAACAAAATAAGTCAAGTGAAAAAATAAATTTCATGCATTATTATTTGTTAAATTACTGTCATATAAGTATATATATATATATATATATATATATATATAATTTAGGTTAATTAAATATATTATATGTATTTCTCGTATGTTATGTTTGCGATGGAGATTTCGTTTCATCATTTGTTTTTGTTTATGTTTTTCTTAGTCATATGTTGCTATGTAAATTGATCTTAAAATTAATCTTTTGCAAATTACTGAAATTCTTCACTGCTAAGCCTCATCACTTGATATTTCAAAATCATTATTTTGGTGACATAATGAGTTCAAACAAATAAATAAATGCAATTCTTTGTATTAGTTGTCAATTTTTTTTAATAAATCATGAAAAAAATTTAAAGAAAAATATATTTTTACTTCCTCACTTATAACAAAATTATCATTTTAGTTCCTCACTCGTTTAAAATATGTTATACTTAGTCTTTCATTTTTTAAAAAAGTATGAAATTTTGTCTATCTACTAAACCTTAAATCTTAAATCTAATGGTTTGAATTTGATAATTTTTTTAAAAAAAGAGGATCAAGTACGATATTTTCTAATAAATGAGAATTATTTTAGATATTCAATAAGTAAAAAAGCAAAATTACAATTATATGATAAGTGGTGCCCAAAAAGATATGTTACTTTAAAAATTTTAGATGGGTCAATAATATATTTCATTAAGTTGGAAAAGTGAAAAACTACATTTTAGTCTATTGAAATATAACAACATATATTTAAACATTAGATTTAAAATTTCCACCATTAAGTCTTACTACAAGTTGAATATTATATAAGTAAGGTTGCAACCAATCTATTTCTTCAATCTGTCAAATATTTCGTGTCCAGAAATTAAGATTATCATACGTTTGTTTTTCTTTTTCTTTTGTCCAAACCCAATTCTCTTCTATTAAAAAAAAAATCCAACTTTATTTGCTTAATGGAGTTCAACATCCACAAAAACATATAACTTATACCACTGATTTGTAATATTTATTTTAAATTTTTAGATAAAATTTTAATAATTCAAATGTTTATTAATAATTACATGCAATCATAGATATATTTTATTTATAAATATGAAGTATTAAATTTTTATTAACGGTTTAAAATAAATATTATAAAAACTGATAGATATATGGATGACAAAGTTCACATCCCACCAATGGCACATATGTTGTTAGGTTAAAAGTTGTATATTAATTAGTATAGCTCTAAGGAAAACATGACATATCTCTGACATCATTAATTAGCACTAATTAATTGCACATACTGATAATTTCTTTATTTATTTGACAAGAAAATAATTAATTAAGCCACTCTCATTCCAAACCCTTTTCAAGTGACACCTATTCAACCATTTAAAGTTTGGTTAAGTTTCATTTTCCTTAAGCTTCCAAGTTAAGAAATTCATATACAAACAATTATTATGATTACTCTCCCCTGCCTAAGAGATCACAAAAATTCATTATTCATCTATTTTTTTTCCAACAACTAAAACTAGTAAAAATGAATATACTAAAATTGTGTACTTCACCATAAGCCTATGAAATTGAGAAAAATGAATTGTACAATTTCAGAAGTAACCTCTTTCTAGCTACTTAATGTATGTTTGGATTTTGTAATCTTCTCTTAATGCTTGCCCCTTCCAATGCACAGCCTTTTACTTTTAGTTTAAGTAACTTACGAATATAGCTATTCTTAGACGTACTAGTAATATTTTGGCCTTATATAATCTATATTATCGTCATTATAAATAATGTTATGCAATTGATTATTTTTAGTCAAAATTATATAATTTTGTTTTACTAATTACTATAATAATAATAATGGTATTGAATCTTATAATACTACATAATCACAATTAATATCATGTTAATAAATTTGTTTTTTTAAGAATATTTTTTTGGACTAAAGAATATTATGTGTTAAAAATCACTGTTTTTTTAAATTATGATACAATCAATTATTAAATATAGACTGATGTTTCATTAAATAATTTCTTTGAATAATGACTTAACTAATAATTAATCATTCTTAAAATAATTAATTTGGAGAAAGATACATTTTTAGTACCTCATTTATTATAAAATTACCATTTTAGTTTTTCACTTATTAAAATGTTTAAAATAGTTTAAGACTCGTTAGAAAATGTCAAAATTGGTCCTTTATTTTTTAAAAAAATATCAAATTTAATAATTTACATTTAGGTTTTAGGGTTTAGTAGAGGGATTGAATTTAATAATTTTATAAAAAGTATATGACTAAATGTGATATTTTTTAATAAGTGAAGCACTATTTTGGATATTTTAATGAATGAATAATCAAAATAATAATTTTATAATAAGTAAAAGATTAAAAGTATATTTTTTTTCAATTAATTTGACTTTTGTATAATTAAAGAGTATGATTAAAACAATTATTTTATTAAAAACATTTAACAATTATTGTATTGTACATTAAACCGATGCCAAATAATGTTTTCCCAATCAAGAATTTTCATCCTTATACGCTTAGCTCACCCAAATTTCATGGAAGATTTGGGCAATGCAATTAATAGGAGAATTTAGGTATTTTAGTAAACTTTAATTGTAGGCCAAATCCACCAAATCGATGCCTAATACATCGGTTTGGCGAAATAAATGGAATTCATTGGATGAGGTTGTTAAGTTTCTAAATTCCAGAAGAAAACGACATAATTATCATTAAATGCTGTTGGGTAGATTGACTTATTATTTCTTTTCAAAGTATATTTAAATATACTGACAATAAAGTATTAAGATATATAGGATATAATAATATTAAATATTTTCATATTTGTAATATACTTAAATATTTTAACATTTTTAATGTATAAGTAAAATGATGATGCATATTTTATATTTTATTTTTTGGAGATGTCAAATAAGAGCTAATTTAAGTTTTCAAGGCTAATGAGGGGACTTGGGTTGCCAATAACCCAGTCCATTTCTTATGAACTTCAAGATATTTTTGGAAGTTTATAAAGGAATGATATGGAATAACAAATAATAAAATGAATGTAAAGTTACTAAATGAAATGTTCAATTATATGTCATTTTACTGTTTGGAAATGAAATGGAGGGATCTATTAATAAATAAATAATTTATAAATTATTTTTTAATACTAAACTTATAATTAAGATTTGATTATAGCAAATTTATAGTAAAAAATATATTATTATAATGATACCACTTGTTCCATCTATTTCATTCCAAACGTTTTGAGAGAAAAAGATTTAGATTTTAAAGGACAAAGATTGCTCTTTGAAATCCTTCTTTTACCTTTTTATTTCATCCTAAAAAAAACTTGTTGCAGCAAATACCTTAGTAATTTTGTAGTAGTACTATTGCCTTGAAATATTCGCTTGGGCCGAAAATATTTTATTAGTATAGGCCCAAATTGTAATATTGAGTCAAAGTGGTCGTTATTTAAAATACAAGTCTTTAGGCCCATATCCGAAGAAATAGCAAGTTTCTCTTGTGTTCTTTGTGCATAAATCCATCATGCAATACTCCCAAAGCGACGCCTCCAAAATATATGAAAGGAAAGTGAAAACCTCGTCTATGCCAATGGATGACATTCCTATTATGTGCAGAAGTAGACTCTTGATAGATACTAAGCTTTCGTCCTTAGCAAAACAAGTTACAAAAAAAAATATTAAGAATGCTCTTTTTAATATGGGTACTTAGAAAACTCTTGGTTTTGATAGAAATCATGCAATGTTTTACCAATATAATTGAAATCATATGAAGGACTCTATAGTTGATTACGTGACCAAAGTATACTTCGAGCCAACTATTATTTAATTTGTAAATCACACATTCATCTCTTTTATCCCAAAAGTTCCTAACCTTGAGATGATGAATCACTATAGACCCATTGGGTTGTGAAATGTGGTGTACAAATTGATCATTAAAATTATTGCCATTAGAGTTAAAGAAGTTATGCCTAAGATTATTGGCCCAAATCAATATAGTTTTGTTTCAGAGAGGTAAAGTGTTGATAATATTATTATTGCTTAAGAAGTTGTCTATTCTATGAGAATTAAAAAGGGTAACGTTAGTTTTATGGTCCTTAAAGTGAAACTTGAAAAAGCTTATGATAAGCTTTCTTGGAATTTTATAAGGGAGACCTTGAATGACATTGGCCTTCTAGATAACATAATTAATATTAGTTGGTGGAATATAACCTCTGTTGACATGCAATTATTCTGGAATGGTCATACTACTGACCCTTTAGCTCCCTCAAAGGGGATCTATCAAGGGGACTCAATTTCTCCTTATCTTTTCGTCCTCTATATCAATAGGCTTTCTCATTCTATCTCTTTAGCTGTTGAGCAGAAATGTTGGGATCTTATTACTTTGAATAGAATGGGACCTACCCTCATCACCTTTCCTTTGTTGATGATATTATTTTGTTCAGTACGACCTCTTATCATTAAGCACATGTTATTAAGAAGACATTGAAAGTTTTTTGTAGAAGCTCGAGTCAGAAGGTTAACAACTCTAAATCTAGCATTTATTTTTCTGTTAATGTCTCGTAAGATAAAAATAGTCTATCACTTATTTAGAAAATGTCGTACTTAGTCTTTCATTTTTTAAAAAATTACAAAATTTAGTCAATTTACCAAACGTCAAATCCTAAAATTGATGGCCTAAATTTAGTAATTTTTAAAAAAATAAAGGACCAAGTGTGATATTTTATAATAAATGGGGGCTATTTTGGGTATTCAATAAGTGAGGAAACAAAATAACATTTTTATGATAAGTAGTGATCAAAAAGATATTTTACTTTAAAACTTTTAGATGAGTCAATAATATATTTCATTAAGTTGGAAAAGTGAAAAACTACATTTTAGTCTAATGAAATATAATAACATATATTTAAAGATTAGATTTAAAATGTCCACCATTAAGTCTTACTACAAGTTGAATATTATATATGTAAGCTTGTAACCAATCTATTTCTTCAATCTGTCAAAAATGCTTAGAATAGAAATTAAGATTATCATACGTTTTTTTTTTTTCTCTTTTGTCCAAACCCAATTCTCTTCTATTAAAAAAAAAAATCCAACTTTATTTGTTTAATGGAGTTCAACATCCACAAAAACATATAACTTATACCACAGATTTTAATATTTATTTTAAATTTTTAGAAAAAATTTTAATAATTCAAATGTTTATTAATAATTACATGCAATCATAGATATTTTTTATTTATAAATATGAAGTATTAAATTTTATTAACGGTTTAAAATAAATATTATAAAAACTGATAGATATCTGGATGACAAAGTTCACATCCCTCCAATGGCACATATGTTGTTAGGTTAAAAGTTGTATATTAATTAGTACAGCTCTAAGGAAAACATGACATATCTCTGACATAATTAATTAAGCCACTCTCATCCCAAACCCTTTTCAAGTGACACCTATTCAACCATTTAAAGTTTGGTTAAGTTTCATTTTCCTTAATCTTCCAAGTTAAGAAATTCATATACAAACAATTATTATGATTACTCTCCCCTGCCTAAGAGATCACAAAAATTCATTACTCATCTATTTTATTTCAACAACTAAAACTAGTAAAAATGAATAAACTAAAATTGTGTACTTCACCATAAGCCTATGAAATTGAGAAAAATGAATTGTACAATTTCAGAAGTAACCTCTTTCTAGTTTGGATTTCTTTGTAGTCTTCTCTTAATGCTTGCCCCTTACAGTGCACAGCCTTTTACTTTTAGTTTAAGTAGCTTATGAATATAGCTATTCTTAGACGTACTAGTAATATTTTGGCCTCATATAATTTATATTATCGTCATTATAAGTAATGTTATGCAATTAACTACTTTTTGTCACGATTATATAATTTTGTTTTACCAATTATAATAATAATAATAATGAATCTTATATTAGTACATAATCACAATTAATACCATGTTAATAAATTCTTTTAAGAATATTATTTTTTTTGGACTGAAGAACATTATGTTTTTAATTATGATACAATTAATTATTAAATATAGACCGATATTTTGTTAAATAATTTATTTAAATAATGACTTAACTAATAATTAATCATTCTTAAAATAATTAATTTGAGGTGTCATTTTTGGTACACTCAAAATTTTGAGTATATTTATAATTTAAAAATATAATTGTAATAACATTAACTTAAAAAGTAATAATATTACAGTTATGTCTTTACATTAACTATGAGTATACCAAAAATTTTACCTTAATTTGATTTTTGTATAATTAACAATATGGTTAACATAAACATTTAACAATTACTGTATTGTACATCAAACCGATGCCAAATATCACTTTCCAAATCAATAATTTCCATCCTTATACGCTTAGCTCACCCAATTTTCATATAAGATTTCAGCAATGCATTTAATAGGAGATTGTAGGAATTTTAGTAAAATTTAATTTTTGGCTAAATCCACCAAATCGATGCGTAATACAATGGTTTGGCAAAATAAAAAGAAAACTTATATGTTGTTTCTTATATACTTTTATCAGGTTTTCCAATCAGTTAATGACATTTGGATAATTTTTACACTTTATTTACTTTCTTATTACCACCATTAACTCTTACCTTTTCAAAAATGGTCCACATGTTATTAGCTAATGGGAGGAACCTAATATAAATATATATGGAATAACATGTAAGTTTTTTTTTCCCAATAAATGGAATTTATTGGACGAGCTGGTTAAGTTTATAAATTTCGAAAGAAAATGCCATAATTATCCTTAAATGTTGTTCGGTAGATTGGCTTATTATTTCTTTTCAAAGTATATTTCATTATGCTAATAATAAAGTATTAAGATACATAGGATATAATAAATTTAAATATTTTCATATTTATATGAGATATTGAGACTTGTCTTTAAATGTTCATAATTTTCTTATAAATATTTAGTATAATATACTTAAGGTATCATCTTTTTTGCACTTACAATTTTGAATGTACTAGTATATCCAATCATAATGTAGGAACATAATAGTAATAATATCAATTCAAAAAAATAATAATATTACAATTATATCCATATATTATAATTAAGTGTATTAGAGCACTTAAAATTGTGAGTGTACTAAAGATTTTATCTATACTACTTAAATATTTTTACATTTTTTAATATCGTAATGTATAAGCAAACAATAATGCATATCTTATATTTTATTTTTTCAGAGATGTCAATTAAGAGCTAATTTAACTCTCGAGGCCTCAAGTTTTCAAGGCTAATAAGGGGACTCGCATGGCCAATAACCCAGTCCATTTCTTATGAACTTTAAGATATTTTTGGAAGTTTATAAAGGAATGATATGGAATAACAAATAACAAAATCAATGAAATTGTACTAAATGAAATGTTCAATTGTTTGGCTATGACATGGAGGGACCTATAATAAATATATAACTTATAAATTATTTTTTTAATACTAAACTTATAATTAAGATGTCATTGTAGCAAATTTATAGTAAAAGAGATAGAATTATAATTATACCACTTGTTCCATCTATTTCAATCCAAACTTTTTGGGGAAAAAAAAGATTTATATTTTAAAGGATAAAGAGTGCTTTTTGAAATTCTTCTTTTACCTTTTTATTTGGTAATTTTTTTCTCTATTAATGTCTCGTCTTTCCTTCACTAATGATCTTATTTTGTTCAATATGACTTCTTTTCATCAAGCACATGTTATTAAGGAGACCTTGAGGGTTTTCAGTAAAAGTTTGGGTCAAAAGATTAACAATTCAAAATCTGGCATTTATTGCTTTGTTAATGTTTTGTAGGATAGAAGACATGAGATTAGCCAGGTTATGGGTATGAATATAATTGACAATCTAGGGAAGTATTTAGATGTTCCCTTATTTCATGATAGATGTTCATTCAATGATTTCCAGTACCTCATCGATAGAATGATGAATTGTTTAAATAGCTGGAAAGCTAATACTCTATCCCTTGTTGGGCGAATCACTTTGGCTCAGTCAGCTCTTGCTTCCATTCTTATTTATGTAATGCAAACTACTAAAATCCTTCTCCAGGTGTGTAATTGCATGGGTAAAATTTGTAGTGATTTTATTTGGAATGATTCTGCTGATAAGAAAAAAAATTCATTTAATCAACTGGGATAATATTTGTAAAGCCAAGAAGCTTGGTGGTTTGGGGTTCCGAAAAGCACGTGATTTTAATTAAATTTTTATTATGAAGCAAGCATGGAATCTTATTCACAAGAAAGATGATTTATGGGTAAAAGTGATCCGTAGTAAATATAGTTGTTCTGAAGCTATTATTCTAATTGTTTGTAAGTGTAATGTTGCTTCTAATTTCTGGCGTGGTATTATTCAAATATGGGTACCATTTTATAGGAATCTTATTTGGCATTTAGGAAATAGTGAATTAATCTATTTTTGGACTGACTATTGGGTGTTGGGTGTGCAAAGGCTTGAAGATGTTGCGATCATACGTATCGATGATAGTATTCGGGATGAGCTTATGGCAGATTATGTCCTTGCTAATGGAGATTGGAATGTTATTAAGCTTCAACATGTCCTTCTTGTTGATTGTGTGGACATTATCGTTCCTCTAAGAGTCTCCCCTTGCTAATTCTTCTGGTATGTTTTCTTGTAAATTTGCTTTTGTTTATTGTTTTGGTATTGACTGGAATTTTTAGAATGATCTTTTTTATAAGATTTGGAAGCTAAGTGTTCCTCAGCGTATTCGAGCTTTTATGTGGCTTATTGCTAATAAAGCTCTTCTCACAAATAGTGCCTGACATCGTTGATCTTTGGTAGCATCTCCTAGTTTTTCAATCTGTGACTCTAGTAATGAAACAGTGCTCTATGCTATTTGTGATTGTAATATTTCTAGTCTAGTATGGAAAAGCATTGTGCTTAGCTCCCGTCATGTGATTTTCTTCCAAGGAGATCTCATCCAATGGCTGAATTTAAACCTGAATAAGGGAGCTTATTTCTTTAATGGGGTGAGTTGGCTCTATGCATTTTTGACTATTTGTGCAGAAATTTGGTGCATAAGGAATAAAAGAATTTTTGAAGGAGTTAACATTGAGCCCTCTAGTTTCTTGAGGTATATAGTTGCTTTGGTTCTTTATCATCATTCTGCCTTTTATCTTCTCTAACAAACTATATGGACCATCAAGGAATTCTCTACTCAACACATTCATTGGATTCCTCCTCTTGATCACTTTATTAAGCTTAATACTGATGGCTCTGTTTCTGATAAAGAATCTGTAGCTTGTGGTGGTTTGCTAAGGGACAACATGGAGAATTTTATAAAGGGATTTAGTGTAAAGCTTTCAAATTGTACAATCACTAATGTTGAACTTTGGGGCCTTCTTTATAGGTTAAAATTATGTTTCGAAGTTGGCTATAGATTTATTCTTATAAAACTCGATTCTCTGATAGTAGTTCAAATAATCCATAATTTGTAGGAAATTTTACACGAAAGCTTTCGCTTGATTTGTGCTATAAGGTATGGTTGAATTTGAACTGGTCTATCCATAATTCTCATATATTTCGAGAAACTAACTTTGTTGCAGATACTTTTACTAAGCATGGTCATACTCAATCTCCCTCCTTCAAATGTTTTGATACTATTCCTAGCTTTACTTCTCTAGTTGTTGCTGTTGATTTGTAGGGCATTTGTTACTCTAGACTTGTTACTTTTTAGTTTCTTTTTGTTGGGCATTTCGCCCTGTTGTTTACAAAAAAAAAAAAAAAAGTCAACTATTAAGAAATAGCCCACATCATATTTGAGTGCATATCTCCTGCTATACAGGATTTATGTTGCTAATTAGGGATAATGTTAAAAAAATAATAATGTAAACTAAAACTTTTTTTAATTGTACAACATGTAATCCGCTCACATCATATCTCCAAGCAAGAGAATAGAAGAAGCCTTTTTACCAGAGAAAGTTTGTTAGGTTTTCCCTCATATTTCTTTTATTATAATCCTCTTTGTTTTTTTTTTTTTAATCTAGACAATAGTCGAGAGACTTTTAGAAGGGCATTTTTTCTCTGCTATCACACTACCAAATTTTGAAAAATAGTGAGAAAAAGATCACTTGCTAGCAACATCAATGTAAATATTAGGGTTATTTTACTAATTGTTTATTATTTATATTTATTTACAATATAATTTTATTATGAATTTCATTCTAACTTTAACATGATCTTTCATTTCGAGCTCTGAAACTGACTTGATTTAGAATATGGTAAAGAAATATTTACTCAATTCCTTTCTCCTTGAAACTATAAATACACGAAGGGTTATGTGTTATGCCACTATCATGAAACTATAAATACACGAAGGGCAATATCTCCGTTAAAGCTTCAATTTCCTCTAAGATATGCAAAATTAAAGATGAGAAAGTTTTTAAATTTTGGACCAATAAGAATGGGCCAAGAGTGCTGTGGGTAGTAAGTTTACCGTTTTACCCTTCCTTATTTCCTTAACTCCAACTATGCAAAATTACAAAAATAACCTCATGGGTGGCTTCCAAGATATGGTTTCAAGGGCTTCTTATGCAAGCTTGAATAACATTGTTATCATGCACCTTCGTTTTTGTAAGATTAGCCATTGCCCCCAACAATTTCAAAACCTTTTGACTTAGTTCTTCTGGCATTTCAATTCGGTCCTTGCCTGTTCTTTTTAATTTAATTCAATACCAACATAATAAATTCTTGCTTGTATATAAATGGGATGCAAGAGCAAATTTTGTTAATGCATGGAATGTTTTGGAAATAAATAAATAAATAATTCTAGGAGATGCCCATTAAAGCTATCATGCTTTAAGGCTTTGATAAACAAGAAAATCACACCGAGTAAAATTTAGAGATCAATGTGGAACCCCAAGGTAACTTTTAAGCCCAAAAATATTTCTGACAGTCATTTGAGTATTATTATTAATTGAGCATCATTCCTTATTTTCTTTTACTAGATTCCTAATTACTATGAAATTACTTGAAGATAAAAACCTAGATTATTGTAATATATATTCAAAATGTTAATGGATCAATTTTTTAAATTTAGTTAGGACCTCAAGTCTGGTCCAATTCTAACTTATCAAATCATCAATGTTTTGAATATAAAACCATCTGTTCTTAAAGCTTAGCTCAACCCAATTAAACCATTTGGCCATCTTTTTTTTTTTTTTTTAAACATTGACTATATTGTACTAGTTCAACCTTTATTTTTATCAGGATAAAAATTTGATTATACTATTGGGAGGGCTAGCCAACGTTAACACCTCTTCGTGAATCGTGATGAGTATGGGAGCAAGTAAATAAATCTCAAAAGAAGGGAGGTCTTCATATAAAAAAATCTAAATTTAGTTTAATGGCCTAGCTTAAGATAAAGAGGGTCTTTGGAGGGGGAAGGAAAGTGAAAAAAAAAAAAAAAAAAAAAAAAAAAAACGAAAAGCACAAATATTTTGTATAGATAAGATCAAGACATCAATCGTGGGCATGCCGGAGTGATTATCGGGCATGACTAGAAATTGTGTGGGCTCTGCCCGCGCAGGTTTGAATCCTGCCGCTCACGTGTTTTTAAATAATTTTATTTTTATTTTAATACTTATTTCTTAATTAATTTTTCATTTAGTCTATCCTTAATTTTTATCTTTAATTTGATTTCTTATTTAATAATACATTTTCAATTCAATCTCCCAATAACTAGTCTATTTTTAATATAATTTTTTATTTAATTAAAATTAAATGACTTAATATGTTAATGTTAATATTAATGAGAAATTAAATTAAAAATAAATTTAAAATATAAAATAAAATTATATATATAAATTAAAATTTTAAAAATTCAAGAACATGGCTCACAATACAGCTACTTATGACCGAAAGAAAGCACCCTAGTGCAGCTTCGCATGCTCGTTCCAGTGAAAATAGCCTTCACATCGTGGAAAGAGATATCAAGAACCTTCTAAAGCAGTACCATATCGTGGAAATCTTTCTTATATATTTTCTCGAAATCTTTCTTGGCCCGCGCCCTTTTATTTTGTGTTTAATTGTTAGTTTGTCACATTATCAAGGAAAACCTCGAATCGCAGTCAGATATTAAAATTAAAAGTTAGTTAATATATTATCCTCTTTGTATGTATATACTTTTTTGTGGTTCGATATGTAATATGAATTTTCATTTTTTTAAATCAATTAATGCAATCTATTTCATCAAACTTGCACTTTTTAAAGTGGATTCATCTTACCAAACATGAATTACTCAATAGATTTAATTTGTTATTATTAATTACTACATTTAAAACTTATTTATAAAATAGAGATGACCCTTTTAGAAATATACTTAATCAATAAAGTAGTAAATAGTTAATCTTGAGTTGGTATTACGTGTTTAATAAGTTAACTTTGTGACTCAACCCATTTATTATACATAAGTAAAAATATGTTTTTTTTAACGTAGGAGTTCTATTAATAAATGAAAAAGTTTTATTGAATAAATTTTTAACTCTTTATATAATGACTTTTCACTTTTTTTATATATGTATTAAGAGTCTTTAAAGTACATAAATTTTTTATAATTAATGAAAAAAATAATAAAATTATTAATTTACAAAAATTCTTTATAATCTACGAGAAAAATGACAAAATAATTAATTAATAAATTTATAAATCACTTTTTAAACTAAGAATTTTCTAATTGTGAGAATTTTTTGGAATAAACAAAAAATTTAATGAATTATTCTTCAAAATTTGAAAACTCTTTATAGTAAATAAAAAATAAAAAATTAATTAATTAACTATTTCTTAAATTTCTTATAACGAATTATAAATATAAGTTGACATAGTCTAAAATTAAAATAAGAGAAAACAATATATAGTTAAATAGTTTATAATAGTGCTATCTCAATGAGTTCATTGTCATTACTTTTATCTCATCAATTTTATATAACCAATTTTATGAATTTTTTCTATTTTACTATGTTTTTATTATATCATAATATATTATTAAATTCAATTTTTTTAATTAAGGTTTAGAAATACCGTTGATTTAAAATGTATTGATATATCATCAACATAAAATTAATGTGAAAAATATATTTTTGGTTCATCACATTTTAATTTTGTTTCCATTTAGCCATCCATATCTATTATATATAAGTAAAGTAGGATTCCTTTAACATGGGAGTTCTATTGATCGATGAGAAGTCTCGGTTGATCAAACCCTCAGTTTTTCGTTGATGAATCTTCACTTTCTTGATACATGTATCGAGAAGTTTTTAAAGTGCATAAAATTTTCATAGTCAATAAGAAAAATTATAAATAAAAATAATTAATTAATTAATTAACCGTCTCTTAAATTAAGAATTATTCGAAATATGAGAGTTTTTTAGAATTAAGGAGAAAGTTAATGAATTTTTTGTAGTCAATGAGAAACATTATGAACTAATTAAATATTGAATTAATTAATAACTTCTTAAATCAGTAATTTTTCAAAGTCTAAGAAACTTTAAGTTAATGAAAAAAATTATTGAACTAATTAATTGCTTCTTAAATCGAGAATTCTATGACGCTTGGGCATTTCTTAGAGTCAATGAAAAAAATGAATGAATTAATTAAGTATCTCTTAAACTTTAAAATAAGGGGTATAAATAGAATTTAACACAATCCAAAATTAAATCAAGTGAAAATAATATATGATTGAATAGTTTATTTAACGATTTAGATTGTTTATTGTTATACATTACTCAAAGTCAAAAGTCAAATCAAATGTGATTTTATCAATTTTTTGATATTTCAAAGTTCTTCATAAACAACAACAATGAGAGTTGCATCATTCGTCAAATAAAATCTTTTATGATAGTACACTCTTAATGAGACCATGAATTTAAAATGCATTAGCATATAATAAAACAAATTAATTTTTTTTTGGTTGCACAGGCATAAAAACTAGTTTGTCCATAATTTTGAATCTTTAAAAAAATAGTCATTTTGTGAGTAAATAAATCCTTAACTTAGCTTTTGGTTAAATTGATGTCAAGACCAATTCCATGTTGAAAATTGTGAAGAATTATTTTGAGATAAAACAAATGTAGAGGATCAAATTGAGGCTAAGTCAAAATATGAAGGTTCGAAAAAAAAAAATTTCTCTTTTTTTTTTTTAATACAATGACAAGCTTTACTTGTAAAGCGAAGAATTGTGCCCGTAATAACTCTGATCCTTTTCTAGGAAGAAGTTCTACCAATACACCCTTTGATCTTCCTTAGATGTCCTAATGGTTGACCCTGCAAGACAATTAAGAAGAGCAATGATGTCATAACCAATACTATGTAGGTTTCCATTTTTCTCTATAATTTCTTTGAGCTAATGGTATGTAGCACATTTAGTGAAGAGGATTTGGACATTGAAGTCAGTTAGTATGTGATATAGGTTAATGCTACGTATCCAAAATAGAACCTATCTAATGTTGGCACCCAGATAACTCAAATTATTCTATGCCGAGTTATGGCTCCATCTCCAATCTCTTACGTGAGCTTTATTGAAGAATACCATTAGTATACTAGTTCTGGTTCTTCTGATAGCCCTAGGATTAATATGGTATCCTAGATATTTGCCAATTTGCTCTAAGTGCTTGACTTCAAAAGTTCTTGTGTGGAATTCCTTGAAGCATCTAGGTGTATTAGCGCTTAATACCAATACTTGCTTTTGTTAATTTATAGCCTTGATATGTTGTTGAACGCATCAAGTATCCTTTTGACTATGTCACAAGACTTGGTGTTAGCTTTTAAGAAAAGTAGTGTGACATCTATGTACATTAGATGTGAGACAACGACCATTGATTTTGCTATTTTATTGCTTTTTCGTGTTTGGTTTGGTTCTTCCATTGGTATTTGACACGAGAGAATGTTAGCATATAGGATACATAGATAAGGCGATAATGGATCACCTTATTTGATTCCTCTCTCTAGGTAAATAAAGGGAGTTTTATCATTATTCACTAGGACTTGATATGAGGCTATAGTTACACATTCCATAATCAAGCTGATCCATCTTAAGGGGAAGTCCATTCTTCTTAGTATTGCTTTTATGAATGACCAAGAAAGGTTGTCAAAAGCTTTGGAAATGTCCACTTTATGGCACATTCTTTCCTTTTTATATGCTTGCACATTCTAATAGTGTTTAGCACTTCAAAAGCAATAATGACATTGTCCTTGATAAGTCTACCTTTTATGTACGCATTATGGGTTAAGGAAATGTAATACCCTAGGATACTTTTTAGTTCAGAGCAAATGACTTTGAAGATTATTAAGAGACATTGCACAGGCTAATTGGGCAAAATTCTTTGACAGCTTGCAGGGGCTGATTCTTTGGGATTAGGGTGATATGAGTTTTGTTTAGGCTGTGTAGCATGCGACCCTACTCTAAAAAGGATTTGACCATTCTTGTCATGTCTGATTTAACTATGCTCCAATATTGTTAGTAAAAATTTGCATTAAAGCCATCAACTCTTAGAATACTGTCATAGTTTAGGTCAAAGACTTCCTTCATGATTTCTTTTTCCTTTACAAGCTAGTCAAGAGTTTAGATGTGCTTTATGGACAATTCTAGGACATTTATATGCATAAACATGTTAGAAGAGACATTGTTAGCATGAGATGGAGGCAAATATACCTTTACGAAGTGACTGTGAATTTGCTCTTTTATTTGCCCTTCCTTTTCTGTCTAGACACCTATGTCATTCATTAGCAATACAATTCTCTAGCAACTATGTCGTTTGGATACTAGTGTATGAAAGTATTTTGTATTTCTGTCTCCTTGTATCATCCATGATTGTTTTGTTCTTTGTGACCATAACATTTCCTCGCAATCATAAAGGAATTCAAGTTCTTTTCTTATTTATCTTTCTTTTTAGAATAGTCTCATATTTGACAAAGGTCTCCATTTTGGATGCTGCTTTGCTAATGTTGTAGCTAAGATTCCAAGTTCCTTTCCTGTAAGAAAACATATAACCTCTCTATTCCATTGTTGCAGTGCCTTTTTAATTCTGCATAGCTTACTACATAGGAGAAGCTTAAGGGGCCCTAGACCTTTGAGGTCCATAAGTGAGTAACTGGTTGTTCACATTCCTGATAGGCTATTTAAAAATTCTCAAATTTAAATTATCGCCTTCTAGCATTATTTTTCTAAGGCTCAGTTATGAGTAATCCTAGGCTGTGGTTTGATGCAGCTAAGGGGAGTAGGGTGAACGTTGTGTATGGGAAACTTGAGATCTAGGTTGGGTTACACATTGCTTTGTCAAGTCTTACCCATACTATTTAATCACTCCTCTTTCTATTGTTGGTATAAGAGAACCATTGTCTGTGATGTAATATGTCTATGAAGTTTCACTCATCTATGAGTTTTGTTAGTTTAGCTGCTCTAGGCATTGTCATGTTGGAATTTAATTTATTAGAACTTAGTTATGTTTGACTAAAGTCACCTAGAATGATCTAGGGTTCTGAAATGTTGTTAGTTGTGTGATAAATCCAATTCCATATTGTCATTCTTTGGTTGACCTGTAAGTGTCCGTAAATGAAAGTGATAAGGACATGATGACCATTTAGCGTGGATGTGATATGTATCCAATTGTTAATGCATTCAAGAACTGTATAGGTAGAGTTATCATGCACTGCTAAGCTTATACCTCTACTCATGTGCATCGGATTGGATCCAAAGACATTTGAGTATCCTAAAAATCTTATTTTACTTGTAATATGGGTTACATTGACAAAGGTTTTAACTAGAAAAATAAAAGTAGGGGAATATTTATAAGTTAGTTTCCTTAGTTTATGAATTTTCGTAGCCTTCTTGAAGCCCTGACAATTCCAACTTACGTAAATCATGGCGTCCTGGGAAGCTTTATTAGGTTAGTATCCCAGACCCATATAAATGTTTGCAAGTTTAGAGAGAGATTGTGCTTGGTGTGAATTTTCGAGGTTCCTTACCTTTTTTCCTTTTACGAAGACCAATGTCTTAATTTACAGCAGAAAAGAAGATTGAGGGGGTCCAACATACGTTGTCTATATCATTAGGGAGGACCACTAGATAAATGTGTTTCCATTGAACTTCACATATTTGGGACAATTTGCATGACCATAATTGCCATTTGATAGTTATAGTGTCTTGCAACTTCACTATAATTCCAGCATTTTGCATAAGGTCTTCTGCTGCGTCAATCTCTTGTTGCCTCTGTATCGTATCCCACAAATTATGCAACGTGGTATTTTTGCATTGTGCATTGGATACAAGGGGATGGGAGTGTGCTAAGTGGTTGACCTAAAGTGCTACATGGTGTCCTCTCTTTGCAAAAAAAAAAAATTTTTTTGAGTGGAAAAAAGGTTAGTAGTTAGGTGAATTGCAGTTCTTACATAATGCTGTCAAAACACGATTGTATGGAAGGGGGATGGGATGTATTGCAAACAAGGAGGGCATGTGAGGGTTGTTCTGGGTCTCATTTGTTTTGTGACTTGCATCGAAGTAGCTTCCTTTATGTTGTTCAGGGTGTGGTCTTGCTCTTATATAGCTGATGGGACAGAATATGACGTGTTACAAAAGCTAAGGTAAGGGTTTGTGTTTATTCAAAGGTAGTTTAGAAGTTCCCAATGATCAATGTCCATGAAACTTCCATCCATATTGTTAGGCTCATTGTTTGGACTCCATGCGAAAACTGTTAATGGGTCGAAGAGAGGGTCTAGTTGTGTGTTGTCAACGCCTGCTTGTGGACTGTTATGGTTGCAAACGTCTGCATGGTCACCTGCATGCTTTGCATGACATGACTGTTCATTCTCTTTGTGCTATTCTGTAGGGTTTTGATCTCTATCTTCTTTATTTCGTTTATTGTTTGTGTTCTTTTTTGTTTACATGATCTCTTGAGAGATGTTGTGGTAGTTCAATAGTGAGTTGGGATTAGAGTCATTCGACGATTTCAATGAGAGTGATTCTTCTTGGGCACTGATGATGTTAGATAGAGGGGGAGGGACGTTGTTCTCATCCTCAAAGGCTTCAAGTTCTTTCCCATGTACGTAATAATAATTGCCTTAGCCACAGCACTGTTATGCCATCTCACCTTTATTATGCTACGAGTAGATCTTTTTTTTTTTTTTTTTTTTGTATTTCTTGAAGGCAATTGAATGTTCAGCTACCAACAGGAATTTGAAACCTTGTGCATATTCCACATTGAACTTATTTATGATTGCTATTCGTAGTGATTCCTAGCTAGTTATCACCTGTTATGGCGTCCAATTGCACTCTTTTGCTGTGTGGCTAATTCTTGCACATTGTTGGCACCTTTTAAAGACCCATTTGTAGCAGCACTCAATTCGGACTTTCTAGCCATTGTCAAGGTGTATTCGAATAGCAGACAGAAGTGGGAGTGTATGATCTATATGGCATTGAACTCGAATGAAATGCAGGTTTCTTTCAGTCTACAAGAATGGTGAGGATGCACGTGCTCCAATATTACCAAGCAAGTTTGATAAATTCTTCGTTGAACTGGAAGTAAGGTCTAGCTCTTAGGAGCCAGAAGGTACCATTTTCGTTCATTGCATAAGTTGATGAAGAGGACGAATCAAGCCCTTAGGAACTGCTTTCCATCCAGAGGAACCTTCGAGCCAATTCTTTTTGCCTTTCCATCCAGACGAACAGGTATGAAGCTAAGTTTCACCGCCATGTAATAGAGTGAGCCACGTGAAATCCAGTAAGTATAACAGCTAAAGTGTAAAAAGTGAAGGAAGTAGAAGAGCGTAGTTCAAGAGGGGGTGCCAGGACATGCCACGAGAGAAGGATTTATCTACTTTGAGATAGGGTTTGTGGTGATTAGGAAGTGTAGAAGGTGTGATATGCTTCAAGGAAGTTCATATTTCTTCAAGAAAGTTCAGATTGAACAATCCCTTAACACAAGTGAATGAAAAGAAGAAAAGATAGAACAATTAGCAATCTCGAATGATAAGTTTATACGCCACACTCAAGAATACTAGGTTTGATTCGCCACACTCTATAATAGAAGAGGGAGAGTGATAAGAATCGGAGATAATTTTGCCACTAAGTTTAGAAAACTTAGATAAGAAATTCACATATAAGAGGCTAAGCTAATTTTTAGAGCATTCAAAGTTGCAATTCTCATTGATAACTTCTATATTTATAGCCAAAAACAACCCTCATGGCATAAGTCTAAGATTTATCTAATTCTCACCTAATTTGGAAAAACATACATAGAAATCTACTTAACATAGACTTTTCATCTAATGTAGATCACCTAACTTATCTAACTTAGACTTTCAAAGAAATATAGCTCACTTAACTTAGACTTTAACCAATACTTATTTCAACTTTCATCACATGCATTCATTACATGCATAATTGACTTTTCACAATTTGTTCATTATAGCATATGATCAAATTGGCCTACTCGAACTTGAGCTCTATATAGAAATTGAGCTTTGATCCTAAATGGGCTGATTCCATTTTGAATTACTGGACAACCATGGCTAGAATCTTCTTGGCCATAGAATATGTAATCGACCCAGATGGAACTCCTTGGCTTAAGTTAGCCTCTTGTTCAACTTGAGGCTCATCATTCTCTCCGGGTTCAAAAGAATTTGTCCTCAAATCTAAGTCTTCATTATCATCTAAGTATGACGTCAAATCTCCTACATTGAATGTGGCAGAAATATTGTAGTTTCCTGGTAAATCAACCTTGTAAGCATTGTCATTTATTTTCTTTAAAATCTTGAATAGACCATCTGCCCTGGGCATAAGTTTTGACTTCTATTTGTTGGGAAACCTCTCCTTCCGAAAATGAATCCAAATAAGATCATCTGGCATGAACTGAACTTGCTTCCTTCCCTTATTTGTTGCTTTTTCATAAGTGGCATTCTTCTTTTCAATTTGTCGCTTCACATTTTCATGTAAAGCTTTCACCATTTCAGCCTTTTTCTTTCCATCGATGCATAATTTGTCACTTGATGGTAGCGGTACTAGATCAAGTGGTGTGACAGGATTAAACTCATAAACCAATTCAAAAGGAGAATATTTAGTAGAACCATGAACACTTCTATTATCTGCAAACTCAACAAATAGCAAGCATTTATCCCAATTTTTCATATGCTTACTAACAATAGCTCTAAGTAAGGAAGAAAGTGTTCTATTGACTATCTCAGTTTACCCATTAGTTTGAGGATGACAAGTTAGGCTGAAAAGTAATCTTGTCCCAAGCTTTTTCCATAATGTTTTCCAGAAATAACTCAGAAATTTGGCATATCGGTCTGACACAATGCTCTTTGGAATGCCATGTAATCTCGCAATTCCCTGGAAGAACAAATCTGCTATATGAAAAGCATCATCAGTTTTGTGACAGGGAATAAAATGGGACATCTTCGAAAATCGATCTACCACCACCATAACAGAATCTTTTCCCCCTGGAGTTCTTGGTAACCCAAGTACAAAATCTATACTCAAGTCAACCCATGGTTAATCAGGAATTGGTAATGACATATACAAACCATGTGTAGCCTCATTGTTTTTTGCTTTCTTGCAAGTTGTATATATTCCCACCACTCAATGCACATCTTTGATCATCCTTGGCCAAAAGAAGTGTTCGTTAATCATCTCTAATGTCTTCTTTTCACTAAAGTGTCTTGCCAAACCTCCCCCATGAGCTTCTCTTACTAATAATTATTTGATAGAGCAATTGGGAATACAAAGTTTGGAACCTTTGAACAAGAATCCCTCATGCTTATAAATATCGTTAGTATCACTTTTTTCACATGCCAAATATATAGTAGAAAAATCAGGATCTTCTACATATTGGCCCTTCATTAACTCGAATCCCATCAACTTGACATTCATTAATGAGATTAAAGCATAGTTTCGAGATAAGGCATCTGCAACCACATTCGTTGCTCCCTTTTTATATTTGATGACATAGGGAAAAGCCTTCAGAAACTCCACCCATTTAGCATGTTGCTTGTTTAACTTGGTTTGGCCTTTCAAATATTTCAATGACTCATGGTCGGTATGAATAACAAACTCCTTGGGTAACAAGTATTGTTCCCAATTTTGTAAGGCTCTGACCAATGCATAGAACTCTTTGTCGTAAGTTGAATAGTTTAAAGTTGCCCCATTCAACTTCACACTGAAATAAGCAATGGGATGCTTCTCTTGCATAAGAACTGCTCCAATTCCGATACCTGATGCATCACACTCAATCTTAAAAGTTTTAGAGAAATCAAGGAGTGCAAGAATTGGTGTTGAACACAACTTCTCTTTAATGATCTCAAAACTTCGTTGGGCTGCCACACTCCACTTAAAGTCACCACTCCCTTTGATGCAATTAGTCAAGGGTGCTAGAATAGTACTGAAATTCTATACAAATCTTCTATAAAAGGATGCTAATCCATGGAAACTTCTCACCTCAGAAATGTTTGTAGGAATAGGTCATTCCTTGATAGCTCTAACTTTCTCCGAATCAACTTCAACTCCATGCTGACTAATCACAAACCTAAGAAAAATAATTCGGTCTTAGTAGAATTGACACCTTTTGAGATTGCCAATTAATTTTTCTTTTCACAATACTTCAAAGACCCTCCTCAAGTGCTCTCCATGCTCTTCTTGATCTTTGCTATAAATCAAAATGTCATCAAAATAAACCACAACAAAATCTCCAATAAAATTCTGTAAGACATGATTCATTTAACGCATGAAGGTGCTTAGGGCATTTGACAAACCAAATGGCATAACCATCCATTCATACAACCCATGCTTCGTCTTGAAGGTTGTCTTCTACTCATCTCCTTCCTTCATTCGAATTTGATGATACCTGCTCCTGAGATCAATCTTCGAAAAGATTGTAGAGCCATATAGTTCGTCAAGTATGTATCAAGCCTAGGGATAGGATACCAATACTTCACTGTGATTTTGTTTATGGCCTAGTTGTCTATGCACATCCTCATAGTTCCATCCTTCTTTGGCACTAACAAAGCTGGTACTGAACAAGGGCTCATTGACTCTCTCACAAAGCCTTTATCCATTAACTCATTTACTTGACATTGTAACTCCTTGGCCTCATATGGATCACACTGGTAGGCCGGTCTATTGGGCAAAGCAACACCTGGAATGAGATCAATTTGATGCTCAATCCCTTTAATTGGTAGTAATTCTTTCGGCATCTCATCTGGAAATAAGTCAGCGAATTCTTTTACTAACTTATCAATTAGCGGCGGTATAGAACCTACCTCTGTTGGCATAACTTCCTTCACTATTAGCATCAATATTGGATTACTTGAATGCAAAGCTCTCTCAACTTCTCATTTAGTTGCAAATAAGTTCTCCTTTTTCTTTTTCATTGTTAGCTAATCTTATAGAATTTATTGAGGACTAAGAGGTGCTAGGACAATCTTCGTCCCATCCTTGGTAACATAATAGGTTTTTTTGAACCCATCATGAATGGCTTTACTATCATATTGCCAGGGTCTTCCCAAAAGCAAATGACCGACATTCATAGGTACCACATCACATACGACTTTATCTTTGTACGACTTGCCAATAGAAAATGGTACCTGAACTTGTTTAGTGACTTGAATTTCTCCTTGGTCACTTAACCATTGCAGCTTGTATGGACAAGGGTGCTTTGTGGTCTTTAAGTTTAATTTCTCCACTAATGTTGTTGAAGCAACATTAGTACAACTACCTCCATCAATAATGACACCACAAACCTTTCCACCAATTATACACCTAGTATGGAATATGTTTTCATGTTGATCATCTTCTACCTTAGCTTGTGAGTTCAAAATTCATCGAACTACAAGTAACTCCCTTTCATCTAGATACTTGATAATGCGCTCGTCATATTCCTGTTCAATTTCTGTTTCATCTTCACTTTCAATTGCCTCTTGTGCTCCTTAAACAATCATCATTCTTCGATTTGGACATTCATAAATAATGTGTCTAAAACAAAGATATTTGAAGCACTTAATTTCTCTGCTCCTCTTTGAGTTCTTTGCATCATTAACCTTGTCCTTTCCTCTAGATGTATCAACAATTTTGTTGGAGCTTGTCTTTTCTTGTTGTTGTTCATTCCACTTTAAGACATCTTTGGGAGTCAAAGAGGTTAAGTTTGTTCCCCTGAAACTAATAGATCATGAGCTTCTTGGTTTAGTTGCTTCTCTTCTACGTTGTCTTTCTACCTTAATAGCAAGCTTAATTACATCCTCAAGTGTTACATAAGGTTGTAATTCTACCGCATCTGCAATTTCCTTATTCAAGCCTCCCAGGAACCTTGCACTAGACTGTTCCTAAGGCTCTTGTATCTCACATCGCATCATCAACATTTCAAACTCCTTAACATAGTCTTCAACACACATCACCACTTATCTAAGAGTTTGTAACCGGATATAGAGCTCCTGTTTGTAATAGTCAAGAACAAAGTGCTTTTGCATGAGTCTCTTCAAAAGCTGCTAACTCCTGATCTCTTCTTCACCGTCTCTCCTTCGTTGCACTTTCAAATTCTCCCACCATAGATTTGCATGATCGATAAATTCAAGGGCAACTAGTTTGCATTTCTTAACTTCAAAATAGTCGTGACACTCGAACACCTTTTCCACTCGTTGCACCCATTCTAAGTACACTTTTGGTGAGCTAGTACCTCTGAATAGTGGAATCTTCAATTTAATGTTGTTCTCCAAGTCACGTTGCTGCCTCCTTTATTTATTTGCATCAGCTTCATCTTCCGTGTCCTCATCACGATTAGAATCAATGGAAGCTCGATGATTACGTCGCTTTGGAGGTTGTTGAACAGTCAATCTTGTGATTACCTACTCTAGACGAATTAGTTGCTCTCTAATTTCTTGTTGATTTTGTTGTATGCCCATAATCTGAGCTTGTTCCAATGAAAACCCTCTTGGAACATTGGTAGCGTTGTTTTTAGCCATATCTCACTTTAAACACTCTTCTCAAGTGTTTCTCTCTCGACCCACTCTCAATCGGAGCTCTGATACCAAAATGATATGCTTCAAGGAAGTTCAGATTTCTTCAAGGAAGTTTAGATTGAACAATCCCTTAACACAAGTAAATGAAAAAGAAGAAAAGATAGAACAACTAGCAATCTCGAATGATAAGTTTGTACGCTACACTCAAGAATACTAGGTTTGATTCGCCACACTCTATAATAGAAGAAGGAGAGTGATAAGAATCGGGGATAATTTCACCACTAAGTTTAGAAAACTTAGATAAGAAATTCGCATATAAGAGGCTAAGCTAATTTTTAGAGCATTCAAAGTTGCATTTCTCATTGATAACTTCTATATTTATAGCCAAAAACAACCCTCATGGTATAAGTCTAAGATTTATCTAATTCTCACATAATTTGGAAAAACATGCATAAAAATCCACCTAACATAGACTTTTCATCTAATGTAGATTACCTAACTTATTTAACTTAGACTTTCAAAGAAATATAGCTCACTTAATTTAGACTTTAACCAATACTTATTTCAACTTTAATCACATGTATTCATTACATGCATAATTGACTTTTCACAATTTATTCATTATAGCATATAATCAAATTGGCCCATTCGAACTTGGGCTCCATATAGAAATTGGGCTTTGATCTTAAATGGGCTGATTCTATTTTGAATTGCTGGACAACTATAACCTGAATCTTTTTTGCCATAGAATGTGTAATCAGCCCAGATGGAACTCCTTGGCCTAAGTTAGCCTCTTGTTCAACTTGAGGCTCATCAAGGTTGCTGAAAAATGAAGGTGTTTGAGAACGTGATTTCACCTAGACTGATAGAGAATTAACTAGGTGGGTGTTGGGGATCGAAGAAGTCAACGCTTATGCCAATGAGTTGAGATTAAGTATGGCAATGGGCGTTAAGTTCACCGTCATTTAGCATAAGATGTCAGAGGTGTGTTTGGGATCAAATTAATGATGGTTTTGGGGATATCAAATGTTGACATGGGGTTGAGAAGTTGCCAAAGTGTGATTTTGCCGGCGTGCGATAATTGTAGTAGGAAGTGGGAAGTTAGGATGATTTTTTAAGTGATTGCATGGTTTGGCCTGCTTTAGTGTAGATGTTGATGGCTTTAGTGATGTGAAGTGGTGGCTTGTTAAGAGTGTGATTTTCCAGAAAGGACGACAGTTGAATAAAGTTGGCAACCTAAGTGGTTTAAGTTTTCTCTAACTAAGGGGGAGAGCTTCTCTCACTAGGAGGTCTCTCAATTGTTGTATACACCTCAAAGTATCGAAACATAAGTTTCTTAATTCTTATAAATAACTATGAATTTAAAAAGTAATAAATATATTTCCAAATGTTTAAATTTTAGAAAATAATTTTAATTTAGATAAATTCTTTAGTAGTTAAGCCAATGTAAGGCATACTAAGAAAATAATACATAATAATGTTGTGTAAACATATGTTAATTATATGACAATTTAAAATAACCAATTGTGTTTACATTTTGACCCATTATTTTAAAATTATATATATATATACCCAATTTTGAATTTTTAAATTTTTTCTTTCTATTTTTTATTTTTAGTAGCTTATACAAAAATATTAGTTTATAAATTTATTAACTTACCTTTATACTTTCTTTATTTTTAAAATAACTTCCAAACTTCCTAATTTTGTTCTTAATTTTAATTTTATAAACTAGTGTTTTGTGAAGTTAATAAAACATAAAAAATAAAAAAAATAAAATGAAAATTTGCAAAATAATCTTGGATGATAAATAAATTCAAAAAATATTAGGCTTAAAATACAAATATAATAAATCATTTTAATTTGATTATATTTTGATGAGTGATAATCACATTTTGTAGTATCATCATATATAGGTAAAATTTTTATTTTTACGTACAATTTTGAATACATTGGTGTTCTTTATTCTAATGTAGAGACATAATTATAATAATATTTGTGAATACACTATATATATTACAATTATATCTTTAGATTATAATTAAGTATATTGGTACACTTCAAATTATGAGTGCATAAAAAATGTCACCTTATATTGATGTTGCTTTTATGATATAATTTATAATTACATATTACACAATATTTTATTAAAATATTTTGTAGGCAGTAATTAATAATTTTGATTATAATAATAAATATATTTTCAAAAATAAATTATTATTAAATATTTAATAATATTTAATGATTATTTAGATCATAAATAAGGAAGTATATGTTCGCAGGAGATATAAGTATCACTCTATCTGGATATATCACGTCTTCCAGCTACATAATATTTATACCGATTCAAACAATCATAGTAATTTATTTAAAAAAATGTGTTACAAAGCATTGAAATTAGCATTGAATATCTTTTCTTTTAGCCGATAAACCGTAAAAGTATTGCAAGTTTGTAACCCTAGTCGTCTCTCTCACTTCTGCGTCCCTGATTTACAGTTCCAGCCATTCACTCATGGCTGCTCCGGAGCCCGTGAATATGGAAGCTTCGAACCTAACCTTCCAAGTGCCCTGTTCAGCGCAAGCTTCTTCTGTTGAAGCTCCGCTTCCGGCATCGTCTTCATTTGCAGCTGGACCTTCTGCGCCAGCTCAGCTCACATCCTCGGAGCCTTCTCCCATTCGTGAGTGTTGCATTTCCATACCTGCTTCGTTTGGTTGCTCGGAAAGATAATTAACTTGTGAAATTTTGTCTTCAGATGATGCTTTTCCATTTCAAGAATCTCCTTATATTGAGTCTTTAATGTTATAGGTTTAGTTCGAAAAGGAAAAATTGGTTCTGTATTCTGATTCTTCGCAACGACAGTCTGATTTGTATCTCTGTTTAGATTTTTTTAATGTATCTATATGCTTGTCATAAAATTCACAAACATGATATGTGAATGAGACTAGTATTAATCACAAACCTGATATGAACAAACATGATATGTGAACGATACTAGTATTAATCCTTGCGGAGCTTTACATAAATAACTTGTGCAAGACATAAAAGTGATTTATGAACAATTTTGTAACCCTAACTTGACTTGAGAGTCTCATCCAGCACATACAGGAAAATCCATGGGAGTTCTCTTTGATTGTTTTAATGTTAAGATAGTACCCCTGAAGCTGAAATGAGGTCCCAATTGATGTTTGGTTTCCTTTGAAAACATAGTAATTTTGATGATGAGAATTTTTAAGTACGATGTAACTTAACTCTATTCTGCCTTCAATTATCTGATAACTTGATATGTATACTGGTCTACCGATATGTTTACCATTTTTGCGTTGTTGTTTTATCACGTGACTATATAACTTGCTTCTATGTGGACTTTCAACATGAAGAATCTTTAATGTTGTGAATTTTTTATCTCATCAGGTCTTCCAGAACATTTGATGCACAAAAATCGATTACAAGAATATACACAAAGGTCAAACATACGACTTCCCATTTATCAAACTGTCAATGAAGGACTTCCACATGCCCCACAGTTTAGGTCAACGGTGTGGGTTGATGGAAAGAGCTATACTTCTGAAAATGTTTTTTCTGTTCGTAAAGCTGCTGAACAGGATGCGGCCAGACTTGCTTTTGAGCGCATATCAGTAGAGATCAAAGATGAAGGGTTTCCTCCAATTTTTGAGGTTTGTTGGCATAGTATTCTATTGTTGGTAGATGCGTCTTCAGTTGAGTGGTACAGTTTTCACATGTTGGCTATTTCGTATGTTATAATAATTCTCCTCCTGTGTAGTTTGCCTAGGGTTATTTGATTGAGGTTGCTTTGTTTGTCAAATCATACGTTCCACGAGTTTGAGAATCTTGAGAGTTGTTGATATATTTATTAATTATTAATTAAATAAAATGCGCACTAGTGAGAGATATTGAGGGAGAGGGACAAATTCTTGCATTGATCCTTCCTATTGTGTATAATGCTCTAACATTGTCCACACCACAATGTGTATAGACTAAGTTTTGCTATTATTCTTAGGCTTATTTCTCTTAACTGTTGGTCTGGCAATTCAACTTTTGTTATTCACTTGTCTGGCATAAAAAATTTCATGGATAACATTCAACTTCTGGTGTTTGCTTGATTGTATAGTGTTGGAACCCTGCCCTGGTTTTATTTATTCTCAGAATAATTCTGCTCAAACAAGCAGAATAGTAAAGAAATTACAGTAGAGATTAAAGAAAATGAGAGGACAACTCAGATAACCACCTAGCATTCAAGAGGCTAGGCACTCTCCCAACAAGACTACTCTCAACCTGCCTCCCTCCCTTCTCCTCCAGCTGTAATATAACAAGTCCTCTCCACTCTCCCAATGAGACGTGCCCCAAGTTAGTTACTCCTTATATTCCCCTGGTATTCTCCCACTGCCAGCTCACTATTATTCTTCCTTCTATATTTCCTTGTACAGCTTACTCAGATAAACCTTTCTCCTTGCCGAGCTCCATTGTGCTTGGTTCCATCATATAGTTTTTGTATGCTTAGTATGATATACTGTATAAAATCTAATTCTTTCCACCTTATTTGACTATTTAGAAAATTTGTTTCATCAAAATACTTATTTGAGAGTGCAGCTTTAGATCATAAATATGCATTCTTAGTTATTCAAAGAATTTCTCAGCAATATCTCAATTGTTGTGATGATGCATGACCTATTAACCACTTGAACATATGTCCAACTTGGCTGTGTGTGTTGTATGTATGATGAGGAAGAGGAACAATTCATGTCCTTTGTATAAAACACTATATTCTTGTCCAACATGCCTGAGTGTGTTGTGGTGGATGTATGATGAGGAAGAGGAGCAACTCATGTCTTTTGTCTAAAATACTGGTAACTTAGGGCTACGATTTTCTCTTGCTCTCTCTCTCTCTCTCTTTTCCTGTAGAATGGTTAGTTAACTTTGTCTAATTTTGGACTTTAGTGCAGATTTTATTTGGCATATCCTTAAGCTTGCCATAACTGCTTTATGTTTGTTCAGCGCAAGCCATCTTCCAGAGTATTCGTTAACAATGCTCTGACATTGTATGTAATATTATTAATCTTTACATTACTTCACATTGTGATTACTTTCCAGAAAACTATGTTTTTCAAGTCTATATTGAATGAATATGCTGTGAAGATGAATCTGAATAAAATTTCATACAACACTGTTAAGCGGGAAGGGCTTCCTCTTTTTGTATCGTCTTTGGTTTTCAATGGTAAACGCTACACTGGTGATCCAGCTAAAAGCAAAAAGGAGGCTGAGCAATTAGCAGCACGTGCTGCTATTCTTTCAAATCTAGGTAGGTACCCTTTTGTATTTATCGGATCACATATTTTAAAACATTCTTTGTAACCATGGGATGGGGTGGTCAATTGTTTTAAGTTCATAATGCAGGCAATTCTGAGTCTGGAACACGTCTTTCTGAGATAATTAAGTCAAAATTCAAATTATGTACTGCAATCAACAATGTGAAGGCCTCAGAAGATACTAGTATTGTGTCACCTATGGAAAACAAAGGACATACCTCTGTTGGCGCAGCTCCTGTGGCTGCTAATATGAATAATGAAATGCAGATTTCACTTCCCAAGTGTTCTCATAGAGTGCTTCCTCCACAGCAAAAATTTCAGATGCCAAAACAAGATATATCTCCTGAAGGCTCCAAACTTCCAGATGTTTCTCTGCAGGCAGGTGCACAGCATCATATTGATGATAGTTCAAGTCCAAAAAAGCGGAAAAAGAACAAGAAAAAGGCTAATAAGAAGTCCCGGCTTGATTCTCTGTAAGGTCCCTTAATATTTAAACCCTGTTATTTTCCCATCTGTTTTATATTTTCTCAGCTAGATTTTTTGCCACTTCTCCATCTTAGTGTGTTACTTTCCACAAAGACAAAAGTTGGGAAAAAACAATTATATGTCCCTGAAGTTTCCTCGAAGTTTCATTCTTGTCCCTAAAGTTTTCTTTTTTGGTCTGTTCCTATTCTAGAAGTACGGTTTTTGTTCCAAATGTTTCCTAAGTTAATACCATTCACTTATTTACAGCTTGCACGCTTTGATTTTATGTGGCAAAAATTGGATGTAATGTGTCATAAACCAGCACACATGCCATTTATAAATCAGTCTAAAATCCACACCAGACATCAGAAGAATACTTAAGATTAGATTTATTACATAAAAACACCTGAATTCCTTGGGCCTTCTTCTTCTAATGTGTTCTGATATTGCTGAGGCCTCTGTTACAACAGGCATGATTTAAAGAAAAGTATAGAGAAAAGGAAAAAGAGTTCCAAGATGAAACAAACTCAAGGAGGGCATTGCAAATTCTGCATCAATGGACAAGGCCATTGTTTCTGGGAACAATTTAGATTTATTGAGAGCGCAAAGTACTTGTCACGTTCAAGAAGTAAGTCTAGGCGGGATTGTTGATGCGCAGCATACGTATTGGCCGCCACACTCAATGTTTCAACCAAGTAAGAGCCTAAGGGGATGATTACCTTAACATGGTATTCAATCCATATTTACATGTGGGAATGCTAACCTCCGCACTAGTTATGTGGAGGTTAGCAATCTCCACATTCGGTATTTTGACCAAAATATCTTACTAAAGACAAGTAAGTACAGGGGTATAAGTCATGCCTTTATGAAGTTGCATTTATTATGCTGTGGAAATGACTTTCATGCCCTTGCATTATTGATCCCTTGATGGGGTAAATAACTTAACCCCTTTATCTATTGTCTTTTAGTGAAAATGTGAATATATTTTATTCAAGAGACTAAATGTGTAGATTGCTAACTTACTTCTGCCAATATGTTTTCATTTGTGGATCTGTTTTGAAAATCAACAAACTCAAGGAGAGCATGTGTTTAAGTTTTGTAGAGAATGTAGCAGCTGAATAGAATTTGATTAGTTTGAAATAATGAATTTCAATTGTAGGGTTCCTTTTCTTTCTTCTGCTGTTTATTGGTGGGTTCTGCTTTGTGGGTACACGGTACCAATTGAATCCTATTGAAGTGGTGGGTTCTGCTTGGTGTGTTACTTTGGGGCAAGGGGAATATGATTTGAGTTATGTAGGCCATGCTTCACCTGAGGTGGAATTATTAATGACAAGTGTGCTGAGTTTTTGACACCCAATATACATGTTTATCTGCGTCTGCTCATTATGAAGTGGACAAAGCTACGGGAAATAAAATGTTTAGAAGAAAAGTGATTCTTTTAGAATAGGATTGGACTTAAATTGCCTTGGAGGCAGAAATGAAATTTTGATGAAAATTAAGGGACAAGTTTTTTCATCTTTTTTGCAAAATAACAATTTTTAAAAGTCATTTAGCTTTTATAATGTATGTTTCCCTTTTCTGTCCATATATTTATATTGCCTCTCCAATGTATTCTGCCGATATGGACGTTAATGCTTTTTGCTTAGTCAATTACTGGAGCAACCGGAGTGTTGGTCAGCATGCAATGAGTATTAAGTATTATGTGAGCAACTGGAGTATTGGCACATTAAAACCTATTTCTGGGTAAAAGAAGGTTCTATTCAAACTTTTTAGTGTTGGTCATGACTTATGAGCAGGACACAACTTAAAGTAGCTAGACGCTATGACTTGAGAGTGTAAGACATGACTTAAAGTTGCTATGTAGATTTACTTATGTGTATGAAGGCATGCCATATGATTAATTTGATGGTCTTCAGTTGTGGAAATTTGCAGGCCGCCAGTTGCTGCACAACCTCTCATCCAAGTCCCTCCTCCTTCAGCTGCACTTCCTCTCAACCAAGTCCTTCCTAGTTCATCAGCAACTCCTCTGAATGAAGTCCCCCCTTGTTCAGTGGCAGAGTAATAGTGACAGGATTTGTAAGTGTTTATAACAGTACACCTGGTCCTAGGATGAGAAACCCCCACCTTTCTAAGACCTGAATGCATGTGAAATATGTTTTCATATATTATTTCTTGTTCATATTCTTGGTGCTCCAACTTTTCTTTCTTTTAATTAATTGTTCAGACTGCCCAGCTGATAGTAGGTGCTGACCTTGTCTTCTACTTGCCACTCCGAAATATCCAGGTGGTGTTCTTCATTACCAGTTGTGCTTCTGCTCGAATCAATGGCAACAAGCTGGTGGTGGTAGTGGCTCGTTCTAGTTTTTTTTGTCTGCAAAAGTGTCATGAACTTATTATGAGGGAACCGAATGTAAAGTATCTGGATTCGAAGTAAATTAAAGTATGAATATCTGTATGTTTCCTGATCATTGCAACTGAATTGCCGAAGATATGTCCATTTGCATGTATTCTGTTGTCCACCGATGTCCATATTTCATATTCTTTCAATGTCCATAATGCTAGCAGATTAGAACATATATTTTTAAAAAATATTAATAATAATTTGGCATGATTGTATAAAACTATTGAATGTCATTTGTCAAGCCGTCCAAGGGTAAGGCTAAACTGTAATTAGATTTGTTTCAACTTAGAATTATAATAACTTTTGAGTGTAAAGAAATCATATATACTTGTAATAATAACTAATTGCTCCCTTGTTTATAACAAATTGCCATCCCATCCAATTGGCGTTAGTTTTGTTCTCCTAATTTACACAAACGATCCGGTCTCTTTTGTGCAGCAAGACTGATTGGAGTTTGAGTGCAACTATAATTGATTGGATAGTTATAAGATAAAATGTGAGATGAAATTAAAAATTAATCCTATAATTGCATGATGCGGATGTAATTCTCATGAGTTGGGCTTGTCAAAGGTGAGATCTACTTGTTAAAGGAGTTATTGGGTGTCACCCAAAATGTACCTCAATCAAAGTGACTGAAGGGTTGGAATTAAATTCACTAGAATCTGATCAATATTGAAGTAATTTACATTGTAATGACTGCATCAACCAAAATTTAATATATTTGAGCATGATGTCTGTCATTATTTTAATTTCTTTGTAAAAATTAAATCATGTAGATACCAGATGTATTCAATCAATTATAAAGAAATTGTTAACAAACTTATGATTTGAGCACAGTTAAATAGTATAAGTAGTTCATGTAAATTATTGGCCAAAATAAGGAGTTAAAATTCACCACAGTAGACATGTCAAGTAATAATTTGGATTTGTTACAGTTAAGAAGAAATGTATGGATCTAATGATTAAGATTAAAGAAAATGTGCAATTTGACATATCAGATTTATCTCAGTAACCATGCGTGCATGGTTTTCAAATTTTGATCTAACAACTCAAATTAAAGAACTATGTGATTTAACGTTGAGTAATTTTCCTAAATGAACTGTAATAAATCTAGATTTTGTTAACAAAACCTGCCATCTAAAATACATGTTTTAATAAACTTTCATCATGGACAGAAGCAGTATGGGAATTTTGAAGCGGTGTACACGATGGCTTAGTGGATTTAGCAGACAAAGCAACGAGGCATTTAATAAACTTGTGACCTGTGCCCTTTAGAGTTTCCAAGTTCAAGGTAAGAAAGAACCTAAAAGACAGAGTCTCCTTGAGACAAGGAATTGCTGGTTTTCCCAATGCCAGCTCTGGTTTTTTTTCTAAATTTGCCCTGTCTTTACAAAAACATGTGGACGATGATATTTTTTGGGTCTGCAAAAAGATATACTTAACTGTCTTGCATGAGTAGCCAGGAATTTAGTTCTGGCCAAAAAAAAAAAAAAGCTGAGTTGACTACAAGAATTCTTTTTTGGATTTAATATTCAATCTAGTGGAATCTGTTGAAGTGAATGGTGACACAGATCTTTGAAGAAAGTCTTGCTTGCTTCATATGGTTCACTTGCTTGGGTTGAGTTCTCACCAGCTAAGCCTCTTCTTATATAGTTAAAATATTGATCTGTACTCTTTTGATGAATGACAAAATCTGCTTTTTGTTGCAGTTTCAATTTTGTTTTAAGTGAGGTTTAATTGAATCAAATCAAATAATTATGGTGGTTATTTTCGTTTTCTCCCAATCCACATAGTTGTCAACCTCAAGCTTTTCCTACCAAATTTTTTTGATGAGTTTTTTTATTCCCTCTCCCTTTAGCTAAGTGAAAATAATTTTTTTTTTTTATCAGAATTTGATCATGTGACATGATAGTCTATCTTTAATTCATAAATCTAAGCTTTTCTCTCACTTCATGTGATATTTTCATCTAAACTGTCAAATTAAAGTACACAATTCTTCACCATTCAGACGTGCAGCAAGTCTGGGAATCCATTTACTAGTATGAATATATACCAAAAAAATTCTGAGTTTTGAACTAAAGATTGGAGTTTACTTTTCGTTTTTTATTTTCCTCTTGGCCTCTGAGATTGAAGTTTACTTCTTCAAACTCTTGTATTCAAGAACCTCTTACTCCAGGATTCAAAATTATCCATATGGCTTTCACTCTGTAGAATAATTTTCATAGTACTTCCTGAATTCTCTTTTGTGCAGCGAAGGAAAAGACATGTTCTAGCTTTTTCTCTTTTCTGGTTTTGTCTACTGGAGTCCCCACTTCTTCATACTGGATTATATTCAAAGAAGTATGTCAGATGAGGAGTTTGGAGTTTCATTAGCTGGGATTGACTGCTTTGGAGACTGATTGTCCTACATTGTCATATTTTGCAGCTTATTGAGAATGTTCTTAAAAAAATTTTCTATTCTTTTCTTCGTGACCTATGATTCATAGTGATAACAAAACAAAGAGTTTTTCATGTTTTAAATCAATCCTAAGCATATTTTCAATTCGGTTCAACACGTGGACACTTCTTTTTAGTGTTCATGTGATGTCTACTTCCACAAAGGTTTTGACAATAAAATCTAGCTTGGTAGTTTTAAACCCCAAACACCTAAATTAATAGTATCAGAATGTATATTTTTTCATACTGTATCTTATCTCTTTCTCCCTGTGACTGCATTATATATAGTTAGGTAAAAAATTCATGTATTTGAATCAATAATCCTTCCATTTTAACCTCCTATTTTCTTTTCCATGAGGTGGTTTGAAGCAAGTAATACCCCAATCTTGCATTCAAAATTGAGCAAGAATGAAATTGATGTTGAAAACGCCTTATAGTTATAGGGACTGTTCTTTAATGCTCTCATCAATAAAAGGAAAATGTTTTGCCAAACTTTTTCTGCTCTCTACCCTTAAGACTTATATTAGAAAGCTGAGAGGCTTATGTAGAAGGATATTATAGGGCAAGCGGTGCCTTAAGAATTTAAGTTCTCAAAGAAAATTTTATTGTGTGAATGAATCTTTTTCATATAAAAAAAGGTAAATATTATAGTATTGAATTATAAAAAATATTTGCCAGAGTTCAAATTTTTTATTTTCATATTAACGACAGTCATATCCAATTCAGTGAGGAATTCAATGGAACAATACAAAACCCATCATGCCAATCAGGAATTCAATGGAACAATACAAAACCCATCATGCCAATCAGTGTTACACAAACTTACTCATTAAAACTAATCTTGAGACAGCTGCACAGAATGTAGCATTTGGTGATGAATTAGGGTCTAAGTCCACATGCTGTAGTGTTAGACTACAAAGGAAGCAAGCGAGAAGGTACCCTAAGTTTCATCATCGAAGTGAGACTTACAAACCGAATTGGAATCAAAAGAGAGACGTGGGTTTTGCGAAGGATCCGGCGACCCTTTTGCTGGTTTTATCTTCTCCTCTGCTTCTTCACTCTCTGCCAGCTAACAATCCCAATACGAACCTCAATTGAATAATGCTTCTGCAACTTCATAAAACCCCCTTTCAATATTTTACTATTAGATTTGATTTCTTGTTCCCTTTTGTTTATTAGAATTCTTCAATACACCAGAGTTTTTTTAAGTAATGTTACTCCCATCTCCCTTATTAAAAAAATGGTGTTTTGAGTTGAACACTTGAGCATCTACAAATAGCCCTGCTTTATTAGCTTTCTGTCATGCATACATATTCTTGCCTCTTCAAATTCAAACCCCTTGAAGCTTCTTTCTTCAATTTCTCACAATGGCGCTTGAGTACCACAAGTCTGTGCTTGAGGAAGAAGATGGGTTCAGCAACGGTTCTGCCATATCCCATTCTCCTCCTCTGTGTGGGGGTGAAAATGGGTATGTTTATAAGGCCCCAAACTGTCATCCTGAGGAAGCACAATCTCTCATCAATTTCAAAGCCAACGGTGGGTACTGTAATCTCATAGATGGGGTTGAATCTTTGCTTAGCTTTCAGCAGAAAGAGTACTGTGTGTGGGAGACTAGTAGTTCACATCATCCAAGATTGATTCAGGATTTCAATTGCATTCAAACTAGTAGTGGCTATGGAGGTTCCATAGCCAATAATGGTGCAAAGGATAAGCAGCAGCAAGGTGAGAGTTCATACGGGTGGCTATACTCTGAACCAAATATTCCTTCTGATAATAGCCTCCATGATTCTTCAGGAACAAAAGAAGCATCCACCCATAAGCGCCTTTCTACGGTATTTCTTCCCAAAAAGAAAAAAAAAATCTGTGCCTTTTGTGTTTATTTAAAGTTCTCAGAGAACTTTCCGATGTTACCAGTGGCAAATTTTGATGTAAATTTTGTGACTCTTATTACAGGGAGAGAGCATGCAAGCCTCGAAGAGGCAATGCACTACTAGTGCTGCTGCAAGTAAAACGCCAAAACCAACAAAGTCAAGCCCATCTAAGGATCCTCAAAGTATTGCAGCCAAGGTTTGCTTCAATCCTAAGTCAAATTAATTATGTTTCTTGAGAACCAAAATTTGTTGATTGTAAATTAAGCAAAGTTAAAGTGTGGGGTTCATGGTCAAGAGAATGTTTGTCTTGCAGAATAGAAGAGAGAGAATAAGTGAGCGACTCAAAATACTACAAGAACTGGTTCCCAATGGCTCCAAGGTTGGTATTTCCTTTCTAGCTTCACCAAAAGATTTTCTTTCTTCTCTCTTCCTTGAATGGCATGTTTGAAGTCTTTGGACTGAAAAGAATGGAAGAGAAGGAAAGGGAAATTTTGATTTAGACATTTCTCCTCAATCCAAATATATCCTATATGTCTTGCAGAGTTGAACTGCTTCAACCTTGGAATTATGAACTAATTCTGGTAATGAACATTTCAGGTTGATTTGGTTACCATGTTGGAGAAGGCAATTAGTTATGTGAAGTTTCTTCAACTGCAAGTGAAGGTGGGTGTCAATCACTCTCTTTGATCTTCCTCTGATATTTCTTCCTCTTCTGTTCAATTTCACAGTTTTCTCAAACTAATTTTCTGGCCTTGTCTCCAAACCCCATGTGACATTTTCTTTTCTGTTTCTTCTTCATGGTGCAGGTGTTGGCAACTGATGAATTTTGGCCAGTCCAAGGTGGAAAGGCACCTGATATTACTCAAGTAAAGGAAGCCATTGATGCCATTCTTTCATGCCAAAGAGACAGAAATTCAACCTCAAAGTAGAAGAACTGATCAAGATCATGGATGGTACCTAGAAGATTATTCCATGTCTGACTAAGAAAAGCCTTGGTCCAGAGGTTGATCGTTCTGAAGGGCATTTTAAGGATTCAGAATGAATGGCCTTCTCTTAATATATTAACGTACTCTAAATATTAAGTTGTAGCAAGTGAATAATTGAAGGTCTTGTCTTTCCTAGCAATGTATACTGGGTCTGCAACTTATATAGTCCCAGTTTCATAATTCACAGAATAACCATATATCTACTTTGTCTTTCTTCTCTGTAATAGTTGTGATGACAAACTTTTTTCTGAGATCTCAGTATCTGACTTCTATGGTAAAGAAATTTTGGCATATGGATTAATATAAGTTCAGCAATCTATTACAAATGATTATCAAAATCATTGGTATGATATAAGATTACAACTGTTTAACTTTTAGTTTCTTTTCCTCAACTGATAATACACATATATTTGAGCTGTTAATAAGAATTTCCCTCTCTACTTAATGTATTAAAAAAAGAAAACGGAAAAGATATACAGGAAGGAGCCCCTTCAAACTCGTATTAATTGATGTGTGTTTGTCACATCTATTGAGTAGAATGAATGCATGTGATGATTATTTCTCCTAACAAGGTCCATAGGGTCTTATTGGCTTTATTTTTGTTAATTTTTTGGGTAGGATTATTGGCTAAATTTTATTTGGTTTGAAGTTAAAAGAGTAAAGAATCTCTCCTTAATTAATACAGTGTCTAACATAAGCTGGCCACTGGCAAATACAATATATGAGTAAAAATTTATAATATTTATTTTTGTCAATTAATCAGGTATCAATTTGACTTTATTTGCTTGAGACCAGGAGTTCCCAAGCAAGTCAAAGATTATATTATTCTAATAAAACATAACACAATACATTGTCAGTTAATTATTGTGGACTTCAACAAATTAAGAAGTAGATGTTCACAAATTAGCAAAGAATTTGATTTAAAGACAAAGAAACTCCAAGACCCCAAAACACATGAAAAAAATACATTCATTTAATTTCTTTCCAGTTTACTTTGCTATAACAATGTCTACAGACAGCAAGAGAAATTAATTGAACTGGGAACAAGTCGGCCAAAACTCAAGGTACTTAATTTTTTTGTTGGTGATCTATATATATTTTATATTTTAATTTTTTAAATGACTGTATCATATTTGAGTTAACAAGTTTGCGGTTATTTAGATGTTACATATATGTATAGGGAAATTTTAGTTTTTACATGTAATTTTATCTTATATTTTAATTTAATTTTTTAATTAACTTGTTTCTTTAGATAATGAGAATTTATTTTTTCCAATTTAAATTTATGATCTAAAAACTTTCATCCTTTAAAATTAAATTCTAAATTCGTTTATGTATATGTAATATTAGTGTGTATAAATATCATGTCACAAATAAATCTCCATACTAAAAACATGTTTTTACTTATGTGATCATAAATCCAAGTCATCATAATATAAATAAAATTTTTTTACTTATATTTGTGAGAACTATTTTAAAATAAAGAGCCGAAATGACTTCAACTTCAAATTAAGCTTAAATTATTTAGATAACAATCAATGAACGTTTGTTAGAATATGTTAGCAAGAATGATGGTAACCAAACCCGAACCACACAAGTTTTCCTTTAACTAATTAATTATTTGTTTATATATATATATATATTGCAAGTCATCCATTAGAGTGAACATGATGAGTACTGTACATTGCATGTCGAAGCAGACCCAGATCTGAACACAAGTTACGTGCATCTGCTTCCAAAATTGGCATAAGCCTTAAACATATGTTTTGTTCAATTAATTTCCAAACCATCATGCCTCCGAACCTCAATTATAAGCTTACTACCATGTATACATAGTTTGTAGTTTAACGTTGTTGTGAATAATTAATTTTAAAAAAATTAAGTTATGTATGCTTTAAATTGAAATAAATCATATTAATTTGAGTATTTAAAATTTTAATATATTTTTATAAAATTTAAATATCAAATAAATAGAACATGCAACTCTTTTAGAAAAGATTGTGTCTACACAGATTCTTATTATAAATTAACTAATAACTAAAAAACTTAATAAAACTAATTTTTATAATTACACATTTCTCCTCTTTCTTTAAAACTTCCTAAAATTTTATAGGAGAGATTTCAAAAAAATAAGTAATAACTAAAAAATTAAGAATAATTTTTCATATACCTTGAAACAAATATACTGCCAGCAAAAATGAAAAGTCTAATTTACATAACCACTATTTTTATCTTCTCTATCATAATTTTCTCTAATATATATATGAGCATGCACATATAAATGAGTGTCCGTACAGAGGCTTCATTTGGTGTGTTGTTTTTGTCAACCAAATTCATCGTGATCATCGCTATCACCAGAGAGATATTTATCTACTTTTTGATTTAATATGACCTTTTTTTTTTCTTTTTTTTTGTCCATTTGTTATGTTGATATGTGTCTGAGGGAATGCGGTGGGGCGGGGGGGAACCAATAATCACGTGTGAGTTTTAATTAGAATCACATGGCCATGCCTCATCACATGCTCAATCCCACAAAAATCGGTGCTTGCTATGCTTATATACATTCCCAATGAATTCTTAAATATGAGTCCAACTCAACACACCCGAACGATGTATAGTTATATTATGATCCTTATTAATTTGAAGTTTTTTCTGGTCTAATGTTTTTAATTATTCATATCTGATTTCAATTATTTAGCTACTTGCCCTTATGATTGATTCCCAATTACTCATATTTTCTTGATGCGATTTTAATTCTCTATGATTATTTTCCAATATATTAGTTTCAGTGTTCGATCGAGAAGATGGAAAGAATAGAAATTACATTAAATATATACTAGTAAAGTTATTGAATTGTATTCCATTGCTCTCTCTCTCTCAATTTTCAATTAAAGTATTCTGGAAACTAAAAATAAGCCATCTTTGAATGAATGATGATATTATATTCTGAAGAAAATCATGTTATTTGGTTACAATGCAATTAATTATTAGAATTAAGTTATATTTTGTTTAAAGATTTTGTCGGCAATAATTAATGAGTTTAATAATAATAATAATAAATCTATTAAAATAAACAAAATTTAATATATTATTTGATAGTATTTAATAATTAATTTCATCCTAAGTAAAAAAATATAACATTTTAAAGAATATATGATCATTACTCTTTTACTCTTTTTTAATATGGGTATATTTAAGTGTGGGATTTGAATTGATTCCCTTTGTTCAATTATCAAATAAATGTTATAATTAAGATTATATACTCTCACATACATACACATGAAAGGAGAAAAAGTCCAAATTAGGAACCAAATGCTATTCACATCCATAACCACATCTATGTTTTATCAGATCCATATTCAAAACAACATATATATGTTAATTAAACTCATTTGCTTAAACAACCCAAAACCCAAAAAATTAAAAGTTCAAATACTTTTCTTCCATACTTTTTTTAATCAAAATTTCAAATTTTCCCAAGTTTTTTTATTTAAAATCATATATATATATATATATTTATATACATACATCTAATTATAAATTGACTCTAATATTAATATTAGTTTATGTATATGCATATTTGAGACTAAATTTGTATAAATTAAAATTTATATTCTGCTCTATAATAAATATAAATGTAGTTATTTCAATTGGTGAACGGTGATCACCTGTAAGATTAGATTCACTATTTTTTTCTTTAGCTAATGTTTATCTAATAATCCGATAGATATAACACTACAAGAGAGGGACACGTAGATTCAGTCTGCTATATATATCTCTTTCGCATGAACGTACGTGCATGCGTACGTAGAATTCCACGTAACCATTCATAAACTTATTTACAAAATTATAGTTATTTTGCGAAGGTGATATATATGTATGTTGCGTGTGTGTGTGTGAATAACAGTTGTATGATGAATTAAACAACAAACATATGTAATAAACAACTAATAAATCCTCATTCTCTTGTTTGTTTCCTTCCACTGGATATAGTTTTGCTGTTTAATGCTCAATCATTGAAACTCAAGTCTTCCAAACCATTCTCAAAGTGGAAATAAAACTGAAAATATCCACATCACAATTACAAGTTAAGATCACAATTTCCACTTAAAACACTCATGATGTTTGAAAGCAAGCTTTCTTTTTTTAAAAAAAAATTAAATTTTATGCCCCTCTTTCATTTTCCAGATTCAAATCTTTGACATTTATGAGATATGCTAATTTTTATAAGCAGATGACACGTAACCCCCTCATAATTGTACCTTCCCTTGATCAATGAACCATAAAATATCCCGAATATCGATTAAATTACATTTAGATGGTTGACTGATGAGAACATACATGGGAATTAATACGAGTAGACATCCTGTAATTAATCATCTAACTGCACATGATTAGTATAAAATATATAGATAACTCAAAAGTGCAGCAAAAAATAAATTCATTTAATTACATTTAATAATTAAATAATGAAAAATTCATGTGGAAATTAATGGCATGGCAGGTTGTATATATTACAATTATTAATTAAAATTATCCTTAACACACAAAAATATTAAACAGTACAGGAGATATCAAGGTTCCACAAAAACTGGAATACAACTCAGTATGTACAAATATTGCTGGCACTCTCCGCCAACTATATTAATATCAACTTTGATAACTCTTCATTAATATGGTCGGTAACTATTACTTCAATGTAGTCTGTTTTGTTAAGTTCAGTATCTTGCCATTCAGAACTTTTATATTAAATTTACATAGTTATATGTAATTTCTTTTACCTACTTACTATTCCAACATTGACCATTAATAGAGTAATTATTTTAAGCTTTTTTATAAATTTAAATCCTTAAATCTAATTTTTCCTTTACCTTTAGCTCATACACCATTATCAGAAGGTGAAATACAAAGGATTAGAAGCATATATTTTTTAGTTCAATAGGTTTGATGTTTGCGAAATTTCTAATTAATAACAATTGCTAGAAATATTGTTTTTATGGTATTATTTTCTTATTTTGAATTAATTTATTAGTCTATTTTACGTATAAGTTCTTACAAGCTCTACCAACATCGGAGAGAGAGTGGTACATGGAAGTATTTTAAAACAAAATAATAAGTTTATTCTTATTATAGAAAATTGATCGAGGAGGATTTGAAATGATGTAGTATTTATTCTGACCAAGGCTCAACCAACCCAATTAAAACTACCTTTTTTTCCATGAATGGATTCGTATAACTTTGATAAATATATATAAGATCAAAGTAGTAAAATGATATTCGATTTTGAAAAAGGTTTATTGGTCCAGCTTTAGGATAGAATAAATTATTTCCTTTTCAGAAAAACTTATTATTAGAGTCGGATTAGACCTATAGGGTCACAAATTTCTCTAAATTAATAATAACTGATTTTGCATTTTATGTTTTCAAACTTTTTTGATAAACAAATGTGATTATTTTAATTTTTGGTTGGGTTGGTCTTGCTTTTGGAGAGAAATACGCAGATTTTCAGTTGCAGTGGAGTCTATTTGTCTGTGTTGGAAAATAAGCAGGAAATTAGAGCTTCTTCTTAAAAGCTGAAGTTGAAGTGAAAAGTTATTTCTTGAAAACAAACATAACCCAGTCAAAATTATTAATTATCATATTAACTTGGCCTCTTAACTTTTTTTTAATGAAAAAAATGCATATGCACCTGCTGTACTTTGACCAATTTGCAAACAATCACCGAGTATAATTTGAAATACAGATAATAAACCCTTGCTTTATAAGAGAATTGATTCTCCTATTCGAGTTTGGCTGCGTTTTACACCCCATTTTATTAATTTAGCGTAGTGTTAATATACGAACAAGATGTTATCTTAAAGGAAATGGACCATGAGGTTTGGGGTCTAATATTTTCTATGACTGTGTCTTGTTTTAATTATAGGATGTAGCATATATACATTACATCATCATGCCTCTTTCCTTCATTTGATATCTTGTTATATATTATCATAGTCAAGAATCATGCACATGTAGAAATCAAATGCAACATAATTATATCCTTGAGCACATAATTGACTAATATTTATAGAATTATGCTTTACACTTTCAACTGAATACACATTCTCAATTGTGAGAGATGCATTAATTTGTACTTTACCTAAACCTATGATCTTATTCTTACTAACAGAGAAACTATAGGTAAGGTGAATAAGTTCTCTTAAAATTTGCTTTTTAAAATTACAAACCTTTGTCTAAATCTTTTGTTATAGTAACTATTTTCTTAGAACCAGTTAACTGTATTTAAACATAACTAAAATTGATATTATATAATTAATTGTATTTTTTAAACCAGTTGATTATTTTCGAACAAAAACTAAATATGTGAATTTTAGCAATAATCAGTCAACTTGTAGAGAATGTAGTTAACTGAACTGACATAAAGGTAAATAAAAAAGTACGGAGAAGAAGAAAAACACCAAAATTTATCTTGGTTTGACATCGTTTGCTTATGTCCAGTCCCCTTAGAAATCCAAAAGATTTTCTTCTACTCAAATCAAGATTCTTACAATAAAAAACTTAAGGCTTTACCATGATCACCTTCAACATAGGGTTTTTAGGTCACCCTAAACTCAATCTAGGTTATCTAGCTCACCTAGAACTCTCTTAGAGTTTTCCCAACTCTATCTAGCTTTACTCCATTCCAATTGAGGAAGTCCAATAAGAAAAATGAAGAAATTTCAAACCCTTATAACAAGAGAGTACAGATATAAGCTTAGATCTCTCTTGAAGAGGAAATATAACTAGATATAGAACACTTCTCATAAGGGATTCACTGTACCAAAAAACTAAGCTTAAAAACTCTTTTTTTTTTTTTGCACAAGATGAAGCTTGGATGATACTCATGATGTGGAGAGGCTTCCTTTATATGCATCTTCATATAAAGTGATTATTGGTGCTTCAGGGACGTGAATCTTGAGTCTTTAACATCTCCAAGCTTAATTTTCTCCATTATCGTTCAAGAATGTCATCCAACAGCTTAAAGGGAGGAAGGAGAAGCTTTGTTTCCTTTCTTGATATGAAAGAGTGAAGTCCAAATAGGCTTACAGTTGTTGCACAATTAATGTGATAAAAGCAAGTCATATCTAGGGGAAAGAAAATAATAAGCTTTGTAATAAAATAAAGACTGTAGTTGTCACATTTGAAAATAGTTAGATTACATTATAGAAAGACACCAAGGTTGTGTCTCTTTAGTTTCTAAAGACATCTATAGAAAGGTGCAATAACCACCACTTTGTCAAAAGTTGTGTTGTTTTAAGGAAACCTTATATACTAAAAAGGTGTAACTCTTCAAAATAAAAAACTATTTAAATTATATTAGTTCATAAACTAACATATGGTTGTAACTTTAATTGAAGAGGTATTGGCGCAAGAGACATCTCTTCAAGGCATACCTTCATGATCTATATTTTGGACACACAAAAACAAAAATAGACAACAACTTCAAACTCATTGCCTTTGTCTTCAAGTGCACGCAAAAAAAAAAAAAAAGTCAAATTATCACTTTGCAAAGACTAATGTTGTTTTGGCTTTAGTATTAGGAGTGCAATCGTACTTGAAAGTCTTCATTGTATCTTGTAGAAAATTTACTGATTAACCCAACTTGCACTCTATAAGATAGGAATAGGTGGAGGCAAATTAAACATAAAGGAAATTGTTGTCCACGCCTTGAAGACATCGTGCACTACTTTCTTATTTATCTATTTTCCTTCTAAACTTCAAAGAACCATTGCCACCAACAATCTTTAGACTTAATATTTTACAAATACATACAATACGTTTAGTTTAAAGATTTGCTGTGATGGAATGGAAATAGGAAGCCATTTCATTCCTATTCCTAGGTTTGGTTTCATTTACAGTTGAAACATTCCCTCTCCCATGGCAATGATCATTCCCTTAGATGAGGGAGTGATCATTCCTTCAAAGGGGTTGAGGAATGGTTCCTATTCATGGGAATGAAAGTTACTTAGACTAATTTGTCCTTGTGGTGAGTGTTGTAGAAATCAAAATTTGATAAGGTTGTGGAGGAAGAAAGGCACCAAATTAATCAATGAAAGTGCTTCCACTGCAATTTTTTTCAAGTTTTTCCTTTACATCTTCTAAACTTTAAATATAAATTTAAAAATATAATTTAATTTTTAACATTTCTACTTACTGTTCCTAATTCAAATTTTTTTAATTACAAACTAAAAATTAACATTTTCATATTTCTTTATAATTGATAATTTAAAAATAATTTTTTTAACATTAATCAATAAAATAGACATGATAATAATAATAAATAAATAAAATATATTTTTATATATAATAATTCATTACATCTTTAAAAATATAATATTTCATAATAAGGGTATTCTCGTCAATTGGTCATATTGCTTTTCCTTTTCTAGTATCTTTTTGTCAACTAAATATTGCAAAGGTAATGTCTCTTCTTTCCTTTCCATATCTAACCAAACAAAGTAACGACCATTTTCATTACACTCAATTTTTATTCTCACTCTCATTCTTATTCCTATTCTCATTACTTTGATTTTGAACCTGGCAACCAAAACGAGCTAATATGGCTTCTTTGAAAGAGTCGACTATAAATTTGGTGAAATAGGAAAGATTTGAAGAAGGCAACTTCATGAGATTGCAAAGAAAGATGAAATTTCTTCTTATACCTTTGAATGTGGCTTATGTCCTCACCACTTCTGAGCCTTAAAAAAGAGAAGAAGAAACCATTGCTAAAATCAGAGAGAGATAGACAGAAATGGGAGAATAATGACTATATCTATGTTAGGCATATCCTCAATGGCCTCTGTGATACTCTCTTCAATGTTTATTAAGATTAAACTTTTTCAAAAGATATTTGGCATAAACTTGAGGCAAAGTACATGCAAGATGACATAACAAGTAAGCAATTTCTTGTCACTCATTTTAATACTTATAAGATGATTGATGGAAAATCTATTATGGAACAAATGCATGAAATTGAACATATTTTGAACAATTTCAAACAACATAACATGCATATGAATAAGTCTATTATTGTCTCCTCAATCATAAACAAACTTGTCCATTATGAAAAGATTTTAAAAGAGTATTAAACATAAAAAGGAAGATATCTATCATGAGCAATTAGGGAATCATCTTTGTTTAGAAGAGAAATATAGAAAACAAGATGATGAAAAAGAAACTAATGTTCATAAGAAGGTACATGTGGTGGAAGAAGGGTAATCCTATAAGATCTCAAGGAAAAGAAGAAAGGACAAAGACAAATTCCAGGCACATGATGGTCATAAGAACAAGAAAAAGAAAGGTAATTGTTTCTTTTGTAGAAGGGCTAGTCATTTCAAGAATGAATGTCGTTTCTTTAATCATGGTGGGTGGATTCAGGTGCAACATGCCATGTGTGCAAAAACAAAAACTTCTTTAAAACATCAAAGGAGGAAGATGAGGATGTGTTTTTATATGGGAAATACTTTAAGCATCCAAGTTAAGGGGAAATGACTGTGGAAATTGAATTCACTTTTAGGAAAACTCATACTTTAAGAGATGTTTATTATGTACCAAAAGTTAGGAAGAATTTAATTTCTATACCTTCACTTAATTAGTTTGGGTATAAATATGTATTTAAAGGAGACAAGTTTGTTCTCACAAAGGGTGGAACATTTGCAGGTCAAGGTTATTTATGTGAGAACATGTTTAAGTTTAATGTTGCTAAAGTTAATAATAATATTTACAACTATGCTTATATTATTGAATCTTGTGATTTGTGGCATTATTGTTTGGGTCATGTTAATTTTGGAATATTGAATGATATGATAAAGCTTAAATTGATTTCAAAGATTGCTATTAATTATGGGTCTTGCACTACTTCCATGTTAATTAAAATAACAAGAAAACATTTTCCTATAGTAGAAAGAAGTTCTAAAATATTAGAATTGATTCATTCTGATATTGTGATTTACATGATTGGCTTGCTTTGAGTGGTAAAAAGTAATTTGTAATTTTTATTGATGATTACACTAGATGCTATTATGTCTATTTAATACACTCAAAGGATGAAGTCTTAGATAAATTTAAGATATTTAAAATTGAAGTAGAAATTCAATATAAAGCTTTTGTTAAATGTTTAAGGACAGATAGAAGGAGAGAATATTATGATCTAAATTATTTTAAGTCAGTAAGTATAATACATTAAGTAACAGTCCCTTATTCCCCACAACAAAATGGCATAGTAGAAATAAAAAATAAAGTCTTGGTTGAAATAGTAAATGTCATGTTATCTTATTCTAGTTTGACTAATGGATAAGGTCGAGGCATTGCTAAATGTATGACATATATTAAATAGAGTTCTGGATAAAAAGAACAGCATAACCTTATATAAATTATGAAAGAAAAGAAAACTCAATCTCAATTATTTTAGAGTTTGGGGTTGCAAGACAATAGTTAAAGTTCTAGAACCCAAAAGGAAAAAATTAAGTGAAAGATAAGTTGAGTGCATCTTCTTGGGATATGCTGAAAATAGTAAAGCATATCAATTTTTAGTTATTGAACTAAATGATTCATACCCTGTCAATAAAATAATTGAATCAAAGGATGCAAATTTTCAAGAAGAAAGGTTTAACTCAATCCTTTAGTCCAATGACATTTCTTATTCCAATGAAAAGTCAAATCAAGAGAATAATGTTTCTAGTGATAGTGACTTAGAAGAAATAGAACTTCAAAGAAGTAAAATTGCAAAAAAAGCAAAAACCTATGGTTTAATTTTCTTTATGTTTTTTATTGAATAGAAAAGAGATTGAAAATTATTCACCTTGCAACATTTGAGTAAGCTATGAAGTCTCAAGATGCACCATTTTGGAAAAAGGCTATACAAGATGAAATTGATTCAATAATAGGAAATAAAACTTGGAAACTAGTAGACCTCCCACTTGGTTCTAAACCTATTTGTTGTAAATGAATTTTTAAAAAGAAATTAAAAGTATATGGATCTATAGATAAACTTAAAGCTAGGTTAGTTGCTAAGGGGTTTATGCAAAAGGAAGGGATATGCGAATTTGATACATAGGCACCAATTGCAAGGATTTCCACTATAAGAGTGCTTATAGCACTTGCTTCCATATACAATCTTATTATCCATCAAATGGATGTTGAAACATCTTTCTTTAATGGAGAGTTGGAATAATAGGTGTATATGACACAATTGGAAAGGTTTGTGGTTCTTGGTCAAGAACACAAGGTGTGTATTAATTAAGTCTCTTTATGGACTTGTGCAAGCCCCTAAGCAATGACACAAAAAATTTGATAAGGTAGTTTTAGCAAATGGATATAAAATTAATGAATCTGACAAATATGTTTACAATAAGTTTCATAATGAAAAAGGTGTCATGATTTATTTATATGAAAATGACATGTTAAGTTTTGCACTAATTTGGTTGAAGTAAACAAAACAAAGAAATTCATGTATTGAAAACTTTGACATGAAAGATATAGGAGATGCATATGTTATACTAGGAAGCAAGATTATTAAGGATAACAATTGTCTTGGTTTTTCCCAATCTCATTACATTGAGAAAATATTAAAGAAATTTGATTGTTTTTATTGTTGTCCTTTTTCTACTCCATTTGATTCTAGTATAAAGATAGTACCAAATAAAGGATATCTTGTGAGACAACATGATTATTCAAAGGTAACTGGATGCTTGATGTATGTTATGACATGTACAAAACTAGATATAGCATATGCTGTGGGAAGGTTAAGTAAATACACAAGCAATCCAAGTAAGAATCATTAGCATGTTGTGGATAAAGTATTAAGGCACTTGAAAGGAACAATTAATTATAGTTTAACCTATAGTGGTAATCCTTCAAATTTGTAAGGATATACATATGCTAATCGGATAAGTTACTCAAAAGATCATGCTTCTACAAGAGGATGGGTCTACACTTTAGGCAAGGGTGTTGTTTTTTGGGGATATAAGAAACAGACCTGTATTGTAGACTCTACCATAGACTCTGAGTTTATAACATTGGCTACAAGTAGCAAGGAAGCTGAGTGGCTTAAAAACTTGTTACTTGACATTCCTATATGGCCCAAGCCAATGGCACTAACATCTATCTATTGTGATAGTCAGTCTATTCTTTCAAGGGCTCATAATCAAGTTTATAATGAAAAATCACGACATATTGGATTAAGACATAACTTTGTGAATGACTGAATAATGAATGGAGTAATCTCTATAAGTTATATAATATTTAAATTGAATCTTGTAGATCATTTGATAAAAGGTCTAACAAGGAATATGATATTAAAAACATCAAAAGGGATGGGATTGAAGCCCTATAAACCTTGATCGCCGATAGCAGAAACCCAACTTACACTTGACCATTATTTCAAGTCTTGAGTTCAATGGTAAAAGTACACTTTTAGAGTGATTGCAAGTATTTATCGTTTCTTAAACATCTCAAGGTTGAAAAGTACTTAGTAACCATAAGATTAAAAAGGAAAAGGTTGAGCTTTAATTTAGCTCTTCATAGACTTGAAAGCATATATTTGCCGGAGCATTGATCATGGTGGTGCTCTTGACAAAGTCTACCTATGTGAGAGTGAAGTGGGCCACTTCTAGAAGTTTAAGGGTTTGACTCTAAAAACTCTCATGAAAAGGATACGGGCACAAGGCCATAAAAGTGTCAATTTAAAGGGCATACAATGGTGTGAGATCTTATACGTAAGTCATGCACACTTATTCACATAGGATAATTGGTTCAAAGATTAGTCTACCATATTATTTTAGATGGGTGAAACCCTATCTTACTTAGGTAAATAACTGAGATACCTTTATTGAAAACATAAAAATTCTGAAGTGATAAGAACTTGGGTTCATTTTAAAAATAGTAGGAGATTGTTGGAATATTTTTAAAATGAAGATATGTGTTTTGAAAAGTCATATCTTTATATAAATTGATAAATTTATATGAAGAGTGTTTCAACACTAAAAGACACCAAGATTGTATCTCTTTGGTTTCTAAAGGCATCTATAAAAAAGTGTGATAACCACCACTTTGTTAAAGGATATGTTGTTTTAAGGAAACTTTATATACTAAAAAGGTATAACTCTTCATAAAAAAAACAAAAAAACTATTTAAGTTATGTTGGTTCATTAACTAACATATGGTTGTGACTTTTAATTAAAGAGGTATTGCTCCAAGAGGCATATTTTCAAGGCATCACTTTATGATCTATATAAACCCCTCACCATCACTCCATTTTAGACACACAAAAACAAAAATATACAACAATTTTAAACTTATTGTCTTTGTTTTTATTTGCACGCAAAGAAAAAGTCACATTATCACTTTGTAAAGACTATTGTTATCTTGGCTTGAGTATTGGAAATACAATTCATACTCAAAGATCTTCATTGTTTCTTTTAAAAAATTTGTCGGTCAACCTAACTTATACCCTATAATAGGTGGGGACGAATTAAACATAAATAAAAGTGTTGCCTATACCATAAAGATATTGTGCATCACTTTCTTATTCATCTTTTTTCCTTATAAACTTAGAGAATCATTCCCACCAACAAGCTCCAGATTCCTTGAATGCCAAGGCAACATTGAGAAGCTACATTTTCTTACCAACAACCTTTCTAGGTGCTTTTGGACATTAATTAGTTATACGACATTTTTTTCACCACAAACATAGCAAACTTTCAATGATTTGTTATTATTTGAAGCTTTTACGTATTTCGTCTTATTTTACTCTCCATTATCTTCATTATATCATAATTAATTCCGTTTTTTCTTTGAAATGCTTTTAATTACATAAGATACCCTTTAAATTCATGGTCACTCACAAACTTATAGATAGATCATGAGTTTGAGCATCAACTTTTTCTTTTAGCTTCTTGCTCTCAAATGTAAGTTCTTGCATAAAATAACTTACTTTAAATGATATTTTGAGTTTCTCTTCTAATACTTCTTTTTCTTTCCTTCATTTTAATAAAACTTATTCCCAGGTCACTATATTTCATTAGCATCCTATTAGAATCTTTCAGCATATTATCAAAAGCATATATATATATATATATAAAAGTTCTTTATAAATAAAAGAAGCATCATTTACTTTTTCATCGATAGGTTCCTCGTTTGTAATTATTAGAGTACACATGTTTTCAACTTCCTATGCTTGTCTACTTCCTCGAATAGATCATCATCAATCCATATGCAAAACACTGAAACTGTAATGCTAAAGTATATTTCTCAAAGTGTCAATCATTTAGAGCAGATAGGGTATGAAATTGGGTTGAGAAGTATTTGCAAAGTGGAAGGATTTAAATTTGAATAATTTGACTATATATCCAAATTTCACTAGGAATCTTTTCTTTGGAAAAACGTGTTAGTACACATCATTCAGGAATTCGGGATGAAATCGAAGAAAAAAAATTGATTTAAAAAAAAATTTCCAGTCTTTTTCAGGGTGCATTTTTTCTTTTTTTCTTTTAATCTTCCTTTTAAGAGTGGCAATTGACATCATATTGCACTATCAAGAGTTGCTTTTATTGTATACAAGTCGATGCTACTATTTACGCCTTACAATTTTATATTTGATGGAGACATAATATAATGCGGTTTTTTACAACAGTTTTTAAACTTAATAGATTTATTGTTAAGTAATGGCGACTAGTAAGCATCAATTTTTTTTTTCATCCACCTAAAAATTAAAACAATTATATGTAATATCATTGAAGAAAAATTATATAGAATTCTTTTTTTGTTTGTTTTTTAATTAAAACATGACAGATATATAATTTTTTAATAATATCGTGACTCTATACATAGGGATGGATCTAGGGGGCGCGGTGACTGTTATCCTATTAGATTTTTAATATTTTAACTTTTATATATAATTTTATCTTATTTTTTTAAATTTGGTTCTTTAATTTAAAAGATCACACTTTCTTGAATTATAAAAATTTATCTATCTTAATTCAAATATTTGATCCAAAGACTTTCTGGATGAGTTGACTCAGTAGCATTGTTGTCAAAAAACGAACAGCTTTTCCACTGAGCCAACATTGTCTTTCAATATATATATATGGGTTGTATTATATATATTTGCACTTCATTTTCTTAGTTTCAAAAAATACATCTCCTTATACTTGAACCCAAAAACTTAGAATAACTTACATCATCCATTACCACATAACCAATAAGAACTTCATGTTCATCATTTGTAATGTATTATATATATATATATATATATATATATATTATTGGCTTTTTTTTTTTAGAAATTTTATTTTGAATTTTTCATTAGTCATGACTTGCAAAAATTATCTATTATTATCTTTTGACCTGTTTTGATAAAGTAATCTTTAATAATTATATTTATTACTCTATAAATCATTTTAATTCAAATTTAAAATTACTAGTATTTGATTATTAGTAGTTATTATATTTAGATTTAAATATATAAAATTTTAAAAAATATTTGTATGTAATTATCACTTATTCAACTATAATTAAACTAATAAATTATTAATCATTACATTTAGTAGTTTTAGTTATTAGTCTAAATTTAAAAATATTGATTTTAATTATGTAATTGCATATTTTAATAATTTTTTATTATAAGTAAACTCTTACGATTCTACGTTACGAGTTTAACTTCCTCAAACAATTTTATCTAAACTCCCGAGTTTAACAACCTTGGTTATTACATATAATATTTTTTATCATATTACATATTTTTATACTATTATTAGTTAATCATATACTTATTATATTTTAATTGAAAAACATGATAACAAAATTATAAACAACTATACCTAAATATAATTGAATATTATTTTGCATAGTATTTATTCTGTGTTGTATGTTTGTTTTAGCGTAATGTATATAGTGCTTCTTGAAAATTCTTTATATCTTATTTAACTGTGTTTTCTTGACTCGCAATTCAAACTCTGTTCAAATAAAATAACAACAAATAATAAACCAATAATACATTGTTATCAAATATATATATATAGGAGAAAGACTACATTTTTTTTATATATATTATCATGTATACACTTAATTTACACGCATGCAAACGTGGGACATGACTAGGATACGAATATGAGGAAGCAATTTGTGAGAAATGAGAACCAGAGCCACGTGTGTGTCCGTTACATCTAATCATTGATGAATGATACAACTTCGGCCTCGTATTGATGATATAATTTAGATTAAGATGTTACATTAATTTTTCCCATCAAAGATTTTGATGGGTACGTACCCTTTGCTTGCCCTAGTGGATAAGGAAGAATTACATCATTATGTTAGCACAAAAATGTATAAAAATCGGAATAGATTTGGATTTGCATTAGGTTCAGCATATATGATTGAAAACAAAGTTCATACGTGTTTGGCCAAATATAATTCTCTTGTCAGAAACGTTTAATTATGTAGTATAATCAGCTAATTTTCTAAGACAACATTTTCAAACATCTTAGTATTTGAAGTTAATGTTTACTTTGTCGTCAAGTAATCTTTAAGAATGTGTTTGAAATGAGTGAGATTTTATTTTTAAAAAAACAAAATTGGAGAAGGAGGGATTGACGAGTATTTCAAATTATGCATATTGTATCTAATCATTGTTAGTTTTTTATTGATTTTTTTTTTGTCTCTCTTTGGTTTCATTTCAATCAAACATACCATTAATAATATTAATGTTGAATTCTCTTATAATTAAGCATGTCCATCTAAAATGCGTTCTCTTACATCATAACAATGTCATTGATCTTTACCTAGAAAAACTAATCAAATTAAAAGAGAATACAGGAAGAGAATGGCAAAGAAAATAAAAGCTTGTATAAATATTGAGTTTATCTTGATCATTCAGGTTAATTTATTTTTTTCAGCAAACCGTATAATAAGAAGGGAACGTTGGAGTAACTGATCATCCTAATTTTTGCCTTTAATTACAATATTTTTACAACATAAAAATATCGTAATCAATTTTCTGATTTATTAATCTTATTGCAATGACTTCTTAATAATCTAAATTTAATATAATTTTAAATTATTAAAATACTCTTATTATAGTTAATTTTATATTATCTTCTGTTTTGTCTTTCCTAACAAATTTATCTATGCCCATCAAATTATTTTTAAAAAACAGACACAAATATGACTTAGACAAAGTTCAATCACATCAATAATTAAAAGTACCAAGACACATGTTTTCAAATAAAAATTATTAAAATTGGTCAATTCAACTCTCCTAGATTGACTCATTTGAGATCACAAGTAAACACAAAATTATCTATTTAAATTATAGAGTTAAGATTTTAAACTCAACTTACTAAATGGCCTAGTCAACTCTTAAAAATCCATAAAAAAAAAAATTATATTACTACAAAGTCCACTATTGAAACAACCAGCAAATGTTTTTATTTGGAAGTAGCAAAACCAATAGAATAAGGAATGGGTATACATGATTGAGGGTGTTACAGCTGGTTACACCGAATAGAATAAAAATGTAAATGAAAGAAAGAAAAATTAATAAATGGGGAGAAAATTAATGATGAAAAATACAGGTGGGCAATTGCTTGCAGTAATAAATGAGAGGCACGTTATTAAAGGGAGAGGGTGCCTTGAGCCACATGAATTATGAGTAGTCAATTTGCATGCATGGCGATGATATTTGACAGAATTGACTTGTGTGGTTGCGACGTTAACCCACTCACTCGCTTATTCCATAATTGAGGGTTCATTTGCATGCAATTATTGGACCATTTTTTTTAGCTTCATCGATGACTTTAGCTATGTCGATCTTTCAAATGTGGCCACATATATATGGCAAAATCCCACTCATGAGATATTCATACGTTTTGTGGATACATATCCTAAAGATAACTACTACACCAAAAGCTGAGTTCTTTGATTTGTTGCAGTGTGTGATTGATGATGAACACACCTTTAATTAGATTTCGTGGCAAATAATTTCATTTTTTATTCTTTTATTTAGAAGAAAAAGAATGGAAGGAAAAATTTTTTTTTCTTGTTACTATAGAGTCTCCAATAATAAGAGAAAATATAATAATATTTTTTATTAATTTAATAATTTTTATTAATTTAATATTAATAAAATATTATTATTTTATATTATTTTATTACAGGATAATCTCAAGAGAGAATCCAAACCCAAAAATGGAAACCTAGTTACTTGAGATGCCAAGAGCATCCCAGGGTTTTTTCTAAAATAATGAATTACATATAATTTTTTTATATGTTATTTTTTAACTAAATAAACATGACAAGTATATAATTAATTAATACTATTAAATATCTGTATGATTATTGCATATGATTATATATATATTTTAAATTAAATTATACATCTTTCTTATATTATTACAAATTAATTATATATTTATCATGTATTAATTAAAAAACGTAATAACAAATATAGAAGGAATTATACTTCAGTATAATATGTTTTTTTTTTCAATTCTGTTTTATAACTACGCTTTTATTCAAATCTGCATCAAATTTTAATTAAAGTTTTTATATACATCTCACAAAATTTAAACATCATATTATACATATAAAATTAAATAAATTATTTTTTAAATGAAATTTGCAACATGTAACTAAAGAATTAAGTCTCATATTTTATTGATATAAATTAAATTGAAAAAATACTGCGCCATTCCCAAAGAAAAAGAGTCACGACGTGGTACATGTGAGTAAAGCCAGATTCAAAGCGTGTCAATTTATTTGAGGTTCAGAGTAATTCCTGTTGGAGAAATTGCATATTTTATTTTTGGTGACGTGGAATTTAATGCAAAATATCAAGAGAGACAAACTAGGAATTACGGTGGAGTGCATGGCCCAACCCTCAATACTCAGAGCCCAGCCCCACAAGATTCGTATGATGTGACAGTGAGGCGGGGCCCATCACTACGTGTCTTCTCCTTCATCCACTGATATCGTGCCACATGGTGTACGAATTCTTTATTCTGAAGAGGAAGGTACACGTCAAGTCAATTAAATCAATAAATAATAAAATGTAAATATTGGTAGGACGTGTTTTGTTTTTTGTTTTTCCAAAAATGCAATTCATTTATATATATAAATATATATTCTCTTTTTCAGATTTTATTATATCATATGCTAGAGATATCCGAGAAATTGAGCTTAATATTATAAAATAAAATATTTTTTTGTTTAAATCCCTTTTTTGGATAAATTTTTATATCCAGATATTTAATTTAATTATTTTAAGTAAATAAAATTAGTATTTTAAAAAAAAATGAATAAGCTTCATATATTAGAATTTGTATTGATTCACTAATTACTATTAAAAAATCAAAACTAAAATTCTTTTATAATTTATCATTGATTCCCCCAATTCATGGCAAATCAAGCCTTTCTGGTATACGAGTTTGATAAGATGACGAATATTTAATTGTACATTACAATTCGACGTCACAAATAATAAATCCTCTGATATTTTTTTTTAATTTAATAAGGGATTAAGAGTTATATTGGAGGCATGCCTCCCCGACTAGCCCCCAATATATATATATATATATATATATATATATATATATATATATATATATATATATATAATAAAAATAAAAATTATATATTTAAATATACAAATATATTATAAAAATATCAAAAATTAATTTTAAATATTCTTGAGAATTATTTTATTTAGTTAATTTTTTGGATAAAATTATTAATTGTATATCAATGAATTTATTTAATTTTCTAGTTTGATTGTTAAAGTATGGGGATATTATTTGAGTGTTTTAAATCTAGATTTAGTTATTTGATATATTTAATGATTATGTGTGAGTAATGTTAAAAATTAAGCAATCAAATTAAGTTGAGGATTTAGATTCATTAATGTATAAAATTTATAAAATGCTTTAGAGTGAGATAGAAAGAATAAATATTTTTAATTTTTGTATATATTTTTTAAAGTGATTCTCTATATTATATATTTTGATTTTTGTATATAATATTATTTAATTGAATAAAAATGCAATCAAATTATATTACAATTTTGATGGACTACATTAATTAATGAGTTATTGGTATTTTGTTATGTTAGACCAGGATCTGAAAAAGAAAATTTTTTGTTTTACAATTAGGCTCAAATTTTCACAAAATATTAACAATAATATTATTTATATATTACTTATTAATTTTACTAATAATTATTTAAATTTTGTGTTCAGCAAATTATAAAAGACTTGAAGATTAAATTTTATATTTTAGTTAATAATATTGTAGTTGATAATATTTGTGCATCGAAAAATGTGACTTTTATTTTTTATTTTTTCTTCTAATATGTGAAAAGAATAAATAGCAAACATAAAGGATATATAATTTCCATATAAATGAGTTTTACATAATTTTTTTCTCATAATTTTAATTTCGAATGAAAAGTTGAAACAATCCAAATATTTAACATTTATAAAATGACAATTTGTAAACATCAAAATTTAAATAGTAAAATGAATATGAATAAATAAATAAATTTAATTTGATTTTCCACAAAGTAATTTAGAAATGAGTACAAAATTATTTATATACATATATTATAATTTTCTATCATTTAATTATTTGCAACATAACACATATAAATTTATACAAAACATTTGGTCACTAAATGAGTTATTATAAATGCATGATGAAATACAAAATTACTACGTATTTAAAAAATAGCCTTTTGTGCCATCAAAAACTCTGAATAAAAAAATACTAAATTATAATTATTAAAATTGATATGCTTATTTTAGATAGTTGTAAATTAAAATAATAATTAATATCTCTCAACTTGCACCACCTGCAACTTAATTACTTCATCCACATATTCCATAAGGTAAACCAGGGAAACAGGCACATAGATACATGTCCTTACGCGATCCCATTATTAATGAGGCAAATTAGCATCATTACCCTAGTTCTAGTCTTGATAGTCCCTCTGCCTATATGTCATCTTAGACACAACCTCCTGTCTAGACTCTATCCTCACCTCTGCATCAAGATACTACATATGGATCATTCATATCATTGTTTACTTATCCATTTGCATTCTCTACTACATATTCCACACCATTTTGTGAGCCTGGTGGATTATTACATACAGTGCAACATGACTTTGTCACTCCTTAGCAATCTATTCCTTCAATCCAATTTTTCAACATTTAATCTAAATTCTCTAGCAGCTATTAGCATACCTCAACCAGCAATAGAGGAGAACGACGACAATGATGGTGATGATGATGGTGACACTCTACCTTTGGTGCAACACAAACCTCAAAGAGTTACCGACGACCTTATTGTGGAACGGGTTGCCATTATTTTGATGAATAATTATTATGTATGTATCTTTTTTTAAAAAAAAAAAAATTCTCTCAAATCATGCTTAAACTTATGGTTGAAATCATCATTTATGTTGGTGAATATTTTTCCACATTAGTCCTAGCAAATTTGTTTTTAAATTTATAAAAAATAAACTAATTTGATTAGTCGCTATAAGTGATGAGTTACAATCAGAAAAATAAAAAAAGTTCTCCACCTAATTAGTCATAATTGGAGACAAGTTAAGAAAAAAATAAATTTGATTTGTCAATATGGATGACGAGTTAGATAAAAAATTATAAAAAAAAAATTATTGATTAGTCACTAACAATGTCTAATCCCCTTGAAAATGCTAAAACAAAAAAAAAAAAATACAAAATTCCTCCCTGGATTTGTCACCAATGGTTTTGTTAGAGACGGAATAGTTAAATGACCCTTCATGTTTATGTATAGAAACTATTTAAGAAAAATCAATTCACTACTCTTTAATTAAATTCTTTTGATACTTTATATTGTTTGTATAATCAAGAACTCAATTTGACTTTATATATGTAAAGTCTACATATTTAATATAAGCCCCTAATTGTAGGAATAGGTGTACCTAAATATTCCTCACCCAACTAATTGTTAGCCTTGTATCTCATTTATGGAACCTAAATTACAGAAATTTTATATTTTAAAAATAGTAAAAAATTGTGGTGAATTGTTAACTTTTCATGTTCTTACCTTTATATTTAATTGTTTCAAGTAAATAAAATCTTCCTCCAATCATATCATCTATAATCTATATCAATAATAATACTTTATATATATATATATATATATGCATTATGATTCAAAAAGAGTGAACTTAAAATAAAATTATATTATATAATTTTATTGAAATAATTACTTAAAATCTATAAAGAAAATATTGGCATACAATGGTACCTGTCAAGCACCAATGACCAAAAGACACCGAAGTCATATATGTTAAGGTTTAATATTAAACCTGATAGATTTAGATAGAATATTTTATATCTGTGCTATTAAAATTTTCAATTAATACATGATAAATTTATACTTAATTAATAATAATATAAAATTGTTTAATTTAATTTTAAATTCATACATTTATCTACAAAAATTATATACTTAGTTGAAAAACAATATATTAAAAATATAAAAATTTATATAAATATTTTTTAATTCATAGCAAAAATAAATAAATATATAAATAATAGACTACACCAACGATGCCAGTAGAGGTACCAAAAGGCATGCATAAAACTTGAAAGAGGAACAATCTAACTTTTTTGAAAACAAAAAAAAAAAACAAAAAGATAGAAAGATGAATGATGTGAAAACTGGCTTGAGGGTTAAGGAAGGAACTTGTCCAATAAATGTATAGACTATGCTACTTTTTATTCATTGCTTGCGGTAATAACCAAATAATTAATTTTAAAAAAAACGATAGAATTGGCTTTTTCATGCTTTACAAAACTTGTACTCTACGGATTCACACGTGACAAAAGTGCACAGTGATTGTACCAACCCTAAGAAATCATATTCCTCTCTATCCAATCACCTTCCCTTTTCCCCTCCCCTCTCTAAACCACATTATTTCTTTTGGTGACCATGGTGGTTCATCTACTCTTAAGTATACAGCAAAAAGGCTACAGTTTCCACCATATTATTGAAGGAAAAAAATAACAGATAAAGAAAACTAAATCATAAATCATATGAACAGGAGACTTAGTGATTTGTTGCACATATCATGAGCAACTAAAGTTAGATTTCATTAGGATTAAAATTGTTGATCGTATGAAGATACTTACGATATATATGATATATTTCAAAATTTTTATAATTTAAGTTATTTTTCACTCAATTGTAAAAGCATGTGTATAATTGAACGTTTAAAAGTTTTTATATATTGATATGATTAATTCTAGACTAGATTATTGTATATCATGCTTACTTATTTATAAAGACTAATTAAGATTAAAATTTAATAGTAATTACTAAAATTACCATTCTATCTCTATTTAATGAGTACCATTTATAAATAAGTGTATTTTATATTATATCCAACAATTATTAATGTAATTATGTTGTTACTTAGAAGCTTTTTCTTGTGTATTGTTCATACAATTTCTGTGCTCTTGGATTTCATAAGAAAAAAGGGTCAAACATGATTAAATATATGTTGGATTCTTGTAAATGGAGAGCGATTCAAATATTTAGATTTATTTATTTGGAGTTCTCATTTAATAGTTTGTATTCAAATAATGATAAAATCTAATTGTTTTTATTTAGAATTTGGAAACTAAAATTAATAAATTTTATCCGATAATAGTTTAAAATTTTGATCTGATAATCAATATTGAAGTGAATACACATATAATTAAAAGACCAAATGCAAGGAATTCATTTGATAAGCAGTCAATTGCATTTGGCATAATTTTGTGATTAGTATATAAAAGTGGCCTTTACTTTTTCTTTGGCAAAGGAAAGATATATAAAGAAAAAGTAGGCAAACCAAAAAACAAAACACCAGATAAGGTTTTATTATGTGGCTATTGTAAGTTGTTAAGATACATGCACGAAATTAGTTATGTAAAGTTAAGAGTTTAATATGTAAATAATTCCTTTTATGATTAAATTTACATCCAGTTCTTTGTATCTTTCTTATGTAGTTTTCCAACTAAAAAAATAAGAGCTAATCATGTGTAATTTAATTTTAAAATAATATAAATATATGCAATAATCATATATTTGTTGCGATATAGTTAAAAAAAATCCTACATTTATTATGTTTCAATTGGAGAGTAGTACAACAAAAATATAAATAATTGCATGTGAGTTTTTTTTTTTTTTTTCATTTCCTTTTAATGTGTAAGGGATTGTGAATTTATTTACTAAGTCAAGTCTTTAGATTAATTTAGAGTAAAATATACTTTTTGTCCTTTACTTAATGCAAAATTGTTATATTGGTTCCTCATTGATGAAAATAACTAAAATAAACTCTCATTCATTAGAAAATGTCATATTTGATCTTTTATTATTTTTTTTGAAAAAAAAAATACAAGATTTAGTATATTAAATTTAAGATTTAGAGTTTGATGAAAAGATTAAATTTGGTAATTTTTTAAAAAATAAAGGACTAAGTGTGATAGTTACTAATAAGTGAGAAACTATTTTATACACTTCAATAAATGATAGACTGAAATGATATTTTTGTAATAAGTGAGGGATCAAAAGTGTATTTTTTTCAATAGATTATAGTAAAAATTTACTTTAAAAAGATATTGTAAAAAGGCAAGGAAAAAAAAGAAAAGAAAAGAAAGAAAGATAAGAACTAACATATCTGAGTGAAGTTGCTATAAATAGGAGGAGAAGGAGGTAGAAACAATGTAAAATAGTATAACATGAGAAAGTTATATTTTGAAGGACCAATTATAGAAATTAGTTCTTCTTCAGGGATAAAAACAATCTAGAAATAATAATTTAATTTGATAAAAGTTTTGTGAGAAAAGGAGAGAAAAAAATTCAAAATTAAAGGGGATGGAAGGTAAAATGAGATAAGAGAGAGGCCAAAGAGAAAAGATAAAATGAGTAAATCGAATTCATATTTCCTGTACTCTTTTTAATTTAAAATATTTTTAATAAAATAATTTCAATAATTTATTTTATAAATAATTAAAATTTGTGTACTCTATATCCACAATTAACGTCTTAATTTTTCAGGACAGTTACTTTTTCTAAACTCATTATATACGGCAATTCAGGTTAGAGAAATTAGGTTCAAAAGTATTTTTTAACCAAAATTTAAAAAGTAATTCAAATTTCAAAATATATGTGATAGTAATATTAACTTTAAGATGTCATTTTTACTGCACTCATAATTTTAAGTATATCAGTATATTAGTTATAATGTATATATATAATCATAATATTAACTTTAATTTGTAATATTATAATTATACCCCTATATTATAATTAAATGTAATAATGTATTTAAAATTGTGAATTAAATGTAATAATGTATTTAAAATTGTGAACGTACACAAAATTTTACCTAACTTTAATTCTTAAGTTGTAAAAGTACTAAAACTGATTAATGTCGTGCAAAAAATTGCATTAACATTATTATTCTTGTAACAATATTTGTATTAATTGCAATAAATTAATCTTGAGACCATAAAATACAAAATAATGAAATTTTTTTTTCCAAAATAAAAGTCACGTTTGATAATGAAATTACGATAAATACTTTTGTATGACTACTTTTTTTTTTTAAAAAAAAAAAAAGCTAATTTGAAAAGGACATTAATTTTTTATTTGTGAGAATGGAATATTCATCTATTTCAACAATCATACTCATGATACCGTAGACCATTTTAAGAACACATATTCCGTGATATAATATATGGTTTCATATCATGATGATAAAAATTGAATTTCCAACAAAAGACAAATCCAATTTACCAAATTAATTAAGGAAAAAAAAAGAAATACATTGATTGAATCAAAAAATGTTGAGACTTTAATTCTGATTAATCCAATTCCACCGTTAATTGGGGCAAAAGAAAAATGCCCCCATAAATCAAAATACATTTCTTTACTCTAGATTTGTCTAATTACACTTTTAAATTTCTTTGATCAATTTTTTTTATACATATATAATTGAGTTGTACAAAATTTTTTTTATAAATTTTTTAATCCCAATAAAATTTTTTTTTTCAAATAATATACTTTTTTGGTCATCTATTATAATTCTAAAAACAATTCATTATTTATTGAAAAATATCACATTTTAATCTTTTATTTTTTAAAAAATATCAAATTTAGTCCTTATATTCAAATCCTAAATTAAAAATCCAAAAACTAATTTTTTTGGTCATGAAAATTGGAGGACTTAATTTATCAATTTTTTAAATGAGTAAGAATTAAAATAATGATTTTAAAATAAGTGAGCAATAAAAAAATATTATTCACAGTTTTAACATGAATCGAACAGTGGACAAACTAATATTTTCCCATTATAGAATAAATGATTTGTTTTTAGTTTAAAAGGTAGAACAATCTAAATATAAACAAAAGTCAGCTCAAATTCCACTAACCACTGCACCTAAACACTTCTTAATTTCAAATCACCATTTAATCAGAATATTTTCAAATCGCTATTTAATCAGAAAATTTTCAAAACTTGGACCAAGAAAAACGATCAAGTTCATGTTGACTAAACAGAATTTATTTTTAAAAATTAGCAACGATAAAAGCATATTACTTTCTTTAACATTTAATCCTCCCCAAGTAATGATGGAAAAGTCATGAAAAGAACATTATGGTCATTTGAAAGTTGGCCTTATACAATAGAAAATTTAATTATTAATTCCTTAAAAATTATGTTTAATAATAAATATAATTTAACATAGATATTTAGACAAGAAAATTATTTAAAAATAAAAAATAAGTCCTTCTCTTACAAGAGTTTTATATATAATTTTTTCTATTAAAATTTTTAACTGAAATATAACAAATAAGTAATTAAAAAACCCATGATCATTTTGGTCAAGCCGTGATAATTTTATTAAAAAAAATCTAATACTAAAAGTATAAAAGAGTACATAGTCTAATCTTTTACCGAACGACCAGAACCAACAACAACTACTATTCTCTCTTCTTTTCTTTTCCTTCTTTCTGTCTATTTCTCAATTCTCTTGCCTTCTCTCTCACTGAATCCTTTTACCCTTATAACTGTTGCTTGAAGGCTGTTCCAAACAACTCCTTCGCCTTTCTCTGCATCTTCTCTTAAATCTCTCTGTTTCTCTCTCAAGCTCCATCAATGGACATTTCTTCTTCTCCTTCCTCTTCTTCCTCCTCCGACGGTCTTTGCTCCGATGCGAATCTCGAAGCCGATACTCCCCGAACCCCTCTAGCCGTCCGCCGAGCCCTCCAGCTTCTTCAATCGGACGACCCCGATTTGAAGCTCCAAGCCGCACGTGATATTCGGCGCCTTACCAAGACCTCCCAGCGCTGTCGCCGCCAACTCTCTGAAGCTGTCGGTCCACTCGTTTCTATGCTCCGAGACGACTCTCTCGAGTCGCACGAACCGGCTCTTCTCGCCTTGCTTAATCTTGCCGTCAAAGACGAAAAGTACGTAACCTTTTGTTCTTTGCTCTACAAAATCAAATTTGGTTCCTAATTACCCTTTTCTTGAAATGGATTTTTAAATTTTTAATTCGTTAGCTGTTGGTTCCCCCCCTCTCCCCTTCCTCGGGAATTTTTACAGATTTAATGTGGGGTTTCTGTTTATTTGTTTATTTTTTCAGGCTTAGTTCTGCAAGTTGATGCTAGTATTTGTGATTTCGTGCAATTTCTTTTTAGTTTGATGTGCTTTATCGGCTTTCTCCGATTTAAGAATTCGTGTGCTTTATGTGACATGCGATGCATTGGACTCATCAAGTTGTGAATTCGATTTAAAAATGAATTAAAATAATGTGAATTTGGGGGAAATAATTGTAGAATATGGTAGAATATTATAAGATTCTGTAATTTATTCTGTCCCCGACGTCTCTTTTCTTTCTTTCTTTTTATTTTTTTTTTTCCTTCTTTCTTTTTCCCCTCTGCTTTCTGTTTCTATTTGCATCTGATCGGTTGGTGGGCAAATATAGAAAATTTTAAGATAGTTGAAGTGGGATTGTTGAATTTTTCCTTTTCAACGTCTAGCTAGATTTTTTTTTTTTTTTTTTTTCCTGTGAACGATGGGCTTGAATAAAATTCAATTAAAATCAACCATATTTTTCATGGCTTAGAATGCTAAAGGTAATTAATTTTCTAATTGATGGATTGCTGAAATATTTTGAAAAGAATAACCGGAGAGAAATTAAACCATCAATTATAAGTATTTGCCATTAGAAATTATGAATTTTTAGTTGTGACTGGTGAGTATTGGAAAGTCAATTAAGTTGCTTTATCAATATTTCTGATGGCTTGGATGCAAGCATACCATGTTATAATTAGAATTGGATGCCTTACACTTGAAGTTTATCTGATCGGAGGGTCTTTATTAACTTTGTTTCACATGTTGCAACTCCTTTTTTCTTTCCTTCCTTTTCCTTTTTCCTCTGGGAAGATCTTCAAGTTATCCTGATATCATTTGTTGGTGAGAGTTAAATTTTACCTAGCAAATGGATAAAGTAGTATCTTTTTTTTTTTTTTTGCCTTCACCACTGTTACCTTGAATTTTGCACCAAGATACTATTTGCTAGAACCTGGAAGGTTGAAGTTGTTCTAATAAATCACTTGAAAATTTTCTCTTACACTGTGATTCTAAGTAATGGATAATATCTTGTTCTTCAAAAAACTGGATCATAGTTTAATAATTTTGAAATAAAGGTATTTGGCATGCTTTAATGATTTACGACTCTGAAATGGGAGAATACTGATCTTTGTTAGCTTCTTTTACTTTTATCTTTATTCTTGATTATCATGGTGACAAACTCTCGGAGCAGGTTTCCATATTGTTGTGTGAACTCCAGTAGATTGTCTTTGAGGAGACATTTCATATCCATGCCGCAGTGGCTTAATATGGTGTTGAATCGCTGAATGCCTTTTCTACTGCTTTTTCGTTGGAGTTTTTTGTTTTAGCTTTTGCTTTGACATGCTTCAATCATAATTGAAATTCCTGGATGCACTTAAGAGAATGATGATGTCTATACCTTGTGTTATTTCTTTTATACTTAGTTTTCCTGAAGAAAACCCTTTTACAATCCAAATGAATTTGAGGACAGGATATGTGTATCTATACTCATCATTCTCTTTTTCTGGCTCCTGGGGTTTTGTTGGTGCAACTTTTCCTATTAATAGAGGTTATTGGCTTGACAATTGAGCCAGAATCACACAATTTTATGTCATTTTCTCACTCGTAGGCAAGAAAATTATTATACTATCTGGCTATTGTAAGAGTAATAAGCCAGGTGAATTGTAGTATTCTGGCTTAAATAAATACATGTGGTCCTTTTGTTTGTTTCCTACTTGTTACATGACTATTCTTTCCTCTAAAACCTGGTTGGGTATGTTCCTGCCTGCTTGTGATTGAAGGTAATCCAATTGACTAGAGGAACTGTAATTGTTAAAAACAAGCAGGATTTTTATTTAATTGCTTTTACCTGGTATATTTGAAGTTGGTGGTGGCTTGATGAGGTTACAGCATTTAAATATGAACTAAATTTTGGCTTGTGTGTTTTTTCATCCTGTTCCCTTTATTCTTATCCTTTTAGCTGTTCAACTTTCTGCTAGATTAGTCATGATTCCGTCATATTCATTACTAGACTGCTCTTATATTGCAGGAATAAAATCAGCATTGTGGAAGCGGGTGCTTTAGAACCAATAATTACTTTCCTCAAGTCACAAAATATAAATCTGCAAGAGTACGCAACTGCATCTCTGCTCACTCTATCTGCCTCTGCAACCAACAAGCCAATCATTTATGCTTCTGGAGCCATTCCTCCTCTTGTGGAGATCCTTAGGGATGGAAGCCCACAAGCTAAAGCTGATGCAGTAATGGCTCTTTCCAATTTATCCACCCACCCTGACAATCTACGCACCATTCTTGAAACAAATCCAATCCCTTTCATAGTTGATATTCTCGAAACCTGTAAAAAATCCTCAAAAACAGCTGAGAAATGCTGTGCTTTGATAGAATCCTTGGTTGCTTTTGATGAGGGGAGGACTGCCTTGACATCTGAAGAAGGTGCAATTCTTGCAGTTGTGGAAGTTCTTGAAAATGGCAATCTCCAGAGTAGGGAGCACGCAGTTGGAGCGTTGTTGACGATGTGTGAAAGTGATCGATGTAAATACAGGGAACCGATTCTTAGAGAAGGCGTCATTCCAGGGCTGCTTGAGCTTACCGTTCAAGGAACTCCCAAGTCTCAGTTAAAAGCACGTAGCCTATTGCAGCTACTAAGAGAATCTCCTTATCCCAGATCTGAAATTCAACCTGACACTCTTGAGAACATAGTATGCAATATTATATCCCAGATTGATGGGGATGATCAGTCTAGTAAAGCAAAGAAGATGCTGGCTGAGATGGTCCAAGTCAGCATGGAACAGAGTCTGAGACATTTACAGCAAAGGGCTCTAGTGTGCACCCCGACGAGTGATCTGCCAATTGCTAGCTGTGCTTCTGAAGTATCTTCAAAATGAGAGTTTCTGTTTGTCAAGTCTGTATCTTTTTCTTCTTTTTCTCCCCTCACCTTCTCTGTCTACTTGGGGCTTGTGAAATTTATTTTCCATAGCAGAAGGGAAAAAAAAAAAAGAAGAATATAATCCTAAGTAAAGCATGCCAGTCCAGGCCATCGTGGAGGGTATCGAGTGACTGGTAATTGTCAATAAACTCAGAAATTAAAGAGCATCATTTTGTAGTTGGTTTGTAAAGAATCTGTTGTACAAAATGATATATGAGTATCCTTCTTATCCCCATTAATGCGTATGACTTAGTAATACAAAATTCAAAAACAGATCTCCGGACATACTCCATGCACTGCAAACATTATTCTGAAAGAAGAATCATTACTAAAACAGTATTCAGGCGTTGATCATGGCTCTGTAATTGTGAACTTTGAGGAGGATATTGTGGACTTTCTGTTATCAGGGTGTGGTTTATTCTACGGTTTAGGCACAAACCGTGTGATATTCACATCATTTGAATTTTTTGTGGGGTTGGGCTTAAATTCAATTTTAGCCCAAGAGGCACCTAACAATTAATGAGGGTTTCGGTCTGAAAATTCTTCCAATAGGACTGTATTCTGTTGAATTTAGTGCATGATTTTGATTGATGGTCTGGTTTGACAGTGACACTAAATTGCTGACGTGGGGTAAACGAGTTATTATGAGACGATGGTCTCATGAAAGCCTAGATTCCTAGATGGCGTACAAGTACAACTTTGAATTGAGTTTATCACTTGTCTCCACTCATTTTGAACACCTGTTTGTTTTTCCCTGAAAGGAAAAATCAAAAAACTTGTTTGAATTCTTTGCATCGACACTTTCCTCGTTTGTTGGTGACAATTCTGGGCCTCCGTAACCTCAACAATTTGTTGTCCTCTTCATCAATGGACCTATGGTTAAATTATACTTTTTAAAATAATTTATTCATACTAAAACTTAATATCAACTTCGTAGCTTTTAATGTCACGGTGGGAAGAAAATTATACTCTCATGTTGAGTAAAAAGTTAGCTTCAGTAATAAAAAATAAATTTTATATATATATATATGTATCTCTCTCTCTCCAATGTCAAAGAAGTTTGATGATATTTTTGAAACAAAAAGAGTATCAAGTGTAATGTAATCAAACATCAATGAAATTTAGTATACTATTTCTAAACAATTCATTAAATAAATTTGAATGCTAAATTTCATACAAATGATATGCCTAAAAAATCCAATCTTAATCCTAAAACTATCAGTTCTAATAGTGAAACCATAATTTTTGTTATTTGAAATTTTGGCATTATAAATTCTAAGTTTTAAAATGGTAATCTTAAATTTTAATCTCTTAAAATTCCTTAGAGAAAAAAAAATTTAACCCTAATAAAGTTCAAAGATATTAAAAGCTCCTAATACTAAAAAACCTAAGATCCTAAGTCTCAAAAAGCCACACAAAGCATGTATAGGTCCATGCCATCTTGGTTAACTAGAATGGCTGTTGGGTCAATTCGATCAATATCTAAATATTAGTCTTGATCTTTTAATTACAGAAACTTGAAGAAAAGGAATCTTCCTCAGCCCTTATCAAGTTTGATGGCTATCCCAAGACTTCTGAATGGGGGTCTATTGGATATGGTTCTTTATCATGCAAGTAATAAAACCATCCATCTGGGGTTTCGGTCCATAAGATTTGTGTTGTCTTCCGAGAAGATCTCTTTCTTTTAAAGGCAGTGGAAAGTTCAGAGACCAAAGGAAATAAGAAATCAATTATGAGATCAATATCCAACTTGCTTAAAGAGAAAAAATGAGCTCCAGACTCTCCCTATGTGTTTATATTTCTCTGAAATTTATAAAATCCTTATCAAAAGGAAAAAAAATATATGAAAGATCCATTCTGCCCTACTTAGAGTCTGTTGCTATATGACTTATTCTACAATATTGCTTGCATCATCTGCAAGTCCTTAATGATCAGAAAATGGGGAAGACAACGAATAGGGGCCTTGAGACAAGCAACGAGCTACTTACTTAAACAAAGCATGCATTATTTAAGCAGGAAGTCAAACATCCTTGATTTATCTTGGTATATATTAGAGATATTCTAATAGAATCCCCTGCTTTTTAGATGCACAACGACACAGGAAAACAGAGAATGTAAGGAAATTCAACACTGAAAGTCATTCATTTACTCCAGAAACAGCAGTACAGATTGAGGACAATCTTCTACACAATATTACGTCACTGAAAATACATAGAATAAAGAAAAAAGAACACTGCTTAACCCTTTCTCAAATACACATTTACATCAGTTAGTGGGCCCTCATTCTTAGTATCAGATATGTAGTGCCATATGCCATTAGACTATACCCACGGTATATATATATATATATTGCTGGTTTAATTCAGTAATTCTTTGTACTCTGGGGGTGCTTGAGAATCATGATTGGGTCTGACTCCTTCATATCCTGGACTGAACCAGGCTTCTTTTCATTATTCTATATTTACAGTAATGTTGGCAGGAGTTGAAGTATGTCGAGTTTGCTCGTTTAAGGACAGTTCGTTAACGGGAAGCTACGGATCCTAACATTGAAGCAAGATTTACGGTACTGGCCTACTTGGGAGTTGAAATTTGATCCGGACACTGCAATTTGGTATTATAATATAATCAAGACATTGGGCTGTAGTACTGTATGAAGCAGAGTATATAATCGTTAAGTACATGTTCTCATAGAAGAAGCAGCATCGGAGCATCTGAAATGTAGATGACATCTTCCAGGTTCATGTTGGGGTTCTATGGTACTTAATTCTTAGATAACACTCAGTACATGTGACGGTGATAGGAACATTGGATAGTATAGTATATGCTTAAATTTCATATTAAGTAGTATGAGACGGCTAATGAAGTATTTGTGTGTGGTTCTTTTTTATAAACATTTTTATATTGAGTATTATGAGATGCCTAATATGTAAATGCCTAGTCGTATGGATATGCAAGGGTCATGCTTCTATTCCATGAAAATATATGATATGGTCAGCCAGAATTTTCCTCGGGCCGGGGTCTGAGTTATGAGTATCATATACTAGCTCCTTCTTCAGGATATTGAAGGGATATTATACCATATATAGTTAAAAATGGAGCAAGGATCCTATATGAATGTTTAGTCGATTGCACTATGTGCAATTAAAAAGAGAAATGGTGAGTGAAAAGAAGAAAGTGAGTTCCGCATATATTTCTGCTCCTTTTACATCACAAACGCTCTTGGATTGCATGATATAATTAACTATAAATTTGTATATGGCGACAACTAAAGGTGTATTGTAAAGAAAATGTTACATCTTGGAAAAGAGTTTTGAAAATCACCCATTTTAATATTTTTTACATAAGGCAATCATTCCACATATAATTAAAGATGTATTAATATTAGAAAGGAATCTTCTAAATGTATATAGAATGATGAGGACCATTATGTCAGATCGGCAGCTCTCGAGGAGCTTCCAACACCGGGGAGAGAGGTCATTTTCGAAGAGCATTAATTATTGAACTCGAAGAGCAAATATATTTATTATTAAACATCACATTTTTAACTCTGAACTTTAAGGCATAAGGTCTATGATTCTTTTCGACTCATATATCCTTCTCTTAATCCAATTCTATTTAACATAAGGCTTCATTCGTCTCACTCACATTTGACCAGAACAGTATCAAGCTTTGATTTGAATACTAAAAGCAATAAAACTGGTTTGCCTTGTACATTCATAAACTTGTTGCTCTTTGACACTCATTCTCATTTAATTTGTTAGTGAGGACAAAGGAAGAAGCAAAAAAAAAAAAAAAAGGAGGGGAAGCACATGCAGCCTTCAAGACTAGTTTTCTTCCTTGCAAGTCAAGTCATAATCTGATAGCCATAGCTATTTGCTCTCACATGCCTTAAACTTGAGAGTTTACTTAGACCTTTCACATATATATGGGAGACACACGAATTAATGACGAAGGAAAGGAATGGGTAAACTGGAAAATGAAAGAGACATTTGTGGGACCAAATCATGAAAGAGGCTCTAATACCAAAAATTCTAGGTATAAAATGAGCTGCTTGATCAATTTCATTTCAAAAATGTATATATATATATATATATATATTAATTGCGAAGGTCGCTTAGTTAAGTAACATTTTCGTGTTTAATTAATTGTAATGCTATTTTAACTTTTGACTTTATGATGACAACGATATTTTTTAAGCTCACGAAAAGAACTGATGTAATCTTATATTATAATTATTAAAATGACCACAAAAAAAAACCAAAGAACTTTATTTGAAACTACTTTCTCTCCTATCATACATGGTGATCCCTCTGCACAAAATCAACGACTATAAAGCAATAATATAATGACCAGAAAGTTACAATTTCGGAAACATAGTTTGAATTAGAATAATCCTAAATCGAATATTAGAAACAAGTTTGTACCAACAAAAGACATGAACAAATGGACATTAAAAAAAGAACATGTTGACAAATCAAAAAACGACCAAGATCAAGGCAGAGAGATTAAACTTTTTAGCTAAACTTATCGCCCACCAATTATTTAAAGTATAGCACCAAATATATCTATATATTCATGAAGAAGTCATCCAAATCGCCATTGTTACCAAACCAGCCAAAACCAGCAAGCCCACGTCTGTGTTCTGGGCAGCATTGTAATAACTTCCCCAGTTATATGGCTGAGTCTGGTACGGAAAACTCCCTGGCTCACCCGTCACGTAGATATACCTCGGCGACGGTGGTGGCGGAGATGGCGGAGGCGGGGGCTGGTCGCAGTTCTGGGAGGAGAGATAGGTGAGTGGCGGTGGCGGAGAAGGAGGAGGCGGAGACGGCAGAGGCAGTTGCTGGCCGCAGGAGTCTCCACACCGACATGAACCACACTTCATTTCAGTGTCCCCTTGCTGTTCTAACTTCTGAGGAGGTGGGGCTTCATTAATGGAAAATGGTAATGAAATGCAGAAAAGGAACAAAAGTACTGTGATTCTTTGAGGAGAGAGCATTGTGTGAGTAGGTTTGAATCAAGGAAGGAGGAGATGAAAGAGAGCAGTGTATATAGAAGTGAGAAGGTGTGTGTGCGTGTGTGTAGTGAGTAGTTCAGATAGGGATGTGCATGTGGTTGTTGCAGAATGAGGGACCTTGAGAGGACTGTTTCAATGTGGGGAGGTTGAGAGACCTGAGAATGGTCTATTCTGTGTTAGTTTCTGAGAATCCTCAAAATGAGAATGAATGGTTTGTTTCAATATCTACAATATCAACTTGCTAAGTACGTAGAATTTTGTAGGAGTCTTTATTTTTTCTCTTTGCTTGTGATGGCATATAAGAATATTTGCCTTTTGCACAGTTCTGTTGTCTAAGTGGCCAAATGAGCTGTCTCTCTCTCTCTCTCTCTCTCTCTCTCTCTCTTTCTTGTGCTTCTGAACTTCCATTGTTCTTACATCTCGACCGCACAATAAAATATATATATAACATGAAGTAAGGTTTTATATTAATATTTATCGAATTAAGTCATAAAATGTATTAACGTACCATTTTAAGAAATTCAATACACGAATAAATTGTATTTAAATTTTATGCTGAAAGCAGAATAATGATCTTACAATATCCACAAAAATATCATATTTTTTATTTATAATATAATTAGTTATTAAGTATTAAAAATTTTGCATGCAATAATTAATGAGTTTAATTATATCAATAATTTATTGATTAAAATAAAATTATAGCATGATATAAGAAATATAATGTTTTCGAGAATATATAATGATTTGAAAAAGTAATATAATCACAATATGTTAAAATGAAAAAGAAAATGGAAATGCAAGTGATCTGTGACTAGGTTTTCCTTTTGCTCATGAATGATTAGTTTTTCCTCTTTTGCTTCCGGCTTAGCAGAGAAGTTAATTATCATCAACTCTATTTTAAATACTAATATAAGAGACTAAAAATAGCATATAAATTTTAAAATTTAATATTATATATATGTGTTCAACTGTAAAGTAGCGGCATAAATTTTGCTTTGCGTCTGTGAAACAAGGGAATAGAATACCTCATCCACTTTGCATAAAGTGCAAATTTAAAGTTAGCACTATTCTTCCTCTGGCCAAACCAATTATTGGAACCTTCATTTATTATATATAGCTTCCTCTCATCACATTAGTATCTCATAATTATTAAATGCACCTTCTTTTTTCTCAATTTCTTTTTCTATCTCACCTGGCAAATTAATTATCAATTTTCTGGAGGGCAGAATCTCAATATTAGATTTATGTTGAGGGAAAATTAATATAGATTATATATATCAGGAACCAATGATCTGATTTTTATATTGGAAATTTGTGAGGTATTTAATGTTTGAAGAAAGGCAAATAAGTTTAAGAAACTTTGCTTGTGTATAGTGTATTACATTTTTATCTTGATAATTATGTTGTGTTAACAAATTAAGAAAGGAATCATATACCACGAATATTATTATTATTTATTAATTAAAAAATTATATACTTTTATCTTTTTCTTTCGGTACGTATGCAATCAACCATTCTTTTTCACCTTAAGAATTCTTCGTCCCTAAGATGTCAACCATTCATTTTACCAGTAAAGTCACCGTTATTATGTATATTGGCATCACTTTAATCACCGAATACATTTAAATAAATTGCTAGGAGGATTTGAAAAAAAAAAATGCATGCGAATGAAAATAATAATAATAATAATAGGTAAATAGTTTTAGTTGTGTCTGATAATGGAAACAGAAGAAATAAATGGGACATGGTGACAACTATTTACTATTAGTCCTATAATTATCAAATTTCACTTCTTTTTCTTGTTTCGTTTTCTTTTAGATCAATATAAGCTGACACTCATTTTTAAAATGCCAAAAAAGAAAAAATCACTTAGCTTGGATTTAAAATTAACAATTTGGCCCCTTAATATTTATTAACTGAAAATATAAGTCTTTTTAATTGACCAACTAGCATTAAGTTGATATAATTTAAAAATAAAAATAAATAAATTCTTTCCTGGAGTGTGAAAATTAAGGAATCATAACTATTTGTAACTAGAAAAATATATGTGTATATATATATATATATATATATATATATATATATTCCTTTGAGAAGCTACTAGATATAGAATGCTTTTGGTATGAACATTATTGAAAAAATATTAGTTAATCTTAGTACACTTATATAGTAACTGATTTAATGTATTAGTTTTAATAAAATTATTTTTTTAATGCATTTTTAGATAATTTTATTGAAACTATTATACCAAATTAGTTATTACATAAGTGTGTTAAGAGTAACTAATATTTTTTCAAATGTTGTTAAGGTTTGATTATTAGGCAGAGAAATGGCTTTAAACTTGTGAGTATAAATGTAAGCAAAGGAGGGAATATGTAGAACTTTAATTAAGAGAAGGACGAGGAGATCATAGTGAGTGATGAGTGATTGAGAAGTATCAGCCCCCTAGCTCTCATCTCATGCATCTTCAACGTCACACATTTAATCATTTTGCTTCTTTCTTTTCTGGAGTCTTCTAAGAGGTGGTGCTTTGTTAGGAGTATTAGCTTGGATCCATGTCCAAGGTTTTACTTTCTTTGTCCTTTCTTTACCTCAAAATGTTGCATATGATACTTTCTATGATTGTTCGCACACCAATCTTTTCCTCCTTCGTCTTTTGCTTTGGGTGGTATACTCTTTCTGTAAGGTCCAAATCATAAGCTTGTAAGATTTTGGGTCCAAGCCCATTGAAGAAAAACGTTTTTTTAGTCTTTTAAAAAATAGTGAGTGCCATTTAAGCATGGGCTATGATTTGAATTGGGCTGGCCACGTGGATGATGTCACTCCAAAAGACAGGATATTTATACAAGACAATAAGAGTGGAATAAGATTGTCAAAATTACAAGTTTAGATAAATTAGTAAAATAAAGGTGCAAGCTTATAAAGTAAGTTTGTAAGATTATATTTTTGTTGATAAATAGATGTTAATAAAATCAATGTTTTTAAAATTAGACTAATTATTGAACTAGTGAAGGTATTAATTTATAATTTATCACTTTGACAATAATTGAATATATATATACATATATTAAAAATTGATATAAGAAATATTAGAAAACAAATACTAATAATTTTAAGATTCAAGTATAAGACAATGTATCATCTTTGGTGTAAGTATAAAATTGACTGTATAAGTGTAATCACTATGTATGTGACACACATATAAGAGAAGATATGATAATGACGTGTTGAAATATATTGATTGTATGTTAACTTAAAATAACTTATTATATTTATATTTTGACCTCTAATATCTTTAAATTTTATTTATGAACCTAAAATTTTCTTTGAAATTTTTTATTTGTTTCCTCTACTTTTTTTTTTTTAATAACCCTACAAAATATTAGTTCATAATTTGAAAATAAGAATAAAATTATGAAATTGTGGAGTTATTGAAAAACTAAATAAAGTACAATAGTGGGTTAACAAAGTTAAAAATTAATATTTCTATGTGGGGTACTGAAAAATAAAAAGTAAATGAAATAAATTGAAAAATTTTAAAAAGAATTTTGGGTTTATAAATAAAATATAAAAATAATGAGGTCAAAATATAAACATAACAAATTATTTTAAGTTGACATCACATGTCAGTGCCACATGTCTCTCTCTTAGTGTGCTGTGTAATAATTGCACCAATGCAACCAATATTATAGTTGTACCAAAGATTTTACATAAGATAATTTATTTACTAAGAATTGAATACAACACATAAAGAATTTTCAATATCTGATTTTAATTCCCCAAGGCATTTGCTTTTAGATCTATCCTAAACCAATAATTCAAAAATTGCATTAGATTTTTTGAATGTTAACCTAGTTAGTTAATCTTGAAGTCTCCTCCCTTGTTTTTTTTCAAATGGTAACTGAAATCATGAATTGGGTGAAAATGTTTAATACATCATTGCTTCCTTAGACTTTGTAACTGAGATGACTGATAGAAAGCTTGGCTAGCATATAAGCCTTAGAGTTTAATGTTCTACTAATCGACTTCATAGTAAGACCTTTTTTGGAAATAAGAAGCTGCCTACATTCTTAGACAAGTGAGCTAAACTCCGACACGTCTTAGTCATTGTAGGGAATGACAGATACAAGAACATATGAGTTAGTTCTAATAGTTCCTAGAGGTTGGAGTTTAGATGATATCCATTCGAGCACATGTCTGAAAGCGATGGATTCAATCAGATGGGGAGACAAAACACTTTTATAATAACCTGTAGCCACTCGAATGAGCTCACAATTTCTGTCTCTACACATAAAGCTGAATCCCAACCTCCTTTTATTCCTAAATATAGCCTCATCCGTCATGCATATCTAACCTCTGTTATGATAATATGCCACAAGTGTCCTCCTTAATTGTTGTTCATTAGATGTTGGTTCCTCATTTCTCACATGATACCAATCATTTCAGAAGCCTATTACCTTTGCGAGAATTGCATGGTAACAAGATGGATTGTTTTGCTATATTGCCTTGTTACTGACTCTCCATATCATCTAAAGCATGCAATAAAAAAATTCTTGATCATCAACTCTTAAATTCCGTAAAACCCAAGTTATTGTATCCCTAAGGTAGGGGCATTTCCAACACTGATAATTTTGCCCTATTCGCTCTAGCATTTCCTAATAGTAGTGCAATTTAACAAGGCATGATCCTGATCCTCTGTCTTATAACAAAAAACACGATTTGCTTAAACACCAACTTATTTCATTATAAGTCTTGAATTTACTGAAAATACATCCTTGCAGGCTCTCTTGATGAAGTTCTTTACCTTTGGCGGAACATCAAGTTTCCATAAAACATCCTATGGGATTGATCCATTAGAAGCCTATTATGTTCCAACGGCTTATATCGCTACGTAGTATGTTTATAGTGAATAAACATTTTCTATGATAGTGCCAGATCTTAGTATCTGCCTTTTTCTTTAGGCAAATTGGCATTATTAAGATTGTTTACACATTCTTGGTAAAAAAAAGTGTTTAATCTTTTGATATCCTATTTTTGGCCATCATGTCTGAAAAGATTAGCAACTTTTAGCGTAGGATTTCCAGGTTCAGTGATCTATGTAGGTAAGAAATTTCTCTCCTTAGGAATCCATGGGTTTGTTCATACATGAATGCGTTTACTGTATCCCATATGCCACCTTGTCCCTTGCTTTAACAAAGGTAAGGAAAACATCACACTTTTCTAAGTGAAGCTTGAATTGGACTTCAACTGAAGGGACTAGGAATCCTAATATGGGAAGTATTTATCTTTGAGAACTTGATATGCAAGAGAGTAAGTGGGATTAGACAACCTTCAACCTTTTTTTCCCAACATAACTTTATTAAAGTAATGCAAGTTTTCAAATCCCTGATCGCCATTATATTTATTAAGGCACATTATATCTTATGCAAGCCACTCATGGTTATTTCCCCACTAGTACGAGTTTATCATTCACTTGAGCTCTTCACACTAGGAAGTAGGTAAGAGAAATACATTCATACAATAGTGTAGGATTGCTTGAACTACTGATTTTAACATCATCTCTTTTCCAAAATGCAAGAGAAATTTATTCTTCCAATTTTAAAGCTTCCACCATAATCTTTCTCCTAGAAATCCAAAGATGGATTTTTTGCTTTTCCTAATTAAAGAGGCAAGTCCCAAATATCTTCCATGGTCAAGAGGAGAATGAACACCCACAATGTTGCATAGTTCATCTCTTGTATCTCTCTTGGTGTTTGGACTGAAGAAGATGTATGACTTTTGATAGTTTATAGATTGCTGTGAAGCCATTTCATAAGTATTTAAGACATCTCCCAACCTTATATAGTCGTGGGTAGTGGTTTCACAAAAGAAAAGAGGATCATTAGCAAAAGAAAGATAGGACACTCTAGGTCCCCTTATACTGGCTTTGCACCCATAACTTTTTCCTTCTCTTTCTACTTCATTTAATAGAGTAGTTAGCTTTCAACACAGATAATAAATATATAGGGGTTTAATGAATTGCCTTGCCTTAAACTTCAGTTAAGAATAATAGGTTCCACCAGTTTTCCATTGAATAGATACGAGTATCTAACATTTGTCATGCATTGTCTCATCCAATTTACCTAGATGTCATCAAAACCCAAAATTTGCATAATTTTCTCTAAGAAAAATCTAATTTATTCTGTCGTAGGCCTTGTTCACATACATTTTTAGAGTTGTCAAAGCTTTCTTTTCTCTAACCTTTCGTATGGATAAGTTCAAAAGCGACTAATACATTATCTATTATTAGTCATCCTAGAATAAAAGCTTATTGGTGTTCAGAAATAAGATCAGGAAGAATCTTCTTGAGTCTATTAGCAAGGACTTTGGCCACCAGTTTGTAGATAACATTGCTGAGGGAGATGGGTTAAAAGTCTTTTAGACATTGAGGGTGGTCAATCTTTAAGATAAGAACCACTTAGGTGTCCATAAACTCCCTAAGGAAACTCCCACTATTTATCCACTCAATATGATTTTCCACTACCTCATCACCAACTAGGTGCCAAAATTTCTAGTAAAAAGCTATATTGAAACCATTCAATCTTGCGACTTATTAGGGTGTATATGAAAAATAGCCTTATTGAATTCTCCTTTCTCACAAGGTTACATAAGGGTGTCATTTTGATAAGTTGTTGCCTTCCTAATAGTTAACCTTAGCATAGAATCCATACGCCCACTACTTTCAAAATAAACACTAGAAAGTATCTTAATATCAAGTTATGCATACATGTTCTATCTATGATAGGCGCACCAACTTCATCCTTAGCCACTTTACCTTATTAGCTTTCCTGCAAGGTGAAGCTTGGATATGTTAAAACTTAGTGTTTCTATCTCCATTCTTCAGCCAATAAGACTTAGCTATCTATTTCCATCTTGTTTCCTTTTGCTTCAACAGCATATCTCAATCCATAATGAGTTTATTGTAAGCATTAGAGTTTACTTTTAGTTGGCCCTTTTTAACTTTTCTTATTAAATCATCAATGGTCTTTATTTTCTTGTGATAATCATCATTTCTCATCACTGCCCAATTTTTTATGCTAACTCTACAATGTCCCAAACATTCTAGAATGCTACAGCCCATTTGTCAATACCAACCATTCTCCACTACATCAGAAAAACTTGGTTTGACAAACCATGAATTTTCGAATCTAAAACGCTGCCCACCCTTTCGAAATTGATTTATCACTGTCTTTACCAAAAGTGGGTTGTGATTTGAGTACCCTATAACGATAGCCTCTGAATGCCCTTAAAGGAACATCATATGCTATGCAATGTTTTCCATAACTTGTCCAGTCATTCACATATTATTATACTATCTCTGCCTCTCTTCTCCCAAGGATATATGCATCCCTTCGTAAGAATATCACTAGTGCCACATTTATGTATAGTGTCACGAAATCCTATAAGTAGACATTTCCACCAAATTTTTCATCCTGATAGAGGATGTTGTTTTACTTTCCTAGGTAAAGCCAAGGGAGGTCATCCATACGTGTAAGTTCTTTCAAAAATGCCCAGGGCTCCCTGCGTCTACTTTTAGGCATGCCATAATACCTTATCATTCTCCAAATTCTACCATCCTACTTATTCACTCTCAGGTTAATAAGGCGAACTAAAAAACTAATGACCTTGAAGTTCACCATTGATAACCATAGCACTGCAAGGCCTCCACCTCTACCCACTTTATCCACCACAAAGTAATTCTCGAAATTTAGTTTGCACCTTATCTCTCTTATGTGACTTTCAATAACTAATGTCTCTATTAAGAAGACAATGTCGTGCTCATTACATTGAATAAGCTCAAAGAGAGCTCGAATTGCTTGGGGATTGCCCAGACCTTAGCAGTTCCAGTTAATGATCTTCATGGCTTCCGGCTAGCCTATTCAACAGGTCCTACCTATCTCAAGTCTAAAAATAGGAGATAATTCACATCGATAGTCGCTAGGGGGGTTCTGCCAAATGCACCTCTCATCGCTAGGTCACCACTCCTGGGCCTTTTTTTGCCTCTTGTTGGAATGAGTTGGTTGTCTCCATTGACATGACCCAATGTCAGTTGGCCATCCTCTCCTTTTTTGTTATTTGCGGAGAAAGCATATAGATTTAGATAGTTAACCCTCAGATCTTGAGAATATTTAGTCTTCCCATATATAGATTCTATTACTCTATTGATTTCACCACTATTTGCTCCAAATTTGAATTTTGAATTTGATTTAGTGATTGTTACTCCAAAATCACCCCTTAGCCATTGATTGCTTATTGATATATTTCTCTGGTTGGCTACCCTAATCGATGCGTTGCACTGCAATAGAAGTTCCCGTGCTTTTGGCATCAGCCTTAATTTGTAAAAGCTTTCAGCATGGCCTAGTCTACCACACTAGAAGTAGAGCAACGTTAAGCACTCATACTTAAAATTTCTATAAAGAGCACTTATGTTCCTAAGTAGTATTTTCTTCCTACACTTCATAGGTTGTTTGACATCCAATCTAACACGGATACACATAAAATATATTCTCCCTTCTTGGACTAATTTAGCATCGAACTCAAGAAATTTTCCCACAAAATCCCCAAACTTCATTGCCATTCCCTTCAAACTCAGTCTTGGGGGCAAATCATGAACCTGCACCCACATATTAATGTGCTCTTGTGCTATGCTTTTTGGATCTTCCCCCCCGTTAAGTTTGTGAGCGAGTAAGAGGTGATTATTAAAGGTCCTAGGTACCCTTCTGATGCTCTGTCGCGATCAACCTCATGAAAGAACTAAAAATGATATATGTTGTCGCCTAAATCCCTTATATAGACGCCTCCCAGCGGGTGGCACAAGTTAACCAAAGTGTTCCTCATTGCTTGGAAGATTGTGACATTCAGTGTGAGGAAATGTCCTACCTGACACAATTTTGGATTTTCAAGAGCACTTCCTTATAAGGCTATATTTGCGTCAACTTCCCAAACTTTGTCTTTTTCCTCCTTTAGGGATAGCTTCTGCATCTCAGACTCCATTTTGATGACAGGAAAAAAAAAAAAAAAACTAGCAGAAAAAGTGCAACAACAATCTATGACGAAGGAAGGCAGCACAATAAAAAAGACCGAGAAGCAACCAAATTAATAAAAGAACAAAAACCAACTCTCACAGAGCGAGACTAATGCGTGCCATACTAGCAGACAATTTAGACCACCGTTCAGTTTTTATTCACATGTTTTTTAGCAAAAAATCACAAACAGCTCATTAGTCCCTCTCTTTTTCTTTTTATTATTTCCTCCCTTTTGGTTTTCATCGCCCTTTTTCTCTTTCTGATTTGGTGAATAGTTAATTGAATGGAGTGGAAGTAATTTTCTGAAGTCCCCTCCCAATTAACAATTACTCTTATCTACATTGACTTAAATAAATCCATGTCCCTTGGTTATTGACTTTATGATCTATGTTAAGTATTTTATCATATTTATCCAACCCTTTTGGTTATTCACCCATTATCCCCCACTCAACACTTCAAAAATGAAATTTTTTTTCTTAAATCCTGCGATCACTAGTTGAGCCGTTCATCCTGCAGATTTTTTTTTTTTTGGATGATTCTCGTTACTCATTTAAACTTGATTATCTACGTTGGTATTTTACATTACGTATATATTAAATACAAAATCAGTTTCACGATCAAATGGTTCAAAATGGGGAATAGTAAGAGGCATGTGAACATGAATGAAATGAAAGAAGATTCAGCTTTCTGGGCATTTCTCTCTCACACATTGAATTCATATCTCATGGTCAAAACTTAAAAGCAAGTCAACATACCAAACTGCGATCACATGATTTTTCTTCTTTCACGGGACAACGTAACTTGGAAATGGGACCCCTTGCATGTGTTCTCCTTAATTGAATCTCACAATCTTGGCACTAAATCAAGCGCCCTGGTTTGACTTTCTACCAGAAGCAACCATCAACATATAACTTGGAACACACATTAATTACTCTGGCAATGCCTGATTTGAAGCTAGCCAGGCACTGTAGGTCTGATATGCTAAATGATTTTGGAATATTATTAAGTTGCTTCTGAAAGCACAATATTAGAGGGGGTTCGTTCTGGCTTTGCTTGATCACCGTGGGGAAGCTGCTTCTACGTACGCGTATTTCTCCTTCACACATTGGACTGAAACTCACTCGTTTCTGCAATATATATATAAAGAACACGTCTTGTTAAAAAGTTTATAATAAATTATTCATAAATTTTTACAAAATAATTTAACCAAATACTTTATTCATATTTTCATATTTTAAATTTAACGAATTTATGTGGAAACGCTTTACAGCCTTCATTTGGAAAGTTTAAAAATTTTTAATATGCTTAATTAGACATTTAAAATATTTAAAAGCCTGTTTGTGTACTAAAATAAAATCTTTTTTCATTAAAAATTGTTTGGATTAATGTTAGACTTTTTTCCCAAGTTTAATTTTATTATTGAAACTTTTATTTGCATAAAGATAACTTCTCTGTTGAATGAATTATGGCAAAATTTAATTTTTTAAATAAAAGTTTTTAACACAAATTAAAATGATATAAAATCACGTTTCATGATGATTAAATTTGTGTAATTTTAATTCAAACACACATCAAATCATGTTAATTGATGATGTTCATGTTAGAATATGATATAATATTTAAGGTATAAGTCTATAAAGATATTATACTATGTGTACCTATAAATAAGAGTAAAACAATAATTATAAGAATTACTACTAATTCTTAACTCTAAGTAGTCTTTTATAAATATAGTTAGACTAATGTACGATAAAAATAACTCATTAGAAAATGAGACTTGAGACGCTCTGAGTAGAATAGTTACAATTATTCTGTAATCACATTTGAAAAGAAATTTATGTTATGAAAACTCGAGATACATCTAATATATTATAGATATTTTATTCGATTAATAATTCTAACAAAAAATTAATAAATTTTTATAATTATAAGACCAATATAAATTTCTTACTCCAAATCTTTAAATATATTTATCTTTTTTCATTTCCTTGATGGACTTTTCTAATATAGTGCTTTGTAGAGTTATGGAAGATGGTTGGATGGTTCAGATTCTGTGAATTGTGGGGAAAGCTGTCTAATTCCGCTGTATTTCATGAATTCCTCTCAATCACATCCATATCTCCATAGGGCCCGCTCTAGTTATATTCACACCCATCTTCGTTGAGTATTTCTTCTTTCGTGCCCACGAGCCCAACTTCAAATTCAGATGTCCTTGTAGTGTGTGAAAAAAATAATCGTACGCAGTTAAATATAATATAAAATAATTATACTCGGTCATTTTTCACTTACGTCTAGCAGCAAGTGATTTTACATTTGCCTGAACTTCATATATCAGTGGGTCCCTTGATTGGTTTTTTTTTCTCTCTCAACACTTGTAATCCTGGAAATACTGACGCTGATTCAGCAGTGAGATTACGTGTAATATGAATACGCTCGGATTAGATCCCACGTATCGGTAAAATCCACCTTAATCTAAGGGTACATATTACGTTAGCGTGAGATTCGTTTTCAGATACGCGCAGACATACTGTTCCTAGTTGGCCCTACTACATATATAGAGTACTGTTCAAAATATCCCTCTCCTCCATCTCTGTGCTTAGCCTGGCCTGGCCATTTTAATTTGTCTGAACCTTAACGATTAATCAAGCGCGGCGGTTTAAGTCGTTACAGATTATACCCGAAGCAACGGTTGAATTAAATATTTAATTTTCTATACCTATATAAAACAAACAAATAGGAGATGCCATTGCGGCTTCTCTGTCTTTCCTTAGAAGCTTCTCCTTTCGATTCAAACAAACTAATGTTCGGCCTTAACAAATTTTCATTAAACATTGGTGCAAACTAATTTGAATATCTTACAATTGGTCTCTGAACTATAGAGTGTAGTTATTTTAATATTAACAATTACATTAATTCTGATTGATTTGAAGTTTGCAGCTAGCTAGCACTGTAGACCTAAACGTATAATACAATGACAATATGCTCTGAAAGACTGAAATAAGGTACAAGATTTCACAGCCCAAAATTAAGTTGCTTCTGAAGCACCAAAGCGGAGGGCTTTCGCTATGAAGTATGAACTAATGATTATCGAGAAGCTGCTTCTACGCGTATTTCTCCTTCTTCCTTTGGACTGAAACTCACTCGTTTCTGCAAAAAAAAAAAAAAACATTAAAAGGATTCCACCATTATTACCAGTACAACTCCTCAATTGCATTTATTATTATTATTATTATTATTATTTATAACTTCACTTTCCATTTGTTATCTGGACTAATATATCTACATAAACAATTCATCCATCCATGTACTTCGCACGTAACTACTTTTACTTTCCTTAATTTGATCTCTATTCGAAAATCAGAAAATGTCAAAAGTTGACATTCAAACTATTGTTCCTTTGTTTGTACTTTTAATGTAATGCTTCTATAAGCGTCAAAGAACAACATGCTTATTAAAATAGTAGCGCCTAAAATCCGGCATCAGAAAAGGACCATGTCCGCCTTTAAACACTATGAAGCAAACCCCCAAACATGCGTGACATTTAAATTAAAACGACTAAAAAAATAAATAAGCTAAGAGTAAATTTCATAAAAAAGAATTTAAAAATCATTGTTGAAATTAACATACCAGCCATTTTATTTTTTAAAAGATATATTTTAATCTAATTTATTTATTTTACTTAAATACCTTCTATAAAATCATAAAATAATACTTTAATTAACAATTATGCGCGTTTAAATATTATAATAAAGAGTAAAAAATTAAACTAAGGTGTAATACTTATATAAATTACTGATAAAATAATACATAATTACATACCCCTCTTGGCTTGTGGGCCTCCCTCGTGCCACCGAGCGCCGGCTTGTTGTCTACGGCGGAGCCACCAGCCTCTGTAGCATTATTCTCCAAGTACAAATTGATGATCTTCTCCGCCACGTCGGCGCCGTCGTTGCTCTCCTCCATCAACTTTTCCAGGTGGGCCTTGGGCAGCTTCATTTTGACCCTGAGGGGCTCGGGGTTGGGGCGAGGCCCATCGGAGTGGAGACCGGAAGGTGGCTTCTTGACGAGGGAGAGGTCGGAAACGGATCTCTTGGAGAGCATCAAGAACTCGAGCCTATCTTTAGCATTCATGCCCCGTATCCCGCTGGATCGCACCCTTCTGCCGAGCTGTGGCTCCGGAGGCGGAGGCTCAACCTTCGGCATCTCCACTAGGAAATAGATTCTCTTCGGCTTTAGCTCTTGTTGGGGCTCCAGCGGCTTGGCCCGAACTCCGAAATGCTTCACTGCCTCCGAATCCAACAACACGTGACCCGGGTGGTCCTTCACGACGTCGTTCGCCCTCGCCGGCGTCTTCAGCTTGAACGTCTCTCCGTCCACTTTCATTACCTTCGCTTTCTTGCTCCGTCCAACGGCGTTACCCATCTCTGCTTTCTTTTTTCTTTTAAAAAAAAAAAAGTTTGTTTGCTTGGTTTTGCTTTTAAGAGTGTGTACGTGATGCGGATGTGTTTCTCTCGAACGAATGAAGCTTGAGGGGTTTTATAATAATGGGTATGGGAGCTATTGATTTGGGGTTGACGAAATCCAAATTGATCTTTGGGACGTGTGTGAAAAAGTGGAATATGGTAGAGATTCCATTTCATGAAGATTATGATTATGAGTAGTGGAAAGCCCTTCTGCTTGATTACAAATCCGAATCCGGATTGCAACGGTGGGGATTCCAACGTCAAATTGATTTTTTAAATTTTATTGATTCTAGTAATTAAAAGTTACTAATTTAATTTTTTATATTTTTAAATCCATATATACATATAATTATTGAGCTTGAAGGAAATGTACCATGTTGTTCCAAAATTTAATTTAATGTTTCAGATAAAAAACTATATTATCTAATAGTACGTAATTCTCTTAAAAATTATAATAAATCTGAATTCAAGGTTAAAAAATATCCAAAATTAGCTAAATAACGGGGGAAAGAAGTTTTTTTTTTTGGGTGCGTTTATTAAAATTTAAAAGAAAATTAAAATGGATAAGTAATAGTTGTGGGGTCGGCCGAGCTAACTTTCCTGTAACGGGTTGGCTAGCCTCGCATCTTATTCTTTTCCTTTATCATTTCTTAAGAGAAAGTATATTAGCATTTATCTAATTTTATCATTACAAGTCTCTCCCCTACAAATATACAAACAACACGTAGAGAGTGAATTTTGAATTTAATTTAAAAAATTAGATTACGGATCATTTCATGCCGCTGTATCGTATTAAGGTTGTACAAGATATTTTGTTTGAAGTTTATAATACTAAATAGAAATGCAAATATGTGCAGTGCAAAGTGCATGATAGCTTCGGAGAATAAAGATTAGGAGTAATTATCCAAAAAGAAGGCACCTCAAAAAAGCATGGTGAGTAGAAGCTTATTAGGCAACTTTCAAAATGGATAAGGCCATGAAAGTGGTCTTCTACATTGTCCACTTGTTCATCGTCTTTAATAAAAGACGCATTGTCAGTGTCGAAGAGGTGCTCATAGCTTACATCAGGTTGGCTGTGTCTGATATTGACTTTTCCATAGACACAGTCTCATGAAGTGATGAAACTTTCATATTTCTCTCGTGAAATTTAGGATACTTTCATTTTATTTATTGAGTTAGAGGATCCAATGACGAGAAGCTATTGCAAGTTGCGAAACATCCTTTTCTCTTACTCTTTAGAGTAACTTTGATCCTTTCTTTCTTTGTTTTGATTGATATCCAAATTAAAATATTATATGGATCTTACTGATATCACAAATATGTCAGTAAGTTCTCCCTGACATTTCAATAATTAGTATTAGACTCCAATGGCTGAGGAAATGCCCCACCCCAATTCCTACTATATAAATATATATATATATATATATATATATACACACACACACACACACAACTTAGTTTTTTTACCTATATATAAAAGATAACATTTTCATTTGACGCGTTAGATCATTTAAAAAATATAATTTGACGAATCTTTCAACTAGAACAAAATTTAACCTTTCCTTTATTTCTAATATGCTTTTATACTTTATTTTTTATTCTTTGAGATTTTTTTCAAATTATTTCGCCTAATTTTAATTTAGTCTATCTTTTTATCCTTTACTTTTTATTTATTTTAAATCTCTAACATCTATTTTTCAATCTTCACTCATTACGGACATAGACACAAGTTTTTGAATCATTTATACATCATACTAAACTATAATTTTCGAAGTCCAATTAGTTTCACACTGAACGTTGGGGATGTGACCCATTCCTATTAATTTTTAGCCTTATATATAACGGTAAATTTTTAAAATTTTTTTTTGTTGAAAAAGTGTAGTATATGGATGTAACACTTTTTTTAAAAATTAAGAAAAAAAAGCAAAATCCAATACTATAAAAACTATTACATCCATATACTATACTTTTATTGACTTAGAGTAAATTATTAGAAAATATTAGATTTTATGATAGTCTTAACTCATTATATCTAGTCCCTTATTTTTTTTTAAATATTAAATTTAATTTCTTAAATCTAGGATTTAGAATTTAGTAGAAAGACTAAATTTGGTAATTTTTAAAAAAGGAGAGGGTCAAGTATGAGATTTTCCAATAAACGAATGATTATTTTAGATATTTTGATAAGTAAAAAACTAAAATAATAATTATATGATAAATGAATGGGCCAAAAGTATATTTGTTTTCTATTTTATTTTATTTTAAAATATTAAAATTAAAATTAACTTTTATTAAAATATACTTCATTTAAAAAATATTTTTTTATTTAATACTCATATACTACTAATATTTCTCTTTCTCTTTCCTTCCCTTTCTCATTCCCTCTCTCTCTCTCTCCCCCTTTTTCCCTGTCATTTTTTGTTTTTTTTAAATGGTAGTAGGGACTCAAAGTGATTCACTCTGAGACCTAACAATAAGTACATTGGGACTTAGATTATAATCCAAGTCCCAGAAAAGTACATTGAAACTCGAATTGATTCAATTCAAGTACTAAATTTATAATATCATGATGTAATACTTTATACACTATAGTATTTTAAAAATTGAAAAAAAAACATTTATGCAAGTGAATCAAAAAACCATCAAGTTGCCTTATGCTTAAAAAAGTGAGTCTAAGCCTTTGTTTTAATCAAGCATTTTTTATTTGGTCTTTTATTCTTTTTTGAAGCTGGGCCTATTCTGGTAAAGTGGACTTCTTCAAATTATAATAAAGTCTATCAACTACTTAAAATTTGAGATAGATAATATAACTTATGGTTTTTATTACTTATACAATTATATATACAAAAATTTATAAATTAGAATGAGTTGTTGTATTTCACTGCACAATACCCAAAAACTCTCACACTAATAAACTTATATTTTACATATTTATAATTAAGATAATTTTATTTTTAATATATTAAATCTTAAGTTACATTCCTTTTTTTAATAATCAAATTAAGTTTTTTTTAAATAGTATTTTTTTTTTTATATTTAAGAAAGAGAAGGTTAATGGTACAAGCCACACATCATTAATCCACTTGAAAAGAGGGAGTGGATCATAAGTGCCACCTTAGATGTTTCAAACAAAGTTTGTTTAATTTTATAATTTTCAACATTTTTTAAGCATAAGGCTTTGATAAGCATATGTTGGTGTTTAATGGATGTTTGGGTTGATTTTGGAAAATGGAAAATCCCTAATATATATATATATATATATATATATATATATATATAAAAGCATAAGGCTTTGATAAGCATGTGGTGGTGTGTGCAATGGATGTTTGGGTATAAAATTTGCCAAATGTTAAGCTCGAGGATCACGATAAATGACTTAGTATAAAAGTTCAAGAGAAGTAGAAAATTCTAAGTTGTTCACCCTATTATGTGTAAGTGGGAGATGTTAGAATTAGGGGTGAATATAACCTAGTCCAACTTGATTATATCAGGGCAAGTTGAACTGATTTATTACTAAATTGAGCCAAAAATTTAGTTCTGCATACATGACCCAGTACTTGGCTAGGGTAGGTCTCAGAGTAAGGTAAAAGCCTTATCTAGTCCCTTTTACTAAAAAAAATTCTATTTGTTATGAAACTAATGTAAAATAAAAGAGAGAATAGGAGAGGAAATTGAGAAGAGAAATGAAAGGAGTATTCTTATTCACTTCTTTTGTACATGATCCTTAGTATATAGTCCTATTTATAGGCATAAAGGTAGACCTATAGGTTACATTGACATAATTACACATTAATCAACATAATTGGCAATAATTTAGGAGTTATTAGGAATATGAAACTAAAGGGTCAGTCTTTGGGGTTTATGGACATTCATACAATCAATTAATTTATAACACTCCCCCTTAGATGTCCATTAACAAATAATCTACCTCATTAAAACCTTACTAGGAAAAATGCAATGGGAGAAAAACTTAGTGAAGGAAAAAGAGTACATAATATTTGTGATGCTTATTGTAAGTTGCCTCGTTAAAAAACCTTACTATGGTGGGACAAAACCTTGATTAGCGAAAAAGAGTACAATGCGTCTTTTACTCCCCTTGATAACATCATCGTTTTATGTCTTCGAATTGTCACTTCTCGATACTATTGACTAACTTCTCAAATATGATTGTTGGTGATGCCATAGTAAACAAATATGCTAGATTGACACATGCACGAATCTATTGCACATTGTCATTCTTCTAATGATCATCAGTAGACAAGAATTTTTGTTGAAATTTGTTATCCTATCTCCTTTAATGTACATTCCTTTTAATTGATACATGCTGCATTATCTTCGTATAAGACTGTTGACAACTTTTCTATAAGAAAAACCACACATCTTCTGGATAAGTTGGGTCGCTAACATAGGCCATTCATATACTCAAATTGCCTTATGTATTAATTCAGCATGATATGACGAAATAGTAGCTAAAATTTAATTCTTAAAGCTTCATGACATAGTTGTATTCCCATATATATATATATATATATATATATATATATATATATATATATATATAACCTGTTTGGGACTAAGCTTTATATAAATCAAACAAATATATGCATCTGCATAGTCAGTTAGTGGATATTTAAAAAATTTGAACAAAACATCTTAATATCAATAGCACAAAAATATGATATTTAAAAATCAATAAATTCTTTATCATTTTTTTGAGATTGTAATGAATCTTTATTTATATATATATATATATATATAAAATCTCATAACCATTGGGGTACTAAATGGATGTGCTTCTTCTATATAAAGTCTCTTTTCAATTGATGAAAAAGCAATGGGCAAATGCAATCATTTATGATTTTTTTTTTTAATTTTACTTTTTGTATCTACAAATGTCTTTCATAAGTATATCAAGAGCTTGAATTTCATGCTTCAAGCATCTCAAATCCTTCAGGGATTTTCATATACATAATATCATGTAATAATTCTTATAAGTAACTTGTGATCACATTTGTTAGATACATAATATATAATTCATGTTCTATGTAATTATATCTACCATAAAATAATATATTCCCATAATCAAATGCCAAGTTTTCTAAAAACTTTGTGTAATAATTCATGATATATCATTCTTATTTATTTTTTTATGATATCATTTGTACCCTACTTGCTTTACACTTTCAAGTGTTTTGCATTTTTGAAAAAAATGACATTAACCTAAAAAATAAAAATAGATAAAGTAAAATAAAAATAAAAATAAAAGTTCACACATGAACATACGAGGTAATCAATATGAATATAACGATTAAGAAAATAAACGATAGTCATTAAACGATGAAAAATATTGTTTCCCCCTTGAATGACATCCACTTATGTACTATGCATATTCAGCCAAGTAAGCATTATTCCTTATCCACCTCCACATTTTCAAAGAGCCATCCATTACCGAGTACAACGTTATAGTATCTAGGCAACTTCAAAGAAAAAAAAAAAACTCCATGCATATTATTCTTGGCTAAATTACCATCCTATGAGCTTGGCTTTAAGATGGGTTCCACACATGCCATGACCTCCACTCGATGAGATATAAAGCAACCCCACATTTAAGCATACAATTCTGGCCCATGTAATTAGAATTTTAGTGATATAATAACCACCATCTAAACATATTATTAGCTATTGGGCAAAGTTCTCGCTTGAATTATTGAAGATTTGCAAAAGCCATATTCATGAGGAAAAAACTAAATATTTACTTGTTTAACTGGCCCTACAGACTACACGTTTCCTGCACTTTTAAGCCTTTTAGTGTTTAGCTCCCTTTTTGGGTTTTAGCTTGATCTCCTTCTCCATGTTCTGTTTTTTCCTTGATAGTTCCTAGATGTTTCTATGCTTCTTATTCCTTGACCTTTGTTTAACTTTGTTTCATAAGTGTGAAACAAAGACATTTCGCTTATCTTCTTGGCTCTCCACCCTCTGTTCATCAGTTCACTTCTTAGCTTTCATTCTTGCTCCCATTTTCTGCTTCTTTTCTCTCTACCTCATCCCCTTCAAGCTTTTATCCCTCTCTCCTTCTCGAGCTCTCACTCTCACGGTTTTACTGCACTCTTACTCAGTTTTTTAGTGGAAGGAAAAAAAGAATTCATAACCTTCTTCACCCTCCTTCTTCGTCATTGTCTTTTACTCTCCCATTCCACCATCTTCATTCTTCTCTCAAAACTTTCTTTGTCTACATTTCCTCAGCTCTCTCCTTTTTCCTTTTGCTCACTCTCGGGCTCTCCCTCTCTCTTACAATGTTCTCCTCTTCCCCGAGCCCCAAGCTTACTGCATTGTGTCCCTGTTTTTTATGAGAAAGCAGAGACGTGAGCCTTTTGCTTTGAACACCTTCCTCCTCACTTTAGCTTGTTTTTCTTCATCCTTTCTTGCATGCTCAGTTCTTCCTCATAAAAACAGGGATTTTTCCCTATCTCCTTCCTTCGTTCCTTTACCTCTTTTTCGTTTTCTTTTCCCTTACTTGGTCTCTATTTTATCGTCCATTCATGGAGGGTGGTCGGGTTCTGCTCTCTCAACATCTTCCTTCTCTGCCTCAGCCTCTCACATGTCCCTTTCCATCCTTCTCTTGAGCTTCCTTGTCAAGAGAATCAAACAAGGTTAACGCTGCAAGCTCTCAATGTGATAGTCCAAACTTGCCTCCACTCATCTTGTTTCCAGTCAAAGGGGTAGAAAACTGCCTGTAGATCTCCTGCAGGGCTCCTTCCTCCTAATGCCAGGCTGTAGGGTCTCATATAGAGGCTAAAATGGGATCATATGAGGGACTTTATATGCTGGTAGTATAAGATTTAGAGGTGTGCTTCAAGTAGATTTATTGTTTTGTTTTTGTTTGTTTGTTTTTATTTTTATTTTTTATTTTTTTGCTTTCTCTCATTTATTTGGGAACCCTTCTTTTGTTATTTCATTTCCCTTAATTCTATTATCTCATTTTTTTTATTTTGTTATTTCATTTTTTGAATTTTATTATTTGATTTGTTTTCCTTTTTTCAGTTTTATTTCCATTTTTTGTCATCCTTTTCTTTCAAATAAATTAAATTAAAAAAATTATGTTTTTCATTTATTATATATTTTTTGAAAACTTCTTGGTGTTCACAGGTAGAGTCAAATGTTGTTTTATCAATTGCTAAGATTCCAGATCTTTAGAAGAGCAATAATGGGAGCTGAATTGTATGACAAAGAAGATCCCTTGGTACCCTTCCAACAAGTCCATTGTTGTCACTTTTTTCTCACTAATCTCACATAATCAATTTTATGCACTTTCTCTAATTTATTATGATTTCTTTATAACACAATACATTACTAAATTTATATTTTTGCTAACACCTACAACCACTATTGATTTAAAATATATTAACATATAGCAAAACATACTAGTTTTCTCTATTGCATGAGCAAATAAACTAGGCCACGTTTGGTATGCCAGAATAGGTTCAATGGGAATGAGAATAAGAATGAAGTATGGAATGGAATGGAGTCATAAAAACTAAAAGGTGGTATGTATAAGAATAGAATGTGTTTTGATATTATGCGTTATGTTTGGCATGCAAGAGTATGGAATGAAAAGCTGCATGAATTATCCAAAATACCCATTTTAATTTTATAACAAATCCCTAATCCTATCAGTTATAGGATGTCTTTAGGGTTGCTAATGATTTTAAACTAAGCGTATGCTACGAGTGTACATGGGTTAGGCTGGGCTAGGTTTTTAGGCAACACAGGACCCGAAACGGTTTTAAGCCAGGCCACATTTTTGTGACTTGAGACTCGGTCTTGCCTAATTAATGGCAGGGCTGGGTTGGGTCTCTCACCTTTTTTAAATTAAAAAAAATTAATAGAAGTGTCTTTTGTTGAAGGAAAACAAAAGATTTAAGAGGAAATATAATGAAATAGAAAAAAAATTAGATTTGGAATAAAAATAATTAAAAGTTTAAAAGAATTGATATTTTAAAATTTGATTATATATATAATTTAGTTTAAATAAAATAAAAAATAAATTATAAAAAATAAAAAAAGTAATATTGGGTTAGGCTGAGTCTTATGTCACCCTGAGACCTATCCTGGTCAAATATGTAATTTTTTAAAGTGGGCTTGACCCAACCCGATGTGACTAGGGCGGGCTAAGTTGGCTAGGTCAATTGAGTTTATGTTGACCTCTAGCGTATGCAAAAAGGATAAGAGAAATAAAAGGGGGTATTTTGGTCTTTTAATTACTCATTCAATGTAAAGAATCCTTGTTCCAAAAGTATCTTAATGGAATGAGTATTTCCACATATGAGGGAGTCAGATAAGTTAAGGGAATGGGCTGATCTTTCCTTTTCAGTGTAGCAAACATACCACTATTGTGTTCTTAGGATAACATATAAAGGGCATGTTTGATTTTTAGAATGATTGAGAATAGGAATGAAAATGAATTTTGATGGAATAAATTGTTAAAATTCATACATTATGTTTAGTATGATATTGTAAAATAGAGTTTGGGAAAGGAAAATAAGGTCAATTAAATTACCATAATATCTTGATAAATAAATAAATTTTATGTTTATTAAAATTATTATTGTTAAAAAATTATTATTTCTAATAAAATAATGATAATTATTATTATCAAATTTTAAAAAATGAGAGACAGAGGAGAGAGTCTTTTGTTCATTGGAATAAAGGACGATGACAGAGAATCAAGACACGATGATCGAACGCTCATGCTAGAACAATTAGATCGGACACTCAGACTAACAGAATATTGGGTTGTCTTTAATGAGCTGACACATGATTTAATAATCAAAACCTATCAAGTTAATTAATTTAATTAATTAATTCACTCGTGAATTTATTTTGAAATGAGCTGTCAATTAGTGAAAAGCAAACTAATTTACAAATTTTATGGATAATTTTTTTCTTTCTAAGTGTAGATATGAAAGAGCGCTAAACTCTCCTATTTTTAAAAGTGCAAAAGAGTGAACATTAACAACAAAAACTCTTTCCTTTCCATTTTTTCGTTTTAGATTTTTCTCTTGTGGATATGTAATCGAAGTTTGCTCAGAATTCCAATCTAAACTACATGGAACAAAAGATTCAATAATATCTATATTTTGCTATATGCCAAGAGTTAATTTATTTAATACAATAAGCCTTAAGTTATATAATATAATAATATCCTTCCAGTCAAAACACATTCCTCAAGGCCGTGAGTTTCAAAATTGAGTTTATATACAGGTGATGAATGACCACACATACGTAAATTAGGACACCACCATTTAGTTCATGAATCTGTTTAATTCTTCGGTTTATTTCTTTTTTTTTGGGGCATCGATTAATAAAGCAGTATGATGCCGATTGAAGGGTATGCACATTAATGCTTTAAGCCAAAGGTTAATTTTGCTTTTTCATCTAAAACTTTTGGTGCGCGAAATTACCTTAATGTGGACATGTTCTGGGATAATCCATTTTGGACTACTTACTAGTTATTTGAGCTGGTCAAAATAGGAAACCAAGTATATATATTCTAGAAGAGGAACTTTAGCTTTCTCGTAAAAAAAAAAAGAAAAAAGAAAAAGTGAATGATATATGGCATGCATGCACAAATATTGCGAAATCAAACTTATAGCATTATCCATTATTTGTAACTTCGTTTGGTCAAATCTATATATTATGCACGCATCCTCCCAAATACGCAAACTCAAAGTTACAAGTCATTTTAAAGAAGGCTTTGCTTTTCCATCTAATCAGTCAAATCACTTTATTTTTCTCTAATGCAAGTATTACATGAAAGACAATTATGGAAAGTAGTTGAGGTTCTAGATTTGAATAACTGTTTCAGAATTTGTAATATTTTGTATAATTATTCACGTCTCTTAAAAGACCATCGACTTTTAGCCTGCTCTAAGTAAAAATGAAGATATAATACTCTATTCATTTTTGAGAGGTTTCTAAGTTATACGATTCACTTATCTAATTTGAAGAGAGAGAGAGAGAGAGAGAGAGAGAGAGAGAGAGAGAGAGAGATATATATATATATATATATATATATTCATTTTTCCAAAATTAAAAGATACGTTATATACTTATGTTCAATACAGACACTAAGCTATAACTTCACTTACTTTTATCAAAATATTCTTATATATATTATTTATGTAATACAAGAAGCATCAAATTAATATATATTTTTTAATCAATATAAACTAGTTGATTTTCTAAATTTATTTATTTATAAAATTATTTGATATAAATCATTAAAAACAAGGAATATATCTATAAAATCATTTAAAATTAAAATTATTTATTAATAATAACTTAATATGAAGAATAAAATTTGTACGAAATATATTATAATAAACATAAGAATTGCCTTAAATTTAATAAAATTTTAAATCAAATCAAATTTACATTTTCAACACAAAATAAGCAATATTATGATTAAAAATAAATTAATATCATATTTTTTTGTAAAAGAAATGAATAATATTTTAAAAATAATTTTAGGCATATTTTAATTTTCCTAAACACTTTAAAATAAAAGAAAAACCGTAAAATTTTAACAAAAGAAGAAGCTTGAGAATCGAACCCTACCGAACTTTGTGTTAATTCAGGCAGCCATGCCACTATCTGCATTAATTAATTAATCAATCAATATGGCTTAGCGTGAGTACTGGATCATCAACTTACAATGGAAGTTTTAAATTAAAGTTCGCAAATTTGGTTCAACTTTGTTCTGTCAATTCAAACAACTCAAGGTAATAATTATAATAATAATAATAAGATTTCCATTCAACTTGAATTCTTAATTTTCGTTGTTCCAAAAACACCCATGTAATATTATTGTTGGATCTAGCCTGTGATTATCATCCACAATAGTTGGTTGTATTAAGATTAATATCTGGCTTAATCACAACCATGGAATGAAACCTAACTTAGGAAGACCCATGATTAATTAACGTGCCTCCTTGTATTAATCAAGATCTCGACAAGAATATAAGGTTATATTTAATTTTATTTTTAGTTGTTTGATAAACATTTAATAATTTAAATATACAAATAAAAAAATATGATCATATATGATCCTTAATAAAAATATAAATTATTAATTTTTTATCCAATGATCTACTATAATTAAATATAATACATAAGGATCCTCTTTAATATATTTGATGATAGTTACCCAACATATAAGGCTGTAAAAAATGTATTTGTAAAAGAAATCTCATGTGACGACTTGGTCAATGCATTAGAATAAATCAGTATATTATCATAAAAGTGATAAGGATAAGAAAGGCAAATTGAAGAAATAATTTGATGAATTTGACATCTTCAATTCAGAATAGACTTCTTCTTAATTGCAAGACTATATTGATATAAAAAGATCACTTTCAGGTCAATATAGTCCTGCAATCATATTCGAAAAAAAATGGTTAAAAAATAAACATACATGTGTACACATATATGTGTATATACTATATTGATATAAAAAGATCACTTTCAGATCAATATAGTCCTGCAATCATAGTTTAAAAAAATGGTTAAAAAAGAAATATACATGTGAACACATATGTGTATATACACATTTGCATGAGTGGATTTTAGTATACATGGAAAAACACCTGAGTACATAGATGCATATGTAAGTGTCTTTATCTATGTATGTGTTGCATATGAGGGTCTATATATTCTCAATTTGCATATGCCTGCTATAACATTTAAATAATGGACTTATCTGGTTTTAATGAAGGATATGTGTTAATAGTTTAATAGACTGGTATCTAATTAAGTAATCATAGGAAGTACTTAATTGAAATGTTTTAGATTATTAAAGGGGAAAAGTATCATTTATCGAAAATTGGGACACAGGACATTACATGAATTTCTTCCTTCTTGTACATATTAAGAGAGAGTGATGGATTATTGAGAAAATATAAGCTGCGTAGATCGTATAAGCATCAATAAAGTATGTAGGTCTCAGGGCTCCAGATGTGTGATCGACCATACAAGTTCGAGTGGTTGAGTAAATATCGTAGTGAAATTAATAAGAGTTTGTATTAGACATATTCATGGTCTGAAAATGGCTTTTATTATTATTTTTTTTTTTAAAAAGCTGTTGGCCACCACATGAATAGAGATCATTCTTATAGCATTCCCTTGGAGTAAAACTTCATTAGTTTTCTGCAATTTTACAAAAAGTAGTGGTTAGGCATATTTTAATTTTCCTTAAAATTTTAAAATAAGAGAAAAACCGTTAAATTCAAACAAAAGAACAGAACTTTGAGCTAGTTCAGGCAGCCAGGCCACTACTGCATTAATTAATTAATTAATATGGCTTTGTGTGAGTATTAGATCTTCAACTAACAATATCTGTAATGAAAACCATTTATATTGACAATAGAAGTTTTAAATTCAAGTTCGCAATTTGGTTCAACTTTGCTTTGTCAATTCAAATAACTCAAGGTAATAATAATAATAATAAGATTTCCATTCCAACTAAATTTCGGTGTTCCAAAAACACCCATATAATATTATTGTTGGATTTGGCCTGCCATTATCATCCACAGTAGTTGGTTGTATTGCGATTAATATCTGGCTGAAATGTAACCTAACTATTGGGACCCATGATTAATGAACTTGCCAACTTGCATCAATTCAGATTTTCTGGGATTATATTTAATTTTATTTTTAATTATTAGATGAAAATTTAATAATTTAAATGTATAGATAAAAAAAAACTACATACAGTTAATAATAAAAATTTAAATTATTAAATTTTGATCCAACGATTTATTATAATGAAATATAACATGTAAGGATAGTTTTTGATACTTATCTATTTGATGATAGTTACTCCAAATATGTAAAACTGTGAAAGATATATTAGTAAAAAAAATCTCATACGATGACTTGGTCAATACATTAAATTATATAAATGTATTCGAGGGATAAATGAGTATATTATTGTGAAAATGATATGGATAAGAATAGGAAATTGAAGAAATAATTAAATGAATTTGACATCTTCAATTCAGAACAGACTTTGCAAGGCTATATTGATATAAAAAGATCACTTTCAGATCAATATGGTCTTGCAGTTAATTACCCAAATTGTTGAAGAAGTCATCATTTCAAGACTATTGATCAATGACACTTTGAAAAACTCATCTCCGTAACAGTACAAAACAGTGCCCAAATGAGGGGCTCAGTTGGCCCAAGAAGCTGCTTCAGACATTCAGGATTTGGGCTTACCTGGGCTGGTCCATCAGGCCCAAATCCAAGTGACTGACACCCATAAACCTAACATGTGATCTGGGCCACAATGGCTGATGGGTGGATCAACCTAATTAAGATCTTCCTCCAAATGTTCTTCCTCTTTCTTTGGTTTTTCTACGTCTTATTGAAAAAATGCCCCTCTCAAGACCTTTCTCTTAACGGCACTGAATTCAAGTATCATGTTTCAATTCTGAATTAGTCCCATATTTGAACATCCACCCACCACACTTAGGCCAACAATCTTTCTCATTGTCTCATAGGAAACATGAAGTACGTTAAATTTAATGTCAATTGTTAGATTAAGCCTTTATCATTATTTGAACATCCACCTGCCATACTTAGACCAACAATCTTTCTTATTGTCTCATAGGGAACATGAAGTACGTTAAATTTAATGTCAATTATTAGATTAAGCCTTTATCATTATTTGAACATCCACCTGCCACACTTAGGCCAACAATCTTTTTCGTTGTCTCATAGGAAACATGACGTATGTTAAATTTAATGTCAATTGTTAGATTAAGCCTTTATCATTATAAATATTTAAGTGTTATATTTTGATTATGACTCAACCTCACCAATACTTTAACTTTCATCGTCTAAAATACTAAGCCACCTTAAGTTTTACAGTTTCCAACGTGGGATCTGGACTTCGAGCACATCACATCAAATAAGGTTCTTTTTTAATCTCATATACATCGACCTACCTGTCATGTATGCATCAAACAAATAAAAAATACAGACAGCTTGCTATCTCCTTCAAAAAGGGGAAAAAGTTGTCATCTTTTTGTGACTTCAATTTCTCAGACATATTTTTGGAAGAAGAAGCAGATTAATATACTTCAATCAATGCCCTTTATAAGGCTTCTGCACTAATGCAGTCCCTGCGAATTGCGCAATTCTAGAACAGTAAATGACAAGTAGTAGGGGTGGGGGTTATACCGAGTAGCTTCAACCACCATTCCACGTATGAATTAGGGTTAATGGATTGGAGATCTTGTAACATACGATAAATCCTTGAGGCTATGTTTGAATGGATAATTAAAAAAAAAATGATAAGGAATAAAATGATTAAAATAGATTGGATTTATATTTGGATATATTTTTTAAAGAAATGATATGATAAAAGAAATATACCAAAACCCCTTCTTGCTATCTAAAGCTCCAAATTTGGGGTCTTTTCAAATTGGAAGATTAAAGATAAAATAGAGTAGTTTAAGAAATTAAATTATTAATGTACCCTTATTTTATTACTAATATACCTAATTCCAATTGTTACAACATTATCTAATTTTTATTATTATAGTCATGACCTTTCTCTTTTTTTTTTTTTCACTGAAAATTTTAAAATAAAAAAGAGATAATGAACAAATCTACAATGTAGATTAATTTCATATTTTTTTAAATTTTTTTGTTAACAATTTTTTTTTTGGCTTTTTAAGTTTGTCTTTTAAAATTTTTGGAAGAACATAGATATTTTGTAATAAATGTATTAGATAGAAAATATGAATATAATAATTAGTAAATAAAATAAATAAATATGGATAGGAGAATTATGTAACATTATGTATTAAACAATGACAAATTATTAGTCATGTATTTATATTACAAGGGATAATATTAGAAAAAATAATTGATAAGTCATTTCATTCTATTAATTTTATTGTAACTTTTAAATAAAATTGATAGGTGTCCCTTCCTTTCCTTATTAAAATTTTTAAATAACATATTTATTCAAATCATTCTATTTTATTTCATTTTATTAATGACCATTCCATTTATAGCCTAAATGTTATAGAATTCTTTCTACCTCGTGCATAGCTTTAAATGTTATCCAGCTTTCCATTTCAATTCTTTCACTTTCACTTACTAGACATATAGTGACATGGGAGATTTTGAGCCTGTATTAGAGACCCCACTAAGGGCCGCATGCAGATACTGCTAGCTTTGTAACCCAACACCAGATCCCAATATTAAAAACTGCATACACCCAATTGTCCATAATTAAAAAAAAAAAATATTAATTTTGATAAATTTTTTAAACTAAAATTTGTAACTATTAAAAAATTTAATCTGACAAACTACAAATATTTTAAAATATGATCAAATGGGTAAGAACGATTTAACTGCAACTGTGGTTAATGTCTTAACTGTTGAGAATGTATTTTTAAGTGGTTTTAAATTGTGGACCACATGATATGATATGGCCGTAATATTGCGAATGTGGCCAAGGCTTCATTTGCAAGGAGACAGAGAATAAGTCAAAAAGAAAAAGCAGAAAGAAAGTTGCAATTTCATTGCATTTCCAAGAAGAAACCAATTCACTAAGGAGAGATTACTGGGAAGTATATGAATCAGATTATGAACAAAATTTGAAGCTTGATGGGCTAGACTTCAGAGAGAAATAGCAGTGGGAGAGTGAAATAAGTTTAAAGATTATTATTATTTTTTTAAATATTCCTTCTTCCTTAGAAATTGCCTTGGACAGCATGACAAGCATTTTATTACTCTTTGAAAGCCGAAGAAGATAGGGAAGGTGTGCGTTTTGTGGTAGGAAAATGAAACTGAAGGGTAGGTAAGATGGACGGTAGAGATTGAGCAATTTACTTTAATTTAACTTAATAATAAAGAATACGGATGGAGAATGAATGAAAATTGACAAAAAATTAAGGGTGAAAATTTTTAAAATCTTGAAGGAAATAAAAAAATTGAAAAAAGTTGAGGAAGGGGTAAATTTTTTAAAAGATAGTAGCATATTTATAAAATGTAAATTTAATTTCATAAAATGTGTATCCATTAAATTAATTTTAATATGTATTTTAGTGTGTATTATAAATAACGTGCATATTTATTAGCTGTTGTATTATTTATTGAATTAGTATGGTAGAATATAATGTGTTCAATATATGTAAGTATGCTTTTATATTTTATTATTTATTAGTATTTTGATTATTATTTTTAAATTTTTAGAGTTATATTGATATATTTTGTATAAATTATGATGTATGTTATGATAGTTTATATTTGAGAGTTAATATATATATATATATATTATATAACTTTTAAAAAAATTATAATCATAGTATCCGTAATTTGTATTGTAATGTCTGTAGCACTTATAATCACAAAAATAGCAATGTAACCGTAATTTAAAACTTGAATAGCTTACCTTACATGGTGCACTTGAACACAAACTTTGTCTTATTCAATTGTTCCCATAATTAGGACCCACTATGCTTGCATTGGAATAAACCTGAGAACGCCAATCATAAATAACTCAATTTTATATATAGTCTGTCACAATTCACTTTTAAGAATAGATCAAATAGCCTCCAATCATATGATTTACGTTTTCATCACTTTCAAATTGAAAATTTTTGTAACATTTTTTTATAACTCAATTAGCATTAGAATGTTTACTAGAGCTCTCCTCCATTTTTTCTTTTTGATAAGGGACAAGGAAGGAAACTAGTTAGGGAGAGTATAATTACATAGACAAAAGCGTCGATTCCTTCCTAGGAAAAGTCGTTGCCAAAGTTCCTACTGGTACTGCGCTATCATGCCGATAGAGAAGTCCATAAAGCTACACGTGAGAGTTGTTATGTCTTGACCCACATTCGTAATGCCATTCGTTCCCTTGATCACATCGAAGAGCTGACACAGGTCCCCCTGGCTGGTGAATAGGATTCTTATCTGTTCATTGGTTGAACCAGGGCATATGTTCCCTGTTAGGGTCCAAAAAAGTATTTACCTAAATACCTAATGCGTATTCCAAGGTTAAGGGCATGGTTCTGTACGGTGTCGTGTGTCCATCTCTAATCTCGTACATGATCCCCATTTAGGAAAAGCCTTACCATTATAATTCAAACTTTCCTTAGAACTTCAACCTTTCATGTCCAACACACCAGGTTCCAGCCCTAATTAATTGGATATATGAATGACCCTATTTGGTGGGGGCCTCAGATCTTCCTTGGTTTTACGACCACGATCTTTTATATTCCAAGCCATGTTTGCACTGCCTATGATCCAGTGGATCTTCTGGAAAGCTCTCCTCCCTTTTAACCTTCTGCGAGAATTGGTACTTGGACATCAAGAAGGTACACATGGGTAACAGTGTTCATCACACATATACATTACAAGGTCACACTGATTCTCTTGCCTTTTATTATTTTGGTATCTTCAGACCTTTATCCAGATTAAATACCTTGACGTTGGAATTAACTACTATTACATTTAAAAATTCTACTTTGAAAGTACTAGCTAGCTCTATAAAATAATGAAACTCAAATTACAAAAAGGAGATAAACCATTTTAGCATTGTCTTGCACTTCCTGAATTGCTATAGTTAAGGAAGGATATAACATGCAAGAGAACATGAATTGTGTTCACTTTGGTCCTCTAGGGCCTTCACACAAAGGACACATTCTTAGCATGTATATTTATTGTTGAAAAAGAAGATGAAAACAATGTCCAAAAACATGGGTTTATCACACTGTCTTTGTCTTTAAGGTTATATTTGCCTCGATTTTGTTTGCTACAAGGTTTATGGCAAATCACTCGTAGGAGTTATTATAAGTACATAAAGATTTATAGATAACAACTTCTAAAAATTTCTTTGAAAAACTTTTGAAACAACACAGTGGAAAGGATAATTATATTTTTTTTTAGATCTATCTCAATCCAACGCATACACACACACAACATGCTAAGTGCTTGTAAACATTATTTTTTAAATTTCACTCATTTTTTTCTTTAATTTTTATAATTCAATATGTGATGTGGACAATCATATATCCAAACTTCAAAGTCTTTAAATTTATCCAATGTGAGACTTGGAAATCTATCATCACAACCGCACACTTTTTTAACTTAGTTTTCTAAACTAACTATATCTAACAATCCCCCACTTAATTTGGAAAACTAAGTATCATCTATGTTATTCTCTCTCTTTCATAAGGTTATGCATAATGATGTGTATCTTTTGAGTTGAACTTATAGTTAGTGTAAGTATTTCAAAGTGTTAACAAATTGATGGTTTCATAAAACAATGAACTACAATTCTTACTAATGAATTGTAGTGCAAAAAAAGCTACTACTACTTTTTGAGTTTTAGTCTATGAAAAAAAAAAACATATATAGGTCTCAAAACTAAAACTCTAGGTTAAATAGGTCTAATAACATAGGCTTACAACAACCAAAAAAACCTACTGTGCAACTAGAAAAAGGAAATAAATATGTAAACAGGAAAAAAAAAAAAAAGGAAAGAAATATGATTGGAGAAATTCAAGGGATATAGGGACTGTAGTTTAGAACTTACATTCTGGTTGTTTGGTTTTGGATGATGTTGTTTTTGTATCTTACTTCAAGGAGGAGTTTGATTTCTAGTTATGTATTAGACAAACATGTTATTCCTTTATGCAAGGAAATGGAAGGATTGATATATATATTTTAATTATGTTATTATTGGAATTGCTTCTTTAGTGAATTATATTGATTGAATATAAATGCTAGTCTAGATTCTTCCTTTAGGGCACCTATTGATGCTATTATAGGACACTTGAAATAAGAGATCATGTGTTTTTTAAAGTGTCTTACATGGGCACCAAACCTTGTCATTCACCCCTAGGTAACTGAATGACCATTAGAAAAAAAAACTATTTACTCCTTGTATATATGTAGCATTAGCCATATTCCTAATTTTTAACTAACTTTTACGCATCCCTAGTTCCTACATTACACAATATTTATCTAAACAAGATCAATTATATATATATATATATATATATATAGAAAGAGATAATGCTAATAATGCACTTATGATTCTAAGATGTGTTTAAATTGGTATATAAGTTTGAGTTTAGTAATTATAAGTTGTTTACAATTTCATGAATTGTCACAAATAGCTAGCTTAATCATTAATTTGATATATTTTAATTGTTAACTTATTAATGAAAACTAGTTAATTTGACTCAATTAGATTAGAACATGTTCGCCATTTTCCCTAGTCAACTAGATGCCTTGTATCATACAGTAACACTCCCTATTGATTATCCCTAGCTTGGAGCTTAACTCTTCAAACTTTGTCATGACCCTAACTAAATGGACGTGATTGGTACAAGGAACAAGGTACTACTTGCTCTCATAAGCCTAATTGACATATCAAGAATCAAATATTTATTGAACATACTAAATTTTCATTAAATCAAACTAAGACAAAATACCCATAGATACATATGACTAAAAGAATTAGTCTTCTTTGTGTATAAATTTTGACAGAGTCTCTCCTGAAATATAAACCTCCTGAAATTTTTACAGTAGAAAACTTGACATACAAAAGAATGGAGAGCTCTGCTCTCCAATATATATATATATATATATATATATATCCAATAGCCAACCATTAACAAAATAATAATCAAAAGACTATTTACCTCTATACAAGTGGAGCTACTAAAACAAATTATAGATTTACAATAAAATAGGAGCTCTGTTCCTGTAACAACAAGGTTTAACAAAACAAGAAACACTTACAAGCTCCTACTCCATAGGTGGATGTTCTGAACCAGCGTTGTGATATGAAAAAGGTTAGATAATGTGCAGTGGGTAACGACTCAGTGAGTAGATAATACTAATTATACAAAGGAAGGGAGAGACTACCATGGTAGAGTTATGAAAAAAAAAAAAAATCATATTTTATCTTAAAACTAAACATCTTCCATGGTTAGTATAAATTATGCAGCATGCAAGACACATCTTAAACTTCAATAAATGCCTCAATAATAAAATTATAAAACCAGTTATGAATGAAAATAGATCAACACATAAGTAACACAAGAGTTTTCCATAACCATCTGAATGTTTGGGAACATCGTACTGAACCATCAGATATAAGAAACAGAGCTAGCCTAAGGCTAGTTTATATAAATTAAAGCATAGCAGATATCAGTCACAAGCTTCAAGCTCAGAATATTCATACTAATGGCCTTAGGCCTCAGACAGGGTATCATCTCACACCCAATCATATCAGAATACAAATCGTAGTGCACTACAGCTAATGTCTGCTGGGTCCTATTTTGGATGTATTCCCTGAAAATTCTTTAACATACATGACTATATAATTAAACAGATTAGAATTTAGAATCGAAATAAGTTCAGAAGTCTAGAGTCAGACTTATTCAAGTAAACATAATCAAAGTAATTCAAAATTTCAGAATCAGAGTATATCATAATACAGAATTTTCCTGCATCATAGTTGCGAAATCAAAGTGCTTCACAAACATAAAGTCAGAGTACTTATGAAAAGTTAGAAATTTAGCAAATGCTTAATACTTACAAATACAGATAAAACTTATTTAAAATTTAGAGATTTCAAAGCATCCAAAGAAACAAAATAAGAGTAGCTTAAAACCTCAAAATCAAAATAAATTATAATTACAATTTTAGAATGCTTCATCATTTAAAGAATTATAGTACTTTATGAATGTAATGTCAGAACACTTCAAAGTATGGAATAGAAATGTCTAGAATCATTATAAATTCGAAGCTCCCAATAAGTGAAATTCATATATGTAAAATTAGAATAATCCATAAATCTAAAACTTTTAAAATATTCAGAAAATTCAAATGATGTTTATAAATCTCAAGACATCTATCCCAAAGCATAGGAATCTAAAATAACAAACTTTTTTAGAAAGAGATAGCGTAAAACAGAAATCTACATAATTAGCATTATCTACTCACTTGACCAAAACCTACACAATTCACTTCCTTACCCACGGAATAAAGTGCAACTGTTATGACCCTAAAAACAAATGATAAACCTTTAATGTCTCATGTTAAGAAACATCTTAACTAAGGTAAATTCTAATAAAAATGCCCCACAATAACTTTCTCAAATGAGTTAGCATTCTCAAACAATTTCAGTGTTTTATTTCCTTTGTATAAGGTCACCATTGTTCCTCTTAATGTCTTTAATTGTCATAAATAGCACACATATTCACATATGCTTAGAAAATACTTCGGGATGCAAAAGCTCCATAACTTAAAGTTGCTATCTTACCAATATCCAACATAGATAAATTGTACTAAAATATCCCAAAGTGTTTAATAATGCTCATATGACCACATAATTAAGTCACAAGAAAATCCTTATTCAAATTTCCATCCTTTTTCTCTATGGAAAATTTAGGAAAAATCAAGATGAATATTAAATTAATGTAAAATTTATAACGATAACTTCTAATAATCTTAATTTACTACCTAAATGCTTAAGGATATCATAGGAGTCCAAAAACTTCAAATTTTATGTCCTTATAAGTATACATATACACTTCCAAATTGGGATATTTCAATTTTGAAGCTAAACCTCATAATTGATCAATGATTCTAGGATAGAGAAGTATGAAAATTACCTAGGATATGAATCCCCGACCTAATTTGATGAGATTGCACCGGATTGAGCTCAAACTTGTCACTTTTGTGCATGAACATTTCTAGAGATTGGGGGGTTTTTTATTCTAAGCTAATGGAGCAAAATTAATAAGTGGAAATGAGGGAACAATGACCAAAAATCATTAAGAAACTAAAGGCCTAAGCCTTTTGATGCTAATTAAACTAGATTTGGTCTAGTTAAATGTTGGGTTACCATTACAGGTAACTCTATTTGAGGGGTTTTAATCTCATTCCTTCTTATGCTTTCTTTATAATCTTTTTTGTGAGTCCTTTTGTAAAAGGATTTGCCAAGTTGTAACTTGTTTTCACATATTAAGTAGTGACTATTTCATCACAAATCAATTATGTAACATAATCATGTCACAGACTTATATGTTTTGATTTACCATTATACACTTTGCTAAATGCTCTAGACATAGTTACTTCACTATCATAATGTAGAGAGTTTGCTGGCATCAACTGTGGTTGTAGCTTTATTTCCAATAATAAGTTTCTTAATCATTCTCTCTCTCTACATGTTGTTGCTAAGGCAACAAACTGTGATTCAACTATGGAATGAGTTATACATGTTTATTTCTTGGAATATCGTGAAATGGCTCCTCTAACAAGAGTAAAAATTCAACCAAAAGTAGATTTATTGTCACTCTCTCTAGTTACCCAACTAGCATCAGTGTATCCTTCTAATACGATTGAAAAATTATTATAAATAGTCATAGTTTTGTTATCTTTTACAGATATCCTAGAGCTCTGGCACTCCTTGTATACTTAAAAAGTTTACAAATAACAAAAGAAATATCTTGTCTTCTAAAATGCATAACATACATTAAACTCTCAATGGCACTAGCATACTCAACTTATGCAACTGATGTGTTTGTGTTTTCTTTTAAATTATGTAAATGATCATAGGCTATGTTTTCCTACTTTATGTTTAAACATAAGAATTTGATTAACAATTTCTCAATATAATGAGATTGATTCAAGGAAAGACCCCCTACTATGTTTTGTTACTTTAATCCCTTAGATTGCATCTACCTCTCCAAGATATTTCATTTTAAATTTTGAGGATAGATACTTATTAGTCTCATTCATAACAACCATATTTGTTCCAAAGATAAGCATATCATCCAAATATAAGTAGATGATAACACCATACTCAGCTGCGAATTTTGAATAAACATATTTGTCTGCATTGTTATTCTTAAATCCATGAGACAATTTGACTGAATCAAATATTTCATGCCACTACTTTGGTGCCTGTTTCAAACCATACAATAATCTAATTAACTTACAAACTTTCTTTCCATTTCCAGGTAGTATAAAGGCTTCAAGTTGTTCCATGTACACTTCTTCTAATTCACCCTAAAGCAAATGTTTTAGAACAGGTGCAAATAATGTAATTTGTAATTGATCTATTGCATAATAAGAAACTTGTATGTTCCTTGCTTCTCTATATTATATTTGGCTTCAAGCGCATCCTAGATTTGTTTTGGTGATATCAAAGATGAGTAGAGATCATACAGATGGTTAGACAGTGTATTTAAAATATGACCATGGCATAAACTTCATCCTCAGCCCTCTTTCTATGTTCTACCTTTATTTGCTCTGATTCATCATCACTAGGAATAACAAGTGGTACTAATGCGAGATCAAGCAGACATGAAATTCATGGCAATGAGTAAGAACATCATTTTATCTTTCTATCAATTAAAGTTTGTTCCATCAAATCTATTCAATTTGATAAACTCTTGGTTCATGACTTTGAAAGTGGATTCTTGGGTAGTTTGCATCTTTAGTAACTATCACCTTAAGATTGTTGAATAAGATGAAAACAATGCCTAGAAACATGTGTTTACCCTACTATCTTTAAGGTGATATTTGCCCATACTACATTTTTTGCAGGGTTTATAGCAAATCACTTCTAGGAGTTATCCTAAGCATTTAGAGATTTACAAACAACAAGTTCTAAAACTCTCGGGAAAACTATTGAAAGAACATAGGATAAACTTTGAGAGGAGAGGAGGATTCTAATTTTTGTTCCTATGTGTTTTCTAATTTTCTTGAATTCTTATTTATAGCAAGAATTTGTATGAATATAACTTTTTCATGAAAAATGTATTCTTCTGAAAGTTTATTTCTATTCAAACTTTAAATGAAAAATTACGAATGTTGGAAATATAAATGTTCAAAATTTAAACAAAAATAAATAAATAAAAAACTTTATTTATTTATATATAATAAATATTTAAAAATATGAAAACAAGTTAGAAATTAGAATGGTTGGATTTATCTCAATCCAACGCACATGCATGTGTAATGTTCTAAGTGCTTGTAAATATTAATTATTTAATAGCACTTATTTTTCTTCCAATTTTTTAATTTAATATGTGATGTGGACAATCATATATATAGACTTCAAGCCTTTAGATTTATTCAACATATGATTTGAAAATCTATCATCACAACCACACAATCTTTCACTTAGTTTTTCAAACTAGCTATATTTAACAAGTATTTATTACAAGGAACCAATTATGGATTGGGCCCTCACTAGTTCCATAACTTAATTAACTTCTCATAATCCATAAGTTGTACAATAAAAATTAATAGTATTTACTATTATTTTGATCCCTTACTTATCCTAAAATTATTATTTTGGTTCTTTACTTAGTGTAATGTTCAAAATCATCTTCCACTCATTGAAAATAATTGGTTCCCCACTAATATAAAAAAAAATGTTAGATTTAATCACTCTACTAAATTTTAAACCCATAAATTTAATATATATATTTTAAAAGTAAAAGACTAAATGTAATATTTTCTAATGAATAAAAGATCATTTCAAACATTACAATAGATAAATGATCCAAATAAAAATTTTATAATAAATGAGAGAGTCATTTACTCAAAATTTATAGAGAAGAGACTTGCATATTTGCGCTTAAGTCATAATCATTTAGACATGTACGTACATCAAGCAACAAAGATATTTATATTTAGCAATTAATTAACATTTATACATAACACGTAAATAATATTCCAATAATTATTTAATCAAATAGATTAAGGGCAGGAGCTGAATGGCCATTATCAACGTTATTCTTGGAGGACTCAGCAGAAGTAGGTTTTGGCGTGCGAGGAGGAAAAGCAATAGTGAGGTCAAGATTCAAGTGGGCCGGGTCATCCTTGAAGGACCCAGAAGATGTACTTGCAGGAGCAGCATTTGCAGAAACAGGAAGGGCAGGAGGAAAGCTTCGATGAAGGTGAAGCTTATGGTTATCAGGATCGATCCCCATCTTTATTAGCTTTCTCCGAATGTGAGAATTCCAGTAATTCTTTATCTCATTGTCTGTCCGCCCCGGCAACCTTCCAGCTATCAGTGCCCACCTAACAACATATGACATAAAATTTCTCTGATATGTAAAGGGATGAAAAACAAAAAAGGGTATATAGTATAAGGTAACAAGGATGGATTTTTTTTTTCTTCTTCAAACGAGAGATGATACCACATAGGGTAAAATCTATTTTTAGTTCTTATAATTTCATTCAATTTTTAATTTGACCCTTTACTATATAAATTTATGATGAGGTCCTCATAATTTAAATGATTTGCAATTTAGTTTCTGTTACTATATTTTGTCAATATTTTACCATATATGTGAGGTAGTTTTGTTTCATTATTTATTTTTACTTCATGATATTTGTATGAAAGGTACATATTCAAAGTATTAAAATAATATATATATATATATATAAATAAAATTTAATAAAATACATATATAATTTTAACTTGAGACTAAATTAAAATATTTATAAACTATAAAGATTTAATCACAAATTTTTTAAACAATAGAAACTTAATTATGCCAAAAAGTATAATTTTTCCTACAATACACACACACACACGCACACACGCGCGCACACACACACGTGAAAATTTGTATTTTAGTTATCAAGTAATAATTAGTAAAAAAAATTACTATTTTATTAAAAAATTGTTTAAAATCTTAATTAAATTATTTAACAATTAATGCTCTTAATTAGATAATTTGATTTTTATGTAATTAATAAGTATACTTATAATAATAAATTAAATAAAATATTTTTTAGAAATATTTTTTACTATCTCATAACTAAAGAAACTATTGTGTTCACGATTTTATGACATCACATGTTTGTAAAAAAAAAAAAAAAGAATAATATCGTGTTTAATATATATTTCACACTGTTTCATAATACGCATCATATTTTAAATTTTGTTTAAAAACTGCATTCTCTAACTTGCATTGAGAGGGAAAGTGCTGTATATGTCACCGGTTGCCAAGGAGGGCGTGGAGCTTAATGATAAGGTCTTCTTCATCTTGGCTGAAGTTTCCACGTTTGATATCTGGTTTTAAATAATTTATCCATCTCAACCTGCAACTCTTGCCACATCGATGCAACCCTGACATATAATAAATTGCAGGAATATAGTGATGATTCCTTTTTTGGTACATAAAACAATAATCATAATAGCTTACTCTAATTCTTTAAGCAATGGTCACGACGCCAATATCAGCATTTTTTTGATCACAAAATTAACCTAACTGAAAGATTAATATTTCTTTAAAGGAGACCTGTTACCAAAGCCACAGTGGACTTTGAAACCAAACACAAACAGAGCGCGAAATTTTAACAGGTGTATATACTCGGTGATAATTTATCTATATTTATTTTCTACAGTGAACTCTACAAAAACAGATCTTTTGCTGGTACTTGAAGTGTTGGATTAGAATGATCATAGGATGTCGTCAATGATCCATCAGTTCAAAATGCGTAAAACACTTATTATAACAGTAAGAGATTCCATTTTGAACTCTACATGTATAGAGTAAATATTGGGGTTGGAGTCCCGGGAAAAAATTTCTCCTCTAATGGTGCAGTTATAAGAAAGATCTAAGGTTGGATTCTTAGTTTATAATAAAATCATAGTTCATGAAAAGAGCGGTATGTGGGGAATATTGTTAGGGTGTTCCATTATGGGGATTATTATGTGATGGATCGAGGACGAACCTGCAGCTTTGGGAAGGGAACGCCAGCAGCCTTCGCCATGAGTTTGGATATAATCAATGAGCTTTTGGTCTTCTTGCTTTGACCATGCCCCTTTGTTCGTGTCTTCTTTGTCACAGCAAGGCCTTCTCATTCTTAATCTGCTTTTCTCTAATTCCCCCTCTGTCTCTCTCTTTGAAATACAAAATGTAAACCACAAAACGCAGAAAACTACAGTTAGCTAGAGAGACAGAGGAACAGAGAGAGAGAAGGAAAGAGAGAAGCCCTAGAGAAAGGCACAAGAGAGGGTAGATATATGCATGTTGCGAAGGGGTTGGGGGGTTGGTTGACTTGGACCGGTGGGTTGGCCGCGTGGGTGCATGGCTTACTCACTGTTCTAAGCAAAATATTGAATTTTGCAAACTTTTTAAATTTTTATAAAATAATTATATAGATATATATATATATATATATATATATATATTATTTGTGAATCTTAGATCTAACACTAGCTAGAAGAGTACTCTTCTCTACATCTGCAAAAGGATAACGTTATCTGGATTGCTTACCGTTAAGTAAATGTCATTTTCACGTACGCCAGCTGGAGTAATTTTGGATATGTCTGAGCTTTAGTTATTGGAACAGTTTTGAATATGGTTGAAATTCAGAGAGATGATGTAATTAAAATAATTTACTTTCAAGAGGAGAAATAAGAAAGTGCATGGAGATATATATATATATATATATATATATACTATCAAAACCTTGCAGGAAGAGAAATGGTGATAATTATATGTATCACTTCGCCTGAAACTATTGGCTTTTGCATGAAAGTTTTGTCCTTAAACATGTAAAAGTATGCCAGGGAGACTGTATTCACATGAGAAGAGAAGGATAAATGCACACTTGGAAAGTATCTTTTTTTTTTTTTTTTTGCGCTAAATGTAAATTACATTTTTGTTTGCTTAGTCTAGATAAAAAAAAACAATTACATACTTAATTATATATACACACATACATACATGCATATAAACCCTTTTACAATATAGCTTAAATTAATTTTCTCTTATTTATTACACGTTTTTGTTTATTAAAAAAATAAAAATACAACTCAATTTAACTTTGTAATTACTTTTTTTTTCTATGTAAAGGTAATTCAACCACTTTGATATTTACTTACTACACGGGCCAAGTAAAATACATACATGCGCTTGATTGAATTTTACAGACATTTTGTATGTGCTTGTGTATACTAATTCCTTCTTTTTTTTTTTCTTTCCACTTTAAAACCATTTCTTACCATTTAAAGCATTAAAATATATAAGGTTAATTTTGTTTTATTTTGAGATCAAGTTGGAGGTTCATGTTGATATTTATACAATTTTATAAATAACAGGAGAAAGCTCCTCTAACTGCATATATCAAGCCCTCAAGAAATTAGGCTTATACAAGTTAGACTAATGAAACTTATTTTCAAACCCTATCTTATATTCTAAAATCCATATCACCGGAAGTTAAAATCAATTATTAAACTCAGCCTTATAAATTAGCTAAAGTTTACCATGAATGAAATTTAGAAATAGTGATTGATTACAGAAGTGGAAGGATGCTAACATATATGTATATATAAGGATACGTCCAAATTCCATTCTTAAAAATTGTCTTCTAAATGATGACGATATTTAAAAAAGAAAGAAGGAAAAAAAAAAAGTTGTTTCTTTCACACAGTTTTGTGATTCTTAACCAAAAGCAATAAAATATCAGAAAGGGAAACTTGATTGATTTTTTTTGAGCTCCGGTCTTTCCCCTCCACAAGTTGATTCTGAGGATAATTAATTATCTTTATATATCTAGTCTTGCTGGCCTTGTGCCCCTTGTTCATTTGCTATAAAATACATAAAAATGATTTAAGAAAAAGGAAAAAGAAAATTACATATATGTATTCAATACATACGTATGGGACTAAGGATGGATTTAGAGAACTTTGACATTTTAAAATTTTAATCTCTATATATAATTTAATCTTACATTTTTTTTTTCATTTAATCTTTTAACTGATAATCATTCGTCCACTTGATTCAAATTATAAGTCTGAATATTTTTACCTTCCTTAAATTTAAATCATAAATTTGTGATTGTATGGAACACTCTTACCTATCAAAGACAAGGTGATATCGTAAATTACAATTAAAATAGCTTTTGATTAATCTTGTTGCATTGTGATATTCATATCTTTAATATATTTTTTCTCTCCATATCTTAAATTTTATATCCATATCAATTTTTATGTTTCTTAATTTAATAGCTTTCTTACCTCTTTAAAATCAGACCATAAAATTTAAATGAAATTAAACTATGAAAAAGAAATTAATATCCAAATATTATGTCATTTTTATTAAGAAACCAAATAATGACATATCTTAATTGTAACGACCAATTGCTCTTTGGTCAACACACTTTTTCTGATTCTCATAAGCTGATCAGCTATTCTTCACTTTTACAATTTCCCATATTTCTGTCTTTTTACTTTCTCACATTCTGTCCCACTTAATCTTACGCAGACGGATACTTTCTTTTTGTGGTCTTGAGTTATACCATACTAGAGTAAACGCCAGTGCTATCAATAATGAAGTTTCAGCTTTTTGAAAGTGCCCAGTCATGATTTCGATAATATCAATATGCTGCAGAAGCACAGAGGAATGGTGGGTGTAAGAGATGAGTTCGGATTTTTTCCTGAAAAATCTCTAATAACAGGAAAAAAAAATACATATATTTTATTAATATTAAATTAATAAAAATATATTAAAATAATAAAAAAGTATTTTTTATTCACCCCAATTACTAGAGAATAGAGAATAGAGGTGATCCATTCAATGATCAGCCAATTCAGTGCAGAGTGTAACGTCATTCAAATCTAATGCTCCGAGTTACGTGCAGATAAGAAAATGAACAAAAGAACTTAGCTTGTAACATTGACAGGAGGGATGTTCAATGATTTAATTTCCATGGTAAAAATTTTATATTAAAGATTTGAATTAAAGATGATAAATTTTTATAATTTGGCAAGTACAAGTTTTTATATATTAAAAATTAAATAAAAATATCAAATTAAATTAGATATAAAATTTAAAAATTTTAAAAATTTAAGGGAATGACCATTCTCATACTCCCTTGAATCAATCCTTAATTGATAATTGCTTACAAGTTAAAAATTTAGTATTTACTCTATCTCTATATTATTTATTTTTGTCACTATATTGTTAATCAATTTTTGAATAACTTCATGTTTAAGTGAAATATAAAAGTCATATTTAAGCATTGTAGATGATTAATTAGATAAAACTTTTTAATCTAAAATTTCTTGTTAAATAATATATCTGTATATGATTATTTTTTTTATTTTTAAATTTAAATTATTAAATTTTCATTCAACAATCAAGAATAAAAACATGACTGGCTCAAACATGTGAGGATCCGTGGACTGAAAAATTTCAAAACTTTGGAATTCAGAGAGGTAAAGTCAGGTGATTCAAGTGTTGAAAATGGATAGGAGCAGCCTTTGTATTCACACAGTACGTAACATGCATGATTTTTGCTAGTTACTGATCCCATACCTGCTTTTTACATCAAACAAGGATAGATGTGATTCAGTCATAGAATGTTTCAAATACCTTTTGCTATAATCTGTCATGGCATTTATACGGAAACTAATGAAGCACTTGGCCAAGAATTTACGACAGTCATGTATCATTTCAGTCTCTGAAAAACTTTTGTTCTCTTATATTTGTTCAAGATAATTATCGTGAAATTAGTCTAAATCGTCTGAAAAACATATAAACTATAAATCTTGTTCTAAGTTCTAGTATTCTCATGCTAAAGTATAGCTTAATATTTCCGTATTCAAAAACTTTTTCTAATGTGTCACATTAGCGGATGATGCATATAAATGATTAGCAAATCATATAAATGCTTGTCAACAACAAAAATAAAAAATAAAAAAAAACAAAAAGTAACCTTTTGGCAAACATGTGGATGTGTTGCAATTGTACTTTCCAAATTCAATAAATGCTACTATTTTTGTTGCTAAATATCTAAATATATTGCTAACCATTAACAGCCACAAATATTTTATGGTCGAGAAAGTTAGCTTATATATGTATGGGTTCTTTCATATTTTGGTAGAAATATAGTGATATTTGGTTAGGTGAATTGTTGATTAGAGATTTAATAGTTTTGATTTACAGATAAAAAATATATTTACAAATACATATTATAAATTTAAATTATTAAATTTTTATTTAACAATTTATTATGATCAAATATCATTTCATATTCTTACCAAAATATAAACGGATTCAAATTCTCAATCCACTCGTTAATAAATTTTCAATAAATGCTACTACTTTTGTTGCTAAATATCCAAATATATTGTTAACCATTAACTGCCACAAATATTGTATGATTAGGAAAGTCATATTATATTTGAATCTTTTCATATTCGGGTAGAAACATAAAGTCATATTTGATTATAGTGAACTATTTGATATAAATTTAATAGTCTTGATTTATAAATAAAAAATATAATTACAATCGATTATATTAATTGAATATAAATCTAAACCATTGAATTTTCATTCAACGATCTATCATGATCAAACATAACTTCATATTATTACTAAAACATGAGGGAATCCAAATTGAAAATCAACTCATGTTAATAACTAGTTTTTATTTTAGAATACCAGAAACCAAGCTAGCTATATATAGCCAGACTTCACAAATCAACATATAGACAAAAGGGGAAACATAATAATGAATTTAAAGGACTATTAACTATTAGAACCTGTTTGTACTGTTATGATCAAGCCCAATAAAAAAATTCCCACTTCTGATTAATATAATTATCTTGTTTATGATCTAAATCTTTTTAATCAACATTTTATGACTACGTACCAGTTTGATAAACATATTGTAGGAGGGTAGCGTGCAGTTTCACGTGGATTGGTAGGTTAGAAATATTGTACTTCTCATCTAACGTTCTTCGCTTTCTTGAGGACTCAGACAGATATCCACAATATTCTTCATCTGATTGACATGAAGCACCTTTTAGTCGCATTTCTTGACAAGAACGAGTACTGCTATGTGATGTGGCGAAAGGGACGACTGAACCAAGCAGATAAACATTTAGTACCTTTAGTAAATGTGGGTGCCAATATTTCATCTAACCAAATAATATCTGGTCGTATGGATCATACAGTGTAGGGAGGGCCAATAGAAATGTGCCACACAAGCGTAATATGTAAAAGAAGGTACTGACAGGGCATGAAATTTTAAAAAATGTGTGGAAAGCTTTATAGAATTTCAAAATTACAAACCAAAAATAGTAATAAAATAACACATAGGTCCAATAAATTTTTAAATTACGTGGGAACCATGAAGAATGCAACATGCCATCCTATTCTATAAATTTTGTATTATCTCATCAAGAATGTGCACCTAGAAGATTCTGCGCAAATAAATAAATAAATAAGTAAAATGGGTGATCACACATGCTTGGATGGCGCGTGAGCTCCATGCACGGTCTTATAGGGCTCGTCTGGCAAGTCTTGAGCTCTATCTGTTGGTGCTTCCAGTGGGCGGGCCAAAATGTGTGGAAAGTCAGTCTCATGCATCGCCTAAGAGTCAGACTCACACTTCATCTTTAAGCTTTAGACTTAGTCATAATTCAGAATTTTCAATCTCATGATTCTAATCTTGAATGATCATATCTCTTTCCCTTTGAATCAAAATTACAGTTGGAAAGCTTGTAAAAATATATTTTCAATGACATATAGCATTCACTCAATGCTGGCTTGAGGAGAAAAAATAGGGCTCGAAAGTCGGGTCATTGACCACTTTTTCTGGGTTTTTCAGAATTTTTACTTTGAAAGCCTTAACTTTGAATCGCCAAATTAAAAAGCTTTAGAAAGCTTCTAAAACATGCTCTCTATTTCCGTAAATTTTGCATCAATTGGTGGTCTATAGTGAAAACGACAACCCCAGAATTGAAAGTTGGTTGCTTAACCATGACACTTTGCAAAATTCATGATCTAGTTTCCCTCTAATGCTACGTCCAATTTGTCTCATATTTAAACCATAAACTCCTCTCTTTACGGTGAAAATGTGTTGCCTAAGATGGTCTGTAATGAATTCTGCCATTAGAAGTTACTAAGGTTTTATTGTCTGAATTTTCCAAAATTTGTGGTTTTGTCATCAGAGGCATAAAATTGAACATGTGACTTACATATCAACATATGGAGACAATCAAAATTGCCTAACATGACTCTGATACTAGTGAGAAAGTTCGAATTACCTACTTGTCAACATAAGTTAGTATTGATTCTGATTGTCCCATATGTAGTTCGAGTTGTAGTTGCACATGAACTGACATTTTATCCACGACAAATGCACCTACAATTCCCTTAAAATTTTCTCCAGAAATATTTTGTCTCTTTTTCCATGTTTAAGAAGGAAAAGCCACACTCTGTTGTTTTTCCCAATATAATAATTTTTTTTTACGTATTTAGTCTTTTCCTCTTTTACATTTTAATAATAACTCATCAGTTTATTAACTCAAACTTCCATATAACTGACAACTTAATTCAAATTCAAAATTCAGAATTTGAATTTGAATTTAATAGTTGTTCATTACTTAATTAATAATGCCATTGGTTTGGTTTGGCTTTGGGTCAACTTATTATGATGGCTCATTTTCCAACGATCTCAAATCCATCCGGTATGCATTGCTAAAGAGATAAATTTAAATCGAATTGAAGGTTTAAAAGAACCTTTAGAAAAGCTTCAAACTTAAAAGAAAACTTTTTAAATAATAAATAAGATTAAGAAATCATAATAATATTTTAACTTAAATTTTAAAAATTAAACATTTTATGATACTACATGTTTATTGCTTTATTATATTACATAAATAATGAAATATAAAAATATTTTAGCCAAAATAAGTGTAATGATATCTTATCATCTGTTGCAAAGAACAATAGAATACATTTGATGAAAAAAAAAAAAACAATAGAATACATTTCAGAGGTAGAGGCTATAATATTTCAAAATAAAAAATGACCATGTAATTTAAACATCTCAAAAATAATATAATTCACACACACACCAAAAAAAAACCCCTGAAGAACCTTGGTCAAAACAAAAAACTGATCCCTATACTTTAACAATATTAAATTTTAAAATTAAAAATATATATTATTTTCAGTACAAGTAAAAAGTCCACACTAAACCATGATATAATCTATTCTTGAATTTGGTAATTGATAAGTCCCTAATTATATTATATCTCTATGTGTTTTCCTATAGCCTTATAATGTATTTTAAATAAATTCTTTTAATTTAGTAACCAAATAATGTTAATTTCATTCATTTTATTAGTTAGACAATTTGGTTGCTTCCTGAATTGAATTCCTTTGATTTCACACTATTTTAATGGTAATTGCATGAGTATAATTTTAGTGAAAAGAAATTAAGGATTATAGCCATAAAAGAGAAAAATTCAATGATGTTTGAAAGACTTTCACAAACATCTTAGAAGTGCTATGAACACCTCATCTCAAAATGAATTAAAAAGAATAATTAATGATGGATTAATTAATCAATCAGTTAATCCATTAATTAAGAAATATAAAATGGGTGAGTCACAAAATAAAAATAAAAAATATGAAAAATAAAATAAAATTAAAAACAAGATAAAATAATAATAATAATAATAATAGGAAAGAATAACAATAAAAGCAAGGAAAATTCAAAAAGGGAAAAGAGGAAGAAGTAAATGTTTTTTAACTAATTGAAAAAATTAAACCAAAAAAATTAATGGAAAAAAAAAAAAGAAGTAAAGTTAAAATTGAAGTGAATAAAAATAGAGATAGCGAGACAAAAGGACAAGAAGCTAAACTAAGACCTACCATTGAAGCTCAACTGAGGAGCTTGCAGTTATCTTTCGAAGGAGTGGCTTGAGACCAAATGGGCTTTCTTCCTCAAGCAGAAGCGAAGGATAAGAGAGGAAACTTTTAAGGGTGCTAGAGTTGACTCACTAGATCGCTGCTCAAGGTGAAGCTCAAAGTAGGTATTGAGAAAGATGGGTGAATGAAAAACAAAGACTGAGAAAGAAAAAGGGTGAGGAGTAGAACTTGAGAGCAGATAAAAAGGGCAGGAAAAAAGCTTCCCAAGGAGGGGGGAACCAGAAAAGCGGAGACTGAGAGAGAAGCCAAGAGAAAGAGAGGGGGAGCTTTGAAGAAGGAAAATTGAAGAGGATAAGCTTCGAGGGAACTAAGGTTCCTTGCTCCGAGCTCCGAAAAATAGAGTTCATGCAATGTGGATGATAAAGGGAGTTAAAAGGGAAGTTGTGAAGAGAAACAGAGGGAGATCGAGGAGAGGAGAGAAACTAAGGCACCCCTATTCATAAACCTATAAAGCAGAGACTATCAAAGGGGATAAGAAGAGGAGGAAACTGAAGAAGAAAAGGGGGTAAAGGAGTTAGAGACCTTTGAAGAGAAAAACGAAATGAAGAGGAAGAGATCGAAGAATAAAAGTGGGGCTAGAGCTCACCTTCAAAGAAAAAAACATAAAAAGAAGACTAAAGGAAGAAGAGAAAGGGACTAGAGCCCACCTTCAAAGGAGAAACGAAGTAGAAAGAGACAGAGACCCAAGAGGTCCCTATTTGGTGGCAATGCAAACAGAGTAACGAAAAAGTTAGAGAGGAAGGAGGCTTGGTTTGGAAGAAGAGGAAAAAATGAGGGAAGAAGGGGAGCCGAGAGTGAGCATAACAAAAAAAGAGAGAGAAATAGAAAAAAAAAGGAGACTAAAGGAAGAAGAGAAAGGGAGTGGTTGAAACAAGAAGCAAAACAAGAGGCAATATAAGCGAAAGAAGCACGTAAAAAATAAAGACCATACAACATGAATGAGAGCGGATATGGAGATGGACCGAGAAGCTGTGTGTATAAAGAGTATGCCCTAGTTTTCAATGCTGGAGGACAGAGTGCAGTTACCACGGAAAGACGAGGAACTTAGGTTGAGGGGGAACCTATGATGAAAGAAGAACAATGTAGGAGAATCACTAGGCAAAGAAGTTCAAAGTTAGCCAGTGATTGAGTGAGGTATTGCATGAAATCGCTTGGTTGGAAGGGAGCTTGTAGGTCGGTTATGACAGGGATTAGATCAAAAAGTTGCAAAGAGAGAAGCAAAATGAAAACAGAGAGTAAGGAAGCTAGGAGTTGAGGGAAAAGGAGATCGAAAGAATCAAGACACAAAGACAAAACGTAACAAAAAAATGTGAACCATTCACGTTTAAATAACTAGGTATTTACTTCATTTGATCTCACTTTGCTAGAAAACAATATCCATACTGTGTTCCTATCATGGTCAAGCTGGCAGTAATATCATCCATTTTCTAATACCTAAGTTAAACTTGAGCTTAGTTTTAATGGCTTAGTATGTGAGTATAAGGCTGAAAGTGGTTTCTCGCTGTTAAAGTTACTCTATCTTCTAGTTCCACTTACGCTCATATGGTTTCTTCTATTATGTTTGAAAGGGCTCTTTAATGAAGTCTTTCATGCTTATTACCATTTTTATAATGATAGGGCATTAAGGTGATTAATTATTTTTTTATTTCTTTTTCTCTCTTTTCTTTTTCTTTCATTTATATTTTTTTCCATTGCACTGAATTCCTTTCGCTATATAGAACGGTATGTTTCGACAAAGATATGATGTAGCTGTCGTTATAAGAACTTTTAAAATATGCCTTTTGGAGACTTTAGTAGTGATGCTTGATTCTAGATGATTGTTCTTTAAAAAATGATAATAAAGTAGCCTTTTTAATCAAAATACAAAAAATAATCCATTTTCTAGTTTTTTGTCTTAAAGTTGTCATGTTGAATCTTAAATCTCCATGAAAAATTAAATTGTAAAAATCGTGTAAGATCTTTAGGCTTATTTTGAAAGTTAGTATATAATTTTTTTTCATAAGAAATAAATAAGTAAATAGTATATAAAAATGAACTATTTTAAAATTTATCTTACATTTTTGTAAAAAATGGAAGTTGCCGTATGAGATCATAGGTCTCCTAAGGCACTTAAAAAAATATTAACCAATAAAAGCCATGTGAGACTCTAGTCTCCTTAGGCTTTGAAAGTTAATATCCAATTTTCAAAAATTCAAAAATAAATAATTGTCAAAGCACTTAAGTAATTAATTTTCTAGTTCTTCAATTTAATAGTCACAGTGTGAGATTGTTAGTCTCATCAAGCACTCAAAATTAACAAGTAAAGACTGTGTGAGACCTTAGTCTCCTTAGGTTTTAAAAATTAATACGTGAATTTTGAAATAACTAAATAAACAAATAAATAGCTAAGTAAATGAAAAGGCAGACAATAATGAAATCAAATAATTTTTAAGTAGTGAATTAATTAATTTCACCATTTCCTTAAAGGTTGTTGTGTGAGATTATTAGTTTCCACAAGCATTTAAGAGTTAATCAACAAAGGTCATGTGAAACCTCAGTCTCCTGAGGCATTTAGCAATCAATAGTTCATTACTTTGTCTACTGGTTGTAAACGAAAAACCCCTTGAAAAATCAAAATAAAAATCCTAATTTCAAAAATCTTAAAAGCATAAATCCAAAAATGCCAAAATCCTTTTCCATCATAATTCCATTTCACTTTCAAAATTAAAATAAAAATCCTAATTCCAAAAACCCAAAAAAAATTTTGAAAAGAGAGAAAATGAAAAGAGCAATCAAAGTACATTTGTCGCGACTATGAGCTACCAATGTGCCTTTCTTTAGGTCGCTACGCTCAGGGTTGAGAACTGGTTCAAGAGTAGAAGGTGGTCCAAAATGAGCTAACACGAGTTTTCAAATGATGCTTTTCCTGTTTTTGAACATCACTGAGATAGGCTTTTCCCCGAGCCATTGACCCTTTTTTGGGAGGGAGAAGTTAATTCATTCAATGGAGCTTTATTTGTTTAATCTAATTTAGTAAGAAGGGTGTTAGAAATAAGCCACAGCCTAACAAAACAACGGTTTACAACAGAGCGATCCGAGACATCGATCGAAGAGCTTTAATGAGCGTATTTAGAGCTATGCGAATGCTGTAGTCGTAGAAGCTGGATCAACATCATGACAATGGAATTTTGGAAACTATTGGGCCAGCCACAATTGGTCTAATGTCTGGGTGCATATGGCGGTACACTAGAAGCACCTTTCAAGTCAGCTAACAAAGAAAAAAGGGTTTCGTTGTCTTTTTCCCGCTTTCACCTTCGATTGCGAAGGGATTTGAGGCTAGTTTTCAATTTGCTTTTCTCTCTCCAGCAAGGTTTGAACTTCACTTGGTGGGAAGGCCTTCATGATTCGCATCTTCCCATCCAGTAAAGAAAGTGAAAAGGAGCGGACAACAAGTTAGAGGACGCTGCAGAACTGTGTGATTGATCCATCTGCGCTATTCTCTAATTGAAGCAAGTTAGAAAGCCTTCAGAGCCCTACCATTATATTGAATAAAATGAAAGCTGACTAGCAATCACTCGTTTTTCTTATTAGCATGGGATTGGATGTTAATAATGAAAGACAGAACATCTATTATAAGGCAATCCCTGGGGAATTCCTATCGATTTCTGATAGATAACAATCCATCTTTCTCGCTTTCGCTTTTTCTCCCAATTAATCACGAGGGTTCCGAGAATGAGAATGCAAGTGTAGGAATAGAACAAAATGTCTGAGAATGAAAGAAAAAAACATGCCTCCCCTACTTACAGGGGGAACTCGTTTCATACTGGCATATTCATGCTGATTAGACGTCGACCATGAAATCCATCACTATACCGAATAGATCACGAGCATTCACATCTCCGTCAAATCAAATTATGTGTGATTCTATCATGAATCGCCTTCAGCAAGGTTTGGCATTTAGGGTCTGAACCCGGGGAGAAATCTTTCTTCGTAGATACAAGAATTTGTTGCTGATCTAAAAAAGATCTTATCCCGTGGGCATTAACGGATGTTTTTCATTCTTCACTCAGTCCTTAGTAGCGTTTCCAAAGTCAACATAATTGGTTACCTTTGGAAATGCGCTAAAATAGGCCTATAGGTTCGCCTTTCTAATAGAATAAGAGTATATAATGAGATACAAGTATATATAATTAGCCAGATCGTCTGAAGCATGAACAGAATCACCTTTGTTCTGAAGGCTTTAGTGAAAGTGTTTTTTTTTTTTCCTTTTTAAAGACAATCCTTTTCTTTCCCCTGACCGATGACTCGCTTGTTTAGTACTACTAACTATTATAGGAGGATGTCACCCCTTCGGGACTACCAGTAGTTTCAGTTGTTGAATCTCATGCAAGTTAGGTTGTGGTTGTATTGGTTGCAAATGGAACATAGGCGCTTTAGGTGTGTGTTGACCATGCACTCTCACGTCATGTAATGTCGCATGTATGATAGAGGTTGTGTGGCGATTTACCTCAATGTGAATGGTTATCCCCAAGGTTTAATGAATGAATGAAGCTATGATCATACCCAGATAGAAATGATGGTCTTCCTCTGATGTCTCCAAGCCGACCATAATAGAATAGATAGGCAAAGCAGCCAATAACAATCTGTTCTCGCCTATCGATAGATAGTAGGTTGCTTCCAAGCTCAAACCATTTGAAACGGAATTGTTGTATTCTTGTTATGGATAGAGTGGTATTCTTCGCCCCTATGAAATAAAGTATAGGGAGAGAATTGGAAGAGAGAAGGAGAAAGAGTAAAGGATTTACAAGTCTAATGGCAGAGGAATGGCTGACACATTTACTGCCTTCAAGAATATAAAATCTAACCCAAGCGATCTAAGCCCTAAGATGAACCCCAACTGAAATAAAGGCGCTAGACGGACTAATGGTAAGCGAGATAAAGAAAACAGTGGCCCTATGTGTAAAACCTTGCAGCGGGAGAGTCTTTCTTTAATGAGAATTGTCGTAACCGACCTTTTGGCGGAATAAAAAGAGTTTAAATTGATTCCCACAAACGAATCTTGAAAATCAATTTATTTGGAGTTGCTACCAAAATTTTTAACGAAAAACTTTGAAAAACCAATTTAAAACAAAAAGAAAAAGGCAATATGGTTTGTGAAATCAGAGATGAGTTTGAGAGTCTATTTGAGTGTGGGGAAGGTGTTAGGTACCCCATAATACCCATCCGTAAGAATAGTTACCTTAAACTAGTCAGCTGAAATAGAATATGGCCTTTAATTTTATTTCAATTACCCTTTATTGATATGCATGCCCATTAAGCAGCAAAAAAAAAAACGACAATAATTGAGGCAAACATATAGATATTTACAAAGGGCGGACTTGACCTAAGATGAAAGCCTAGGGCCTACATACCCTACGATAGGGATCAAAGTCCACGTAGTTCGACCAAAATGGCATATCTGTTAGTTAGTGGTTTTTAATTTTTGCGACAAGAACAGGAGGATTTAAATTAAACAGATTATTGTAAACAAAAAGGGATTAGAATTTGGTTTGTGTGTTTTAATTTATGACAACCTGATTAATCTTACTCTCTTGACCTCTTCATGTTTCTCTCATTTTAAATTTTGTTTATTTTTGGAATTTTAATCTTTATTTTGCAATTTGAATGAAGTGATTATAAAGAATGAACTTAATCATTTTGTAAATAAAAAATTTAATTAAGATATCTACTTTTGCATTATTATCATTATTGTTATTATTATTTTAAAACAAATATGTACCAATTTTCAAGGTTTATGGAGATGAAAGTCTCACACAACTCCAAGCATTCGAGGAAAACGATATTCTCACACGATGATTTCACAAACAATGGAAGATATTTAATTAAAGTATTTATTTTTGCATTATTATTATTATTATTATTATTATTTTAAAACAAAGATGTATTAGCTTTAGGGATATAAGGAGATTAAAATCTCACATAATCCCAAACACACGAGGAGAACAATATTCTCACATGATGATTTTCTTGAATAATGGAAGATATTTAATTAAGGTATATTGAATAATGGAAGATATTTAATTAAGGTATATATTTTTGTATTATTATTATTTTTAATATTTATCAACTTTAGGGATCTAAGGAGATTAAAATCTCACATAATCCTAAACACTCAAGGAGAACAATATTCTCACACAATAATTTCGTAAATAATGGAAAATATTTAATTAAATTGTTTATTTATGCATTATTATTTTTTAAAAAACAAATATGTATCAACTTTAGGGATTTAAGGAGATTAAAATCTCACATAATCCTAAACACTCGAGGAGAACAATATTCTCACATGATATTTTCGTAAATAATGGGAAATATTTAATTAAATTATTTATTTATGCATTATTATTATTTTTAAAACAAATATGTATCAACTTTAGGGATTTAAGGAGATTTAAATCTCACATAATCCCAAACACTCGAGGAGAACAATATTCTCACACGATAATTTCGTAAATAATGGAAAATATTTAATTAAATTATTTATTTATGCATTATTATTATTTTTAAAACAAATATGTATCAACTTTAGGGATTTAAGGAGGTTAAAATCTCACATAATCCCAAACACTCGAGGAAAACAATATCTTCACCCGATAATTTCGTAAATAATAGAAAATATTTAATTAAATTATTTATCTTTGCTTTATTATTATTTATTTATTTTTAAACAGGTATGTAATAATTTTCGGGGTCTATGGGGATTGAAATCTCGAGGAGAATAATATTCTCATACTATGATTTTCTTAAAACTTTACTTGTAAGGCCAAAATTAGTCTCACATTGACATAATAATAATAATAATAATAATAATAAAATAAAAAATTAGAATGCCAAAATTGAAGTAGAGTTACTAGGCATGCATGCATGTAACGTTACTTACCTTTCCAAATTTCCCTTACAACAAAGTCTAATATGTGTTGGTTGTCCCTCAAAACATTCATTGCAAATTCTTTTGTCTCTTCTATGTACCTTGTCAACTCTCGAGTGAAGAACTCAGACACCTCTAATGTCATATTGGCAAGAATTACCTGGGGTTATCCCACCTATATCTTATCGTCTCGTCATCTGGACTGTCTGGTTGATTAGCTAAACTAACCTTTTTTGTCAAAGCAGTTAACCTTAACCTTCTATTTTGAAGGCTGATTACCATCTCCTTAGCAATCTTTGTTATCTTTTCTAGATCATCTCTTCCCCATCTGTTATGTCATCACCAAACACAACACGTTCAGCACAGCGTCCACCATGAGCCACCGCCATTTGCATTTTCAAATACCCAAAGGTTGTGTAACCTTGGTCTACCATATCTTCTCGAGGGTAGAATACAGATATTGCAATTTCCTTGCCACCAGGAAGCCGCTGTGAAAATGCATGCCAATCAAATCGAGGAAATAGATGAGCTAACATAACATGACCAGCTTTGTTGAGCCTGAAGCAAGAAAATGTTCTGCAGATGTAGTTTCAGGCTCTAATGAATTGATTGTTATATCAAACATTTGTAGAAATAACAGGTTCATTTCCACTGCTACTTGATGACCTATTCATAATATTTCCAATGGATGATGCTGCAAGCTTGGCCTGCTCCTGTTCTAACGTCATGTCTTTATGGAACTTAGAACACATGTTCATGGTGGCAGCACTTTTGAAAAATCCACAGTTATTAATGCACAATATAGGACCTTCTGGGGGAGCTTGACGTCTAATCTTGTCATGGTCCATCTTTTTTTTTTTTCAACTATAGTCTAAGAAGAAAGAGACACATTGAGGGAGAGGCAGTGAAGGCTTCGACCTTTAGTTTCTCGCCTATTCTCTTCGTCATCAGTTTCAAGTATTCTTCTACATTGAGATGCATCACCCTTAAACTTTGATCACACCGTCAATGTAGCCACTAAACAGTGTACTCCTATCCACGTTCATGACACTGGTCCATCATCTCTATCTTGCTAGGAGACCCCACCACCATTGTAGCACTATTAGCTTCTCCAAGCCCACCATGGAGAAATCTACAAGTATTCCCTTTCTTGTAGTACCCTCTAGCAAAGTAAGAACAAGGCTTCCAACTTATCCCATTCTTGCACCCTTGTTTTACCGTTCACCGGTTTGTCCTCTTCATCACGTAAACCCCTGTTTTTCATGCCTCCAAACAGGGCTCTCTCTTTCTCTTCTCCTTCTTCGTTGACTGCTCATGGCCCCTCCTTCCACATGGTTTGGCCATGCCTCCGAAGAAGAGTCCTCCTCTCCCTTTCTCTATATCTACTTCCCTTCAGAAGTTTCCTATCTCTTGGCACTCTATGTTCGTTTGTTCATCCCAGCTCACTCTTTCTCTCTCTACCAGCATAGCACTCTCAGTTTGTCGCTGCTCTCCCCTATCACGCTAGAATGAAGAAAGCTATCTCCCTTTTCTGTGCTTCCCCGTTAGCTTTTTCAGTTTGTGGTTCCTCTACTTGAGTTGTCCATTTCTCCTCTTTCTGCTGGCAGCTGTCGTTGGAGCCAGGTTCTGCCTCGAGAGCCAAAGATTCAAAGAGGGTTGCCTGCCAACAGTGCTTCAGAAGCCTTTTTGTGAAAGCACCTTGCTATCCTCCTCCTTTTTTCGTGATAAGTGGCAGTTTTATCACTTTTTTATTTAAATTTTTATTATATTACAATTATTGTTAATTAATTTTTATTTTTTAATTTTTTTTAATTTTCTATTTTTGTTTTGTCATATACATTTTTTATTTTTTATTTTTTATTATTTTGCTTTGATTTATTATAATTATTTTAATTAGTTAATTTTATTTTTTTTGTGTTTTGAGTTTATGTAATTGTCCCTCATTATTTATTTTTTATTCCAAATTGTCCTCCAATTGAAAATGTCATTTGAAGTTTTGTCATTTTTAATTTTCTTATTTTTTTAATTATTAATTAATTGGTGTATCCATTAGTTAAAGAATTAAGCAATTAGGGATGGGGTGTTCACAAGAATAAAGAAAGTTTTTGGGCAAGACATGAAAGGAACTCGCCTTTTGACACCACACCAAGGGATAAGAGCTGGTTGCTGGCAATGACTTAATGAAGGGAATATATGAGAGAAGGTTCTCGAATCAGGTTCCGACCAAATAGAGCGCTATGCCCCTGAAACATTAAGTTGTTTAGTTGAATAACATAATGAGTCTAAGGGCGCTTGGACAGGCGTAGGCTTAATAGTGAACGCAGACCGCCTTGCTTACAGATATGAGATCAATGACTAAAAAGACAGATGCTGAGAGAAATTGTTAGACTTCTTTATTGTGTTACGAAGAGATATTGAAGACGAAGATTTTCGGACACAGTGCGGGTACTGGATGGAATAGACAGAGAATACAACAACCCATCAGAAAGGCATACCTCAGGAGCATTAATCTCCCCTGGCATACATTTATCTACATGAAGCCAACCTATGGGTAGTGAAATATGAAAAAAAAAAAAAAATACTTTAGGAGTGTGAGATACGCGAATGGGGAATACACAGCTGAACAACCGCAGGGGCTTCCAGCAATGATAGCTAAACTAACCAGATGGGCCGCCCAAAACCTGGAGCTTACATTTAAATAAATCAGAAATCTATTTAAATGTAAGGGATCCCAGCTATCTGAAAAGTGCAGACTGAAGCGAAGATCACAAAACGTAATACAACAAGGGGCGAACCAATCACTTGCGCGAAGGAAGAAGTGAATCAACCAGAATGGAGACAGGGAGGAAAGGCGAAAGAGAGATTTTCAAGCTCGCAAAAAGTAGCAAGCAACAACGACTGAAAAGCCATTGCGCACTAGCTTGTAATTAAGGGGGTAGGGGTGCCCCTTTCTAAAACTTATATTTAATATAAGGGGCGTAACGCTTACTTAGTGCTTACGCTAAGGATTTATTCACTTACTTGCGGAAGAAGAAGACCATTTTTTGTTTGGAGTTTTCCCCATTTTTCAACTGCATCGCACTGCCGCATAAACAATGGATTAGTTGGGCTAGATAAGCAACCTTCTCTGGAAAGGAATAAGGAATAGTGAAAAGCCATGTCACTTGGGGTTGCTTATTTACTTTTTTTAGTAAGACCACTTTACTTTGGTAAGCAAAATTCTATTATATAGGCATGGTTGCTTACAAGACAAAAGCTAGCTTCTAGATGTTCTTTGCCTGAACATATGGAGGAAGCAACCTTTTGGCCTCTATACCAGTAGTGGAGTGGCTTGCTACTTTTAATCAAAAAAGGAAAATAGAGCAAGACAAGGGAGAAAGAAGTTGTCCCCTCTTCTCTGGTAACCCGCCACCACCTATGTAAAAAAAGAAGGAGCAGGGAAGGAAGAATAATTGTTTGACTTTAGTACATGAGGTGGCGGGTTTGGCTAGGTAACATAGAAATGTATCAGACTGCAAATCCTAGAATGATGGTTTGACCCTGTCCTTGGCCTCGAGGAGTGGCAAGCAGCACAAAATTTTAATTAATCAAATGGCATAAAATAAATAAAAGGGGGCTTTCCTTTGTTAGAAATCCACAAACAACATTTTGGAACTTCAAAACCATAGAAATGCAACATGAGAAGGAGCTTTTTACATTACACTTCAATAGAATGAATTTAGAAAGGGTAGAATATGCCCCATGGTTGATTAAAGGTCCAGTGCCACTTGAACTCAAATCTATCTTACCTTCCATCCATCTTTCTCTAGCCAGCTTATAACAAAAATGTTAAACTGAGTTGACACAACTAAATTGGTTGAGGAAAAGAAAACCCTAGCTACCAAGCACTCCTAACTCCAGGTTTTCGAAGACACGTCTGAAGAGGAGGCAGGCGCCTTCTAAGTTGACCACCCTACCCACTAATGGACTATGAGGGGGCAGGCGAATGGGAACCAACCGAGAACCCAAACCATTGACTAATTGACCCCTTAATACTTGATTCATTAGGGTTGGGGATGGATGAAACCAATCAGAAGTGCAAAAAATCATACAAGTGAAGCCATGAAATAGACCGCAGTGTAATGACTAGGACTCGTGTCGAAGGAGTTTTGAGCATGAGCTACCACTCATGTAGCGGCAAGGACCTGCAACTCTCGAAGGGGCCACCAACCTCCTGAATCATTGTAGCAAACCCTCCCTTTACTCAATAGATAGCACTTATCCTCTTTCAATCAACAAAATGATAAATGGAGGAGAAAGAAAAGAAAGAGGTCTTTATTGAATTGAAGAGGCTTTGCACCTCGAACTAATAAAGATTCAGAAGAATGGGTCTAGGTTTTCGAAAAGATGAAGATGCAATGGGTAAAGAGCAAATGTCTTTTGAATAAGTAACCTAACATAAGGAATCTAGCTCGCCCACTTGGAGCAGATGGAGATTCTTGGATGGGGAAAAGCGGTACTCGACATTTATTCAACAATACCAAGAACAAAGCCATACCATGCCCTCGGGAGAAAGACATTCTGATTGCCAAGAATGCTGCCCTCGAAGATGTGTACAAGAAAGTCTTTGCCGATTCCAATCAACATGGTGCACCTCTCAGTAGAGAGGCATGAAAATGCCATGGAGACTTTGACCTAATGAATAGGTATCAATTGATAGACATTTTAATTGAGGAAGAGAATTGGATGAACGTTTTTTCATTCGCTATGTGCTGACTGGATGCGTACTCGCGTGATCGATGGATGGATGTGAATGATGAGACTGGTTTAACCAAAAGTAAAGGCTCTTCCCTCTCTTGATGGCGAATCTTGATTGACTAATACTAGGAACCGATTCGGATAAACAAGAAGCATGGCATGAGATACGCGACGAAACTTGACTTGATGGATAGAGGGAAGGCCCTCCAACTCAAGCACAAAATAAATGTTGAGTCAACAATCATTGAGGGGGGCACCGCCTAGCGAGATTGAGACCAACACCTTATATATATAGGTTGGTGAAAAGCCCTTTGTATAGGGTTCCAAACCTACGCTTCTTCCAATATCCCAACAATATAGGCTGAGAAACTTGACTTTGAGAAATTCACTTAGCAAGAAAACGGATGCACTAACGTCCTTATTAGAATAAGCTTGAGTGCATTAACGCTCCTATCTTGTCAGCCATTGCTTGTTTGCTTACTCTTGCCAAAGGGTCTTCAATCCTTTCCCTATGGTCGAGCATCTGATAACCTTAGCACAAGCACTGAGTAAGAAACCCACCTTTTGACAACCTTACTAATAGAAAGGGGAAAGATATGCTCAAGTATGTGAAGAAAGCTCGAAGAGCTTCCCTTATATTATAGAAAGGTTTGTAGAAAGGGGCTTCTTCCAATATCCCAACAAAGTAAGGGCTTCAAAGCTTATAGTTTAGGGGTGCGTAGGTTTGGAACCCTATACAAGAGGCTAGTGTGCAATGGCTTTCTCTGATGGAGGCTCGTTTCTTCAAGCTCCGCTTGCTGCTTTTCATTTTTATAGGAGTAGGTAGGTGCTTGCTGCTCATAAAAGTCGTAGTTTGCTACTCGCTTGCTGTCTATTAAACGAGCCTTCACTGCCCGCCCGGCTTCTATCTTGAATCTTAAGTAAAAATGAAAAGCTTTACCGAGAAGCTTCTACTTGTTGAAGCTTTGCTTCCCCTAATTCCATAAAACAATAAATAAACTTGCTACTCTAGTTATAGTATAGGAAAAAAGCTTCTCTTTGATAGCGGTCATAGAGGGGTTCTGAAAGGATCTGATCGTAGATAGAGACAACAACCAATACGAGGGTAGGGGTAGATGTAGCTAAGTGGATCAAGGCAGTGGATTGTGAATCCACCACACATGGGTTCAATCTCCGTCGTTCACTTATCAATAAATGGACCATTTGTTATGCCTAGAAAGAATTTTTTCTGCAAGTTATCTCAAGGCTTTCAAATGCATCCAAGCCCGATTGAAACATAGAAACCATAAATTTGCATCGCCTACTTGCGTCAGGCTAGAGCCCTCTTGCTTGCAAGTCAGGAAAAGACTTTCACCTCACCATCTCACTCTGAATCAGCAGAAGAGTATACTATATTGAATGAAGAAAAAGCAAATAAAAGAAATAGAAGCAAAGAAATAACAATAACTAAAGGTGATGAAGGGGGTATAGGGTTTTTAGGTTTGTTTTGAATTCCAATAAGTTTGCATCAAGGTACGTTTTCCTAAATATTGATAGCTTGGAGTTCCCATATTTGAAGAGAAAGAGAGTTATGGGGATATAGTATATATAGAGTCTAGTCCCTACCATACGGTGCCCGAACACGATTTCCATCTTTCTACCAGGGCCTTCTCTTTCTTTTGGAATTTCATCCACAGAACGAACTAAGAACTGATACAATTATTGATGCCACCATCCTAAAAAAATGGAATGGGAAAGAAGAGTGGAATTAATGATTTGAAAAAGAGGACTAGGTCTAGCCAAGGATTGAGTCATTTCTCTTTTGGATCTATTACTCAACCCGTATTCTATTACAGGTTTGCCTAGTGCTTCCATCAAAAGTTTATACCTGTTGACTTTAAAGCCAATTGTCATCATCCTTTTAAATTAAAGCATCTCGTTCTTCGATTCCTTATTCATATGCATCTCAAGCCTTTGAGGAAGGGCCAAGCAAGGGTTAACATTGTGTAGTCAAGAATAGAGTTGCTGGTAACCTTTGGCTAATAGCTAGCTTAAGACAAGAGGCAATAAAGCATGAGCTTTTTAAGCGCGCTCTGAAACAAAGGAGGCAAATACGTGAATGAAGTGAGATCTTGGAACAAGGGCAGTGGTTGGGTCTAGGAGAAAATGGAAGGAAAGTGGCTTGGGAATGAAACAACACAAGCAGTCCCTTATAAGTGCAACACACATCATTGCCTTTCGCAACAGTGCCTGACTGATCCTTTCTCCTCTAAGGGAAAAAGAGGTTTTGATCGTTAAGAGCCAATTGTTAGTAGTGAAGGATGAGCGTGATGCAATCCACTAGGCAGGACAATTTCCCGTGGCTCTAAATTAATATGGTATGGCTAGGGGTGGACGTAAGTGTGAGGTACCGCATTGGCATTCTAAGCAGCGTTCCCTAGTAGTTGAGGAAGCCCCTTCTATGTTCTCAATGCCTGCGTCAACCCTATAGTTGCGTAAGGTGAGTTGACCATCCATTGACAGAAGTTCATAGGATTTTTAATGAGGGATAACTAAACAATGGTCATCGGCGATGTGACATGATCCCTCAGTTCTCTTGGCCCTGGCCGAGATTTAAAGCTTATCGCTTGACCACCAATGTCTTACACTGCATGGCCAGCGATACATATCCTAATTCAAGGTACTATATGGACTCAACTATTACAGGGTACGTAGGCCCTAGGCTTTCATCTTAGGTCAAGTCCACACTTTGTAAATATCCATTTGTTTGTTTTCATTATTGTTTTTTTTTCCTTCTCTTTTAACGAGCATGTATGTCAATAAAGGGTAATTGAGATAAATTTAAAGTCATATTCTATCTCCTCTAACTAGTTTAAGGTAACCGCTTTTATGGACAGGTGTTATGGGGTGTCTCACACCTTCCCTACACTCAACTAGGCTCCCGAACTCACCTCTATGTTCGCAGACCACTTTACCTTTTCTTTTTATTTTAAATTGGTTTTCCAAAAGTTTTCCATTAAAAATTTTAGTGGCAACTCCAATAAATTGATTTTCAAGATTCATTTGGGAATTAATTTAATCTATTTTTTTACTCATTCCATCAAAAGGTTGGTTATGACAAGTGCTACAAGTCAAGAAAGTTGAAACTGTATTCAAGTTCAAATTAGTGAACACTTTTTAGATCTTAGAATGTCAAAATTTGAATATGGATATTTGATGCAAAGTTATACAACTTGTTGAGATCTTTCCAACGAGTGGTCATTCACTAAAATTCAACATTGGATCACAAAGTTATAACAAAAATACTAAAGTTACGTCAATGAACAAAATCTAGAGATTTTGTGCCATGGCACTAGAACGTAGCCTCATTAAATGCATATTATGACTTGGGAAGTGTGATAGATAAGGAAAATTATAATTTTTTATGAGAAAATACAGGGAAGAAGCCGAAGGCACGAAATAGCTCAGAAGACAAGAGAAAGCTCTACTTTCTTAGATCTTTCATTGTGTTTTCTGTGAAGGAGATACCAAGAGCTGGTTTTGTTGGACCACCCTTAGCCTTCCATGGAAGATTCCTTCCATTATTTTCTTTTTCTATATCTTTTCTCATTTTTTTTTTAAACTTCTTAATATAATCTAGATTTTATCTTGTTGGTTGTTGTAATGGATATTAAGTATGAATTGTTAATTCTGTACTCATTTATGTTAAGTGAACTTATTTCAATTCTCTTGTAATTATGTGTTTGATTAATGGATGTATGTTACTTCTTAATTGTGTCTTCCATATTATTTAGTTAATTAAGATGATTGCAAGGGGATTGAATGAGTTGTATTGTTTCTTATTAATCTTTTTGTCATGGAGTTAAATGCCCACATAGTATTTAATAAAATGTCTCATTGAAAAATGAGTATAATTTGCCATAATGATTGGATTTGACTTTTAAGGTAAATTCATATTTTCATTATCAACATTTTTCCACAAGCTTAATATACCTTTAGACTAGTTTTCTTTGAATGATTGGATACAACTTTTTGGTAGATCGTGTTTGGTAAATTAACTCTTGATGTTAATGTATTTTAAAAAAAATCTCACTTAACTAATTAGATTAGACTTTAATAACTCAATTTGTTATCACTTTTACTCTTGGGTAGCTTAAACTAGTGTAAGTCTTTTTCATTTTTATTTAGGGCTTAAAAGTCTTTAGTGCAGCTCGATATTCCGTTACTGTTTATTATACTAGCTGCAATTCTTAGTAACTAAATTTATCTAAACCAACCACTAGTGGGGATATATATATATATATATATATATATATATATATATAGTTGCACTAAACTATATTTTTATATAAATTATATATATAGTAAAAAAATATTTAATCTTAAAAATAATAATATTAACATCTTATTCCCATGGAACAGTATTAAATTGTTAAATTATTTTATTACAATTTAATACGTATATATGCAATTCGTCAACAACATAGTGACAAATTCTTAAGAGATTACTTTTAAATAATTTGACAGGTAGTCAGCGACATTGGTCTAGTAATGAATTCTACCTTAAATTTATATCTGTTAAGATTGTACGTCTGTAAAGGCAAATATGTCTAACGTTATTATATTAATTTGAGTAAATTATTATTTTAATTATACACATATAAACTGTTTTCTTCATTAAATTAATATATTTCAAAATTTGGTCATTTATAAAATTGTCTTCTCAAATTAAATGCTCCACATATTTTCAATTTGACTTTTACAAATAAAATTATCATTAAAAATATCTTTTATGTTCAAAATCAATAAAACAATTGATAACAATAGCAACTTGACAAAACTACCAGACTACCAATACAATTTGAGTACCGAAGAGTTGTCCAAAGAAAAAGATGAACAGATGTAATAATTAATACATGATACCTAAGCTTGAGTGGATATAATTCGACAAATAAAAACAAGAATGCCCTCTAGTGATTCCTGCTAGACTAAACAATCAGATCATGAGATAATACAATAAGCATCTTACAATGAGATTAATGGAAGTGATCAGCAAACAAATTCATGTACTACACAGGAAATCAATGTAAAAGATAGCATACATCCTTCAGAGCGGTTGGCCACGACAAAACCCAATAAAAAACTGATTACTCCCATGATAGGACCTGACTACTTATCCAACATCTGGGACAAGAACAGTTATAAAATTAGGTTGCAACTCTAATTTGAAGAATTAAAGGTTGTTCAGAACTTCGTCTGTCGTCCTTCTACTATCAAGTTTCACTTCAGCAGCCAGCAATACAGCCATCAATAGAGAACAAGTTTCAGAAACAAATGCATAATATATAAGTTTTCACGTGTATTTTTACTCCCTGTAAGGCTGGATATAACTTCTTGGGGTTTAACTTACAGTGCTTTAATCAATGGTGGTACCCTGTCCAGCAACCTCTGTTTCCTTAGTAATACCACAAACCTTTTAGGCATAACTTTCTCAACAATTCGCTATACTTTTAGCTAAACTTATGATCTGCCAAAGAAACCGGGAAAAATGACTAAACATTCAACTCTTCCATGTCATGTTTAGCTAAGAGAAGTATGGATAGAAAACTTTTCTAATTTCATTGCAGTCTTGAATCATCCAACTTCTCACTGGGTTGACCCAAAAACTTTAGTTGAACAAAATACTTAACAGTGGCATCAGCATAAAAAGCCACTGTGAATATAACTAGAGAAGCTTTCTTCATGGAGGGGGAGAATACAAACGTAATTGCACCAGCTGAACAAGCTCAGAGAAAGTTGATAATATAGAGCCCAACTCAAGATGGCCAAATTATCAGATAACATCAGTTGGCCTGGCTATCTAATAGTGTGACAAATATTTCTTGCGAGATTCAAGATTGAACAAAATCATAAAACACCAATATAGTCTATTAAAATAACAAAGCTCCCTTGCCCAAACTCCATTAACAATATCATATTTGACCTACCAACAAATCGAGGTATCAAAATGTCAATCACAAAATATCACAGTTTGATAATCTGCAATATAAACCCATTGTCTTGAGAATTCAGAAGAAATTGAAGGGAAATGTCTCACGTGTCATATTTGACCTACCACTAAAAGTGGAAGTACGACAACGTCAATCACAAAATATCCACAATTTGATAATCTGCAGTATAAACCCACTGTCTTGAGAATTGGAAAAACACAAATGAAGGGAAAATATCCCTAGGTGTTATATATTTATTTTTATATATATATACATACATACATATATACACCGATGCCCTCATTTCAAAGCTTCATGGCAACATCTCCAGCAAAATTCGTAGATAGACTGTTCATAAGAAACTTCCTTAGTAGCACACACATACACAAAATAACAACAAGCCATAACAAGGTTCTTGGAATAAAATACAATCTTAACAACTAACAGAAATATCTCAGGATAGTAACATCTGCTTTGAGATCCACAAAAGCAAAAGCAAAAAGATGTTCACTTCTATTATGGTAAGGTATTACTCGAGTGTTGCCATAACTCATGATACAGTGCCACAAAAACAAGCATGCCAAAATTTTTATTCCCAATATTAATTCTGAAACTAAATTCCAACTAATATACCCTTAATGTTTGGCCCAATTTTGGTGAAATAAAGACTCAAATATCTGTGCATTTAATCATACTTTTGGAGAAACTTCCATTTATTTACACAAGAATCAAACCAATGCACACGTGTATGATTATCCAAGGAGCTAATCAAACAGAAGAAGAGCAGTTCCAATAGAAATATCACAGTATGCAAGCTTAATCCTAGAGTAAAACAAACAATCAGCTTTCCTGCAAAGTTTCTTGTCAACTAAATGACCTGAAATGAGTTTAATGCCCATAAAGCAAAAACATGCAATAAAGCGACCATCAAAATTTGCTCTTTGTTATAGCTATAGGCCCAAAATAAATAAGAAAGATACTTTACCATTTATCCCTTAACAAGACAACTGATAGGGGATTTTAGCAATTACAACAATATAAATCAAATGTATCCATTTTAGTTCACAGTGTTTTATCTCTGTTCCTCTTCTACCATATGTTGAGCAGTTTTACATATTTTTAACAACTCTGTCAACACAATTACAATGCCTTGCGACAGAACAATCATAGTAACCTTGTTCATCAGTAAATAATAAAAGGTTAACATAAACCCACTTAGAGAACAACCAAAGCACTTCATAAACACAAAGTAAAAGCTAAGCATCTTAATAAAACAGTGAACTGTTACAAGAATATCTTCTTCCTTAAAATTGCATGATTATTGATAAGTTTCTTTTTCTTTTTCTTTTTAAATTTTTTGGCAAGTAAAAATCAAACATATTACACATACTCATGAGCCTCTCGTTTGGCCGTTCTTCCTGGGAGCCATTTGTGATTCAAGCCTGGATGTGGCCAATTTTCCCCTTACTCTGCCCCAAAATTGGAGACATCCTTTTAAGAGAAATATTAAACCATGACACAAATGCGAAAGATGAGGACCAAGCAGCATACAAGTCGGGGTCGGCCCACTAAAACTAAAGGTGAAAACTGAAATTGCATGATTCTGGAAAGATTATTCCCATTTCCCACTGCAGGTAATGGCACTTCCAAGAATCCGTCTTCTCAGATCATGAGAAGATAAGTCGAGCCAACCTATACAAGCATACTGTGTATGAAGAGTTCAAACTTAGAACTACAGTCTATATAAATTCTGAAGGCGAATTGGCATCAGGTTTTACATTATCACCCAATCCATCTGTATGCTGCAAATTCTGCAATACTTGAGGTGGCAAAGCCCCCAACCCACCACCCAATCCATCACTTGCTGAACCAAAGAACTGACAAATAAGTCGAGCCATGATCCCAAGAATCTGCATTTGGTTCTGACACGCATCAGCATGCATCTGCATCATCTGTTTTTCGTGCTCAACTTGCAAAGCCACCATCCTCTCCCTCCACTCCATCTCCTCTTCCTCCATCTTCTCCTCCATCCTCTTCCTCCATGTTCGCTCCTCGTTCAGCTCTCGTTCTAACCTTACCCTTTTCTCAAATTCCCTTCGTGCCCACGTCAATTGCCTCTCTTCCAATGTCAATTCCCTATTCTCCAACCATTCCTCCCTCTCACTCCTTCGTTTCTCTTTTCTAAACTCAGCTTCTTTTCTCTTGGCCTCCCTCTCCAATTCACCCTTCTCTTTCCGAAACTCCCTCTCCCTCCTTCTCTCTTCTCTCTTCATCATCGCATCCCTCAATTCCAGAACCTGCGCACCTATCGAACCCAATCTCCTGTACACACCAAAACCCTTCTTCAGCTTCTTCACCGGAGGAAGACCCACTTCCCCATTTTCCTTCTCACCCCTAAATTCATCCTCGCTTCCAACGCCTTCTTCACCCACTTCACCCACATCAGTCTCATCGTTATCATCATCACCTTCTGGTTCATCTTCTTCCTCTTCCTCCCCCTCCGAATCCTCGGAATCAATCCCAAAACCTAAATCCCCACAATCCCCAAAAACGTCAACATTATCGCTCATCCTTTTCCCCTTAGGATCAAGCTCCACATCGCCGAAAACCTCCTTGTATTTCAAGAAATTCTCCCAGTGGTTCTCTCCGTCCTTCCAATTGAACTCGTCCTTGGAGACTCGGATCTTCTGCTTGACGCCCAAGTACTGGTGGCGCATGTTCTGGACCTTTATGGAGACATCGCGCCATGACCACTTGAAAGGAAAGGTGATTGGGTCCTGAAGATGGTGGACGGAGTTGACGTGATCGGCGATAGGCTTGAACTTCTTCTCACGGGTCTTGAGCTTGGCTAAGGCACCAGAGTTGAGCAGCTCCGAATATTTAGAGAGGAGAGTCTGCTCTTCGAGTTCGGACCATTTCTTCCGCTTCATAGCAGAGCGACAGAGAGACGATTTAGACCAGCGACGATTTAGGTGGCGATGTGTGTATGATGTCTGATTGAGGTCCCAGGGGAAGACTTTACCCAAAAAAATAGTTCGGAGGGTTTGAAATTGTCGGGAATTTTTATTTGTTTGATAAAGTTTTTATAATAAAAATAAAGTAGTTTTTGTTTAGCAAAATTAATGCAACCGAATCAGAATAATTTATTTTTTAGGATTCCTTGTAAAGATATTATAAAAATTCTTGATGAAGAAAACTTAAATTTCATCTCAATATATCTTGAATATAAAAATATATTTAAAAAGATTAGTAACGTAATTTGTTTAAATCTTAAATGGTAAATTAGAAATGGAGAATCTATTTCTACCACCAATCACTTCTTGAATAACAGTACATTATAGACATAGATTGTGGTCTAAAATTTTTTTAAAAGAAACTCATCTTTTGTAATAATAAATTTAGATGACTGAATGGATATAACAATCCACATTTATTATTATTAAATATGATTATAATTTAAAAAATTTGTCTAAAAAGTTGATTAATAAAATGGATTAAGTATAGCTTGGATTTAAAAAATTAAAACGAATATTTTTTTAATAAACAAAATATTATTATTTAAAAATTAATTTAGTATAACGTAACATTTTGATTAAAAAAATAAAAATGAATACATTTTGTTTAAAAAATTTATATCAATACAATAATTTATTTGTATTTATAATTTTTTTATATATAATTTTACATATAATAAAAACAATTATACATATTATTTTTTTCAAATTTTAAATAATAAATTAATTTAACAATTTTTTAAAAAATTAGATCAAAAATATGGGTTCAACTTTCTTTTAACCCAAATTCAAACTCATTTTAAAAAAGTGAATTCGATGATCAGGCACGAACATATCAAACGATCTCTTACTGCAAAACATCTCCAACTTCCTGATTCTATTAGAACAATGAGGGATTTGATAGTGCATTGAAGGGCGAGAGGGATATGGACACTCTTGCTTTGCTATACTTCTGGCAGGAGGTTCAGCAATTTACGGCCACGTTTGGTTTCATAAAAAGGATTAAAAGAGTTGAGAAAATGAGAATAAGAAAGAGTGTTTGGGAATAGAATGGAATGAGAATTTTGGTTGGGAGACTTTGGATGATGGCGAAAAAGGATGTTGACCAATTTACCATGATACCCCAACTTAAAAAGTTAATGTGAATAAAACATAGTCAAAATTCTCCAAAAAAAAAGTCTATTCATATTTTTGCACATGATCATCATTCCCACAATTAAGATAGATAAAACGATAGCTACTTCTCTAAATTAGGATTAAATTACATTGATGGTTAATTTTAATGTTTAATTACATTAATATTTTCCCCAAACTTTGTCTTACTTTGAATTTGTCCAATCAAAGATTTTAGAATAATCACCCACATTTTTCTCAAATTGATTTGACTTGCAATTGATATTTTTATTTTAAAAATTTTTAGGTCTTTGTCATTTTAGTATATGTTTCAAAAGCTTTTTAAATTTTCAATTTTGTATTCCATATATTTTTTTGTCAGAAATTAAACAATTTAACTACTTCTAATGTCATTTGAAAAAAATTACAATCTTATATTAAAGTTCATAGTAATAAAATTTGCTACTACAAAATTACAACAAATAAAAAAAACTTCAGCCATAATTAATTTGTAATACCCATAATATATATATATATATATATATATGTATATATATACATATAAAAAGAAGATATTTTAGGTTAAAATAATAACAATAATAATAATTTATAATTTTAAGAGTTGAAGAAGGGAAGAAAAATGGACTTGAGATAAGAATAAGATTTAAATGATAATGGAATGTTCAAAGAGGAAATTCAAGAAGTATTAAGTATAAATACAGATGATATTACATCTAAGTTGACAACCAATGTGAATATTTAAGCCTTATCAGGTGCATTTCTGACACCTATAGGTGAACCCTACAGTATGCAAACCAAGTATTTCCAAAAATATTTTGATCTGATAATACAAATTATTATCAACAAATTACTAAAACACCTTAATCAATATAACTTCTCCTTATTTCCTCTTCATTTTCGCATTTCCAGCTCCGTTTGCACTGTTCCATGTTCTCTCCACCGTCTATCACAATCTGCTATTGTTTTGCCACCGTGCACGTTTGTTGAAGGTCGTCGGAGGTCACTGACGTTCACTAGCTTGAGAATGCTCCCCTTTGACCAGAATTTGGCCAAATAACATGAGATTTCCAACAAGTAGGTGTTAGGCGTGATTTTCAGCCAAAATTTGTTAAATATGGTGCATTTTACTTTGATTTAGCTAAGGAAATTAGTTTCTTAGTAAATTTTGACCAATTCTCTACCATAATCATCGATTAATTTGATCAAAATAGCTCAAAGTTAAAGAAACCCCAATTTTAGTACTGTTCATGCAAGCAAGTGAGGAATTTGAGTTAAATTCGGTGTAATCTCATCAAATTGAGCTGGGGTTTCACCTCTTAGGTGATTTTTATATCTCTCTCCCTAAAAATCATTAATCAATTGTAAGTTTTAGCTTTATGATTGAAAAACCCCAAATTTTAGGTATATGTGTAATCTTACAAGGATGTGAAATTTGAATTTTTGGGGTTCTTTAATATCATTAAGCATCTAGGAAGTGATTTAAGACTATCAAAAATTTCATTTTGAATTATAAGCCAAATTTGCTAATTTTCCTTATTTTTCTAGATTTTTCATATAGAAAAGGGAGGAAATTTGAATGGGAGATATATGGCTTGATTAGGCAACCTTGGATGATAATGTAAGTTTAATAAAGGAGTTTGGAATTTAGTTGAATAATCTCTAAGGTCATATTGGTGTAATGGTAGGTTATTGGAATTTCCATACGTGCATAATGAAATATATTATATAGGATTAAAGGCCTTAAGCATTTTGGAATATTATGAATAAATTTAGGCCAACAATTTAAGTTCTTAAGATATTGAAAGGTAAGAAGTACAAGTGAAACTGAAAAAGTTTTAGGAAGTTTTGTTTATAAACCTAAGAATTTTTAGTGAAACTTCATATTACAGATTAAAAGTAAATGAATGATTATATAAAATAGATGGATAGGAAGATTTAGCCTATTCATGGATATTAGAGGCTGAATGCACTTTGCTTGGTGTTATTGGTGTTTAGGATAAGTATTAACAAGGGAGTTGTAAATAGGTTAGAAAAAAGTTGGTATATTCCTCTCCTGATGATTAGATATTACTAACTGTATCTATTTTTTTAATATTTTAAGTCTTCCATGTGATTTAATGTATATTTATATGCTCTACTGCCTTGGGAACAGACTTTTTAAAAAGTTTGAGACTATTTTGAAAATTTTGACAAATATGATGGAAATTATTATATAGTTATCTGTTCATATTTGTATCTACTATTGAGAAATAGTTTAATTATTGTATGATTTTCTGCAAGATTTAAATAATAGATTGCTATATGGATTCTGTATGATTTCAGAATAAATTTGGTTACTATAAACCTTTTGGATTAAGGAACCACTGCTTATCTATTCAAAACTGATTATATTGTTAATAATGAAAGTGTTTTCTTGGGATATGTCTAACGCAGAACCCTATAGTTAACAATAATTTGTCTTAGTCATGGTGCACCATGTACTATATTATTGTATTGAGGCCTTGTGCCAAATCACTAACTAATTAAGAGCCTACTTGCTCACTTTTGATTACTGTACTGTACTGAACTATTATTGCTAGTCCTAACTAGCATCTGATTACTGATCTACTGTTGGTTGTGTGAGATGTCTCCCTATTATGTATTTAAACAATTATGGTTTTGAAACTGCCATTTTAGTGCATTATGATTGAATAAGAAAAGATTTTACTAGCATAAACATAGTGAATTCTTTATATTCAATTCAATACTTAATTTTTTATTGAAATGATTAAACGTTTGTGAAAAACTCTATTGTTTGTCTGTTCCTCTCTCGGTATAGTTAGTGGTATTTACTCACTGAGTGGTTATCACTTACCTTTATTTCTCTACATTTTTCAAATAGTAGTGCTAAGCTTGGACCCTACTCCGCAGTGTAGTGTCATAATAAGCTTCTTTTGGGTGAGCCTTGCATTGTTCACAAGGGCAAAGTATTCTTTTGTTGAAAATAATGTATATATTGAACTCTAGTAGATCCATATGTCACAGGCAGGGTTTGATATGTTTTCTATATATATACTGGACAGTTTGACTAAGAAATTTTTTTAAAAGCAGAGTTATCTATATTTTTAGTATGCAATTTTTATGAATTAAAACATACCAACTAAATCTCAAAAATATGATAATAAATCAAAAAATAAATATCCTTTTAAAATCATAAAAGACTTCAATTGAATTAATTTTTCATGAAATTCCATAAATTAAAAAATAAAGAACATGAAAAATTAAAAGAGCAAGAAAATGAGATTATGCAATTTTCATGAATTAAAACATACTAACCAAATCTCAAATTCGATTTGTTCATGAGAACCAATTTAATTTCGTCAATTTTGTTTTTTTCCCAAAAATAAAGATCGCAAGTAATTTCCCTCGCATTTCAAATTGCTGTGTGAGGTTGTTAATCTCCTTACGTACTTGAGAATTACCTGGTCAAGGCTAAGTGAGATCCTTAATCTCCTCAGGTCTTGACAGTAAATATTTGTTTTTAAATTATAAAGATGGAATAATTCCAAAATAAAAAAAGGGTTTATTTTGTTTGTTATTTGTAAGTAAAAATTAAAAAAAAAATACTTTTTTCAATATAATCTCATTTTTAAAATTAAAATAAAATCTAAAAAATCTAAAAAAATTTAAAAAGAGAAAATGAAAGGAGCAAGAAAGTGATATTAAATCGATTTCGTAAATTAAAATACATCAACCAAATTAAAGCTCATTTTGTTTAGCAGCTTAATTTCAACCAGCTTGTTCCTTTTGCAAAAATTAAAAAACATCATCCAACTGACATGCCTTTTTAGCTTAATTACATAAACTTTGATCCCCATCACAAGGTACTTAGGCTCTAGGTTTTAATCCTAGGTCAAGTCTGCTTTTGTAAATATTTAATTTTTCTTCCTTTATTTTATTTTCTCAATTTCTTTATTATCCTTCTTTTCTTGCATGTGATTGATAAGAGAAATCGAAATTTAAATTAAGGTGATACGTTTTTTACTTAATCAACTTTAGGTAATCATTTTTAAGAACGAGTATTATGGGGTGCCTAACACCTTCCCCACGCACAAATAACTCCTAAACTTGATTTCTAGTTCGCAGACTACTTTATCAATTTAATTGGTTTTTCATGGTTTTCTTTTAAAAATTTTGGTGACGATTCCTAAATTTTGATTTTTATTTTTTAAAACTTTTTTTTTTTCCATATTGGGTGTGAGAGTATGTATGAGTGTGTGGAAGTGTACATGTGTATATTAATCAGGTCAGATTGAATATTGGGTTCATTCAAAATCCAACTATTTTTTTTTAATATTAACTTATTTTATATATCAAAATTTTATTTATGACAAATCTTTAAAATGTTAATTTTTTAAAATTTTAATTATTTTCTATTTTAAATCATATTTTTTATTTCATTCTTCTCATTGTAAATCTTAATTTTTTTAATTTTTCTTTAAATAATTAATTTTTTAAAATACTTTTTAACAAAAATATAATGTGATCCAGTCCAACTAATTATTAATTGGTTGGTTAGATTTCAAAACTTATTCAAATTTAGTCCACAATCCTACTTAAATCATTTTTACTGAATTACAATTTTACCACTAATGAAAATAATTTTAAAAAATAAGAGAAAAATCTAAAACTTATTCCTATTTTTATTTTAAAAAACGCTTTTATTTTTTAAAATTTTAGAACAATTAACAAAAAAAAAAAAACATATTACTAAACAAGTTTTTGTACTCTCCCTGAACCACGCGTAAAATCCATGCATTAGACTCTGAAAGTGGAATAAACTTTTTTTAATTTCTGAATTTTTTTTTTTTATGGAGCTGGAACCGAGCTCAACGAGTCAACGTTGCTCTTTGATGTTGTTGCAGTCTCTGTTCATAATCCGACCCGGGTTCAAATTTTCCCGAGAAACTCACATTTTTCGGTAAAATACTATTACTTAAATCATGATTTATATTTGTTTACTCTCCCCGCAGTTATTGATCAATTGAAATGTCGCACTGGAAACAGTTCAGCTAATGCGAGATGACTTTTTTTTTCTCCATTGTTTGAGTTCCACCTTTTTCCTTTTTTAATCTTTTGCTTTCAATTATTTGAACTCTAAGGCCAAAAAATTCCAGAAATTCAAACATGGCGCCTCCAATACTTTCCCTTGCTCTTCCATCGGAGGCTGGTCGAGTTCTCAGCATTCAATCTCACTGTCCAGGTTTTTCTAGTGCCATTTTAGCCTGATAAGACTTGCTTCCACTTTATGAACAATATGGACTTGCGATTACTTAATTCAGATACATAAAATGTTTCTGCAAAATGTTGCCAAGGGTTAGCCTTAGGAATGAATGGAATAATTTAATATGTTAATTAAAAATTTTAATAAAAAAGGAGAGACTTTTAAAATTTTTGTTTAAAAATTACAATTAAATAAATAAAATAGAATGATTTATTAATTATTTTTTTAATATTATCTTTTATAACATAAACACATAACAAATAATTTTATCTTTGTTAATACATAAAATAAGAATGTAACTCATTCTTTTGTCTATTTTTTTTTTACTTTTTAAATTAGTTTTCTTTTCTTTTTTTTTGATTTCTTAATTCACAAAATATAACATAATTTTAAAATAAAATTAATATATATATTATGTAAATAATTTATAATAAGTAAAAATTACTTATTTTAAATAAATAAATTTAAAATTTTAATTAATGAATGAAGAGTGCTGAAAAAAGGAAGTTTTTAGAAGAAATACTTCATAATACAAACATTGGATAAACTTATAATTTTAAAAAATTTGTAAGGATACAATAATATTTTTAATTAGTGAGCCACTCTTTTCCATCCTTAAATGGTTAGGGAGAGTTTTGGAGGCTTTTCCTTGCCATTTCATTTTATTTTTAAAAAAAATATTCAAACATGTATTTATTATAATTTGACCATTCTATTTCTTTCTAACTTTCTATCCAAATATAGTCGTAGTTCTTGAGTTGTTTTTAACAGGGGAAGAGGTGTTAAAAGGATCAAAGGGTACCCTTTAGTGCATGATTTCATATAATGAAAATATGACGAGATTGACAAATTTTTTAATTTATAAAATATTCAGATTTTTTGCTGCCTCTGAGGGAACACTAGGATTCATCTTATTGGTATTCAATCGCCATTTCTAGTTTGCTGTTGGCATAATTCTGTATGCAGGTTGTATGCAGCACACTAAATAATTACCTTGACAATGTAGCCCCTTGCTTTTCTTCTCAGGATTCTGTCGGAAATAAGGCAGCTGTCTTCCCGCTGCAATTATTGGGCTATGATGTGGATCCGATTAACTCTCTGCAGTTTTCAAATCACACGGGCAAGCTGCTTCTATTTCTTCATTCAGTCTCAGGACTCTCGCTCCCTGAGGCCTGATATATGGTGCGATGACATTTGTCAATCTGATTAAGTTCAGGCATGTAATTATTATTAAAATAACAGTGAAATTTTGGTTTAATAGATTTGAGGACCATGCAGGATACCCAACTTTTAAGGGTCAAGTTTTGGGACAGCAACTATGGGATTCAATAGAAGGCCTTGAAGCAAATCAACTATTGTACTACACTCACTTATTAACAGGTATGACAAAAAGTTTTCTATGTATGTTATCAATAGTGAGCTGTATGCTACTCTTCTCATGAATGGTGGCATTATGATATGACAGAACAAATCTTAAAATGACCACAGTATAACAGCAATTAGTTGGATTTTTATGCTGCACTATGCATTATCCTAATTCCTAAACAAAAATATGGATCTAGTAATTTCAGTTTCGAGCTCAATACATAAGTGCGAGACAATATTATCCATGACGGGGTGGAAGGCCATGAAAATTTAGTATTTCGTGGGATGGTTTGTAAGACTTTTGCTCCTACAGAATTGGGAGAGGCAGTTTTGCCATCACAGGTGATATTTTTAGTGAAGGACGTGTTTCCTGAAATTTTTCTGGTAGCTTTTGATGAAATGCTTCTGTGGCAGCCACTTATCATAGAGATGAGGATCATATTATTTTGGGCATTAGGCTTGTTAAGTCAAAATTTGGGTTTGTATGACAGATTGTGTAATATTCTCCAAGTTTATATTCTGTTAGTAACAATCTCAGATTGCAGCAAACATGAATTCAGTGGTGGGGAAATATTTTTTTGAAAACGTTTTTTTAATTTTTTTAATTTTCAGTGAAAGACTTTCTGCAGGTGTAGGGTTCCTTTAAAGTGGTGTTTTTCTGGACCATCAAGTGACTTGGGAGATGTGGGGCCCTATTTCTGTCTTAGTTCTAAACTGGGTGATACTTGCAGATATTTGGGTAGTAGAAAATGGGATGACTTATTTGGTGGTTCCTTGTTGCTTTTATGGTTTAACCCAGGAAAGGGAAGGTGTTTAAGGAAGAGTGGTCCTCTGATCTAGACCTGAGGCTTATTCATGGTGATTTCTGTGTTGGTTTCCGTGCATTCTGACTACGGGATGAAGGGTTCTTCTGTTGAGTCTTTGGATTCTCTGTTTTATTGTCCTGATAATACTTACTGCTTTACCGTTACGCTTGCCCGCTTGGCACTCCTCTAATCAAATCTTTATGTTTTCTCGCCTGGATTGAGCTTAAGACAAAGAAACTTGTGCTGGCAGGCTACACAACACCTTGTTAGCCTCCCACATGCTGGAAATAATATATTTTCTGGCCAAAAAAAAAAAAAAAGACATATAGTTGTTTCCTTCTTTATCTCCCCCATGATAACTTTGAATTTTAATTTATACATTGCAAAATGATCATGTATAATTGTTAGAATTCTCCTGCAAAACTCTCTGCTTTAGTATTTGAAACTCTGATCGTTATGCTATATGTTATTCTTTATGGATTACTGTGGTATTGTCATTAACATACCAAACTTTTGCCTAATTGTTTTTATGTCTTTTCCCCTGCTTTGGTTCTAATTTATGTTTTTTCAGGTTATATTGGTTCAGTTTCTTTCTTAAACACTGTATTGGAAGTTGTCAGCTAGCTTCGCTCAATAAACCCTGAACTTACATATGGTGAGATTACTGAAATTACTTGAGCATAGGGGTGTTCATGAGTTGAATTCAGTATGAGGCCCAACCTTGCTCTCAATTAATGCTAATTGGTTTGGAGTTTGGACAATTTAGAAGTCAAATTAAACCAAGAGGACTCATAGAACTGCCCAAACCAAACCATCAGTTATTGGTTTGGTTCCATTTTAACCTTACTGTGCGAATGAATAAAATCTAGAGGACGACAAAAACACACAAAATTAAGTAGATTCATACTTCATACATATGATCTTTCAACAAATCAGCACCAAAAATTTGTAATTCTTGATTCATATAGTTATTCTTCAGCATGCATGTCACTCATTATTATTCTTTTTATTCTTACTGTTTCTTTACCAGCATTATTACTATTATTTTTCCTTTCTGTAATTGATATCAATTGACGTGTGACTACAAGAGGTGCTATTTTAACTGAAACTTCTGAACATTGTATGGAATCTCTCTTTGTCTCCTCTTCTGTCAAACCACAAGCTGTATAATTACTTGCATATTCTAAAGCATTATTACAAGATTATTTTATTATTTTATTTAAACACAAGTAGCTAGTTTTCTGTAGTTAAAAACAGATATTAGGACTTGGTTCTTGCTCTTTGTCAAACAAACGGGTCTAATGGATGGTGCGGGCATTGCTAATTAGTAGAGTTAATGTATTATAATATTGTTTTCCTAACTTTTGGTGCAATGCTGGGTCAAACCTTCAGTGGTAACGAGGATAAATAAATGAAAAAAATGAAAGAAGAATCTTGTGCTCTCTAGCTGATAATTTCAGGTTCATTCTAAACTTCAGACCATATTATAATTGGTCGAAACTCTAAATCTCATGAATATTGAGTTAATAGTGAAATAAGACGCTGAACTCTGGAGGACTCAATAAAATGTCTATAAAATAGACACGTGGCCGAAACTAGAATATAGAACTTACATGTTATCATAACCAAGTGATAAAATACCATGCCTGTTCTTAGTCTCAACTCAAGAAACAATTCATGCCCTAGAGGGCCTATACTGTTTCACTTTTAGTTTCAATGTCGTTGACAATTGAAGCTCAATCTCCGTCAAAGGTCCACTTTATCTTGTTCTCCTGGAGAAGCAATGCTTTGCATCAGCTCTAAAGTTTGTGTTTTCTTGTCAGTATGTGATCCAGTGATGGGTGATGAAGGAAAACTTCATGTTCCTCAGGAGCTAGTATCAGTTTATCGTGAGAAGGTAAGATTAATCCATAAAATGCTTGTGTTTGAAAACTATACAATATCAAGAGTTTAGATTATATTAACTTCTTTGGTTGACCCGGGGTAGGCGCTAAGTCTATGTCACTAATGATTGAAGTTTAGATTTTAATGCATGATTTCTTGCGTTCCTATGTATGTTATGGTACAAGCATAGCTTCGTTTGATGTGGTCTATTCTTAATGTAGAAGTTGATTGCTTGTTTTAGCTTCTGACTAACTCACTTTTTGCTTGGTTGTTCCAGTGGCTTCGATGTTAACACCCAACCAGTTTGAAGCAGAACTGTAAACAGGGCTCAGGTAATCATATCACAACTAAGATTGCTTGAATTTTTTCCTGTTCTATATGTTCCTTACTTTCGATCTCTTTTCATATATTGTGTGGCCGGTACTTGGTAGCATATTTCGTTTGTTTTGCCTGGTACTGTTCTGAATAAAAAGTCTAAGTACAGGACGTAAATCACTAAATGGATTTAGAGCTAACTTCACATCTGCTAATAGTACTTTTGTATATACTAGTCATTCCTTTATTTATTTATTTTTTAAGTAATCCAAATGCATAAAGCATCTTCGTCTAAGAAGCATGGGTTTGGATGTGCATATTGGATACGGCATAGGCATAATATGATATACAGGATAACATTTTTTAAAATTTTAAAATATGGGTACGGAATATATGATTAAAAATAATAATCTAGACCAAAGCAGATAGGCAATATTCGAAACCAAAAATTACAGATAGGGGAAAGTACGAACTGTTTGCTCAAATCATCATGGTACTTTAGAAGGTGCACAAATCTCGAGGCATATATCTCATGGACGCATCAATCGAAAAAACAAAAAGATAGTAAAAACAAGTAAAAGTAGAGTTGCAAACTCAGTGCTCGAAAGCAGAAGATAATTGTAGCTTCAAGGAAGAAGAAAATCGCAACCGAAAGCTCCAAGGAGAGGTTTGCACAAAGGAGCACTGGACTTTGCACAAATTTTTGTCTCATACGCACTAAGATATTTAATGATCACAGAAGTAGTTGAGTGAAAAAGGGTCTTCAGAATAAAGAATCTAGGTTTCGGAGGTAACTTATTTTTTTTAAAAAAAAAAAATTGCTTCAAGCGTTTGGAAGACAATTTACAATGCATGTGGTGCCGTTTCAAAACATTTCCGTACATACCCAACAAAATAAAAGTTTTGATACGCATGCAAGCGTATCATATGCATATTCATATAGGATACATACCTGATACACAATAGTGTAGGCCAAAAATATAAATAAAAGGGACTGAAACCAAATAATCAAAAAAAATTTTTTTTACCATAATTAACTTTATGAAACAAATTTACCTTTATTTCTTAAGTTATGCTTTACAATGTTTCATAGTGTAAAAGTCACTAATTATTACATCTATAGTAACATTTGTAGCAATCTCTTTTTTAGTATATACAATCACGTAATTTGCAATAAAAGCATTTTCCATCTTTTTACAATACCTTGTGTTATTGAGTTTTATTGTTGGGAATGCCTATAGTTTCTGTTGATGTAAGAAGAGTTAAAACAAGTTAAAATCAATCATCAATTAAAGGATAAATACTCAACTTATCAGTCTCTACCAGTTTTTAACATAAGTTAGAAATAGTAAATAAATTCTAAAAATTTGGATCTTTGAGTACATCAAGCTCATAACGTTGCAATTTGTATTCTAATTAAATCTTTCCTTACTCAAAAAAATCTAACTGATGAAAGTTCTCCATAAGACTACAAATATTGTTAGCATTAAATGACTTGTAAGCTCCTTTAGAATCCAAGGATGTGCTCAACATAAGAAGTTTAGTTGCTTGCTCATTGAATCTACTATTCAACTCTTTCAACTAATAATCTATCACAATAATATATATATCTACATAATAATGATGCTCAATTGTCACAATATCTCTTTTATGTTGATTTCAAATTATATAAGAGAAAAAAGTAGTCATATTTTGGAATTTGAATAGCTTGCTTGTCACAAATGGAAAAACTTTTTCTAAGAGAGCTTCCTAACCACAATCTTTTAATTTTTAAATCAATTACTTTGTGTTAGAGACCAAATACATAACATTCAAAACATCTTGAGATTTTAGTTACAAAGCTTGTTAGTAATTCTCATTATTTCTTTCATCACATGTAAAATGAAAACAAATTCAAATGACATAAAAATTTTAGAGCATAAGTAGCAATACCTCGTTAAGAATATGTCGATCTGTTAACAATTATATCTTTAAGAATTAAACTAGTTGTACTAGACACTTGCAAAATGCAACATATTGAATTGAAATGAGAACTCTATCTAGAGTCACCGAGTCTCTGTAATGTGTATATTTGACTAACTCTCTTTCCTGTCACAATCTCATCATTTGCAATCAAATGAGCAATTTTAGTTGCATAAGTAGCTAGCAATTCATTATTGTGTTTACAAGAAGAACACATTGTTAATAATAGTAATTAATTTTTGAAAAAAAAATAAACATCAACTACTTCCTTACCTACAACAACAATAGCTAATTACAATTGATGAACTAAGTCATGTACATAATAGGCATAAGTACATTGTTGAAGAATTAAATCTCATAAATTGTTTCATTCTCCACACATATTACTTGCTCCATCATATACTTGACTTCAAATATTTTGAATGTTAAGATTATGATGAGAAAGCACTAAACAAATTGCTTGTTTAAGAGTTACTACGATAGTGTCTCTCATAAATACTACATCTATAAAATGTTCCTTGACAAATCCTTGTTTATCAACAAATCTAAGAACAAGAGTCATTTGTTCTCTTCTAGATTCATCTCTAGCTTCATTAACAACTAAGCAAAATTTTGCATTACCAATTTCATTACGAATTTCATTTTGCACCTTTCAAGCAAAGACACTTAAAAACTTTCTTTTGAATGGTAAATGATGTGTTGCATTTTGAGGGGCATTCTACATGACAACATCATCCACTTTCATATCATAAGAAGCTAAAAGCTATATCATCTTAAGAAAATTACCTCAATTAGTGGATTCAAACCTTCATCATGTCCTATAAAAGCACAAACTTGAAATATTAAACATCTAACAACATTCATAGAAGTTTAAGACATAATAAGATACTTTGCATTTGCTGTGATATTTGTTTACATAGCACTTTGTCAATATGGCATGATTGGTTCTTCAAATCTCTACAACATCTAACTGCAACATTGTGAGGAGAATTATGACTTTTTCCCTCATAAGGTAAAAATGCACAATCTCTTCCATTGTAAACTTTTTTTTCAATTTCTAAATCCTTTTAAAGTAAATTGAATAATTTTTTCTAGAAAATAAATAATATGGAAGGCAAAAGGCAACATATTCTGTTGATGAATATTTTAAACAAGGAATGCTTTTAAACAAATGAACCTAAAATCAATGAGGATTTGCCTCACCATTATTTCTCTTCTTTTTTTTTCGTTAAGGAAAGAATCTACTATTATGCGATTTTTAAATCTAGATGCTAACAATGAAAATGTTGTTGAGCAATTTGCAATGACAACCAAGGAGCAACCTATCAAACACTCTCCTTCTGAAGCTATAAGGAATGAAGAAGTAATTAATATTGATATATTTTGATACATGATCTAGGTAAGCACTCACAAATTTGGGATTATCCCATTCGTCAACAAGATAAAATCTATAGGGCTTATAAAAAGTTTAGGCCATATCAATTTCTTATGGACGTGTATCCATGTTCTAGTCAAGATAATCATCCTTGTTCGTTTCAGGATGTTTTGTACCAATTTTAAATTTAGTTGCTGACAATGAAAATGTTAAGCAATCTGTATGGCAACCAAGAAACAACCTATCTAACGTTCTCCTTCCAAAGCTACAAGGAATGAAAAAGAAATCAATATTGATACTTTGATATGTGATCTGAGTGAGTGCTTACACATTTGGGATTATCCCATCCATCAATAAAATGAAATCTATAAGACTTATATACATTTTAGGCTATATCAATTTATTATGTATATGTGTCCATTTCCTGGTCAAGATGATCATACTCTTCAATTTCAGGCTCATTGGTTTAAAAGTTTTTCTTGTTTAGAGTATTCATTAATAGAAGATACGTTATTTTGCTTTCCATGTCATTTAGTTTCTAGAAAAACAAGTCCATTCACTTTTTCCATGTCATTTAGTTTCTAGAAAAACAAGTCCATTCACTTTGAAAGGATTAAGAAATTGAAAAAAAGAAAAAGTGAACAATGGAAGAAATTGTGTTTTTTTACCTTATGTAGGAGAAAGTCATAATTATCTTCAGAATGTTATAGTTAGATGTTATAAAGATTTGAAGAACCAATCATGTCATATTTACAAAGTGCTATGTAAACAAACATCATACAAAATATAGAATAACTTATTATGTCTTAAAACTTTTGTGGATGCTATTAGATGGTTAACATTTCAAGCTTGTACTTTTAGAGGACATGACAAAAGTTTCTAATACATAAATTAAGGTAATTTTCTTGAGATGATATAGCTTTTAGCTTTTTATGAAATAAAGGTGGATGATGTTATCTTGGAAAATGCCTTTCAGAATGCAAGATACACATTAGCTACCAAACAAAAGGAAATTTTAAGTTTCTTTGCTCAAAAGGTGTAAAATGAAATTCATAACGAAAGTGGTAATGCAAAATTTTGTTTAATTGTTGATAAAATTATATATGAATCTGGAAGAAACCAATGATTCTTGTTCATAGATTTGTTGATAAGGAAGGATCAATAAATGAACGTTTTATAGATGTAGTACATGTGAGAGATACTACCGTAGTAACTCTAACCAAGCAATTTGTTTAGTGCTTTCTCATCATAACTAGACTAGATAACGGGTCAAGCTTGCCTTTGAGCCTATCTATTTTGTGAGCCCAAACCCATTAAAAAGCCTGAAAGCCCGACCTGGTCTGAATAAATTTTTTTAATAATATATAATTTGTAAAATTTCTGGATATAAAAAATTGCTATATATTTTGTTCAATATTGGTCATTGTTTTGTTCCTAGCTTTACACCTTTTTTATCATTGGAATTGCGCCTTAGTACATATCAAGTAACCTTATATATATATATATATATATATATATATATATATATCTCTCTCTCTCTCTCTCTCTCTCTCTCTGAACACCATATATTTTAGTTATAATACTTAATACGAACTTATTGTTGCAGCATATTGTCAACTACAACATTTATTAGTCTCACTCTTTTATTTATTAATCCAACTAGTAGTTCAACTCTTGTATGAATTAGTCCAACTATTGTATTAATTAGCCTCATTTCTAAGTGTAGATTTTGTATATAAATATCCATGTTATCAAAGTGATTCAAAAAGGTGAAATACAAGTTCTTTTTCCTTCACTACATGGTATTAAAGCTCTTGGCTTATTTTTTGGTATCCTCACTGTCATTTTTCCTAGTTCATCCTTCTAGAGAAACTAGGGTGATACTTTAGGTAGCTAGTTTTATCTCACTGCCGAGACAAGCAAACACAAAAGGTTCTGGTCAACCTGTCCTAGCTTTTCGGTGGTCAAAAACATCGCGCGTGAAGTTCATGCGCCGATAAAGCATTTTGTGCACTGTATCATGCGACAGTGCGTGAAGAATCCATTTAATCACATCTCAACTTTCCGGCGTTTAACATTATCTTTTTGGCACTTTCCCGACTAACCACTAATGCATACTTTCTTTTAAGTCCTTCTACCAAATTGTTACCTGTGAATTCAAGCTCTAGAGCTCTCTGTTAAACACTCCAGCCCCAGCAACTTCACTATTTTGACTTGGGTTTATATAATCCGAGTTTTGTTATTGGAGAACCTTCATTTTTTATATAAGATTGTCTGGTAATTAACTTAGCCTCATTGACTTTGTTTGTTGAAAACGTAGTATTTTTATGATTGACTTCCTTATTCAACTTAACTTTTAAATTTCTTTTTTTTTTTTTAAGAAGAGTATCAGTCATCTTTTAATTTATCAAAACCAACTCTCAATAAGCCAAAGTCTTTCTTACTTGTTTTTAACCAAGCTTTTCAGTTTTAACACCATAAAATAACTTGTCTTGGTTGTAATCCAAACCCTTTTACGAGTTGAATTTTTCTTTCATATGTCCTTAAGTAGCCCTTCCTTCTTCTACTATATTTTTGGCCTATTATATCCCTAAAAATGTTTGAGTCACTGTGTCCTCCAAAACCAATATGACTGAAAATTTTAATGCAGTTGGGGATTTACAAAATCTACATCCTAATTATCGGTTGAATGGTAAAAATTATCTCAAATGGTCATAACTTGTTCAGACCATATTAAAGGGAAAAGGAAAGTTAAGCCATATTTTGGAAAATGGACCCTTGAAAAGTGAGAAACACTATGAGGCATAGGATGAAGAGGATTCCATGACAATGGCGTGGCTTTGGAATTCCACGAATCTAAAGATAAGTGATACATGCATGTTTTCACCACTGCTAAGGAGGTATGAGAGACTATTAAGCAGACTTATTCCAAGGCTAAGGATGTTGCTTTGGTGTATAAGCACAAAATTAAAGTTGTAGGGGTCTGATAAAGAAATAAATCTATAACAGAATATGTTAACATGCTGAGGAACATTTAGCAAGAAATGGACCATTACATGTGTATTAAAATGAAGTGAAGCGAAGATGCAATAATACTGAAAAGTTTCATTGAAAATGATCATCTCTATGATTTCCTTGCAGGACTCAATGTTGAATTTGATCACAATAGAATCCAACTCTTTAGAAAGGATGAACTACCATCCTTTAACCACACTATTTCAATTATTCAAAGTAAAGAGACTTGAAGAGGTGTAATGCTTAGCTGTCCACCTATTGAAGGATCTGCCATGATCATTAATGGTGGAAGACATCAGGGTTTGACACTAGAATAGCCTAGAGAAGACAAGAAAGGCAAGACACAAGATGTGATAATCTATGGTATACCTAATGCAAAAAACCGTGACACACCAAGGAGTATTATAGGAAATTACATGGAACAAATATGAAAAGTGGATCAATAAGTGCTTAAGGGCAAGCTCATTTGATACAACCTAACTAAGAACAACCTCTAGACCTTAAAGGATTCAGCAGAAATGAAATTGAATGACTATGCAACTTGTTGGAGACCTTAGAGAAGCCTCTTAGTAATACCAGTACTTGCTCTCTGGCTCATTCAAGTAATCTTTATGACTCTTATGGGTTAAATGTCTCAGATAAATCAATCTAGGACTCTTGAATCCTTGATTTAGGTACAACAGATCACATAACCTATTCTTCTCATCATTTTAAAACTTATACTCCATTCCCTAGCAATAGAAAAATATCAGTTGCAAATGGCTCACTTGTTACTGTAACAGGCTTAAGGAATATCCAAATATCTCCCTCCTTTGTTCTTAGAAATATTCTTCATGTTCCTAAGCTATTCATAAATCTTATATCTATAAAAAAAACTCATACAAGATTTGAATTGCAAAGTAACATTCTTCTCCATTTCATGTATTTTTCAGGACCAGGATACAAGGAAGAGAATTGGGCTTGCTAAGGAACATGAGGGAATTTACTATCTTGTGCCACCTACAAATGCTGATGACATCAAGATTCCCATATTCTTGTCTTCATTTACTAGAACCTCATCTATTAAGAATAAAATTTGGCTTTACCACTGTTGTTTTGGTCACCCTTCCTTTAGAACTTTGAAAATTATGTTTCCCTCTTTGTTTAATAAAATTAATCTTGCCAATTTTCATTGTGAGACTTATGATATAGCAAAACACAACCGATTTTCCTTTTCCATTAGTCATAAAAGAAGTTTTTCTCCTTTTACTCTTATTCACAATGATATTTAGGAACCATCTCCTATTCCTAATATCCCTGGTGTTAAATGATTTGCTTCTTTCATCGATGATTGCATTGGGGTTTCTTGGATCTTTCTCTTAAAAAATAAGTCAGATGTTAGTGCACTGTTTCCTAATTTCCATAGCATGATTCAAAATCAATTTGGGGTTAAAATTAAAAGGCTTAGGTCTAATAATGTGAAAGATTACCTCAATCACATATTATCTTCCTACATCCAAGAAGAAGGAATAATCCATGAATCATCTTATGTATATACTCCACAACAAAATGACATACCTTAGCAGAAAAATGAGCATATCTTATTTATGACTTGTGCCTATCTCTTTCACACAAACATACCTAAATCTTTTTGGGGGGAAGCTGTCCTTACTGCTACGTACACTATAAACAAGTTACCCTATTGTATTTTAGACAATAAAACTCTTATGGAGGTTATCTCTCAATTTTATCCTAATCTTAAAATTACAAATGGCCTTACATCTCACAAATTTGGGTGCATTGTATTTGTACACATTCATAACACAATGAAGTTAGATCCAAGAGCCCTTAAATGCATCTTTTTAGGATATCCCTCCTATCAAAAGGGTTACAAGTGTCATCATCATGGTACAAAGAAGTTTTTTGTTTCTGTTAATGTTACATTTGCAAAACATCTTCCTTATTTTCCTAGACCTTATCTTCAGGGGGAGTGCACTATTATGGAAGATAATAAAGTATTTTTCTTTGATATTATGTCTTTTCTTGACCTTCCTAATTCCACTTCATAATCCAACCCTACCACTTCTGACAATCCACCAAGTTTTGAATCCAGCCCTGGCACTTATGATAATCCTACACTTACTTTGGTTAATCCCTACACTAAATTGGTAATTGAGTATAACATAAATCTTGATAATATGAGGTATTTGCAGGTGTACACAAGAAGCGAAGCTCTAGCTCCTAAACCTGTGCAAGCCCAAATCTCTATACCTATGTCTAATAGTTCTAAAACTGAGGTAAGCACAAATTCTAACTCTAGCTCCCTAAACATTGATCTTGATGTTCCCATTGCCATTATGAAATGAACTAAAGAATGTAAAAAACACTCATTATATCCTCTTTCCAACTTTGTGTCATTTAACAAGTTTTCTTCAACTCAAAAACTTTCTTACAAACTTAAATTCCATTGTCATGCTAAATAATTTATCTGAGGTACTAGCCAAGAAGGAATGGAGACAAGCCATGAAAATTGAGATGGAAGCATTAGAGAAAAACAAGACGTGGGAGTTGGTCCAATTACCAAAAGGATAGAAACCCGTAGGGTATAAGTAGGTCTTCTCAATTAAGTATAAAGCTGATGGATCACTTGAGAGGTATAAAGCACAGTTGGTTGCTAAATGGTACACTTAAATTTGTGACATATACTATCAAGAGACCTTTACTCCAATTGCCAAAATGAATACCATGAGAATCTTATTATTAGTAGCATCCATTTACAATTGGACACTTTAACAATATGATGTGAAGAATGCTTTCCTCCATAGGGACCTAGATGAGGAAATCTACATGAATATTCCACCTAGATTTGGAGACAGCATAAATGCAAGCAAAGTATATAAATTGAAGAAAGCTTTATATGGATTAAAACAATCTCCGAGAGCTTGGTTTGGAAGATTCACTAGAGTAATGTTAGCCTCTGGCTATAAGCAAAGTTAGGGAGATCATACTCTGTTTATCAAACACAAGGATTCAATGGGAGTCACAGTCTTGCTAGTAATTGTTGATGATATCATTATCACTGGAGATGATAAGATAGAACAAGAGAAGCTCAGGGGACGTTTGGCAAATGAATTCGAGATAAAAGATTTAAGAAAATTGAAGTACTTATTGGGAATTAAAGTAACATATTCAAAACAAGGTATCTTTATTTCTCAATAAAAATATATGACAGATCTCCTAAAAGATATAAGTAAACTAGTAAGAAAACCAACTGATACGTCGATTGATTCAAACCATAAACTAGGGATGACATTGCTATTGACAAAGAAATGTTCTAGAGGTTGGTGGGGAAACTTATCTATCTTTCATATACTAGACCTGACATAGCATATGCAGTAGGTATGGTAAGTCAATTTATGCATAATCCTAAACAAGTACACTTAATTACTGTTCACAAGATTTTACACTATCTGTAGGGAATGAGATATTATTCAAGCAGAACACTGAATTAACTTTAGAGGCCTATATAGATGCTGACTATACAGGATCAATAATAGATAGAAGATCTACTACGGGTTATTGCACTCTCTTAGATGGTAATTTAATAACTTGGAGGTATAAAAAATAGAACGTGGTAGTCAGGTCTAGTGCTACGGCAGAGTTTAGAGTTATGACACTTGGAATTTGTGAATTATTGTGGTTAAAGAGCATCTTGGATGACTTAAAAATTAAGCAGGATGGACCTATGAGACTATAATGTGATAATAAATCTACTATTAGTATTATTCATAATCCAGTGCAATGTGACAAAACAAAGCATGTTGAAATTGATAGATACTTCATAAAAGAAAAGCTAGATAATTGTCTTATTTGTACTCCTTATATGTCAACAAGATGCTAGTTAGCAGACATATTAACCAAAACGCTCAACAGTGCAACATTTTAAACTATTATATCCAAGCTGGGAATGCAAAACATCTATTCACCAACTTGAAAGGGAGTGTTGCAACATATTGTCAACTACAACATTTATTAGTCTCACTCTTGTATTTATTAATCTAACTAGTAGTCCAACTCTTGTATGAATTAGTCCAACTATTATATTAATTAGCCTCATTTCTAAATGTAGATTTTGTATATAAATATCTATGTTATCAAAGTGATTCAACAAGGTGAAATGCAAGTTCTTTCTCCTTCACTACACTTATTTCATAATTAATACTTTTCAATAAGATTAATTTAATTTTATTTAGTTAATGAATATAATTATACTAATAAATCTATCAAAATAAATGAATTATTATTCTGCCTAAATAATATTTAATAATTTTTATACTATTACTAAAAAAAAATGCATATTTGGATTCATAATATTTATTACTCTAAAAGAAAAAGAATAGTGACTTTCAGCATGAAATGCAGTTATAATTATAATTGATTATTCTTTTCTTAACAAAGCAGTATTGCTTAATCGATTCATGGCTTATAATTTGGGTATCAAAGTTTTAATTGATTTGTAATGGGGTCATCTTTTCTGCATTATTGTGAGACAAGCAACATATATACCCCAAAATAAATGTGTTCTGGATCCTGCTTGACTTGATGCTTCATATATGCAATATAAATTTTTTTCTAATATATATATCCAAGCTACGTTGGGCTTGGCTTCCAAAAAAAGCTTGAGCCCGACCCGTTTCCTATTTGAGCCCAAATTAGGGCTAGGCTTTTGTTAACTAGGCTTTTGCTCATTTTGACCAGGCTAGGCCCATTGATTCGAGCAGGCTTTTCAATGGATCATAAAGTCTAATCATAACCTTAACATTCAAAATATTCAATGTTATGGATACAATAGAGCTAGTAATATGCGTGGAGAATAAAACAATTTATGAGCTTTAGTTATTCAAGAATATACTTATACTTATTATGTATATTGCTTAGTTCATCAATTGCAATTGACTATTGTTAATGTAGTTAAGGAAGTAGTTGATGTTCATTTATTTTTCCCATAACTTAACTACTAGTGTTAGTAGTATGTTTTCTTCTTGTAGACACAATAATGAATTATAAGTCACTTATGCAGCTAAAATTGTTTATTTGATTGCAAATGATAAGATTGTGACAGGAAGGGGAGTCAATCAAATTTGCACATTACATAGACCTGGTAACATTAGATGGAGTTCTCATTTCAATTCAATATGTAGCTTTTGCAAATGTTTAGTGTAACTAGTTCAATTTTTTATGATATTACTGTTACCAAATCTACATACTCTTAATGAGGTGATGCTACTTATGCTTTGAAATTATTGATGTCATTTGATTTTGTTTTGAATTTTATGTGATGAAATAAATAATGGGAATTACTAACAAGCTTTGCAACTAAAATCTCAAAATATTTTGAATGCTACGTATTGTTCTCTAGCGCAAAGTAATTGATTCAAAAATTAAAATATTGTGGTTAGGATGTTCTCTTTTATGTTGACTTTGAATTATGTCAGAGAAAGAAATACTTATATAAAGAATTGAATAGTAAATTCAGTAGCAAGCAATTGAGCTTCTTATATTGAACACATATTTGGATCCTAAAGGAGCTTTCAAGTCATTTAATATTAGCAATATTTGTTGTCTTGTGGAGAAATTTTACCCCTCAGATTTTTTAGAATAGGAAAAGATTCAATTCAAATACAAATTGCAATGTTGAGCTTAGTGTATTCAAAGATCCAAATTTTTATAATTTATTTACTATTTATGACTTATGTCAAATATTAGTAGATACTGGCAAGTTGGCCATTTATTTTTTAATTGATAGATTGATTCGACTTATTTTGACTTTTTCTGTGTCAACAATAATTATTGAACAAGCTTTTTCAACCATGAAACTCATTAAAATAAGGCTTTGCAACAAGATGGAAAATGATTTTCTTGTAGATTATATGATTGTTTATATCGTAAAAAAAATCGTTGCAAATTTTACCACAAATATATTAATTGATGACTTTTACACTATGAGACACCTTCAGGCACAACTTAAAAAATAAAGATAAATTTGGTTTATATGATGTTGGTATAATTTTCTTTTTTGATTCTTTGGTTTTCGGCTCCCTTCTATTTATATTCATAGCTACGCCGCGGCACACAGTGGCGTGGCTTCTCAATGAAGCAGTTTCTTTTTCCAGTGAGCGCCACTTCTTCATTCAACAGTGTACTCAGTCTTAAAAAGGGGGTGCCGACAGTGCAATGTTACTGATGGCGGCCACTATATATGTCCCTTCTTCCTAATGGTACTAATGGAGGTGTCGGCATTGAGCAGTGTAGTGCAGTGCCTCATTTCATCAGATTTAGATTTTTGGCTTTCTAATTTCATGGTTTTAGAGGCGAATGGCTGGGAAGAGAAGAAAAAGAAAAGACAAGAATGGAAATTTGACTTTGTTTGTTTTCTTTGAAAACTAATAGGGGCTATAGTGACATTTTTTGGGGGTGGGGCATGGCATACACTGGGCCCCCTCCTTCCACCTCTGCCGATACAAATACAGCTGTGATTTTCATGTATCAGTGCATCCTTATTTTTGTCCAAGTCCGTTTGGAAGATCAAGGCTCATCATGGTAATGATTTTTTTATTTTAATGTGGTACTTAATAGAATAAATATGAATGTTTTGCTTTTGACTCAGGCCCAATAAGGCCATGTCACTGGCTGTTTTTCTGATGTGCCACTGGAGTTCAGAGACAAAGACTACCTTCTATGGCATTGTAAAGTAGTGTGGCAAATTTAGAATAGACTGTTCGCCATCTTTAATGAGCATTGGGTTTGCCCAACTGTTCTGAAGCATTGTTTAGCTGTTAAGTTCAAAGATTGGGTACACAAAGGAGTATAAAATTCTATGGCAATGGCCTCCCTATGGGTTGGAGCAAATGATTTTTCTACGGGGAATGTCGCTTGTGGATTTACAAATGGACTGGGAAGCTCCTCGGCTAATGTTTCTTTAGTTTTTTATTCATGGTTTGGGAAGTCTCTTGTCCTCTATTTTGTTGTTGTTTACTCTTCTCATTATATATTTTTCAATTAAAAAAAAAGGAACAAGTGATTGAAACAATATTTCCACAGCTAAAGGTAATTTACTTTCTTCAATTTTATATATTTTTTCCCCATACCATTCTGATATATCATGTAGATTGTCTGTTTCTCTATTTATTGCAACTTTACAATATATCTGTTTTTTTTGCTATTACAGGATTCAGTCTGAAGCAGATGGCCGGGAGGCTTGTAACCTTCATGCAGCTGGACCTCCAAAGGTTTGCATTTATACTTGCACAACAGGAATCCCATGTTTATTTCTTTCTCTTTTTTTTTCTCTCTCTCTCTTTGTTTAATCAAATCTCTCTATTCTAGGATGCTTTTCCTTTGGACATGAACTTTTTGTTCTGGTCTTGATTCATCCTTTCCTCTTAATTGTTCTAAACTTCTAACATGATCATATTGGCATCCATTGTAACCAATTAGTTGCAGATGTATCATGCTTTTCCTTGTTTTCCTCTTAAGCTACATGCTTAGTGGGTATGAATAGATTGTGAACAATATTAACTCATTGAATACTTTTGAACATGCACTGTAGTGATCTGAGTGTATTTTTTAAATAAAATTCCACTTAACCTCTCCCTGAAAACAAAATTAGAGCATATAATTATACATGATCACATATAGGAAGAATAAATTAATCAAGATATGACCTAATAAAGATGACATATTTGTGATGCATACTTGTTAAGTCAAAATAATTTCAACCCCCAATACTCAAGAGTATCTCAGAGTGTTTGACGACAAAAGAGAATGATCTTGAAATTAACATATATCAAATTAGGGCTTTAGTATATATTTATAGAGTTTTATTTTAATAATATGATAATTAATATTATTAAAATAAAATCCTTCAGACCTTTAAAATGATTTATTATTTAATTAATCAAAATCAGCCCATTAAATCTCTCTGGGTAACAGTCTCATATTAGTAATGTGACGGAATGATTACTAATGCTCTTGAGCTGTGGGTTAAGTTTCCATCCAATAAGTTTGTGGATAATTGAACTCATCACTGATTATCCACAAATAAAATAAAACCTAGTCCATTTATAATTTATAAATTACAATATCAATTACCTAATTAGTTATAACATAAAATTAATCTAATAGCATAATTAATGCTAATCCATATAATATTAAAAATATTCTAACATTCCCTACATGAAAATTAAGGATTATATATATATATATATATAAAATATTGAAAACCTGGTTAAGAATAGCAAAGACCTAAAGCGATACATGTTTGAGTTGATTGTAATGTACGGACATCTGCAGGCATGCACACACACAAGCAAACACGTAAGTTCAAATTTGTGTTACAGATGGTAATGATCCATCTCTCTGTATAAATGCTTAATTGTTCTTGCATTTTCTTTATGTCAAGAACTTGTTTCTACTTGGTGCCACAAGGAGCTTGTGTATGATGAATGTCAATATAAGTTCTGTTGCACTTCAGGTTGTAATTACAAGTATAAATATAGACGGCAATCTTTTCCTGATTGGCAGCCATAGAAAACATAAGGTACGTTATATGTCATGTATAATTCCATTCATTCTAATGTTTTATTTTTGGTTTTCTGATAATTGAGCAGTAATGTTTATAAAAAATACTTATTTTTCATAATCAACCTGCATACTATGTCTGCTTGTGTCTTGACACTGACCTGCGAAATTTTTTTCCCGACATCTTTTACACACATTTTAAATTTTATGCTTTCAGGTATTCAAATCTTATCTCTGCTGTAGTTGGTAGCATCTTATGCTTGTATTACCTGTGTGACAGGGACAGTCACCCAAACAATTTAAGATCGTGATTCCAAAATTCCAGCGTATTTCATGGTATGAATGGTCCACTACTTTAAATTTATTTTTTAACTTGTATTGGGATAATTGTGTTTACTGTGCTATGCTATAAAAGGAAAAACAAAAGTGAATGTTACAGTTCATCTGGAGCCAACCATGGATGATTTTCAGTTTGAACTAATCATTGGTTAAGTGCTGTAGGATATATGGATTTTCAATTAGATTTTCTTGCCTAATTTATTTTTAGAGTTCATACTCCAGTTCATTAGTTTGTACAGCCCTATTAAACACATTTTCCCAGAAAAAAAAGAAAAAGAAAAAAAAAAGCACTGTTGATTCTTTAATTTTACTTTAAGTTTTATTTTTGTCTTTTCATTTAGTCTTAATTTAATCTCTTAACTTTACTTTAGATTTCACTTTCAATTATTTACTTTATTTCTAATTAGATTCTTTAACTTTACCTTAAGGTTCACTTTTGTTTCTTAAATTCATTCGATTTCAATTTGGTTTCTTAACTTTATATTAGGTTTTACTTTTTTGAAAAAAAAAAATTTATTTTGTTTCAATTTGGCCTTTAATTCTAAAAAGTTGCTTAAATAATTTTTTTTCCTTTAATACTATCAAATTAGAATGCTTAGCCTTTGCCTCTTTGTATGAATTAAGAGTTCAAACCATCAGAAAACAAATTGCATTAATGGCAGCAAAATGACGAAAGTAAAGATAAAAACAATTTTGGCTAACTAATTCCAAACAATTTAATTTGTGGAAGAATAAGACATATAATTGAACCTCCAAATTGAAATTACTATGCTTCATGGGATTTAATCTTATCAATAGATTACAAAAAATGAAGGGAAAAAAATATTAAAATAGTTTTTGAAAATTAAGGGCCAAACTAGACAAAAATGAAATTAAGGAGTACGTGAACTTGAGATAAAGTTAAGAGACCTAATTAAAATAAAATAAAAAATTATTAGTAGATATGAAATGTGAGATAAAGTTCATGGACCAACTTAAATCTAAATGAAGTCAAGGGACAAAAGTGGGACTTGTAGTAAAGTTATGTGATCAAAGGTGTATTTTTGACTTTTGCTTTTGTTCCCATGAATCAGAACTGACAAGGATGGTAAAATTGGCCTCGAACTTAAACTAAGAAGCATCTTCATTGTAGCCAGCCATATTCCTCCTTTGATAAAGGAAGAGGAGTGGCCTTTACCTCCATTTATGAAGTTACCACTTAGCAACTACAATTTTCTCCTTTCATCACTGCCCATCTGCTGCTTATATTGAAACCCAAAATTGCAATTAGAAATGAAATGCAAACTAAACTTCATTGTTTAATTGTTCTCTGGAGAGTAAAAAGAATGAAATTTCATTCAAGAATTTTTCTACACTAGCAAATTCACTAATAAATTTATTCAAATAGAATTCTTTTGAATTGAATTCTGTTTAGAGTCGTCTCCATACAGTGAATAATTGGGGCTTGTTTTTTTGCTGTATGTTATTATGCTTCTAGGGAACAGGAGATCTCATGACTGCACTCCTTCTTGGTTGGAGCAATGTAATGCCTATTTTTAACATTTTTGGCTTTAGCTACATTCTTTCTTGCCTAGTAATTCCTTGATATTCACCAAAAATATGTCTTTGTCTAGAAATACCCCGATAATCTTGAGAATGCTGCAGAATATCAAGCCTGCAGGTATATATTTTCTTTCAAATATGACATCGATCTTGTTCATCCCCCACATAATATTGTGCGATCCTTGCTTCACAAATGAAGAGCCTTCAGTCATTTGGGATTTGGCATTTTTCTCTGAGTCTTCATCAACACCGTGATTAATGTTTTGAGATTTCAAAACTTCATCTTTCGCATTGGTAGATAAATCTCTAGTTTCTGATGTTGGGTGGTTAATGTTTCTCGTATGACCAAAACATGCAGGCACTTTTGCAGAGGACAGTCAGTGACTATCAACGAGCTGGACATGATCCTCAGTCAACCAGTTTAGAGATCAGATTAATTCAAAGCCAGGATCATATTCGCAGCCCCCAAGTCGAACTTAAAGCTGAAATATACAGTTAAATTGTTGATATGATTTGGGCATTTTTAATTTTTGCTTCCTTGATACATTACCATGTTCTTGTGCCTCTAGAACTTCCAACTTTTTGAACGGATGGGATATCAAGAAAAATAAATGCTTTATTCTTCACTTATCTGTTAATCAGATTTATGAAATATAGTTATGATGATATTTAGCAATGGAGGCCTATAAAAAGCCAAACTTTATCATCTGTTAGGGTTACGATGTTGAAATAACTGTGGATGTGATTGGGAAGAATTAAAATTAGGAGATATTATTACATATGGCCCAGTGACTGGAGATGTGGAAAATTTGTAGGTCATTCATCTAAATTTCTGTATCGTCAAATTACCGGAAGAAAAAAGGAAGAGTTAGGTATGATGTAAAATTGATCGTTAAAGATGTATCAAATGTTGATATATTATTCATTTGCTCTTTCCTTTCATTCATAAAGTCAAGAAAATGCGACATCTTAAACAAATTTCCGTTTCGTTTATTTTCCCTTCCTTCCCCTGTTTGTGTAATCCTGGACGTAAGATTTTAATATTACAATTGAAATTTGGAAAAATTTTATTAAGGACTATAAATATAAAATATTTATCATTAAGGATTTTTAATTTTAAAAAACTTAATTTGGAGTGTATAGGAGCCAAATTGCCAATACTAGATCTTTAAGAAAAGGGTTTTAAGATAAAGTTCTTGGAAGTAAAAAAAATTGATTTTTAAGTTCTTTAAAATTTAATATCATTAATAATAAATATTTTAAACTTGTAATTTGTTTTTAAAATTTTAAAGGTTCGAAGAAAAAGATTGAGATTGAAAATTTTGATTTATTTCTAATTGCTATAGTTAATTTTTATGCAACAGCTTGTGCTCCCGTTTTCTAATATCAACCAACTTATCCCCAAAATAAGAACAGAAATACGGTATATCAACTTTTGATAAGTGTTTAAATGCTCCCTTGTAATTAGTATTGCAGTAAAATAGTTTTAGACCAGTTTCAGGTGATTAAACATTATGATCCTAGAGTATAAAAAGAAATTAGCAATAGCAAAAAGCAATGTGCATAAGTTTTCCTTTTAACGCACAAATTTATTGAAATATTGCACAAATATAAAATAGTGATCCCCTACTTACAAGTAAATTTAATTTATAATTTTATGCTTAAACATAATTTTTTTCTTATAGTTATTGACATGTCTCACATATATAAAACGTCCACGCACACACACATTGCACAAATATAAAAAATAAAACCCCCATTTATGAACATATAATTTTTTTTTTCAGTGAATAACATTTACTTGTAGATTTTATGACACGTAATTTATTAAAATTATTAATGTTAATTTGCATTGCTGACACTTATAATCTTTTTTAATTTTAAATTTGATTATATAATGTAAAAATGTGTAATTATGTCTTTATTATTTTAAAAGCTTTAATATAGTCCCATCTTTTATTAATAATTAGTTAAATTGGACGTAAACCAGAGGTACCACATGACATTTTGATAATATAAAATAGTTTTATTTCATCATTTTTTTAATTTATTTTTTCGACATGAATTATATATAATTGATATATTGACATAACTTACATTCAACTACAAAAATAAAATTTAATGACATGCTGATAAGAAATTCATAATATAGGGTAAAGTAATTTTTGAAAATTATAATAATTTAATTGCAAATTTTTAGCTTAAAAATTGATGAAGCCTACGAGGATCTTTTTATTTACTCAGAAGATGGTTTAAAGTTCTATATTAGAGGATTAATTTTATGGTTAAAGATAAATAGTCGTGAGAACGGAGAAGTGAGAAAAGAAGGCACAACGCTAGAAGACTGAAGACTCTTCCTGTAAAATCAGGAAAACTCTGTTCTTCTTGCGTTTCAACGAAGAGCACGAACAGCAAAACGTATCTTCAAAATTACTAACATGGATCCTGAAGCTGCGTTAGAACTTGTCAAGAACGGTGTCACTCTTCTCCTCCTCGATGTTCCTCAGTACACTCTTGTCGGAATCGATACTCAGGCAAGTATATATTCCAATTTTAACATTTCCCTTAATTTTTTTTTTTTTTTGGGGTCAAATGTGGATAGTTGGAGCTTTCACTGCATCTGGGCAATGAAATAGCAAGCTCACTATGGCGAAGAAGATTATTTTCTATCATTTCCCTGAGTTGTCTTGAAGTATCTTTGATTATTTTTTTCCTTTGTTGTGTGTCGTTTCACTTTCCACAGTCTTAATTTACAAATAGATGTTCCTTATGTTTGTTTGCACAAGATGTTTTGTTTATGCTGGATTGAATAGTAAATTACAAAAGTTAACTTCAAAACTACAAGTTTTGTTTCTGTTGGCATGTTAAAAATCGTAGATTGCTGAATCGCATAATGCAAATAATAGGGAGAATTAAGAGTAAAAATTTGATCTGATTTTTCTCAAGCACAGTGTAGAGGCTATGTCCTTTAATTTTCTTGTGGAGCACGTAGCTTTTTAAAAGTCTTCTTCGTATTTGCAAATTGAGTGTAACCATGAAGCTCGTGTAAACAAGGAAAAACATATTGTATCTTTCAACTTCGTCTGACACAGGTGACATTAAAATTCCTTTTGCAGATGTTATCTGTGGGACCTGCTTTCAAGGGTATTAAGATGATCCCTCCTGGCCCTCATTTTGTCTATTATAGTTCCTCAAGCAGGTAAAATCATGCTTCATATTATCTAGCTATAACTCTTCCTCCAGCAAATGAACCTTTACTTTTTCTATGAGGGCAATGAGCTTAAGAAAAATGTAAGACCAGAGCAATAGTTTTGAAGAAAAAGCAATCTTTAGTGGCTGGTGATAAATATTGGTAACTATATATGAAGGAGGAGGGGTTCTGACATGATAGGTTTTTAGTAGCAAGTGTCAAAAAAATATTATTCCATGCCTTAAACGGTAAAGGAGAAAATGTGAGAATTGGTACTGGTCTGTAAAAAACCCATAGCAAAAAATCAAATCTCAACATCTGTTCACATTTGTATACTATGGTACTATTATTGGGAAATAATCTTGGATAGTTGGAAACAATTACTCTGGTCTAGGGTCTCTTTATTATTATGCCTTGCAGATCATAAAATAATAAGCATTATAAATCACCGAATGTTGTAGAAAGAATTGTTGATTCTGCTTTCCCATGACATCTTATATTTCAGTTATTTTGTCCATTGCGTACCTCAATTAATTTGTTAAAATCTTTTCATTTTACAATTTTTTTAATTCATGCAGGGATGGCAAGGAGTTCTCACCAATTATTGGGTTCTTTGTTGACGTTGGTCCTTCAGAGGTTTGAAAATTAATATCACTATAGTCTAAATATCCACTAAAACACCGAGATGGGTACTACATCTTAATGCTGTAATTCTGTTTTTCACTCAAAATTTGACAACTCAGGCACTGCTATAGATTAGGGAAGGGATGAATAATGCTTTAGAATTTGCTTTAAAATGTGGTTATTGGAATCTTCATTGATGTTGGCTTATGAGAGTCTTGAAAATCAGTGTCTATGGTCATCCCTTGAGATCTACATCATCTTTTATTTTCTCCTGGCTTGAATTGAATCGTTCTTAGATCTTATCAAAATCCTTTTCAGAAACTATTCTTAAAATAACCATTGATGTTTAAACTAAGCAGGATAGTTGTGATGTGATGTTAAAGGGGAGGGGGGGAGGGGTTTAATTTCGTTAGTGAGCAGTACCTTTGTAAATAAATCAAATGTAATTTGGAGTTGTCTTGAATCCACCATAGATTCTTGATAGTCTCTCAGATGAACCCATCCGTGACATTGTGTTTCCATATTACCTAAAGGATAACATTCTTGATATACAAAAGACTAAATGATTTTTGGGAACAAAAATTGTTTTATATACTAATTTGTGTGACTAACATCGTAGGGAGGTAATGCAGAAAGAAGGCTATGTAATTAGCATTTTTCCTGTTTTTAGAGGTAGAAATTGTACTGCTTGATTACTTACTGAATGGTGATGAAATAAAAACTAGGATTGCATATACCAAATGCCTTCAGTGTCTCATTATTTTTTCTTACTGAACTCCTATATTTGAATAATTTTGTGGTGTGTACACTAAACTTACAATCTCAATGATCCTGAGCACCTGAAGTTAACCAGTCACCAACTAGTTGAAGATTTGTGCCTGTTTATGTACAGACATCCTTAAGAACAAAAACATAATTCATGATAATGTGTGTCCCGAAGATCTTAAAAGTTTTTAAACAGTATTTTCTGATTTATCTCTCATGGCCACGTAGGTTATTACCCGAAAATGGGATCAACAGGAGGAAAGGCTAATCAAAGTATCTGAGGAAGAGGTATGAGTTTATTGAGTTTTATTTATATAAATATTATTTGTCTTAAGTTTTTTTTTTTTTTTCTCTTAAAATATAGTTTATACATATATGATACAGATATAAAGACAGAAAGTTGTCTTGCATTCTTGTCTAAAATGAAGTTTATACTTTCTTGGTCAATGTAGGCCATTCTAACTCAATATTAGGGAAAATTTTGCATTAATAGACTTATTTAAAAAGATCCTGATGATTCTGTGGAAAGAGGTGAGAAAGCATATGATAATCCATCAAACTAATTCTAACCTGTAACACATCTGGCAATTGCTTATTGAGGAAGACAAATTTTCTGCTATTGTTTATTTCTGATTGTTATATCTTCTATTTATTCATTTTATAATTTACTCGTATGATTCTGAATTAATCAGAAATTTCGTTCAAATCCAAAATGAAGAACAGAGTATATTTTAATGAAAATCAGCTATAATGTCAGTAGGTAGCAACTGTAAAAAGATACTGATAGTTTAATAAGTGGTTATAATACTTAATTAAAGACAGTGAATAGAACATGGTCTGTTTTATTTTATTTTCCCTTTCTTTTTGTGGGATATGTGCTGTTAGATTATATTGTTTCTAGAATTCCATTTCATGAGGGATGCCTTTGATTCTGACCATGAGTTTGTGACTATGATTGCCATATATATTGCAAGGGGGAGTAAATTATTGTGACAGTGTGCCTTGTCTACCATTATTATATTATAAGTATGAACTTTAGAATCTTTGCAAAGTTAGAATCCCAATCGTCTTCTTTTACGCAATAGAACAGCTCATCTTGCTTTTTGGTGCTCAGCTCACAGGCTTGTTGTGGGAGTTCTACTTGTGGATAATCAGTAGATTGATTGGTTTATAAGCTTGAATCTTAACGATGAGGCATCTAGAGCAATTTTTTATTATTCTCTGCTTTTGACAATTGCTCATTTTTATTGTTATATATCTTTACTATCTGAATAAATTGTTTTTCCATAAACAACATGATTGTCTCCTGTCATATCTATTATTTAATTACAAATAAATGAGATGCTTGATTGGATTGCCAAATGGCCTCATGAAAAGGCATGGAACAAACAAGATATCTATGCAGACATGGACATGTAATTAACGTATAATGTATTCCAGCATCTGTCCTATATGTTGAATATGATGAATTATATGGGATTTATTCATTATTTCATTTTGTTTTCTACACCTTTTCCCTAGGAGGAAAGATACTGTCAAGCAGTTAAGAATTTGGAGTTTGACAGACAACTTGGGCCATACAATCTTAACCACTATGTTGACTGGAAGCGATTATCTAACTTTATTACAAAGAGTGTCATAGAACGGCTAGGTATGTTGTTTGCTTAATTGCAATGTTCTTTGTATTAAATAGCTCACTGATAGTGGAGTGACTTTTCTTCTGACTTCCTGTTTTGCACAATGTTGAATTTTATAAACTGATAATTTATGGGCAGAGCCCATTGGAGGGGAAATCAATGTTATGTATGAGAATGGGATAGTTGGAAACACACCTAAAACACCAATGGAGAAAGCTCTAGACAAGCAACTCAAGGCTAGTAAGTTTGCAACACCAGTTGACAAGTCTCAGAGGAAAGGATGCTACTATACATCTATTCCCAGTGTTATAAAACGTAAGGGAGTACACGGACAAGAACTTACTTCTTTGAATCTTGATAAGGTAGATTTTTGTCAATATTATTGAATATTAAAAAGAAAATTGCGAATTGGACTAGGTTTGAACAAGCAAACTTACTATAACATTCCAGCCCTTTGTTAACTGACTTGTGTGCAATCTCTTTTGTTGGTTTGTTCAGACACAATTGTTAGAAATGCTACTGGCAAAAGATTATGGAGGTTCTGAAGACTTGCTTCTTGGAGAACTGCAGTTTGCATTTATTGCCTTTGTGGTATTGCAGACTAAAACTGATTTCTTTCTAAATTTGTTGATCTTATTTGACCAAAGGTGACATTTTGTAATGGTGCAGATGGGGCAATCGCTGGAAGCATTTCTCCAGTGGAAATCCTTGGTCAGCCTTCTGTTTGGGTGTACTGAAGCAGTGAGTATAGCTTTCTAGTCATATCCTGATTGAATAATGCATGCTGGGACTTTTCAAATGAACCTTAGAATTTTAGATTTCTTATTTATTCTTGTTTCTTTTCCATCACACTAAGTGAAGATACTGAAGGGCAGATGCTGAACAATAGTATATCTTTCATAATATTCATGTTGACAGAGTTATAAATCCATCATGAGGATCTTGCTTAACAGCTTAATCTTTAAGTCAAGTGATTCTTTGATGCATGCTTAGAGTTCATTATTGCTATATCTGGACTTTTCTCTATGATTAATGGATATTCTGTGTTTTCCTTGCATAACTGAAATAAGTTCTGAAAGTCTTCCAAGAGTGATGTAGCCCCTTATGTATTATTACAATTGAAACCAGAGAACAGTCAACTCAACTGGAAAAGATCCGGAAGAAGAGACTGAGATACAAGAGAACAGGAAAGATAACAAACAAGAAGAAAAGTAATCACTCCTTTAGCTTTTGAGAGGCGCTAGAGACTCTCCTCACCACCAATTACATGCATGCCTCTGTTCTCTTCTCAAACTCTATTAATACACTCCTACCCAACCCTTTCCACATGCACGCCCCACCCTCCATGTGACTTACTTAGTTATTCATACCAACTCCCTTTGAGACTGCTCATCTTGGCTCAATTCTGTTAACTTCCCCTCCTTAGCTGGACCGGTTACGCCTCTGGTACACTTGAGACACCTTGGGCCTAGCAGGTCCATCATTACCCACTACAAGCTTGACCTTGTCCTCAAGGTCAAAGTCAAGGAATTGTTGTTGAATGGCCGAAAAGTCTTCTGTTACAAGGGAAATGTTGTTCGGAGTTCTTTTAGCTGAAGGTTTGTTATTTTTCTGTTATGAGTCAGTTGTTGTTATTTCTGATAGTTGTTAGTAGTTTTGTTAGTTGTTAATAACTGCTGATCCTAACTGTTGCTTAAGCTGGCTAGCTATATAAGCAACAGTTAAGGGAATGAAAGGTGTGAAGGAATAAAAAGTGGTTTTCGCATTCTTCTCTGTACAATCTTCCCATGTGCTTTGACATTTAGGCAAACCATACCACTTAATTAGCACTTGCAATTGCCCATTAGCCAGCTGGTGAACCTTTTATATAGATTCAAGGGTAACTTGTATTTTTATATCCTCAGACAGCATAAGAGGGAGTTGCTGAGTCGAGGTAGAGAGTTGCAAGGATTTTTTGAGCTGTGATATATGAAAGACAGGGTGAATTTTGGCCGTTGAAGGAAGCTCTAACTTGTAAGCGACTGGGCCAATCTTTTCCTGTATCTTGTAGGGACCATAAAATCTAGGAGATAATTTTCACACTTCCTTTTAGTTAAAGATTTCACCCTGTAGGGCTGTAGCTTGGGGCAGACCAAGTCTCCTACTGCCAAATTGACAGTTCTGTGTTTCTGATTTGCCCATTTTCTCATGAAATCCTGGGATCTGTCCAAATTAGTTCTGAGCTCATTTAGTATGAGGTTTCTGTCCATATAGGGCTTTGAATGGGGTCATTCCAGTGGAACGGTTGTGTTGAACCAACCATTTATGCCATGTATGTGGCTTGTCAGCCACAAAGCAGTGCAGATGTTTCAAGATTTTGATTCGCCACCTCAGTCTGTCCATCATATTGTGGGTGATAGCTAAAGCTGTAATTCAGTGAAGCACTGACAAACTTACATAGTTCCCTCCAAAATTGGCTGATAAATATTCGATCTCTATTTGACACGATGGAGTGACGGAAACCATGAAGCAAATTATCTCCTTCGTGAAAACAAAAGCTACTCCTTTAGCATCAAATGGATGTGTGAGAGGGAGAAAGTGACTGTACTTTGTCAATCGACCTACAACCATAATGGCTATAACCATGATGGTATTGAAGTGGGCAGATTTGGGGAGTCCAAGAAGTCAATACTGATGTCTTCCCAAACTTGTTGGGGAATGGGCAAAGGCTGGACGAAGCCTGCAGGACTAAGGGCCTCATATCACTATTGAATGTCTCTCTTTATCCCTTCCCAGTATACCACTTCAGTTAGCCTCTTATAAATCCTTAGGTAGCTAGAAAGCCCCCCTAAAGGAGAATCATGAAATTCTCAAATGTGTGCAGTAGTTCCCTGTGATGCTTTAGTATAACCAATCTATTATTATAGAACAAGATGCCTTTCCTCATTGTATATCCTACAGGAGCTTCCCTGGCAACTATGATTTACTGCACAATTGCATTCAACTTGTCATCCCCTTTCACTTCTCTGGCCAACCCCTCAAGCCCTTCATATTGCCATAAGGATACAGCCTACAAAGCCACTGATTTAGAGCAGCAAGAGAGATCGTTTCTAACTCTATTTTCTTGACCAAGTTTATAGACAGTGAAGAAATCGTAGCCCATTAATTTAGACACCCAACATTGCTAATCAGGTTCAATCAATCGTTGATCCAACAAGTGTTTTAGAGCTTGCTGATCAATTGGAATGATGAAATGGTGGTCTCTTAGATAATGTTGCCACTTCTTCACTACAAGTACTATAACCATCTACTCTTGCTCGTATACAACATAATGCTTTGCACACTTAGATAGAACCTTACTGAAGAAAGCATTTGGGTGACCAATCTGCATCAAAATAGCCTCTATTCCAAAACTTGATGCATCAATCTCCAGCTCAAAGAGCAGATTGAAGTCATTGGAACAGTAGTCATTGCTGTTTTAAATGACTCAAATGCTTGTTGGGCCTCTTCTCCCCACTTAAAGGAGTCTTGGTCTAATAATTGGATCAATGGGGTTGAAATCCTCCCATAATTTTGAATGAAACACCTATAGTAGCCAGTGAGGCCTAGGATTCTGTGAAGAGTTTTCAACGAAGTAGGTTTTGGCCATTTGACCATAGCCTCTATTTTTGCTGGATCTGCTTGCATGCCTTTTGCTGATATAATATGTCCCACGTACTCCAATCTGGGTTGCCCAAACACATTTCTTTTGGTTGATGACCAGCTGGTGGGTGCTTAATACTTCTAATGTTGCATGTAAATGAGCCAAATGTGTCTACCAATTTGGGCTATAGACTAATATATCATCAAAGAATACTAAAATAAACTTGCATAAGTATTCTTTGAAGATATCATTCATGACTTTGGAATGTTGAAGGTGCATTAGTGAGTCCAAAGGGCATCACTATAAATTCATAATGGCATTGTCATCTCCTTCCTTAATACGTATTTGATGGTATCTTGATTTCATATCAAGCTTGAAAAATATTGTGGCTTCACCTAGTTCATCTAGGAGCTCATCTATGGCTGGAATGGGGAACTTATTAGGGACTGTGACTTTGTTCAAAGCATGGTAATCAACGCAAAACCTCCAACTGCCATCCTTCTTCTTGACCAATAAAATGAGGCTCGAAAATTGACTGAGAGTTAATTGTATGATACCAGCTTGCAGCATTTCTCGCACCATTTTCTCAATCTCTGACTTCTTGGAATAGGCACACCTATAAGAGCAGATATTGGTATTTGAATGCCTGTTTGTAGGACTATAGCATGGTCCTTTGTTCATCGAGGAGGAAGACTGGTCAAAGGTGTACAAATAGTGGTAAATTCATCTGGGAAACACTGAATTTCAGGAGCAAGGCCTGGACTACTGTCAGTAACATCCAACACTCCCCCCATGAACTCAATCAGTACTCCTTGTTTCTCCTTTTTGATAGTGGAGCAAATAGGTTTTGGGTAGACCATGGTGTGAGATAGGCTTGGGTCACCTTGCAAGCAAATCCATCTATCCTTAACTTGCACCTTCATAGTCAATAGGCTTCAATTAATGCGAATTTCTTCTAAGTCCTCTAGCCATGCAATACCCAAAACCAAGTCTGTATGACCTTGTTGAAAGGGTAAAAGGCTTGGACCACCACCAAATCCTAAAGCAGTAATTGAACATTCCTGCAGATCCCACTGTGAAAAATTATTCTACCATTACCCAAGGTGGTTTTATGAGTGCCAGTAGCTTCCATAGGAAGGTTTAGTTTGGCAACTAAATGAGGGTAAATAAAATTGTGGGTGGCTTCACTGTCCACCAATACCAAAACCTCCTCAGACCCCAACTTCCCAAACAACTTCATTGTCTTATGTCTAGGCACTCCAACTATGGTGTTTAGGGATAATATCATGCCTGCCATAAGCTTTTCATGTTCTTCCACCCCGTTTACTTCATCCTCTTGTTTGTGGTCTATGACCCCGTCCTTTGGGTCTTGGTCAGTCATAATGATTACCCTGAGTTGTTTGTTTGTGCAACGGTGATTGAGACTAAATTTTTCGTCACATGTGAAACATAAACCAAGTTCCCTTCTTCAATCAAACATCCAGAGCTACTGTTCTTTCCAGAAGAGACAAATGTTGTTGGAATATTGCCTTTTGTCTCATCTTTAGACTTAATATCAATTGTTTTAGTGACAGGAGAAGCTACTGAAGTTTTCAAGTGGTTAGAAGTTGAGGATCCACCAGTCCCACCAGTCCAACAACCCCTCATAAAACTGCAATAGCGTCTGTTCAACTTGGACTCTTGAGCTTGCTCCAAAGCCATATTTCAATCGTCAATCTGTTGGGCTAAATCCATCAAATTAGTTAAGGGAGTGGGCTGCATTAATTGGCCTTCAACCCAAATATCCTCAAATAAACCATTCTTAAGCGTACCCATTAGAACTTCATCATTGAATCCCTCCAGCTATATAGATAACAGTTCAAAACGTTGACAAAAATCCAAGACAGTAGTCTCCTGCTTTAAAGCTGCTAATCGTTCAAACGCATCTCCCCAGTACAGAGAATGAAAGCGACGAAGTACCTCTTCCTTGAAATGTCGCCAAGAACAGAACGGAACGTGCTTCTCTATCCACTGAAACCAATTGAGTGCCTTACCCTTCAAACTCACAGCGACAGCATCCAATCGATCCTCCATGTAGATTGCGTTGACCACAAAATAACATTCATCCTTAAACAATCACCTAATCAAATCGTCATAAAAGAAGAGAGGTAGCTCAAAGTGACGATATGGAGTTGAATCATCTGGCGGAAGCTACTAGTTCAGCTCAGACTCAACTCCATCTGTCTAAAACATTGCGAGGGCCACCATCGGCAATGTTCGCATCGGCTGCCGAAAAGGATTCCTCTACAACTTTCCCTTTATTCGCTGATCGACGCCAATTGTGAAATTCAACGAAATCCTCGCAAACCTCCATTAATGCAAGCTGAATAGCCTGACGTTTCTCTCGCGTAGTTGTCAGCGCAGCCGTGACTTCAGACATTGACTTCTCCAGCTAATTAATTCTTCCTTCCATTTACTGACCATATTCCGTGAATTGGAATGACTCTAATACCATCTGATGCAGCCCCTTATGTATTATTCGATCGAAACTAGAGAGTAGTCAGCTCTTACTGGAAAAGATCCAAAAGAAGAGACTGAGATACAGGAGAACAGGAGTGATAACAAACTGAAAGAAAAGTAATCACTCCTCTAGCTTGAGAGGCTAGAGACTCTCCTCACCACCAATTACATGCATGCCTCCCTTCTCTCCTCAAACTCTATTAATACACTCGTAACCAACCCTTTCCACGTACACGCCCTGCCCTCCATGTGACTCAGTTAGTCGTTCGTACCAATTTCCTCTTGAGCCAGCTCATCCCTTGGCTCAATTCTGTTAACTTCCACCCCTTTGCTGGACCAGTTATGCCTCCTATACACTTGAGACACCTTGGTCCCAGAGGCCCGCTGGGCCCATCTGAGAGAAAAGTTGAGAATGATAACATTTGTATTTTAGTTAAGTCAAATATATGGTTCTTGTGAGTGGGACAATACAGTGAAGGTTTATAAAGCCCTTTCCCTAAAGGGAAATGAACCTCTCATATTTAATTGATGTAAAGTATATGAAAATTGAAGCTACTTTTATTTGAACGGTAATCAAATTTGTAGACAGCACTGACAAATAACTTAGTATATTGAAATGGGTTTTCTGTTTCCATCGTAGTATCTGAAACATGATAATAGTCTTTATTTTTGTCTCTCTGTGGAAATTTTTCTCATATTTCTTTATATGACAGTTTTTACTTCTTTATAAGGACATTCTTTTTGTAGATTGTGGTTATTAGGTGGCATGGCATATGCTAAAAGTATATTTAGTATGGGATTTTTGGGGCCAAATTAACTTGAAGTTTAGTTATTGAATAACAATATATATTTATTTGTCCTTGACTTTGTTTAATCTTTTGCAGCCCTTCCGTACACGGAGTCAACTATTCACAAAGGTAAACATTGGAACTTTATTTTTATTCTTCTGGATTAATTAAATTTTTGTGACTTCCATCAAACTCCTCTCAGTGATGCAAAATCAGTACTTACAAATGTTACTTTTTTTTACCTGAATGGGGAGGTTGGGGGATGATGGGCAGGACGAAGAAAATCAGTTGATATCCATTCCTGGTCTGAGAGTCAAAGAAAGAATTGTTCATTAATTGTATCTGTTGCGGATTGAGTCATGCTGTTAAAATGTGTATATATAGACAGCAGTTATAAGACCAATGGAAAATTGTGCTATACACACACACACACACACACAAACATGTGGACAAGTTTTGAGGAGCTGCAAATTATCTGAAGTATCTCTACACACTATACTGTCCAAAAGTTTAAGGTATTAAGTAGTTTGATAATTTCTTTTAAACTTTTTGGTATTTCATTTATCACTTGCCATATTATATATTGAATAAATTGGATTGTTTTGCTGGGCTGTGATTTGTTGAAAAAAATAGTAATATATTTAAGATATCTGTTCAATTACAACTTACTATGCTTTCACCTTCTCTGTGTTGCCTATTCTTTTTGCTTCACTGAACTGAAATTTGAAATTTTATGGATTCTGATAGTTCATAAAGGTCATCTACTATCAACTGAAATATGGACTACAGAGAGGTCGCGCTGATGAAACAGGGACAGCATTGTTGGATGATTCTTGGTTTTCTGCTGATAGCTTTCTGCACCATCTTTGTAAGGTAGTTTGCTGATTTTATGCACTCAATATTCAAATGCACGGATTTGCTCTGTTATCTAGCGTACTTATTTTACCACAAGTGTTGGCACTTTTGATTGTTTCCTATCCAGCTTAACTCTAGTTGACATGGTCATCTAATGTTTTAAAACCTTTCAGGATGCAGCTTTCTTTCCCAGCTAGAAATAGAGATATATACACTGTAAAATTTTCTATTTTGAGGATCTTCCAAAAGTCAGAACTAACACACACAAACATGAAGATGATTTAGTGGGAACTTTATCTTCCCACTGCTTGAACTATCTTCTTTTGTTCAATTATCATCCTCACAAGATGTGTTCACTTTCAAGGCTTTGCATTCTTGTGAACTGGTTGCCCAAAGTTTTGGCTGTTTCAGCCAACACTAATTGAATTTTTTTTCAGTACAACAACGTCCAACTAGTTCAATATAGTTTACTGAGTTCATGGCAATTTATGACTGTTGGCTTTTTGAATTGCAGGACTTCTTTTCTCTGATACAAGATGCATCAGTTGTTGATGGAGATCTTTTGTCATGGGTATGAACTCGGAGCCTGTCTTCATCATAATGATATCTCTTCTTCCCACAAAGTAAAGAGAATTCTTATTACGAATAGAAAATTACTGGAATTGAACGTTTGAAAAAAGAGGACATAAAACTTCATTCCTGACTGATATGCTTGAAATGTACTATGCATTAATCGGCACAGCAAGGATGGATTTGGCCCATCTAGGAACTGGAGAACAAAAAAAAAATATTAGTTATCTGCCTAGATATATGTCCCTTACGCACAAGCAAGGAGAAATGACGCCTTTTCTATGTCTATTTTTTTTTTCTTTTAGAAAAGGTTATTGCACCTCTTCATTATTAGATAATTAGATATGATATCTTGTTATATTTTTGAAAAAAAAAAACTTTTGGTCAACATGTGAGAATTAAGATTAAAAAGAATATTTTGAAGTTTACTAAATAATCACATACGCAAAAGGAAAATGTTCAAAACTGTGTCTTAGCCTAGCCAAAGCAACAATAAATGACGTTTGTTGTTAGTGGATGGTGGCAATGAATAGCTTTTAATTGTGGCCATTGATGGCCGCTGTTGGTGGTTATGGGGGTTGTCTTTGACAAAAATGTGGCCACTTGTCTATAGATTTGTACTTTAAACATAAAGTTTGTCTGCTCTGAAATTTTGTTATATCGTGTTCTGGTGACTGCAGTATTTTGACTGATTATTTGAAGGAAAAAATTTAGTTGTTTCACTCCTTGCAGACAAGGAAATTCAAGGAGCTGTTGGAGAGCAGTCTGGGTTGGGAGTTTCAACAGAACAGTGCTATTGATGGGATATATTTTGAAGAGAATGACGAGGTCAGCGTTCAAAGTATTACTCTCTTTTCTCTACAATGTGTCTGTTCATGGACCTTACTCACTATTCATTTTGCAGTACGCTCCTGTAGTGGAAATGTTGGATGATGAAGCTCCAGCAGTTTAGAGACATGTATATTACACACACACACACACACTTGTATCTGAGAAACTTAACCATGAGTATTTTGAGAATTTTCCATGGCCTTTCAGCTAACAAGCAGTCGTGGCTCTAGGGAATTTCCTTCCCTTGGCGTTGTAGAATAGAACGGGGTGTAAGCCATCGTTGGCAAGCTCTTAAAGGTGCTCTGCGTTTGGAACCACGCGGTTGTGCTTCCAAATACAACCTTTCACCTCATTTTAAAATAATTCATATAATTTAAAGAAAAAAATAAAACCTTGGGCAAACTGCATTAATTGCGCAACCTAAAAAATGGTGAGAATCCTTTTCCCTCTTAAAGTTGAAGCATTTTGTAGTACTTTGCCTAGTGCTTCCTGAATATGGCAGTTTGCAAGATTTCGGAACTAAATGGCTTCTAGTATACTCTAGACTTAGATGATACAAATATTTGAGACATGCATAAATTGATTCAATTTTGAAAATGCAATCACAATTAAGAGTTTGCTTCTTAGGGGAATTTAGATTACGTTTGGGAGGATAGAGGGAAAAAAAAAGAAAAAGAATTGGAGGCTGAATGGAAATGAAATAAATGGAAATTTTTTCAATTTTCGTTTCATAGAGTTTTCTAAAATTGTTGAATTGGAGAAAATATAAAGAATTTATAATTCCATTTTGGAAGCTTAGTAAACACTTGTCAGAGACACTGACACATTGATTTTTACTTCGAACTGTTTATTTTTTAAAATTTATCTGTCTATCAATATGAATATGTTTTCGGGCCGTTTGGTGTCTTTTAATTTCATAATTAATATAACATAAAATGTAGTTTTTAAAAAACATTTATTGTGACGTAAGAATGTGAGAAAACAAGTTATATGAAAAAATAAGATGTTATATAACATCACTATTTTGTTGGATTACCTTTAAAATATAAAAAATAATAATAATAATAATCGCAAGATAATTTTTATAAAAAATCATTTAAAAAATTTATTAAAAATTAACATGCACTTTAATAGCCACTGATATGGGCAATTATGATTACAATATATATAAATATAAAATATATTGCTCGTGACTCATTTTGTACGAGTGAAAATGCTGAGAATTCTCCAAACTTGGATGATCATGCAACTTTAAAATTTGATTAAAGACTCAAATTCCCAATTTTCTGCAAAATACTTTCTCCAATTACATTTTCGTACAAAACCGTAACGGTCATGCCTACATTAGTTTTAAAAGATCATTTAAAATAAAAGCACGTCCAATACGTCATCTTACGTGGCAAGAAGCAAATTTTAGCTTTTTGATTCACGTATATAAAAAAAATTTTACTTTTAAAATACATCAGTATATAAAATATTACATTAGAATAATTATAATTTTGGGAGTCATATTGATTCAATTCAAGTCCCAATATATATTTTTTGAATGAGTTTTAATGTACAATTTTTTAGACTCGAATTGATTTAATCCGTGACCTACTATTATTAACAAAAAAAAAAAAAGTGGGATCAAAGAGGGAAAGGGCACTGGGAGAGAGAAAGAGAGATGAAAGGAAAGTGAGAGATATTAGTAATACATGAGTATTAAATAAAGAAAAATATTTTTAAATGAATTATATTTTAATAAAAATTAATTTTAGTTTTAATATTTTAAAATAAAATAAAATAGAGAAAAATATACTTTTGGTCCATTCACTTATCATAAAATTATTATTTTGATTTTTTACTTATTAAAATATTCAAAATAATTACTCGTTCATTGAAAAATGACATATTTAACCTTTTACTTTTAAAAAAATTATCAAATATAGTCTCTATACTAAACTTTAAATTCTAAATCTAATTGACTAAATCTGGTATTTTTTTTTAAATTAAGGAACCAAATGTGATATTTTTTAATAAGTGCAAGATTATCATAAAATCTGGATGTAAATCATTAGAAAGTATTAGAAAAATATTGGATTTTATTGACTCAAAATAAATCATTAGAAAAATAACAGATTTTATTATAGTCTTGCACTCATTAAAAAATATCACATATTGTCCTTTACTTTTAAAAAAAATATCATATTTATGTTTTAGAGTTTAGTAGGGAGACTAAATTTGGTAATGTTTTAAAAATTAAGGGGTCAAATATGATATAGTTATTTTTGGTCTAACAATAAAAGAAATATTAATATCATTTTATTTTTATGATTAGTTTAGTGAAAATAATGTAAAAATAGAAAGAAAAACATAGAAAATGATTATAATACTTGTGGTCTTAAAATAAATATTAATTTCATTTTTGTTAAAATGTTTATATGTATTAGAATATTAAATATTTATTTTTAATTTGTTAACTTAATTTTAAAATATTTTAATTTATTAATTAAAAATAGAAAAAAATTTAAAATCTTAAAATTAAGAATGATTTACATGTAATATGATTTAAGTAAAATACAATTTTGGTCCTTCACTTAGAACAAAATTGTCATTTTGGTCCATCACTCATTAAAATACCCAAAATAGTTCCTCAATCATTAGAAAATGTTAAATTTGGTCCCTCACTTTTTGACAAAACATACTAGATTTAGTCTCTTAGATTTAGGTATAGAGTTTAGTATAAGGATTAAATTTGATAATTTTTTGAAAAAAAAAAAAAGATCAAACACTACATTTTTCAATGAGTATGGGCTATTTTGAATGTTTCAATAAGTAAGAGACCAAAATGGTAATTTTGTGATAAATGAAGGGCCAAAAATATACTTTTCTCAATATGATTTTAATAGTTGACTTTTCTTCTTCTTCTTTTTACAAAAAAAGTGAATATAGGTAAGTATATATAACATACCTCATATGGTGCTATATGACCATTTCATACGGTGACTGAGTTAGGGATAATCAACTATCATTCCATTGCATTGTTTACCATTCCATCAATCCAATCCATTGAAGGAATGATAATGAAAAGGGAAAGGTCAATGGAAAATTGTTACATGCAACTAAACATTCGTACCTAAATGTCACGACCTTTTTATTTTGATACTGGAACCTAATGTTTACATACCCTTATACATAGAATAGGATAAAGAAGTATGGATATTCCATGGATATTCTAGGTTATAGATATTTTAATGAAAGATTTTAGAGAATTAATCTCCACTGTTAGATCAAATTGATCACCACCTTTCATTGAGGAGGTAGAGGTATATAAATAGGGGTATGATTTCTCATTTGTAAATCATCCAAGCATCCGAAGAGCTTTCTTGTCTTATCTTCTTTTCTTAGTCATTCTAGTTCATAAAAGGAGGCTGACTTAGCTATTGCAAGGGGCGGAAAAGGAGTTAAGGCCGCACGTGAGCTTGTTGAGAGAACAAGTCCGTGACACGTGTTATCAAAGCAAGGTTTGGGTTGGTATTGTGCATACTTGTGAGTATGGCTAAAAACGTTGAGGGTACCACTTAATTCATTATCAAGGAGCATGAAAGGGAAGTTTTCCCTATACACTAAGGCGGTAAGAAGAAGCATGATCATAGCAAGGCTCGGGAGCATGTTGTTTTGGAGCAAATTATAGGGGAGTTTGGAGAAAAGCTCGAAAGGGTTGAGAACAACATTGTCTTATTGGAAAACCATATGTTCGAGCAACTAGGTAATGTCAACGATGTCATGGGGGACGTGGAGTCACGGTTCATCCAATTGGAGACTAAGGTGATAGATGTTATCTAAGTCTTGCAAGCTAGCATCAAAAGGATGCAAGAAGACTTGGTGTTATGCAAGAAGGTCGTTGCCAACGGAGGAGCAACAATTACCATAAAAAATCCTTCCAAGGTGGACTACCAGAAGCTAACAAAATTCCATGGGGCTAGGGATGCCAAGGAAGTTGAGAACTACCTTTGGTAAATGTAGCAATACTTCGATAATCTTAACCTAATGGATGAGACATCGAAGATCAATATCGCCACTTCCTACCTTGTTGACACAACAATACTATGATAGCAAAGGAGGCATGCTGATATGGAGTGAGGTACTGTTCATATTGATACATAAGAAGAATACAAGAAGGACCTTAAACGACATTTCTACCCAGAGAATGTCGTGTTCGAGGCACACAGGAAGCTAAGGGAACTAAGGCAACATGGTACAATCCATGACTATGTGACAGAGTTCATAACCCTTATGCTTCAAATTTCCAACTTGTCCTAGGAAGACTTACTCTTCTATTTCATAGACAGGTTGCAAAGTTGGGCTAAATAGGAAGTACAATGAAGGAACGTCCAAACAGTCAATGAAGATATAGCCACAGCTGAATCTCTAGCAAACTTCCACCACCAAGGCCAAGCAGAGATATCTAAAATGGAAGATAAGAACTTACGCAAATATGAGGGAGAAAGACATGAGGTAGAGACAACCAACGTAAGCCACCATTAATAGAATGAGAGAAAAGCTTGGGTTGAGACAAGTTCGAGGCGAAGAAGAAGACCTTTGTACCAAAGGGTGGGTGCTTTCATGTGCAAAGGACCACAAGCAATGAAGGATTGTCCCAAGCTCAGTTCTTTGTTAGCAATACTAGAGCAACAATTGGTCGAGGCTTGAGAAGACGAGGTGAACAAGATGAGATCACTCCAAATCCTCAGTGCTCTCAAGACCAAACTGATGTCAATGACGTCGAGCAAGGAGCTCATGTACGTCAAAGTATATATCAATGGCAGACTAACAAGGGCTTTGGTCGATACAGGGGCAACCCATAACTTTATGACTAAGGAAAAGGCCAAGAGGCTTAGTCTTAAATGGACGAGAGACGAAGGTTGGCTAAAACTGTCAATACCAAAGCTAAACCCCTCAATGGCATAGCACAAGGGTAGATCTATGCCTAAACACTTGGAAAGGCCAAGTGGATTTTTTGATGGCACCAATGAATGATTACCAAGTCGTTCTAGGGGCAAACTTCTTGAGATATGTAATCGCTATCCCTATGCCATCGTTTAATACGGTGTATATACTTGAAAAAGGGTTACCGCACATAATCCTGACAATGGAGACACCCAATGATTGGGTATGGAAGGTTAAGCAATTGTCAGCTATGCAACTCGCTAAGGGGGTAGAGAAAAAATGTTTGAAGATTTGACACTATATTTATGAAATCTTGAAGATCTGTCGCAATATCTTAGATACTTTGTTGATTATTGTATTTTCATTCTTTTGTTATTTTTCTGTTAAGTGTAGATAGGATCTAAATAAAATCTCTACTTATTAGGGATATTTTGTTTAAATTAGAATTTAAGTTTAAACTTGTATCAACTATATATTATGTACCCTAAGTTCTCTAAGGTTACAACATATTAAATAAAATAAATCCACATTGTTCAGAACCACCAATACAAGGCTCGTGATATCCTTTGGCACAATCCTTACCAACTCTAGTAACTTTCTTTCTAATGTTATTGACAATTCTGCCTTTACATCCAAAACTTCACAATTTAGAGAAAATAAGCACAAAAAATCACACAGACCTTAGTGTGGTCATTGTAATAAAGCTGGCCTTTGATTTATATATCAAATAATATTGACCATTGAAATAAATATTTAATTCTTATACTGAATTTGATGATTCAATTTTAAATAAAAGCTGTTATATTTTTTAGAATAATTAATATTAGTCATTAAATTTTTTTACAAAACACCTATTGTAGGGGATTTACCTTACACGAGGTAGGGATAAGATAATGTGACCTTAATGGTCCAAAATGCCTTTGTTGCCATGTAAGATAATAGGTTAGACAAGGCTTTGTTTTGAGGTAGCATCTTTTAGTTGACATGGACATCAATTGTTAGGGTTTTAAGGGGAAAACAAATTAAAAGAGGAATATTTTGCATAAAATTAAGAGTCTAAGGTTTTTGGTCAAACTTAAAAAAGGACAGGGGTTAAATCGCACATGAGTCCTTTACATTATAGTTTTTTACATAACTTCTGACAGTTTTTTGTTGTATAATATATTACATTAAGGGAGCATTTGGCACAAGAATAGATCTCCTGTTTATGGGAATCACATTCTAATGAATGTTGTTACAATTGTTTGGTTCATTAAAAATATTTTTAGGAATATTTTATGATAATCTTAGAAACATTACATTTGTGTATATGGTTCAATGACATTTTTTTTAGAAACCATAAATCATATTTCAAAAATACCCTTGATTTTTTATTAAAAAATTGATAATTGTTTATTACTCAATTTTTCTTATAAAAAAATTAATAATAATTATGGTGACAGCATTGGAAGGAATTATAATCCTTTGTTGTCTAAAATTAGACAGTAAAGTATTATTTTCACCTTAAGCCGTTAAATCAATAAAAATTACGTACAATCTTTAAGATTTCATAAGGTCTCATTAAAGATGCCATGGGAATATAACATTTCTAACCCTTCCATAAAATTAAAAATTTATAAATTTGGGAAAAAATGCATCTTTCCCAAGAATTTTGTTATGAGAATCTTTTCACATCTTTATGAATAAAAAATTATGTTTACCAACCACGCTTTAAGTATTGAATTTCTAACAATATACTAATTTTCATCAATTTCACATAAAAAAAATTTATTCAAGAAAAAAGTAATATTTTTTTATGTGACATAACAAAAATGTATTTAGACACCAACTATTTAGTATAGATCCTTTATATTAAATTACTAAATAATTTATAAGTTTTGAAAGAGAAAAAGAAAAAGAAAGAATGGGTGAAACAGAGGTCCACCCTCTCTCACCCATTTGTTTTAGCCCCTCTAATATTTACAAAAATTTTGCTGTTAAGAAATTTAAAAATCTATAAACTCAATTATTTGGAGTTGGGAATGTGTACTAGAGGTTGGAGTGAACTAGATATTTAATATGTTGAGAAATTGTACGGCTTACGAAGAATAAAAGTCAAGTCAATGGTAGAAAGTACGTAATACGTGCCGCGAAGGATATAATATATATTTAATATTTTATTCAATAATGATAACCTTCTGAACAGGTTGGGTACGTCCTTCCAAAAGGAAAAAGATTTGTTTCATCCGAGGCTAGAACATGTTTAACGAATATTATTTAATAAAATGGGTAAATTTATTGTATCAAAATATGTTTAATAATTTTTTGACCATTCGCGGTCAAAAAATTTAATCTGATAATCTAAATTTCTTATATTGCATAATCAAATGGCTCAAAATCGGTTCAATTTTTGCCTGTGGGAAATCCAAATCCTTCCTAAAGCCGCTTACAGACCTTGCTGCACATTTGCGGAATAATGGCCCATATTTTATTTTAATTGAAATAAATACTGTTTCTAAAAAAATTATTCTAACATATATATTAATATTTTAGATTATTTAGTGTACAAAATAGTATTTTATTGAAAGAAAATTTATTGGACAAATTTACACTTTATTATCTATTTTTTTGGATAAAATATTATCATGAATAATAAAAAATTTAAAATATGAATATTTTTTTATATATTATAACAACATCTTTAAAATATCTATTTATTTAAATTAAATTATATATATATATATAATAAAATATAAATCATTAAATATACGTATGCTTTGAATTGGTATTAAGTTAATATAATTTTAGATTAATTTAATTTTTAAAATTAATTTTGATTAAATATGATTCTTCATGATTGGAATTTGTCTTTAGAAACTTTTATTTAAAAATTGATTTGTTTTCATTTATAAAATTCATTTAATGTAAATGTAATTTTTTTTAACTTATATACAAATAGAGTTTAAAAGGAAAAATTAATTTTAAAAAATATCAAACACCAACTCAAATAAAAATATTTTAAGATATAAATTTTCGTTTAAATGTATGAATATGGTTTTAGGCCTTTCAAATATTAAATAAATCAGTAGTATGTTACCAGACATTATTTGGGTCGGTTCATAAACAGTTTCTTCTCGAACACCATCTTATGCAATAAAATAAGAAAAGGTGTGTAAACACCTCTTGACAGGATAATACTACAAAATTGTGATGATGATGCCTTCACTTGAAATTTCAAACCACCTTTTGGACTTTTCCATACTTGGATAATTATTGATCTCTTGATCTTTCCATAGAAAAGGATAAACTTTTCTACACGTATTTTATTGAGCACATGTGGCGTACGTTGACTTTTCTATTTTTTTTCTTTTGTCTGTGAAATTCTGTTTTTTCTGTCATAACTAAATAATGGAATCTTTTCTTTCCCAGCGCAATCCATAAGACAAAGACATAACCTTTTTATTATTTTATATTTCTTTCCGGTAAGTATACTATTAAAAGGAGTCATATTACGTATATGATTTTTCAATTTAACAAATTAATTATGAAACTTATTATACTTCAAATTAGATATCAACAACTATTACAAATATAGATAGGTGGTCCCTGCATTATGCACCAAAAGATTTGTTTATTATTTACCAATTTAAAGAAATATTTTTATTATTGAAAAATATATTTTGAAACTAAATAGGCTCAATTCTTAAATATTTACTATTGAATATACCGATAAAATTATAATGAGTGAATGAATTTATTTTAAAGAATTAATGATTTTGTTTGTACTAGCTTATGAAAAATTTTATTTGTTATATTTTAATTAGAATTTTGATAGTCAATATTTTAAAAAATTTTAGTTAAATTTTATTAAAAAATATATACAAACAAGGTTATCATCTTCAAAGTAATTTCTGTTACGCCAAGCTACTAAATGAGTTTAATTAGTCAGCACTCCAAACGGCATTAAAATTTGACAAGTAATTTACGGCGAACCGATCTGACGTTTGTTCTCTCTAGAACGATGCTTAATCCTACGGCTGGGGCCATGCGCATTGTCGTTTTGCCGGAGTGAAGAGGGCAGTATTCGACGAAAAGAAGGATGAGATTCGGTGTCAGAGCAATGAAACGGAGGCATTTTCGGAGTCTCGTTCTCCACTTGTTCACATGAATAAATTAAAAATTAAACTGACAGCCAGGTCAACTCTACTGCGTTTGGTCCTTCTTGGTGGTCTAAAGTTCAGAACTTTCCGAGAAATCCATTTCTTGACTTCACTTCACCAATTCAACTCTGACACAGTAGCTTTGGGCATTCAATTGAAATAGCTAGAACGGTGAAGTCTCCGCGGCTGACAGCTAACCCGCATGTGGAAAAGGCGTTGCTTTCACACTTGCATATTTGTTTTTCCCTTTTCACGAGTTCACCGAGTAATCGTTTCAAGTTGAAATAAAGGGTTTCCTATTATTTCTCCTCGGTAGCTTGTGGGTTCACTGCAAAAGGAGGGAAGCAATTCTGGTTTCTGAGGTTTGTGCTCATGGGTTGCTGCCTTAGTGCGAGGATCAAAGCTGAAAGCCCTCCACGCAAGGGTAACATTGCCGTTCTCTACTTCCTTTGCTAATTTACTTGATGAGCTTGTTTAGTGCTTTCTGAGCGTTGTGGGGTTGTTTGGCCTGGGAAATTAAAACGACGTTTTGATTCATTAACCTTAGTCATACACTACAAATTCTCCTGCTGATGTGTTTTAGAAGTTGAGTTTTATGTTGCGTGTGTAAATTATGGATGCTCTTTTTGGCAGCTTGTAAGAGAAAGAGGAAGCAAATTATGGGTTTGTTTCTTTTCTGTCTGTATTTTTCTGTATGGCAAACAAAGAAAATTTTCTTCGACCATGGAATGCATGGGAAACTAAAATATGTGTTGAACTAATTTCTCACATTTCCGTGTGGCTTACATATATAATTCTACTCTAAAGTGTTCCGGTCCCTTCAGGATCCTCTGATAACTGAACAATGTACCATAAAATTGCTAGCAAAATTTTTGTCCTGCCACTAGACCCTGACCTGTTTCTTGGGTCTTCCCATGCAATCAGAAGCTTAGTTTGTAATTCGAATACTTAGAAATGTCCTGAAAATTGATCTCTTAATATGGAATGTGCAGCTTTGGATTCAAACTATGATAGCAAAGAAGAGGATGGTTTGAGTGGTATAAGCAGCAGCAAAGTCTCCATTCCCTCGGTGCCTCCAACTCCTCGGACTGAGGGTGAGATCTTGCAGTCCCCCAATTTGAAGAGTTTCAGCTATAGTGAACTAAAAACAGCTACGAGGAACTTTCGTCCAGACAGTGTGGTAGGTGAAGGTGGGTTTGGTAGTGTATTTAAGGGGTGGATTGATGAGCAGTCACTTGCACCTTCTAGACCGGGCTCTGGGATTGTCATTGCTGTGAAGAAGCTTAACCAAGATGGCTTCCAGGGACACAGTGAATGGTTGGTGAGTGTCACTTTGCAGGGCTTATTTACAAATAGAAATTTGCTCAAAGCATAAGAAAATATAAGCGTAGCAGAAAAATGTGATATTGGTAGTTTTGGTAATCAGGCTTTTGGTAATTTAAGTGGGAAATAGAAAATTTTTTCTGATGATTTGTCTAATTAATCTCGTGCTTTAGACAGAAATAAACTACCTGGGGCAGCTGCATCATCCTAATCTTGTGAAATTGATTGGCTACTGCTTAGAGGATGACCAACGGATTTTGGTATATGAGTTTTTGACCAAAGGCAGCTTGGATAATCATTTATTCAGGAGTGAGTTATTTAATTCCCTTCCTTTATTGCCATTTCAAGTTCATCTATGGCATAATTTTATTTAGTAACTTAGATACTCAAACTTTCAACTACCTATTATTTCTGGAATAGGGGCATCTCATGTTGAGCCACTTTCTTGGAGCATCCGTATGAAAGTTGCCCTTGATGCTGCTAAGGGTCTTGCATTTCTTCATAGTGATGAAGTAAAAGTGATATATCGAGACTTAAAAGCTTCTAATATCTTGCTTGATTCGGTACGTAAATCACATTGATCTTGCAAGCTTAGAAGCGGTTAGTTTGACCAGTTATTCTAACATTCCTTTTGGTTTACATCAGAACTATAATGCAAAACTATCGGATTTTGGGTTGGCAAAGGACGGACCAGTAGGTGATAAGAGCCATGTCTCTACAAGGGTCATGGGCACCTACGGCTATGCTGCTCCTGAATATATGGCCACAGGTATGTTTCAGTTAGCAGGGTAGTTCTAAGCTTATTATCACTTTTAACTGCTCATATTTTATTTTTTGCATGTAATTCCTGTCTCCCCTGTTGTTGCACTTCTTTTAATATATAGCCTTTCATTCCCATGAAAAAACATTTCTCAGTTGTGCATCACCTTTGTCAACTTCTCATTTTGCTCTTCCCATATAGCAGACTTACTTCTCCCTGTATTGGAAATAGCAGTTTCTTTTTTCCTTTGGAGAGGGTGGAGTAAGAAAACTAAACATATAATCAAGTGGAAATCTAAAAGGTTGATACATCTTATAATAACATACAGAACCAGTTATACTTGTAACTCATTGATGCAGGCTGTTAGAACCTGATAGGACCCAACTACCAAACACCCACACAAACACTTTAAAACATAACCCATTAACCCAAAACAGAGGTACTTCTACTGCAGGAGAATATACTCCTGTTACAGGAGTTACAACAGCACTTACACGGGAAAATCACACTCCAACACTGACTCACACTAGCACAGGCTTACAACAGTTGCACATTCACGTAAACAGCACAATACACTACTCTCGCAACCACAAGAACACAAACTAACTGCCAAGGCTCATACAAAAGCACAGAACTAGAAGAACAAGATGAACATGACAGTTACTAGCTTTTGAGAGGCTACTAGTCTCCCAAGGTCCGTTTCCAATTTCTCCCTCCCCTGCTTCCGCAGTCACTACCTTTCAAATACTCCTTTCCAACTACTCTCCAACTGCCCTTGTCACTTGATCACCATGAATTCCCCCTTTTACCCCTATCCTTTTTTTGTCTTCTATGGTTATAAACCTTTCTGCGTTCTTCGAGATCAGTAGTTCTCTCTTTTTTTTCCCTCTTTCACTCCCATGTGTCTCCTGCCATAGGTCTTGGCGGCTGCAGTGGGTTGGGGAGCAATTGGGATCTCCTTATGTTGTAGTGAGAATATGAGGTCATGTTCGATTATAGTGGACCATTGGAAGTCAATATAAATCTAGACCCTTGAATCTCTATCTAACGATTTATAATGATTGAACATGACCTTATGTTCCCACCATGAAGTGATCCGTTGGGGAGACCCATCAAAATGGGGCAGCAAGTATTGACTCGGTTATATAACTGCCTGGGAATTATGATGGTGAGTGAGGGACACGTGGAGGTACCAAGAGAACTTCTAGAAGATTGGATGGGTTAGTAGTGATAAATAAGGGGTAATGGCAGAGGGGGAGAGGGGTAGAATTTGGGCATTCATGTGAGAGTTCCCAGCCCATTCAACACTATGAACATTTTTCTCCTTTCATTGCTGCTACCTTGTTCTGTTTTCCTATAATTCTGTATAAAATCACCAGAGATCACTGTTAGAACAATAGGTTCCTGAAAGAGGTTCATTCAATCTTAAACACTTTAAACATTCCCACCCCCTCCTAAACCCTAAACCCTAAACCAACCACCCCTCCTCCCCCCCCCCCCCCCCCCAAATTGGCAGGTTCTCTTTTTTTGCCCTCATTCGTGCTTCTAATAGTACTGACTAAAATCTCATATCCCCAAGGTACAATGTGCCATCAATTAACTCATTTCATTATCATGCATTTTGTAGGTGTATGTGGTCTGTTTCAACTTGGTATACAATTTGGTCGCATTGGTTCTGCTTTGAATTGTTAGGTTTTCAGAACTAATTTTCAAAGATTTGTGCTGCTGCTTCTTAGTTCACTTTACTGAGAGTTCTTTTATTCATGGGACTTGAGTTAAGATGATCTTTGACATCAGTAGTTTAGTACTGCATCTGATAATTCTAGAGCTGACCTACATTTTCACTTCTAATCCTTCTCCATTGTCTTTTCCTGAAGGCCACTTAACCAAGAAGAGTGATGTATACAGTTTTGGGGTTGTTCTTCTTGAAATTCTATCAGGCAAACGTGCGTTGGACAATAACAGGCCAACCAGGGAACATAATTTAGTTGAATGGGCCAAGCCTTACCTTTCAAGCAAACGGCGGATTTTCCAAGTCATGGATGCTCGTATCGAAGGCCGGTACCCAGTGCGCGAAGCAATGAAAGTAGCTAGCATTGCAATTCAATGCCTGTCTGTAGAACCCAGGTTTAGACCAACCATGGCCGAGGTTGTAAGAGCATTGGAACAACTTCAGGATTCCAGTGATACAGGTAGCTCAAGCAGCAGCAGCAGTGGTCATAAACAGCGTAAGAGAAGAATGAATGGATCTTTAAATGGGGTAAGTACTTCTGATCCCAGATCTTCTGCTTCTCCTCTTCCCACGTGAACCAGGACACATGCTTCATTCCTTTTTATTGGTTTGGAGAAGTAGAGTTGACACATTGTACATCATCGAACTTGTGCATGTTTTTGATACAGATGACTGCTGTACAGTTTTTTATTCCATTATATATATTAAATTCCTATATCTTTGAGTGTTCTTTTTCCTTATTCTCGAACTAGATTGGCCCAGATCTCTTTATATAAATATATATATATATATATATTCCTCTGAAATCCATAAACAAAAGATCGGCTGGCTTTCCTTAAAGTAAAAAGATCAGAAATAATTACATTTAATTTGATTAAAATGTTATTCTTATTTATTATTTATATAATATAACCAATATTAATTTTTTTATGATAAAAAATAATCATTTTTAATTTAAGATAACTTAAATTTATAATTTTTAACATAGTAAATAATTTTGAAAATAAAAAATAGAAAATTTCAATAATTTATATTTTTAATAAAAGAAATCAGTATTATTCTTGTGAATATATTTATCCATTTTTAGCTTCATAGGATTTATATATATTTTCAGAGGGTTATATATATTAACCATCTCTCACAACAGGAGAGGGGAAATAAAAAGTAAAGAGCGTAAATAATTTTCAAATTTTATGTTTTGAAAATGAGAAAACTCAAAATTATTCAAAAGGGAATAAGAGAAACACATGGCTATTATCAAACTTTATTAAGCGAATTTAATATAAAATTAACATTGAATATTTCGGGTGAAAAATATAAAAAACAACTGATTGTTATATATTTAAAAATTCCTTTGAATGGCCGCTCAATACGAAAAATGTCCAACGAATAACAATTTAACATATGAAATCTAATATTGTTTTAACTTAATAACAAGAAACAAATTGATTAAAGTTAAATATTCCTTGCGAGAATTGGCGTCAAATTTTGTTTATTTATTTATTTTTTCGGCCTGGTGTCAAATTTTATTGAGAAACGCCAAAGAGATAGAATCACCACATTAATAGTACACCAGTGCAAAATTATGAGCTACTTGCGTAAAGAGTCCAAGAAACAAAAAACAAAAAATCCAGAAAAAGCAGAGATTCCTTTTTTCTTTTTTTGGCCAGACTAAATTGAATATTTGAAGTTAGTAATAGAAGTTTGCAGTAAAGATGCATCGTTTTAAGTACCATCTGTAACATTCCACTGTGCTCAAACATTAATGGAGAGGGAGATGTTAAGAGAAGTTGCTAATTGCTTCAGCAATTTGGACACATCGTGGGAATGAAAAGCCACCTTCCTTCGCCCCCGTAAGGGATTCTTATTGCTTTATGTTGACGGAAGAAGCCAATTGTGCCTGAATATGAGGCTAATGTTGATGATTGTGTATTCTGGGCTGGGCCTTGGTTTACAATTAAACCTGGCCCAAATCGGATTTTGTACAGCCCTAGTTGATGGCAAAGATGCTTTGATTTGTGCTCAACATCCTGCAGCTTGAAACTCTTGCCGCTGAGGACGGTTCTCATATGGCTGGTGGCCTTGGTCTTAGAAACGCTGCTTGCATTGCAAATATGGTTATGAGAAGAAAATTGAAAGTTTGTTTGTAGAAAGTTATAAATATAAATTAATTATTTTATTATTATAAAATTTTTGTATGGAGGGTACTAGTTAATATTTTTTTATTAAAATATCAACTCATGTTAACATATAATTTCATGTATAAACACCTTATATTAAAAATGAATCTCATTAATAAATTTATATTTTACATCTCTAAAATTAAAATATTTTCATTTTTAATATCTTGAATCTTAATTTACACTTTTTTATTGATAATCAAATTAAGATTTCTTTAAATATGAGTTTTTTTACTAAAGAAAAATATTGATTTAAGTTTTTTAAACTCAGATTGAGTTTTAAAAAAATATAAACCCGACTCGTTTTATAATTGGACTTTTATAGCCTGGCTTTATCTTTTTTAAGTAAGATATATTAGGCTAAATAGATTTTTAAAATTATAATTAAGCCTATTAATAATAATGGATTTAAGGAGAGTGCAGGAGGAGTGAACACAAACCCATTTGGCTCAAGACAAATTTAAAAAATTTGCATATTTGACTATGCTTGGTTGGGTCTATAACCAGGGTGACATAAGATCTGATTCAATGTGATTTTTTTATTTTTAATAATTTATTTTTTTTATTTTATTTAAAATAAATTTTATATATAATAAAATTTCAAAGTATCAATTTTTTTAAAATTTTAATTATTTCTTATTATAAATCTTAAATTTTTTTCATTCAATTATATTTCCTTTTAAATATTTATTTTTTTCTTTAAAAAAACACTTTTATTAATTTTTTAAGTTTTAATAAAAATGAAAAAAAAACCTAACTCGACCTAGTCATTAATCAAGTTGGGTTAGGTCCCGTGTCATAAAAATGTGACCTGTCCTAAAATTAAGTCAAGTCAAGAGTCATTTAAAAATCTGATCCAGTTTGGCCCATATTGGAATCACCTTTATATTTGATGATTTAATTAAAGTTAAAATAGTAAGTTAGTTCTTTAAATTAATTTATTGTTTTAAAATGATCCTTTAAGTTTAAAATATTCCAAATTGGTTGTTTAAATTTTAATAAAAATACATTTTTAAGTGAATACCGTTGGTCAATTAACAAAAGTTAATCTCTCTACTTATGTAGAAGTCACATGTATATTATGCTGTATTTTAAATGACAATGTTACATCCACTTAATATTGAATAAAACACAATACACAGAAAAAAAGAATCTCAAGCATCATATTTTCTCTCTTGATTAGCATCGACAGCGGCGATAGGCAACAAACCACTGAAACAGGAGAGTTGATAAAAGCAAAGTGCAGTTCGTGCTAGCAGATTCTTTTAAGCAAGGCTTTATGCTCATGATAAAATTTGCTCGCTTCTGCCGCTTTATCTTCATAAATAGATAATGGGAACTGGGTATTTTACTCTTTTACTCATTTTTTAATGCTTTATTTTCATAAATAGACCAAATTTTCATGTTTGTATGCTATAAAAAGGAGGGTAGATGCAACATCATTTTTACAACACGGCTAAAGCATACTACTAATATCAATTTCATGTTTATGTCTTCTGCATTAGGTTGTCAAAAGCCACTGTCCAACAGGAATGGATCTAAGATTTGATCTCAAAAGAAATGAAAGTCATCAAATCAAAGATTTTAATTATAGCAAATAAATTTTTACCATTTAAAAGGATGAGCTTTAATAGACTAAAAAACTAAATTAAGAATATCAAATAAAATTACATATAAAAATTAAAATTTTAAAAATTTAAGAGAATGACTACTCTGGGCATCCTTTCTTTATGTTCATCCTTATCGTTCAATGTTGGGCTGCCGTTGAAGAAGCTTGTTGTGCCGTTTTGCCACTGCCGCTGGTCAATACAGTAGTATCCTTGTTTGGTCAACAAAGAAAAATAAAAATCCCATCTTCTCTTTTTTTAAAAATATTATATGGATGCCACATTATTATTTAAAATACAACAAAATATATATGTTTCTTCTACGTAAGTAGTGAAATTAACTTCTATTAACTCACTCATGTATTTCACTTAAATTATATATATATATATATATATATATATAAGATAAGATTAAAACTTAAGCAACTAATTTGGAACATTTAATACCTAAGGGACCATTGTAAAACAATAAACAAAATTAAAGGATGAACTTACTATTTTAACCTCTAATTAATAAAAATTTTTCCTATTTTACATTATAAGAATTTATTTTCTTTGTCCAAATCCTGAATTAAAAGATTTTTACCCATTTAAAATCCTTTTTGAATCATCCAGCTCCGTATTGGAGGTCATTCTTATCATGGAACGCTGTGGCAACAACTCAGATCATCAATTGCAGTATATTTTGAAATCTTTTCGTTTGGAATATCTTGAACTCTTAGTATGGCAAATTGGGAGCCATGTCTGAAGTGTGGATTGAGGAACCACTATCCTTTAGGGGTGACCTTTTTACTCTCAACAAAAGTTTAAATATTTTAATTGTAAAATTAAGAAAGATAAATAGGATAAAGAGTTCCCAAATATCATAAAAGCAGAAGATATTATTTTCTTCTTTTTTTTTTTTTTTTACCCGAGACTAACTAGTTAAGTACATCTCTTAATTTATAACATACATTTAATATGACTTATCTCAAACAATTTTGTAATTGGTTAATTTTCGATTGTCTTTCTCTTATTGATTTAGCATAGATGAATAGGATAAAATTATAGATTAGATAAAGGATTAGAAGTTCAATCACATATTAACTTATCAAGAAATGGCTTGCCCCCCCCCCCCTCCTTAATTGACTATTTTTATGAGCTTTTATGGAATCACTCAATTTTTTGAAATAAAATCATAATTTTTGACAAGTTTCCACATATAATTAAGAAAAAAAATTCAATAAGTTTATATGCAATCATTTCATTAATTTAAGTTAAATTTTGGTTTCTAATAAATCTTCATGGAACCAATTTTTGATAAGTTTATATTTAATTACTTCATTTGTAAAATAAATTTGGATAAATTTTAATATTAGAAAGCGAGATAAATTTTATTATCATTGTTAATAAGTACAATAAGTGATTTTCAATCAATGCCCTAGAGGCAGTGGTTATCAAATCTCTAATATTTATGCAATTGAATTTTGTATTTAATTTTTTAATTTTAAATTATTATAAATAAAAATATAAGATTTATCAAGTGTATAAAAAATAAATTTTATTTGAATTGCTAAGAGCAACATATCATTTACAAGAAATTTTTCTTCCATACTAAATACTTCTTAAAATAATTTTGTATATTAGTGTAGTATTGTTTTCATAAAATTAATTGTATCCACCCATAAATTGTTTACCAAACACTTTTTATACAATGTAATCCTTATCACATACTTAATTAATATTTAATCACTAAATAAATAAATTTTCAAACGTTCTAATAATTTGGTAGATTTATATATTATTTAAAGTTTTCTCTAAGTTTACGTTCATCGATATTAAAATTTGACGTAAATGTAATATTCTTGAACATAACATACTTAAGTAAACCTGACTCTTGTTGGAGATAATCAAGGGCTTTATATTGAAACAAATAATCATCAAGCTCTATCTCAATATAATAAATACGATTACATTTTCAATTAATATAATATGAAAAATACTAAATATGTATCGATAATATAAAAATAATCATTTTTTAAATTTAAAATAAATTAAATTTATGATTGCTACACACAAAATAAATATATTAAAATGAAAGTTTTAAAAATTTTGTTTTAATAAAAGAAATCACTATTATTAATTGTTGAGAGCTTTTTTATCATATTTTAGCTGCAGATGAAATGTATATATTTTAAGAGAGGGTTGGAGTCATTTAAGTATCCTTCTAGGGAAGGGAGAGTAATTCAAAGAATAAAGGACGTAAATAATTTTTAATTACTATGGCTTGGAAATGAGGAAACTTAATAAAAAATATTCAAAAGGAAATAAAAGGAACACATAAAATCTTTCTTAAATGAAAATAATTTTAATTTAACATTGAATATTCCACTTGAAGAATATAAAAAAAAAAAAAAAAAAACTAGTTCTTATCTTTTAAAAAACCTTTAGACATCTACTCAATAACAAAAATTTTCAACGAATAACAATATTCATAACATCAAACCTAATTGTCTTCAACTTATGAACTAAAAATATTAATATAATTAAATTTTTTTTTACTGAGAATTGGTGGGAAATTTTATGAGGAATGCTATATTGATATAATTACCCCATCCATTAATAGTTTTGTAATTGAGAAACTAGTTAAGTACATCTCTCAATTGATGACATATATTTAATACGGCTAATTATCTCAAATAATTTTCTAATTGGTTGATTTTAATCGTCTTTATCTTATACTCTTATAAGCTTTAGCATATATGATCAGGATAAAATTAAAAATTAGATAAGGGATTAGAAGTTATTACCTTTTAACCTATATTGAAAAAGAATTTATTTTTTTTCTTAATCGGCTAATTTTATAAGCTTTCTTATTATCACCCTATTTTTTGAAGTAAACTTTTAATAAGTTTTCATATATGAAGAAAATTTCAATAAGCTAATATTATATAATTTCATTAATTTAAGTTAAATTTAAATTTTTTTTATAAATCTTCATGGAAGCAGTTTTTGATAAGTTTACATTTTATTAATTACTTTTTTAAAAAAAAATATTAATTCCTGATAAATTTTTATACTTTAAAATGATTTTGATAAACCTTTCTATCACTTTATTGGTTAAAATAAACTTGTAATTTTTCGTAGGTCATCATTCTATCATTTTACAATATTTAAATAGTAGTTAAATTGAATAATATATACAAATGACTTTTGTAATTAATTTTTAATATTTTTAACATATTATTAATAAATATATAAGATATGTTATGTGTATAAAAAAATAAATTTCATTTTAGTAAGAGCAACATAACATCAATGACAAGAACTTCATATTCCATACTTAACTTCTTAAAATATTTTTGTATATTACTGTAATAATATTTTGGAGCAAATGACGTGGTAAAGCTTATATTTTCCTTAACTTTAATTTTATTTAATGAAATTAAAGGTATCCACACCTAAATTGTTTACCAAACACGTACATATAATGTAATCCTTATCACATAATTAAATATAATAATAAATAAGTTAATAACTAAGTTTTCGAAAATTCTAATAATTCCGTAGATTTATATACTATTCAAAATTTTCCTTGAATTTACTTTCATCAATATTAAAAGAATATGCAAGAGATTCATTGTATAATATTCATGCACAAACATTCCTAAGTAGACCTGAGTCTTACCCTAATTTGCTGGAGATAATCAAGGGCTTTAGATAGACACGGTTATATGTCATTGGTCCCAAACTTGACATGGAAACAAATACTGGATAAGCTCTATCTCAAACTATAATTTGAACTACTAACTATAATAAGTTTGTCTCGGTCCCAAACTTTAGTTATAAATACTAGTTAGCCCAAAACCAAAGAAACACGAACGTGGGTGTGAAGTGATTCACAGACTAATGGCATCTTCTATAGCTTCATTCACTGCTCTTCTTCTCATGCTATTCTCTCTTGCTTTTCAATGTTCTGCTGATGGCAATCAGACTTCTACGCTAGTCGTAGATGTTAAATCTGGAAGGCCAATTCCTGATCATTTTTTTGGAGTATTTTTTGAGGTGAGTATGTCATGCAATATTTTGAATCATAGCTAGATGACGAAATATACATAAATAATGAACTATTTGTTTTGCAGGAGATTAATCATGCTGGGGCTGGAGGATTATGGGCGGAGCTTGTGAACAACAGAGGTGTTTATTTAACTTTCATAATCTATCCCTGATTCTCTTTCTGCATGTTTCTTTCTTAATTATAATATAAATGTTTGGACAATAAATATTGAATTTGGACAATGTGATAAGGTTTTGAATCTGGAGGCACAGTGGCTCCTTCAACAATTTTCCCATGGTCCATCGTTGGAGATGAATCAACTATACGCGTAACAACTGAACCTACCTCTTGCTTTCCCCGCAACAAGATTGCAGCTAGATTGGATGTCATTTGTCCTTCTCCCCATCATTGCCCTCGAGGCGTTGGTCTTTCTAATCCTGGTTTTTGGGGCATGGTGAGACTATATATATATATATATATATATATATAACACTTGGTTATATATTAATAATTTCCTTCTGTATAATAGCACTACTTTAACACTTTAATAACTTATATTATCATTTCTTTAGAATATTGAGCAAGGGAAGAAATACAAAGTGGTCTTCTTTGTTCGTTCATTGAGATCAATTCATTTGAAAGTTGCATTTACGGGATCAGATGGAAAAGAATTGGCTTCTACTAAAATGAGGTTATAATTATGGATACCCACTATCAGAATAATTGTCAACTTGCATGTATTATTTAACTTTAGTAATATATACAAACAACATAATACTTGATTGATTTTTTGTAGGGCTTCTGCAAAACACATTTCAAAGTGGAGAAGAATGGAGACTATTCTTGAAGCCAAGGCATCCGACTTCAATTCAAGCCTTCAAATAACAACAACCAAAAAAGGAGTCATTTGGTTGGACCAAGTCTCAGCTATGCCCCTTGACACATACAAGGTTTGGCACATTTAGAAGGGCCCATTTTAATCTAGTTCCTGCCTCCTTTTTGTGACATAAATTTTTTATCCTCCTGTTTAGGGACATGGTTTCCGGAAGGACCTTTATCAAATGGTGGCCAATTTGAAACCCAAATTTCTTAGATTTCCAGGTATGCATATCTTAAACGTTGTATATATTTTATGCGGCTTCTCAAAATAATTTATCATCTTTATGATGTTATAATTCTTTTTTTTTTTTTCATCACATTGCATTAGGTGGTTGTTATGTTGAAGGAGATTGGCTGAGAAATGCATTTAGGTGGAAGGATACTGTTGGACCTTGGGAGAAGAGACCTGGTCACTTTAATGATATGTGGGGCTATTGGACAGATGATGGTTTTGGTTATTTAGAATTTCTTCAAGTACGTGGTTTTAAGTTATTTTGAATTATAGGAATTTCTTTGTTATTATGTATAAATTATTACCTTTATTATTCTTGAATAGCTAGCAGAGGATCTTGGTACACTCCCTATATGGGTATTTAACAACGGTATTAGCCATCACGATCAAGTCAATACGACTGACATTGCTCCCTTTGTACAAGTATAATTCATATTTCTTTTATTTTTATCATTTCCTTAATTAATCCTCTATTCTAATTCTTATTGTGTTAATTTCGTTATGCTCTAATTAATGTTGTAGGAAGCTCTTGATGGGATTGAGTTTGCAAGAGGTCCGATGACTTCAAGGTGGGGCAAACTAAGAGCTGTTTTGGGACACCCTAAACCCTTTGATCTACGATACGTTGCTATTGGAAACGAGGATTGCGGCAAGTATAACTACCAAGGAAATTACCTTCAATTCTATGATGCCATAAAGCGTCACTACCCATATATGCAAATTATCTCTAATTGTGATGCTACTACTAGTCCTTTGAATCACCCAGCTGATTTGTTCGATTTCCATATTTATACAAACTCTACGGACATTTTCTCAAAGTACAATAAGTTTGATTCCATTAATCGTACTGGCGCAAAGGTTTTTGTTAGTGAATATGCTGTCTGGCAAAAAGATGCTGGAAATGGAACTCTCTTGTCAGCCTTGGGTGAAGCCGCCTTTCTTATGGGATTAGAAAAGAACAGGTTTCCATTCTCTTATTGTCAATTTTTCATGATTAATTATCTAGTTAATTTAATATTTTTTACTTAATATTCATATATTTCAATATTTTTTCTTCCTTTTCTTGATGCAGTGATATTGTGGACATGGTTAGCTATGCACCACTATTTGTAAATGTTAATGACAAGACGTAATATTTTCTTATTCTTTTTTTATTTCATGATTGAATAAATATATTTATAGCTATAAATCTGAATGAGATTTTGCAATCTTGTGTATATATATAGGTGGGTACCAGATGCAATTGTGTTTGACTCTCATCGGAGTTATGGAATTCCCAGCTATTGGTTACAACAATTATTCAAAGAGTCAAGTGGAGCTACATATCTCAACTCAACACTCAAAGCTCCATCTTCAGTTGTTGCATCTGCAATTGTTTGGCAAAATCAACTAAACAAGAAAATTTATTTAAGAATCAAGGTAAAGCATTATGGATTATCATTAATGTTTTATTTGATTAGATAATGGGTTTCCTCATTAGAAATTGAAATTGTTTTCGCAGGTTGTGAATTTCAATGACAACTCAGCAACTCTAAATATCAAAATTAATGGTTTGGACTCAAATGTAAATCTTTCTGGGTCAACAATGACAGTACTCACATCTGCAAACGTAAAGGACGAGAATTCCTTTGATGATCCTAAGAAGGTATACCTTGTATAATCCTATTGGTCATTTGGGAAAATTGGTTGGAAAACCTCATTCCAAAATTGTCCACTCATACATATGTTTTTTGTGTGACATGCACAGATTGTACCAAAACAAAGTCTACTTATGAATGCTAGCAAGGATATGACTGTCACACTTTCTCCGAATTCAGTGACATCGTTTGATTTGCCAATATGATCAACCATCTTGAAGACATACTATTAGCATTTTCTTCTTGTTTTCCCTCTTTTTTCTCGTGTTGGTTTTTGTCCAATACTAAATGTTATCGAACTTCACTGTTATGCTTTGTACAAGAACGATGTTAATATATGGGTTTATTTTGAAGTTTCCATAGAATCTGCTACCAAAAAAGAAAAAAGAATGGCTACAAATGAATCAACTTCCAAGTCTATATATAATGAGGATTTTATATAGGTTGGCTTTGCAAATAATTTTCAAGTGGCAGTCTATAAATCCATAGTCATCCCTGAATATTTTTCATCATTCTCACCTTTTCATATATACAAATGATTAATCAGGTACGCATGATTTTTCTTCGTCCAATATATATTAAATTAAGTTACAAATCTGATAGCCTTAATTTAATCTCTTTTGACACCTGAACCGACTAGCATTAAATGGTTTACGTTATCAAAGTTCAATAAAAATTTTGCAAAGTCAAATTCAGAAACAAATTTTAGAAACCTTCAATTAGGTTTAGATTTGTGGAATGTTAAGTAGTATTGCATCTCTGCATGGGTGTGTGTGCACCCTGCCATTAAAATTTTTACAACAACTATATAACTTTTAGAAAAAATTAATCATTTTTGTCCCTATAGTTTGTCTCAATTTTGAAATCAGTCCTTATACTTTAATTTTTTTCAAACAATTCCCTGGACTTTCAAATTGTTTGACTTCTCATCCCTACTGTCAAGGCCAATTATGACAGTGTCAAATTTCTGCTGACAAGAGTAACAACACTAACGTGTGGCGGGTTATGATGGGAGATTATGCGGCAAAATTTTTTTTTGGTCCTTTTTTGTGAAAATTAGTCCAAGTCAGCCATTTGCCACATAATCTTCCATCATAACCTGCCATGTCAGCACTGTTACTGCAGTCGGCAACAATTTGACATTCATATAACTAGCCTTGATGAGAGGGATGAAACTCAAACGGTTTAAAAGTCTAGGAAGTTGTTTAAAAGAAATTAAAGTATAAGGATGATTTGAAAATTAAGACAAACTATAGGGACCAAATTATTAATTTTTCCTTATTTTTACAAAAAGTATATAATTTTATTTATCTGAAGTTAAATGAACTAAACGATAACTAAAATGTTCAAATGATCTACTGATTAAACTATATTTATAAGATGAAAATTCGTCACCGTCATCATTAGCGATGATTTTTTTTTTCTTTTTAACTACAGAAGCTAATGATAAAAATTTAAGGAGAAATCAATATAAAAAGAAAAATGAAAACATAGTGATTCATATATGTATTTTCCTTCCAATATTTGTCGGTGTTAGGAGAAAAAAAAAAGGACAAGATTAAAACACATGACCACAAATTAAAGGACTAATGTGAAACAAAATTAAAAATAACTAATTTGAAATCTTAATCAAATTTGAGAGATAAATGAGGATTTTGTCAAGAAAATATTGGAACTAAATTACAAACTCAGACAAGTTTGAAAACCATGTATAATTTAACCATCTTATAATTAATATAATATCTAAACGTAGTTCCATCAGTCAAGATGATTGACATATTGCGGCTTCTCAGTGGCTGTAGCCTGAAAAAAACATATTTGTCCTCTCTGTTTTGTTGATTTTACCGTCAATAGAAAATCGCCAGATAAAATAAATCATAAGTTAATGAAAAATAATAATAAATGCAGCCACTAATGTCTCTCTTTATTGATTAGTATACTATTTCCTCTTTTTTATTGGCCACATAGATGGGGATACTTAGCTAATAAGTTTTAGAAGAAAAATTTAATTTCATCATGTCTGCCATATATTTTAAGATTTAAATAATAAATACCTCTACCATCGGATTGAAATTAATTTCCATTGTTGGTAATTCAAATTTGAAAAATATTCTGGCCCGTATTTTGCCTGCCAAGTTCCATATTTATAAATAGAGCATGAATTTATTTTTATTTTTTTCTGTAAATTTGGAGACATATTAACATAGAAAAAAGAGAGAGTACATGGGCTAATTTTTCCCTCTAAACCCACTCTCTCTTTATTCTCTTTCTCTCTCCAACTTCATAAAAATTTTTATAATAAAAACTTTGGAGGATTGGAATTCCATACATCCAAAGGTGTTCTTTGACCTTTTTGATTCCCGGTCATATTGATGTAAGTGAAAATGTATAAGCATAGAGATTTTTGCTTGAAACATATAGTACAATCCATTTAAGTGGGTTTGATTTATTTTGTATCTATCTCTTTTTAATATGACAAAAACATGAGAAGATCCAAATTAATTTCTACAGCATGTATTAGCATTTATCATTTTTCTACTATATGTGGTCTTGGCCATACCCCATTGAAGTTGTTTTGTTCCAATGGCTATGATCATGTATTGCTAATTGCTTTTCTTATATGTTTGGTTGCTTACTTTTGCAGGATTGGCTCCTTCATATGATCATGTTACTCAAATTACTCTACTTAAACAGTCATGGACAATTAAAAATCATATTTTATGTGTTTTGGTTTACCTTGAAAGGTGAATAAGTGTTTATGTGTGATTGAGATGTCAATATTGTTGCCATAAACAAATTACTACATGCTTTTTTTTTTTACATGATAAGTGTTTCTTAATATATGACTAAGGACACTGTCGGCATTAGATGATTTTGTTTAATTGTGTTTCTTGATCCAAAAAAGAAATTGTTTCCCAATTTTTTATGACTCCTTACTATGGCAATGTACATGGATCCATATTTCATACAAGGCCCAATAGATGAAGAGACAATTAGGCCCAAAAGAGGAGAACCCTAGCATCATCTTTCTAATATATGTTAGCCATTGGAGATTAAGGGAGGCAGAAAAGAAAATCAGTAAAGGCTTTGGCTCAGGAGCTCAATCCTTGCTTGGAAAGGATACTTCCTTGTAATTTATTTTATCTTGATGTATTTTAGAGTTAAGTTTATAACAAATGGTGTTTTCATTGTATCCTCCCCTCAATGAAGCAAATGGAATTCCCCCGAAGATTAACTTTGCAATCTGCATTCAAGAATAACAAATATGGCGACCAAGATGCATACTATTTTGTAGATGGTTTTCAAGTTTTGGCAGCAACAATTTACACTAAACGTCGTTACTCCAAACGATAGTGTCTTAGAGCTCGCGCCCGATGAAGCTATAATGAACTCTGTGGAACTAGAATTCATTCCTGCAAATGTCGATGCCAAGAACAAGACAAAATAGAACTTGAAGATGATGCATATGAACCGAACAAAGACGATGTCGATGAACCCAAAATGGATGACTCGAAAGTTGAAGCAAAGGGAGCAGATCCAAAGATAGATGATCCCAAGTCAACACCAAATAGGGAATTAGGTAAGCATCTTGATGTTGAACTGTTTGGGTATTCGACTTGCGTAAGACTTAATTCGAATCCCAGAAGCAAAAATCCATTAAATGGTCCTCTTGCTATTGGGTATTCCACTTTGTACGCTACTTCGAAATATCCACCTTTTTATGAAAGCTTGGGTTACTTGGGTACCGAAGGTAGTGCCCCTTCATGGGAGAGCCAGCGTAAAGATGCACCTGAGGAACTAAGTACAAGTCCGACTTTCGTGACCAATGGTAATCACAGATAATTCCATATAAAAGGCTTAAGGTTGATCATTGCTAAAGGAGGTGGACATGAAGATAAACCGGTAATACAGTTGCCCTTACCAATATCAAACATAGGTATTGTCATACTTATTCACTGCACACTGCCTGTTTGAAGAAGTGCATCACTAAAATTTTTGTACTACAGCCTAATATTCATGGACCAGAGAAACCATATGACATTTTCATCAAAGTTCCTCAGGCAAATTCTGGTAAGGATGGGGAAAAGGACGTTAAGGTGAAAAAGATGTGAAGTATCAGATAATCAGAAGTTGACAGGTTGATGAGGGAGATACAGGAAAGAGGATCTTTTTTCTAACTCCTTGACCTGGGAAGGAGAAATAGGAATTTTGACATTTGGTGAAAAGGATTTTTTAATGGTTGCAAGTTGAGATAAGGGAAGGCAGCAGGATTGAGCCACTAAGATAAGTGAAATGGAGGCGAATGGAGTGATAAGAGATATGGTATTAGTCTTAGGTCTGGAGAGAAGGTTTACAAGATAATTGGTGATACCTTTTATATGACAAACTTTGAATTTATAATAAGAAAACTATCATTGTTATATCAAGAGCTGTTTGTTTGGTAGTATTTTATTTTTTACATCAAGATTCTTCTGGAAGCTAAATTGTCTATTTCATACTTAACTGCTAGAAATTCCTTATACATTGTGTGAGGCTCCACTTAAAGGACCACAATAACTTTTTTTCCTTTCGTCTTGTTCAATCAATGCAACACCCTAATATTTATTACTTGTATTTGTCTAGAGGATAAGGGTGGTGTTAATGTCAGGGAGCTTGAGTGGAGGAGAGTATTTTGCAATCTTTTTAAGATATTTGATTGCTACTGTTTAGGTTTTTGCCCATTTATAAGGTTGCTTCTTTTAAAGTAACTTTGAGAGTTGGCTGGTGTGATTTAAGTATTGAGGGATAAATTCTTTAACAAAGTTGACTATGTCCAAAAATTGTTTTATCTACTTATGAGTTAGATTTTTATTTCGAAATTGTAATAATTTTCTTACAAGATATAGAATGGACTTGTACCATCTATCTTTAAAAATTATTCACAAAAATTCAATTTTAATTTGACTCAATTAACTATTGCAGGCTAAGAGCATTAGTCCATAGGTCTTATCAAGACTAATAAAATGGGCTAAAAGAGCTTTGTGTTCTTTTGTTTTTTTAAACAAAAAAAATATCATTAATATGTACTAATGCGTTATTCCGAATGAGTTCAAGAATAATAGCCATGATTCTCTGAAATAAGGATAGTGCAGATTTTAATACAAAAGGCATAATAGCCTACTAATACTAGGCATTTGATATATAAAATGCTGATGTCTATCATGGGAATGGATTCCCAATTGCCACAATCTAACCTTGATGACTCCTCGTTTTTCGGTGGTATCATCACCATGCAACCGCAACATCATACACTTCTACAATAATTTCTCCTCCTAAATATTAAGAGAACATTTTTTTTTTCCATTTCAATTTTAAGTTTTTAAATAGAAAAATAATTAATTTTGTTATACTAATTTTTTTGAAAAACTTATTATTTTTAAAAGTTATGCTGAAATTTTTTAATATATTAATTTATTTGTAAAATTAATTTTTTACCCAATATGTATTTTTATTAAAAATATTTACTTGATTATTTCTATTATTATATTAAGATAAAATCATAATCTCATATTGAAATTTATACCAAGTTAACTATTATATAATTATAGTTTTATACCAATTAACAACGCTCCCTTCACAAGCTATCCTACTACATGTCATGCCTCACTCTCCCACAAAATCAAAAGATGTACTGAAATAATATCTTATACAATCAAAAAAAATTTAAAATTGTATTTATTTTTATAAAAAAAAATACTTTTATATTTATTTCTTACATATAACCAATATGCCATTATCTTTTAATTTAGAATAAATTAAATTTATAAATTTTTAATAAAAATAAATAATATGAAAAATATAATTTTAGGGGATTTTTATAAGTTATTCTTACTAAAAAATAATATAATTTTCAAAATATTTTAAAATTTGGACCAAACAAATTTACTAATTTGTTGATCAATTACCTTTTCTTTATCTATTAGAATGCATCGGAGACTACTCATATTAGCCCACACTGGAAGACACCTTACAATCCATAACATCCAATGGGGAATAACATTAACCACTATGGGTTCTTTTGGTTCGTGGAATCATTAAAAATGAGAATAGAAATGAGCTTAGAAATAGAAATGGATATTGATGGAATTGAATCTTAGGTCCATCTACTATATTTGGTATGATATTGAAGAAAATAGTGGGAATGAGAATGGAGGTTAGACAAATGACCATAATATCCTTATAAAAAGATCAATTATTATTTATATTAAGAAATCATTATTATTAATATTTAAGAGAAAATAATAATTTATATTAGAAATTAATTATTATGATAATAATTATTACAAATAATTATAAATAATATATTAATTATTATTTTTAATTTGTAAAAATATTTTTTTATTTCTTCTTCCCGTATCATCTTCCTGTCTTCTTCCAAATTTAGTTTTCTTTCTCACTGTCTTCTTATTTTGTTCATTTGTTTGAACAGAGAAATTTCTTTATAAGGTTTGAAGTTTGTTGCATGACTAAGGGAGAAGAATAGGTCAAAAGAGGTATAGGTATTATGGTTAAATTAATTTGATTCCCAGGATATCAATACATTCCATCCAAATGTGGAGGGTTTGCTAATTCCCTTATCTATGGTAATGATGATTCCCAAGAGAGTATGATTGCTATACTAAAAAAATACCAAACATGGTACTTTAAAGCCCATTCTCCCTCCCTTTCCTTTGCTCACATTATGTGAATCAAACTACATTTAAGTTGTATGACATAAAAGTTGTTATAAGCATAAGTATAAAGGGAGAACCCTTCCTAAAATGCTAGTACATTAGGTAGGAGAATCCCTTGATTTTATAAAGCCCCTTCATTTAAGAAAGTTTTTTGATGTGGGACTCGTAACAATACATCTCCGTTGAGAGCTGATGTTCACGACGACCCACTCTACCGACACTAGTCAATGGGTAGTCCTTTTCATCTTGGCAGCTCCACTCAACTTCTAATATTCAACACAGTTACACTGTATCTTAATTCAACTTGTAAGTTGTCCCTTCTATGTTTCAACTTCTCTCAATGAAAACATTAATGTTACATACATATGTCCTAAGGGAGAGTAAATCCCAAAAGACTAGTTCATTAGGTAGAAGAACCCTTTGGTCTTATAAACTCTCTTTCTTTTAAGAGGCTTTTCAATGTAAGACTTCTAACAGAAATAGTTTGAAGCTGATGATTTGAGGAGCTTTTAAAGTTTTATTAAATTTTGTTCTCTTTGCTTTTGAATCCTTGTGTGTGGAAAATGGTAATTGTTTCTTATTATATATAAGTTTCATTGCTTTTACTTCTTATGGTAGGAGTTGCTAAAAACGGGATTCTCTGTAGTTACAATAAGGATCTAATGGTTGATTTTTTTTTTTAAAAGATTGCATGTGATAAAAAAAAATTAAAAATAACTGCGCGTAGTCATAATTTTTATATAAATTACAATTGCAAGAACTACACGAAATCCAAATAAGAGTTGCTGTGGCTCTTTGGAAGAATAGGAAGAATAGAAGGAGACAGATGATTGTGGCAACATGAGGGCATGTGGGCAAGATTCTGTGCAGTTTATAATAGGATCGTAAAGCGAATTTATACACAAAATGAAGAGAAGAAAGAATAATATAATAAGAAGTCATTTCAAATAAATTTTTTGTCAAAAAAAATCCTAAATTCATTTTACAGTGGCTAATGTGATTGAAGAGAATCTTAGCCCGATGGGCAAGTCTACCGAAAATGATGGACATGGGTCAGAGTTGTATTAGTTAGCAACCTAATAAAAGATATATAGGATTGTCAGTTTTCATAGATCACAACCGTATAAAAATAATTTTAAAAAAAAGCAAACAAGAATTTAAAAAGATAGAATTTGCGGCGCAATTTCTTGAGATGTTTAATGCCCAATCATAATGTGATAGTAAAAAAGCCCATGATTTGAAGGAATTTAGACCCAACCAAATCACTAGCCATGGCTCTGCGTTCTTGTCAAATAATTTTTTATATAACATGGGAAGGAAGACAATATAAACAATAGTAAAAAATTTAGATTTAAATTTTTTATATTTGAGAGAAAATACGTGAATTTAATGATTAAAATTTAAAAAAATATATAGATTTGATGATTTACATTAAACTTAAAAAAAGCATATATTGTCATGCAGTCTTAAATTTTAATTTATTAATTTATATTAAATAAATTTTCCAATCAAACGATTAATATCAAAGTTTTTTTCTTCTTAAAACATAGCAAATTCATTTTCTGAAATTGTATCATATGTAAAATGAATATAAAATACAAGAAACATGACATTTGAAAATAGTGAATTGCGTTGTGACAAATGCTACAGCATGTGCGATCACTGTGGTCGTATTTTTTTTAAAACTTGCATAAAGTATTTTATATATATATATATATATATATATATATAGATATATACCGTTATAACTCAAATATAAATTATCATAACAAACGTCCATATTAAGTCAATAGGTATATATTTTATACAAAATATATTAATTTCACTTGAAATGTTTAAAAAAAGTAATTAAAAATACTAATAAATCAGAAAACATAAAAAAGCAAACTTACATAATTATCCTACATTTATACAACTAATAAATACACACTTTGATTTTAATACTCAATAAAATACATATGATATCTAACATTCACATTAATTTAATATTTACACATTTTATAAAATTAAAATCCACATTTTATAAATTTGTTATTATCTTTCTTAAAGTTTTTCCCTTTCCACAATTTTTGACAATGGTTTTAAAAATTTTTCCCCCTTCTACCTAATTTTCTTTGTCTGAATTTTTTGTCAAATTTCATTCTTCCTCCTTCCTTATTTTTTATACTAAATTAAATTTCCCAATTTCTACCGTCCTTCTTACCTACCCATCATCCCGTGACCCTTCATTTTCATTGTCCTTCCACGAAGCCCACACGTCTCCTGTCTTCGCCACATCTTCTATTATAAGAGCGATAGAATTATCGTCAGACTGTTCAAGGCAATTTCTGGGAAGAAAGTATTTAGAAAAATGGTCCAAATCCTCACTGGAAAAACAGGTAATCTTTGAAGTGATTGCATTCTCCCACTGCAATTTCTCTCTGAATCCATCAAGCTTCAACTTCAGGTACAAAATTATCTTTATTCAAGTCATAATTTGATATACTATTTGTATACTTCCCAACAATCTCCTTAGTTAACAATTTGATTTCATTCTGGAAATATGTTTATTCTTGCATGGCCGTGAAGTTTTCCCCATGTGGAAACTGCAACTTCCTCTTCTTTCTGCCTTCTGCTATGTCTCCCTCTTGAAACAGAGAAGCCAAAATCTACAATTTTACAGTGCCGTAAGTTCTAATTGTGGTGATCTTCCAAGATATAGATCATATGACAGATATATGATTTAACTTAATTTTCGTAATTTATTTATACTTGTTATAAGCTTATCCTGTTTCTACCTTATAGGTTAACTTCTGAACTTGTTAATAGATCTGGATATCTAATCTGTTCATATCTTTTAGGAATCATAGTGGAACCTAAGATTAAGGAAATTATCTCCGCCATTCTTGCATATATACTCATGCATTGTCAATAATAAAACCACCAGAGTACTTTGCTTAATTATCATCATGGAATCAGAGCATTAATACTCTGTTATTGCATCTAAACATTCTTCTGTTCCCATTAGTGCAATTCGTATTCTTATGCTGCGGATGCTCACATACAAGTGTGCATATCGTTTTAAGTAATATAATATAATATAAAATAAAATATTATTCCTGTTAGAATTTATCATCTAAAACCTAAGAAATATGAATATTTTTAAATAGGAAACTTACTCGTATTGAATATATATTTGATATAATATTTAATGCGATATATCTGCATAAATATAAAATTTTTTTTTTGTATAATAATTTTTAAAATGCATCAAAATGATATTAAATTATTGTTTTAATATTTTTTATTAGTTATAATATTATTTTAATATTTTATCTTTTATTTTAGTATTTTTTACTATATTTTACGTAATTTTCTTTTATTACCAACCTTATTTATTAAAATATATATACATACACATAAAGATATTTATACCCATATCTTAAAATTAACATATATTACGTTTTTATCCTATCTATTCGTATTAATATTTTTTAGTTTAAAACCAAGTACCAATTTGAGAGCTAACAGTTCTTCCATCACCTTTTCTTCCTATAACGTGAAATTCAGTGTCTTCTCCTCTCTTTCTCTTCTCATATATCTCACGCACTTACCTCTGGTGTGCTTCAACCATAGCATCCTATAGCTTCTCTTTCAAAAAAGTCGTCCTCTAGCAGTATTCTTATTCTTCAGTAGCCTCATTCTTTTCCAGTAGTCCACTATATATATGGAATCCAAAACCAGAAGCAACACCAATACTACATATCCTCTCACAAAGATACCTTCCACGGAAAACCCATCGCCGGCCACAAGCTCAACGGACAGAATAACTTACAATCGTCACAGTATGAATATGATCCTCAATACCAAAAGTGGCAAGCCGAGAATAACATGGTAGTGTCATGTCTCATCAACACCATGAATATGGAAATTGGACAAAACTTCATGTTCAGCTCTACTGCTATGGAGATTGGGGATAGTGTCATGAAGATCTACTCTGCACTAAAGATGCGTGGTTTTAGTCAGTGAAATAGTTTATAAATCTTCGGGCTCAGGTTTGGTTACTAATATTTAAGTTAGAATATGAAATTAAAAGTCTTATTCTCATGTTTAATTGCTTTTAATTCATAGTATTCTTATTCTCTGAAAAATCAAATCATTATTTTTATTATTTTATTTATTCCCTTTTTTTTTTTTTTATTCTCATTCACATTATCTCACAAAAATTCTAATAATTAAATAGGTTCTAAATTCGTGAAAATGAATGTACTTAGAGAACTCTTCACTACTGAGAAAGTGGAAGCCATCTGTACTCTTTCTATCACTTTACTCTTTAAATAATATTTATACAAATAAACTTTGTATTCAATTTTTAATTTTTAAATATCATATATATATATATATATATATATAAGATTTATGATCAAATGTAGAAAAATTAAATTTTATTTGAATAGTTAAGAGCAACATAATATCAATGACAAGTACACTTATTCCATACTAAATTTAAAATATGTATGGTGTATTATTGTTTTGAGCATAGGACGAAGAACGTGGTAAATCATCATTTTGTAAATTTAAACTTTGCTTTATGAACTTACTTGTATATTATCCATCCCTTAAATTGTTCACCGAACACTGTATTTATAATGTAAATCCTTATCACATAATTGAAATAGGTTAAATAAATATGTGAATAACTATATTTCCAAAAATTCTCATAATTTGGTAAATTTTCCTTAAATTTACTTTCATCAATATTAGAAATGGATGCAAGATATTCATTGTAGAATATATAACATACACCTAACATACTAAGTAGACCTTATTCTTACCCTGATTTGCTAAAGATAATCAAGGGCTTTAGATAGACTAAGTTATGTCTCTTTAGAATACATGGAAACGAATATTCGATAAGCTCTGTCTCAAACTATAATTTGAACTGTTAACTATAATATGTCTATCCTGGCCTCAGACTTTGGTGCCCAAAACCGAAGAAGCACAAACATGGGCATGGAGTAATTCACAAAATAATGGCATCTTCTAAAGCTACATTAAGTGTTCTTCTGCTCATACTATACTCCATTGCTTTTCAATGTTGTGTTGATGGCAACCAGACCTCTACGCTAGTCGTAGATGTTAAATCCGGAAGGCCAATTCCTGAACAATTTTTCGGAGTATTTTTTGAGGTGAGTATGTCATACAAAATCTTGAGTTTTACGTTTGAATCATCATATAGATGATGATGATGATGATGATGATGATATATATATATATATATATGGTCAACTAATTGTTTTGCAGGAGATTAATCATGCTGGGGCTGGAGGATTATGGGCGGAGCTCGTGGACAACAGAGGTGTTCGTTTAACTTCCATATTCTATCCAAGATTCTTTTTCTTTATTATTCTTTTTTCCCTAATTTAAATGTTAGGACGGATAATTAATATTGAATTTGTGTTAATGTAAAAAGGTTTCGAGGCTGGAGGCACAGTGGTTCCTTCAAACATTTTCCCATGGTCAATTGTTGGAGATGAATCAACTATACGCGTGACAACTGAACCTACCTCTTGCTTTCCCCGCAACAAGATTGCCGTAAGATTGGATGTCATTTGTCCTTCTCCCCAAAATTGCCCTCGAGGTGTTGGTCTCTCTAACCCAGGTTTCTGGGGCATGGTGAGACTATATATTTTTAACATTTGATTATATATCATTATTTTCCTTATGTAACAGCTCTAATTAGAACTTGTATATATTAGAATATCGAGCAAGGGAAGAAATATAAAATAGTCTTCTTTGTTCGTTCATTGGAATCAATTGATTTGAAAGTTGCATTTATGGGATCAGATGGAAAAGAATTGGCTTCTACAGGCATGAGGTTAATAAATATAGCTACTCACTCTTACAATAATTGTCATTTTACATATATCTAACATATAGTAAGTAATATATGCAAACTACATAATAATTGATTGATTTTTTGTAGGGCTTTTGCAAAGGATGTTTCCATGTGGACAAGGATGGAGACTATTCTTGAAGCCAAGGCATCTGACTTTAATTCAAACCTTCAAATAACAACAACCAGGAAAGGAGTGATTTGGTTAGACCAAGTTTCTGCTATGCCCATCGACACATACAAGGTTTAAACTAATTAAAAGGGCACATTATACTCTTTTTTTATCCTCCTTTTGTGACAAATGCTATATTCATTCTATCTAGGGGCATGGTTTTCGGAAGGACCTTTATCAAATGGTAGCAGATTTGAAACCCAAATTTCTAAGATTTCCAGGTATGCATATATAAAATGGTGTACATATTTTAAGAGGCTTCTTCAAATTACTTTATTTTCCTTGCAACCTTATAATTATGTTTTTCATTACGTTGCGTTAGGTGGTAATTATGTTGAAGGAAATTGGTTGAGAAATGCATTTAGGTGGAAAGAGACAGTTGGACCTTGGGAGAAAAGACCTGGTCACTTTAATGATGTGTGGGGTTATTGGACAGATGACGGTTTTGGTTATTTAGAGTTCCTTCAAGTATGTGCTTCTTAGTTATCTTTCCAATTACTAGGCCTTCTTTGTTCCTGCATATAATAATTACCTTTATTATTCTTGAACAGCTTGCAGAAGACCTTGGTACATTCCCAGTATGGGTATTTAACATTGGTATTAGCTTTCACGATCAAGTCAATACGACTAATATTGCTCCTTTTGTGGAAGTATAATTAATTTGTCTCTTCTTTCCATCCTATTCTTAATTAATCATATATTTTGATTCTTAATGGGTTAATTTTGTTTTGCACATATTTATACTGTAGGAAGCTCTTGATGGGATTGAGTTTGCAAGAGGTCCTATCACGTCAAGGTGGGGCAAAGAACGAGCTACTTTGGGACACCCTGAACCCTTTAATCTACAATACGTTGCTATTGGAAACGAGAATTGCGGCATGTATAACTACCTAGGAAATTATCGTAAGTTTTATGACGCCATAAAGCGTTACTACCCAGAAATGCAAATCATCTCAAATTGTGATGCTACCGTTAGTCCCTTGAATCACCCAGCTGATTTGTATGACTTCCATATTTATACAAACTCTAACGACATGTTCTCAAAGTACAACAAGTTTGATTCTGTAAATCGTATTGGAGCAAAGGCTTTTGTTAGTGAGTATGCTGTCCAGCAAGATGCTGGAAATGGAAACCTCTTGGCAGCCTTGGGAGAAGCTGCCTTCCTTATGGGATTAGAAAAGAACAGGTTCACTTTTTCGTAATTATTCACTTTCCATAGTTACTTTACTGTGTTTTACTTAACATTCATATTTTCATTATTTTTCTTATCTTTCTCTTGAAGCAGTGATATTGTGGACATGGTTAGCTATGCACCACTTTTTGCAAATATTAACGACAAGACGTAATATTTTCTTATCATTTTCATTTTGTGATTACATAAATAAACTTATGACCATATATCTAAATGAGAATTCGTAATATTATATGCATACAGGTGCAAAGTAGATGCAATTGTGTTTGACTCTCATCAGAGTTATGGAACTCCCAGCTATTGGTTACAACAATTATTCTCAAAGTCAAGTGGAGCCATATATCTCAACTCAACGCTTATTGCTCCGCCTTCAGTTGTTGCATCTGTAATTGTTTGGCAAAATCAAAAGGACAAGAAAAATTATTTGAGAATCAAGGTATATAATGCATGGATGATCACTAATGTTTTAGTTTATTAGTGGATATATTTCTCATTAGAAATTGAAATTGTCTTCATAGATTGTGAACTTCAACAACAACTCAGTGACTCTTAATATCAAAATTAATGGTTTGGACTCAAATGTGAACCATTCTGGGTCAACAATGACAATACTCACATCTAACAATGTAATGGATGAGAATTCCTTCAATGATCCGAAGAAGGTAATCCACGTATCCTCTTAAATCTTATTTTGTTATTCGTTTAATAAAATTGGTAGGAAAAACTCATCTAATATTATCCTCTCATACATATGTTTTTTGTGTGACGTGCACAGATTGTGCCACGACAAAGTCTGTTTGAGAATGCTGGCAAGGACATGACCGTCACACTTCCTTCAAACTCAGTGACATCATTCGATTTGCCCAAATGATCAACCATCTTGAAAACATGAATTGCCCACAAATGGCATAGAAATAGGATCCTTTAGACTAAATAAAGGCAAGAATAAGCTATTAGCATTTTCTTCTTTTCATTTTTGTTTCTTATGTTCATTTTGGCTTGTCTTTTTTGTCTATTGTCATTTGTTTTCGTCCAAATACTAAATAATACCATTGTTGCGCTCTAAATAAGAAACATTTTAATTTATGGGTTTATTTTGAAGTTTCCATAGAATCTTCTAAAAATTTTTAAAAAAAAGATTTAAATGAATCAATATCAGTCTATAATTATCCCTGAATATTTTTCATCATTCCCACCTTTTCAAATACATAAATGATTAATCAAATGCACATGGTTTTTCTTCCAATATATGTTAAAGTTTTGAATGTGATATCCTTATCATACCTTCTGAATTTTGATACCAATACCACTTAACACTAATATGGATTAAATTATTAAATTAGTAATTTTTTTTCTCATAAAAAATAAAACTTCATTCAAATCAAAGAATAGTGTAGCATTCTAGATTGATTCAAATAAGCTATTTCCCATGTCAGGCTCAAAACATAATTACTAATGTTGAAACAAAATTTATTACTAATTATCTAATTTTTTATTATGTTTTTTTCAAGTAAACCTAATCAAAACTTAAAAATCCCGCTTGACCTGATAATTCTAGCCCCAAAAAGATAAAACCCAAACAAAAAAGTCCAATGAGAAAAGCTTGTTTATCAAAATGAGCCAATTTTAGACTTTTTTAAAGCCTGAACCGATCCCAAAAAGTCCAAATCAATCTTTTCTTTATATGAAAAAGTTATTATTTAAAGAAAAAATTTGTGTAGCATGATTTCCTGGTAAAGAAATAAAAAACTAATACTTCTTATATAAAGAATTTATATCAATACAACAAATTATTTGTATTTACAACATCTCAATCTATGATCTTACAAATAATAATAATATTTAATTATGTTATTTATTTCAAGTCTTAAGTAGAAAATAGACTTAATCATAATTTTAAAAAACATGTTTAGCCTGGTAGGCTTGACTCAAAAAATATGAATACAAGTTTGAATTAAAAAAATCAATTAAAAAATGAACTCGAGCTTTTTTGTAGTCCTAAATTTAAACCCAATTGTTAAAAACTAGACCCAATAATCAATTTTGTTCTCAAAAAGCTTCAATCAACTTCCAATAGTCTTGCATGATGTTGGATTTGATCTTTATTAAAGCAAGAAGATCCAAAAGCCCATCAAAAGGAAGTACAACATATAAAAGGCAAACATCTTATAGATCGTTGTCCTTAATGACGTTCTTAATATATAATTTGAACATTGCTCCTATATATAGCAAGACGAGGTTTGTACCTTAAAACTTCTACTTATGGCTACATAGCACCATTAAAAAGAAAGAAAAGATTGACCTCTAAATCTTATATATGACAACACAACACAATCTATGGAAGACTTTAATTCTTAGTCCATAAATGTCATATTAGCCGTTGGAAATTGGAATAGTGAAATATAAAATGCCCAAAGGTTTTAGAGGGAATACATGAGTTTGAGAGATTAAAAAATAAGATCATTCATATGAGAAATTTGATGCCTTATATTTATATTTTCATTTACTCTGAGAATTTAATAGTTCAAGTTTACTAATTACGTAACTTAGTTGTTATTTACATTTTTATTGCCTTTATTATATTGAGAATGAGCCTAAGACAAGTGGCTGAGCTTTGCTTAAGTCAATTTTTTCACTCTTTTTAAATTGTCTTCAATTGTCTTCATCTATTCTTGAACTTCAAGGTTTTGCAGATGTTTATCCTATATTTCCTTCCTTCCCTTGCCTTGTGCGTCATCCATGGCCATGAAGGTATGTTGGATTAAATTTGAAATTTAAGATATTTTATTTTAGATAATTTAATTTATGATATATATATATATATATATATCTTATCTAATAGTTGGTTATGATTTTTTATTTAAAATTTAAACGTGGTCCTCGTCTTTTACTATGATTAGGGTTTTATCTTAATAAGGACTACCAGCAGAAGGTGATAACCATAATAACCTATAAATAAGAGGCAAGGCTTAGGGTTGACTCAATTGGTAGAAGAGTAACCCACAAAGAGAATTCTGAGAGAGTTTCTAATTGAGTGAGGTTGATAAAACCTACTCAGTGCCATCACACCTATTGCCCTTTATTAGTCCAAAAACACTTTTGACTTAATTGATACTAACCCTTTCCTTTCTTTGGTATTTAGATCCTTTCCTTGGGGCAACACTATGACTTGAGGTTTGCTCTTTTGTTTTCATTGCATTATTCTTAAATTTGTTTTACTGACTTTAATGCTTATTCAGCATTATTTTGTATGACTTGATTTTATTCATGATCAGATTTTATTGTTTCTTGGAGTTATTTAATATGCATATTTAATAATTGCTATAGTCTACGCTTGGGTTAACATCATGAACCCTATCTTTTTTTGTGTAGCTAGTATCTTTCCTTTTTATTGTGTTTTGTCATGCTTCTTCTACTTTAATTCATTATTATTGTGGTCTTCCTAATAATCCCAAGTCATTGCTCTATCTTGGCGTTTGTGAGCTTCCCAAAAACAGGGTGAGGATGCTATTGTTCTTCTCTATTTCTTTTCAGTTGATGAGCTCGTTTTTACTCCAATGCTCACAACTTTGTATTCCTACACCCTTTTTGGTTTTGTTCTCAGCTTTAATATCTATTATTTGTTTTCTATCTTCCCTTTTGAAACAGTGACATTGCATAGTTTAGAAGAACAGGGGAGGCAAAGGCATGGGGTATAGAGGTTTCTTTGGAATAGGGATTTTAGGTTCTACTCCAACTTGGTAAGTGGTAACCTTACTTTCAAACCCTCCCTTAGTGTGGTGGCTATTCCTACCTATTTTTTCGTCTACTATACTAGTAAAAACTTAATCTTGGGCAAGAATTATTCTGAGAATGAAGCAACCTGTTAAAAGCAATAACCGAGTGACATATGGGTGCATTTGGAAGGGAATTAGTGGGTACCGAGTTAATCTATATGTCTAATTAAGACTATAGCATTGAGGGATAATGTCAGTAGTAATTCATACCTTAGCTTTAAACTGATGTAATAGTAAGGTCGAGGTATTTGATTGCCACACAAGTGCTTGTGCATATTTATTTGAAAGATAGGACTTTCATAATGGTTACAACTTGGTTCTCTGTGGGAAGGAAGAACCATGATAAATTAAAGGAAACTACTAAGCAAATCTTTGTCATTCCTTTTGTTATTTGTAAAGTAAGGAATCAAGTGATACATGACAAGAAGGTTCCTAATCCTTTAGAGGCAATGATACTTGTTTGATATAAAACTGGAAGTGTTAGGACTATTTATATTTATTCATAGTATTGGCCCAAAAGTTCTTGGCCCCTTCTTATTGTTTACTGGATGACAAAAGCCAAAGAAGCCCAACCCATTTTTATGCTCTGAATTTGCTGAGATGAGCTATCACTATTTTACAAGCTATTATATTTTGAATGCTTAGTACTTTTTCCCAAATAGTATCTCTATTTATTGCTCTTAAGTAATATTATAGCTTCTTTCTCTTTCTAACACCATGTTCAGATCTACGAAAAGAAGAACAACATCTTCACGATTTCCTTCCTTCTTTTCAAGCTTTAAAGCAAGGTCCATGGAAAAAAAATGAAAGAAATCAAGCATCAATTGATAGATTCATAATCCAAGCTTTTAATGGTCAAATGGTCATATTTCAAGGAAGCATATATAAGAGAAGTTTGTCTCAAAGTGGTTGTTAAATATGAGTTTTCATCATGCAAAGTATAAAGACATTTTAGCTTAGTTTATGGTTTATATTTACTTTTGAGAGCTATATAGTATGTATAGGATCCCCTTTGTTATAAGGGTCTATGAAAATTACTTCTTTTATTTATGAATTTTCCTCTATTGTTGAGTAGAGTGAAGGCTGGGTAAAGTTGTGGAAACTCTGAAACTAGTTTAGGGTAAGCTTAGAAAGCCTATGTTAGAGTTAAGCACGGTTAAAAAACTTTATTAGTCTAGGATTAGCTTAGAAACCATGTGTTAAAGGTGAGTTTGATAAAACCTTTGAGCTTTACTTGTAAGGAAAATCTTTGAGTTGAAGAAATCCCTTAGGTGCCAAGGGAACTGGACATAGGTAAGTTGTACTGAACTAAGATAAATCCATTGTTATTTCTCTTTTCTTCCTAATCTCTTTAATTTTTTTTGTTGTATTTTAGTTAAATGCATTTAATTTGAAGTTAACTTATCATATCTAAATTGTGTATTATTCACTTTTGTTTGAAATCAGTTAATTTGTCTCAAAATGTAGTTAACTGAAAATTTTTGTTTTGTCTTAGTTTGAAATTAGTTAATTGTTTCTGATGCATTGTTAAATGATTATTGTTAGGAAAGTTATGAATGAAGTTTTACTAATTTATTAAACTTTTGAAGAATTTATTCATCCCTACTAGTTTCTTTGTCACACTGCACAAAGAATAAAGGAAACAGTTAATGCTTGCTTCTATTGTTGTCAAGGAAGGGCCATTTCGAATGCATTGGTTCATCATAATTAGGCTTGATAACAGGAAAAAGGAGACACATAATTCTCTCAATAATACTACTTGATGGTGTGATTATTAGAAGTTGGAATTGGTTTTTTAAATCTGATCAGGTCCATTAAAATGCTTCAAGCAATTAGAAGCATCCTTCTTTAGATTCTTATTGAAGACATTGAACCATATCCAAAGCAGAAAAGAATTCAAATTTTGTTTCTGAATTGGTTTTCTTACTATATTACTAACTTGAATCATGAATGAAATTCGAAGTTGAATGTGATAAGGAAAGATATTCAGAGTTTGTTTTGCAAGTTTGTAAAAGTTAGAATGGGAATGGGGCTGTGAATTTTTAGAACTTCGAATTACATATAGGAAATACCTTAATATAGCTTTGTACCTCTTCTTTAATATAAAAAAAAATTAACAATAACAAATAAATAATAATACAACTAAAATTAAAATGGATATGTATATATATATATATATATATATTCTCTAGTATGTTAAATTAGTCATAAGCAAGATTCTCTCTTTGTATTTTGATCTTTGATTGATATCTAGCTAATTTATCTTGATGAAGGCAGAGCCTTTTTTTTTTTTGGTATATTAGGTGATTTATTGCAGAATTTGTAGGAGGTTCGAATTTCAAGAAAGATTTCACCAAAATTTCTACACATAATTGTAACTTATTCTTTTGATATGTAGTATATTCTGTATTGGTGCTACTTATCCAAATTCTACTTGCTTTGTTGCTTAATCTATATTTATTGTGCTTACAGTAGTAAGATTTATCTTAATTCTTGCACCAAGAGTACCATTTTTATAGGGTTATCATAGTAGCTATGGTTAGTAACTAAGCCACATGCCTTCAAGCTATCTCTCTCTCTTTCTCTCTCTCTCTCACTCTCCCAGGTGTAAGTGAGGGAGCGTATCAGCCACTTCAAGTTATTCTCCCACTCTTAGAAAAGGAATTTCTTTTTTAAATTAGTCCTTTCTTTTCTTTTCTCCTTTTCTTGTTAAAGTTACATGCAATTATATCCAAGTTTTCTTTGTCATATAGTTGTTACATATATTGATCATAAAATGGTTAAATTATACATTTGGTTTTATAATTTATTTGTCTATAATTTTGTTCCAATATATGTTTTACTTGGAAAAAACCTCATTTATAATCTCTAAATTAGATGTAGATTTTATCTTATTTCCTTAAGTTTGTTTCACATTAGTCCTTTAATTTATGATAATGTGTTTAATCATGTCTTTATTTTCTAACACCATATTTGATGGAAAATGCTAACAAAAGCCTTATTGACAAAGAATCAGGAGGGGGCAAATAGGTTCTTTGAATAAAAGGATTAAAAATCTTCATTTAAAAACATTTTTGACAGTAATAAGTTAATAATATATCATAAACAGTTAACTAATTTCAAATAGAGACAAAACAGAAATTTTCAGTTAACTAGGTTTTAAGACAAGTTAACTAATTTCAAATAGAAGTGAAGGATGCAAAATCTAAAGATGATTAGTTAACTTTAAATTAAATACAATTAACTTAAAAGTAATAGGGAAAAATTAAAGAGAATAGGGAGAGAAGAGGAATAACACTGTGTTTATTCTGGTTCAACACAACTTACCTACTTCCAATCCTCTTTGCACCCAACAGATTTTCTTCAATTTCAACACACTTACAACACTTATTAAAAGGTTTTTGGTGTTTGCCCCTAACACAAGGTTTTTCATGTTCACCCATAACACATGGTTTCCTGTGCTCACCTTTAATACAAGTTTCCAAGCGTACCATAAACTAATCTCAAAATTTTTACAACTCTACCAACCTTCACTTACTCACAATGGAAAAAGTTCATAAATACGAGAAATAATATTTGGCAACCCTTACAAAGGGAATATAATATAGGCATACTATAAAAGTTCTCAAAAGCAAGATAAAATAGATACAAGCTCACAAATCTCTATTTTCGCACAATCAAGAAGTCACAATTTCATATATGCATTTTTGCTTCAGTATACTTTTTCTTTTATATCTATGTTTTCTTTAGAGAGCTTCATCCCTTTCTTATAGTCTTCACGAAACTAGCCATTAGGAAGAGATTTATCCATATCCTTGGTGCCTAACATCTATGAGAGATTTCCTCCATGATTTTTGAAATTGCAGCTCGAAGAGAAGGAGATAGAGTTGAATAAGAAGAAAGCTTCCTTTCTTAGGTTTTGAACATTGGAGACAAAAGGCAACAAGTTGAATCAATATTAAATGGTAAGGGAAAAAGGATGTCAAAAAATCATATAATAAAAACAAAAGTAATGGGTTAAACATTGGAGAGAGAGATAAGTAAACAAAATAAAGTAATATGATATTCATGTAATAAATGAGATATGGAAATATAGACAACAGCTTGTTAGAGTAAATCACCCTTTGTACTTTTTTCTAAGCATGTGCTATTTGACTATTTACCAAAAAGGTAATATTTTAAGAGCCAATTTAATGGTTGTTTGGTCAATGTTCAAATGCAGGGTTCCTCATTCTATTTCTTTCCTTTTCTTAATAAAATTATATTAATATATCTTTGGGCTTGGGTTTTGGGTTTGGAAAATAGGCATTGGGTCAAAAGCTAAAAATATTTTGGGCTAAGGTAAATGTTAACAAGTTGATCTTAATACTTAAATAAATTTCTTTGACTTAATACTTTTTTAAAAAAATAAGCTTAAGACTTTTAACATCATGAAACTAATAATTTAAACCTTCAACACGTATGTGTCACTTTTGGATCTTAAACAGCTTACATAGACCAAATAACCAAATATACTCTCCCTTCTTCATTCAATAAACGAAAAATAGAGCAAGATCATATGCTTCTCTTCTCTCTTCCAAAGCATATCTTTTTCTTCCACCTTTTGGAATTTCCATTAAAGAGAATAGAATCCATACATATTTCCTCTTCCTTTTTCTCTAGAAATGCCCAAATGAATAGTAATTAAGAAGATCCTATATAATTAAACAATCATTTACTCCAATTTCACAGTGTGAATGGTCTTAGACTCGACATTAATCACATATGAAGATAGTGAATCAAATCATCTACATATTTTTCATTTTTATATTATTTTCAATTCCTCTAGAAATTTCATCATTAGCTTCCCTTTGGTTGGAAAAACAAAAACCTCATCGCTTATGATGACATCGACAAATTTTCATTGTAAAGATATCATTTAGTTTTTTAATTTAGATAATTTGTGTAATTGTTGTAAGTGCCACTAATCTTTGAATTTGAATGAAGTTATGTTTTTTATAAGAAAAATACTAATCTATACATAAATGATAGGGGGCGTTCACACTCGTCCAGAGATATGATACTACTTAATATCCAAAATCCAACCATCTGACGATTTCTAAATTTTTTTTTATGAATTTAACTTTCCAAATTTTATATCAAACTTTAATAATTTAATCTAATGTTAGATTTAGATCAGGGATGGATTAAGGAATTAATTCTGAAGGAGGCGAAAGTATTCAAATCCATGATTTAAACCAAAGGAAATAAATTCTTAAAATTCAAGGGGGATGTGCTCTTATAAATTAAATATCCAAATAAAAAATATAAGATAAAATTACATATAAAAATTGAAAATTTTAAAATCTTAGGAGAATGACCGCACTTAGCCCCCCTTAGATCTATCCCTGCTTTAGATATTCTTGTTTATATTTATTCTAGAAGGTTTTATTTCTATGCCATACTTATGCAACTCATCATGTCTTCAAGATAGTTGATCATTTTGGCAAATTAAATGATGTCACGAATTCAAAGGAAGTGTAACAATCATGTCCATGCTAGCATTCTCAAGATGACTTTGTTGGGGTACAATCTACACATGTCATACAAAAACATATGTATGAAAGGTTAATTTAGAATGAGCTATTCTTACCAATTTCATTAAACAAACAATGAAATATGTTTTAAGAAGATACAAGATATAGGTGTTAGTTTTTTTACCAGTCCTTCTTCCTTCATTAAGTGGTCCAGTACTTTTATTTCATAACTAGCATTTAATGAGTATTAAGTTTCAGTTTCCATTAGTGCATTATTTGCATTGATTCTCCTACCAATTATGAATATTGAGATGGCAACCATTGATGTCATTATTCTCTTAACCTATAAATACGGGTCTTTGGGTCAGTTTCTAACATCCATCAAAGCACACACACCATATTTGAAAGTTAGAAACTAAGGCTTAGGAACATTCATTCATAGTTTCGACATTTAAGACATTTCTAATCTGACACAATGGCTAGAGGTATGTTATTTCTGCATTATTAGTCATTTTAACTCAACTGGAAGTAAGCAACAATTAAGCTACAAGTTGTTTCGGCTAGTTGATTAAACAAAATGGTATCCAATTTCAAGTATGTTTAAAGTTCAAAAATACATTTCCTTGTATTACTGCTTAAATTTTGGAAAATTTATTTTATGCAACTTAACTCGTATTGGGCAAAATTTGGAAAATATTTTGTCCAATATCTTGTAAAATTGTACTTTTATACCTTTTAATTGATGTTTAATTTTGAGCAATATTTTATGGCATATTTGGTCTGAATTTAAAGTGGGGATATTTAGTTAATTAATTAGTCACATTTTGGTTTTATTAATTAATTAATTAATTAATGTTTTGAAATCCCATTATGATAATTGCTTGGTTATTGATTTTGCATCCCTAAATACAAGATTTTAGAAAAATTTTTAATGTCATGTAATTGATACGATTTTGGCATAATTAGAGTTTAGTCACAACACCTTTATTTATTCCAAAATTGTATATTAAGTTGTAAAAATTACATAAAGAAATATGACATCAAGTTGTAATTAATCATATTCAACTTGATAAAAATTATCCCATATGAATATTGTCACATTGATATGATTAATTAGGATGGGATAGTGAATTTTCCTTTTTTTTAATTTGTATACAAGGATTGAGAAAAAAGGTATTATTTGCTAGTTTCTTAATGAATTGTGCTTGAACCTAATTAAATAAAACTTAACCCACAGACAATTTTATTTGCTAGTAGGATCATGTTTATATTTTACATGTTTTACATTGGTAGAATATGTTATATAGAATTTTTAAAGTTGTCTCAAATTTTGATATAAGCATGTAATTTTTGTGCAGCTTTACAACCACTTAACACCTCTTATTTTCAAGGTTCTGAACTAAATAAGGATAATTATAAAATTTGGAAGGAGAAACTTCTTCTCCAATTAAGGTGGATGGATGTTGACTACTCTATTAGAAAAGATGAACCTCTTATACATGTGGATACTAGTAGTATGTCCAAAATAAACCTTTATGATTGTTAGAAGTGATATAATCGCCTAAGCATGATGTATATCAAATACACTATATCTACTAGTATACATGGATCGATAAGAAAGCATAAAAACATCCATGTCTTGCTAAAAAACATTGATGAACAATTTGAATGTTCTAAAAAGGCTTTAGTAAGTACTCTAATGTCAAAATCATCCACCATAAAGCTCACTGGCATAAGGAGAGTTTGAGAGCATATCATGCAGATGAGAGATATTGTGATTCAATCAAGAAAACTTAAAGTTGAGATTCTTGATTCTTTCCTAGTATACTTCATTTTGAATTCTCTGTAGCCTCAATATGGATTGTTCAAAATCTATTACAACATAAATAAGCAGAAATGGTCAATCAACAAAGTACTAACCATGTGTGTTCAAGAAGAGTGAATACTCTTAGTGGAAATGGGAGAGTACATATGTGACAACTCAATGGAAAGATAAGAAACAAGCCAAAAGAAAGTGGAAGGGCAAAGCACCCATCTAAGGTGACATTAAAAAGAAGTTCAAGTATTTTTCTTGTAAAAAGAAAGGACATATGAAGAAAGACTACAACAAATTCAAGGTTTGGCTTGAAAAGAAAAGTAACTTAATCTCACTCTTTTATTATGAATCTAATATGGTAAATGTTAGTAGTAACACATGGCAGATTAATTCTGGTTCTACAATCCATATTTCAAATACCTTACAGGGCTTTCTAAACCAAAGGAAGCTAATAAGAAGTGAACAATACATCTATTTAGGCAACAAGATGGGCTCACTAGTTGAAGCTATAAGAACTTGCAAATTGGTCTTGAATTCTGGCCTTATTTTGATTTTGGATGGGACCTTTTATATACCATATTTCTCTAGCAAACTTGAAATCTATATCGAAACTTGTACCATTAGGATATTCCTTTGAATTTTCAAATAATATGTTAAAGTTAATTTATAAATTTAATCTCATTGGAAATGGTACAATTTTGGATGGTCTTTTCTAAATTCAATTACAAAATAGAACATCATATGATATAATGCATGCTTCAAGTAGTATAGGTATAAAAGGGTGTGTAACTGATGAAAATTTCTCTATGTTATGGCATTGCATGCTTGATTATATCTCAATAGAAAGGGTAAAAAAGTTAATAAAGGAAGGAGTATTAAATACTCTTAATCTCACTAACTTTGATACTTATATAGATTGCAATAAAGGAAAGTAGACAAATAAGACCAAGAAAGGTGCCAAAAGGTAACTACTTTATTTGAGATCATACATATGGATATATATAGTCCAGATATGATCTTAAGTAGTCTAAAATACTTTATCACCTTTATTAACAATTACTCACAATACATGTATCTCTATCTATTGAATAATAAGAATGAGGTATTATATGCCATTAAGTTTTTAAAGTGAAATTAGAAAAATAATGTGGTAAACAAATTAAAATAGTAAGATTAAATAGAGGTGGTGCGTACTATGGTAGATACATTAAAAATGGACAAGCACCTTGTCCATTTGCAAAGTTTCTTTAAGAACATGAGATTTTTACCCAATACACTATACATGCCTAATACTCCGAACCAGGTCATGTATATAATTAATCAAGTTCTAACCAAGACTGTTAAAAAACACCATTAAAGTTAATGAAAGGTTGGAAATCGAGTTTAAAACATATGGACTTTTAGGCTTACTTATCTGATGTTTAGATTTACAATCTACAAAAGAAGAAGTTAAACCTAAGGACCATTAGCAGCTACTTTATTAGGTAACTCGAAAGGTCTAAGGGATATATGTTTTACTGTCCATCAAATAGAACTAGTATTCTAGAATCAAGAAATACTAAGTTTTTTTAGAATGGCTTAATTAATAGGAGTGATCAAACTTGAAACTTAGAGCATGATCATTTTGAAACTCAATCTCCCATGTTAAGTGATAGATTAGTTATAATTCATACCCGTCAAATACAAATGGGTATCGAAGAACTAATCATTAAAGAGCCATAAACTGTTGACCATGACCAAATTGATTTGGTTGTAGAATAGTCACCAGATTGTTATACAACTAGTTGAGAAACATACTTCCCAAGAGAATACTGACTCAACAATAAAGAGATTAACTAGGATTAGGAGGTTTGTAATTCCTAGTGATTATGTTGTGTGCCTACAAGAATTTGACTATAATATAGGAGTCGAAAATAATCCTAAGACATTTTCACAAGCTATTGACTGTAGAGAATTATTTGTAACTCAATTATATCGAAGATTATATAGATTTAATGGCATCAAACAAAGTTTGGGATCTCGTTGAGTTACCTAGTGTCTCAAAAGTCATTGGTCATAAATGGGTCTTTAAGACATAAAGAGACTCATTAGGCAACATCAAAAGATATAAGGCAAGACTTGTGGCTAAGGGATTTACTTAAAAAGAAGGAATTGATTATAAGGAGACATTTTATTCTATATCTAAAAAGGATTCCCTCTATATAATATTAGAATTGGCTACCCATTTTGACTTAAAACTACATCAAATGGATATGAAGACAGCTTTCCTTAATAGGGATCTGGAGGAAAAGGTACATATAAAATAACCTGATAGATTCTCCTCTAATGTTAGTGAACATATAGTTTGCAAGCTTAAGAAATCCATATATGGATTGAAACAAGCTTTTTGCCGATGGTATCTTAGTTCCATAAAGTTATCTACTTATTTGGATTCATGGAGAATGTCATGGATCAATGTATATACGAGAAGGATAATCGGAGTAAAATATGTTTCCTTGTGCTATGTGGATGACATATTACTTGCAACTAATGATAAAGGGTTTTTATATGAGGTGAAATAGTTTCTCTTTAAGAACTTAGATATGAAATACATGGGAGAGGCATCTTATGTCATTGTCATTAAGATCCATAAAGACTAAATTCAATGTATTTTAGGTTAAGAAACCTATATTAACAAAGTCTTAGAGACTAAATGTCGCATGGTGTATGACTTAAGAGCTTTATTTTTTATCTTAAAATTGAGGATTCTATCTTAAAAACATTAAGAATATATTGTGAAAACTCAGTTGTAGTTTTTCTAGCTAAAAATAATAAGAATAGAAATTGAAGCAAACACATCAACATTAAGTACTTAGTTATTTGGGAATATGTCAAGGAAAATAAAGTTACTATTAAACTCATAAGCATTGAGTTGATGATTATTGATTCCTTAACAAAAGGCATGTCGCCTATGAAGTTTAAGGATCATGTGGCCAAAATGAGATTTAGTTCCATTTTAATTATTTGATGTATATATTATCATCATTTGTAATTAAGCTCTAATTCATACTGATTTGAGTTATTTTTCTCATTTTGTATGCACATTTATATTTAGAAAACATACAATACTAAAAAGATCCAAAATAAGCATAAAGCTTATTCATTAAGTTATGGTAGGTTAAGAAAGTGACATGCATTGTGATACATAAAAAGTAATACTAGCTTATAGAGGATTTATTATTATGATTCAAGCATTTAGCTTTTCTCATTTGGAATATACATGGTTATGGATATTGAAATTATTAAGTATTATAGACCAAGTAGGACAATGTCAATTTTTTTTAACCATTCCTTCTTCATCCATTAAGTGGTCTATTACTTCTATTTCATATTCAGCATTTAGTGAGCATTGAGTTTTAGTTTCCATTGGTGCATTATTTGCATCTGATTCTCAAACTCCATTATTAAGTGAGCATTATGACTATTGAAATGGCAACCATTAATGGCATGGTTCTTTCAAGCTTTCCCATAAGTACAGGTTCATGGGTACGTTTCCAATATCCATTTAGAGCTCATAAACCATCTTTGAGAATTAGAAACTAAGGCTCAAAAGCATTTGTTCATAGTTTTGGTATTTACAACATTTTTGATCTCATGCAATAGCTAAAGGTATGTTATTTTTGCATTATTTCTTTCAATTTGGATAAATTAACATGTTTATTTTGTGTGAAGGAATTTACAATACCTTTCTAGCATTATTGAAGGAATTCTCATCCGTTATGTTGGTTAATGTGAATATTATTTTTGTTAACCTAGAAAAAATCACATTTGAGTCTAAACCATTAACTTTGATATTTAAAGTTGTTAAGTTGTTGTTGAAGTTCATAACCTACAAAAACAATTTCAATTTCTATTGAAAAACTAGAAAGATGATGCTAAGGTTCTCCTCTTTGGGCCTAAATATCTCATTATCTATTAGGCCTTGTAGGAATGTTAGATCATGTATCAAATATGGAGCCATGTATTGTAACATAACATTCCTCTTTAAATCAACCTTATCCTAATGGTTGAAGCATTTATTTTCAAAATGTACTCCTTCATCCTTATTGGGAATTTATTCATTAACACAAACAAAACTTTTGCTAGGGTTAGTTACCTTCAGTTTTTCACTTATAGCATCTAAATAAGATTACATGAAAGTATCTCTATCATCCTCATTGTGAGGTTTAGCCATATTACTCTTATCAAAATCATTAAAGTACAATTCAGATGAAGAGCCTTTTTCAAAATCATTATTGTCGTCTATAAATCCTTCGTGCTTCATTATTGATTATGTGTCTCTAATGTTTATATCCACACCAAGGTTCACTTCCTTATTCATGTTTTTCTCTAGCAATATAACCATATGATAGACCAACATCTTGTTGCTCTTTCCCTTTCCCTTTCTTTTTATATTTTAAGTTATAAAGTTTCATCTTTTTCTTTTTCTTTTTATTTTAAGAAGAGCAGTCTAACTCTTCCTCTCCATTATATGGCTATGAATCATCATTAAATGTTGGAATCTCTTGACTCATAAAATCATCCATTAAATGGGGTATAACAAGGACTTTACCATTAGTAAGATATTCCATTAAGAAAAATCTATTTAGCATCTTCTGGATCAAATAACATTAAAGCAGTAAAAATTTGCATCAAATTTGTAGTATAAGTTTCACTTAGGCCATGAATATTATGCAAAAACTTAGAAATTTACAGTATAAGCTTCAAATAGGTATATGCAATGAACAAGTGAGACAATACCTATGTTTGATATTAGTAAGAGTAATTGCATCTACCAATTTATCTTCATATCCACTTCCTTCAACAGTGATTAACCTTGAGCTTTTTAGATGGAGCGATCAGTGATTACCATAAATCACAACATTTGGACTTATGTCACACCCAAAATATGATCGCAAGGCATGGAATGAAAGAGAGATTTTAATTTTCATTAAATGAAATGAAAACCAAAATTTAGAATTCACCACTAAAATTTTTAAAGGATAAACTTTAGAACACCAAATTAAAGATTAAGGTGGTTTACAAACCAAAAATTAAGTTTAAGAGTCAGTTATAAGTGGGGAAGGTGTTAGGCATCCCACAATACTTGTTCTTAAGAACAATTACCTAAAGTTGATCAAGAAATGTAAAAAGGAAGATAGATGCAAATGTTCTTGTAGAAGGAATTGGCTAAATTCACACATTCATTCATTAAAATACATAGATATTTACACATAACATAGGGTAGACTAATTGCCTAAAATGTATATAAGTAGTTAAGCTACTATTAGAAAAATTATACCTACATATACCTACCTTTAGAAAATAAACATACTAATTAGAAAAATAAAGCACATGTAAGAAAAATGGGCAATAAATGATTGCCAATACTCCCCCTCAAGCTCGGGAAAAGATGTTAATCATCCTCAACTTGACTCTAAGTTCTTCAAATGTAACCCTTGTCAATGCCTTTGTTAATCCATTTGCAACTTGCAATTTTGATGGAGTGTGAGCGAGCTTTATTAATCGAGAATCAATTTTTTCTTTGAAAAAGTGCTTGTCAATCTCAATATGTTTATACTATCATGTTGCATAGGATTCTTTGCAATACTGGGAGTAGATATATTGTCACGCAGTATATTGATAGGAATTTCATTGTTAATTCTTAATTCTTCTTTATCTATAATCCTTTACAAATACCTTGAGCTAAGGCTATATATTATACTCCAGTGCTACTTTAGGCTATACACCTCAATTGCTTAATTATCCCTTTTTTTATTATGATTCCTTTTCCAAGTGTCATTTTTAGATACCTCAAGATTCTATAAGCTGCCTTAAGATGAGCTTTAGTTGGTTTATTCATAAACTAACTTACTGCTCCAACAGGGAAATTGATATCAGGCCTAGAGTGAATCAAGTAAATAAGCTTCCCTCCAAGTTTTTGATATCTCACTGTGTCAACTGGAAGGCTATCTTGGGAGAAGTTGAGTTTTTAGCATGCTTCTATTAGTGTGTTTACAGGTTTACATCCCATCATCCTTGACTCCTTTAGTAAGTCAAGTGTATATTTCCTTTAAGACACCATAATTCCCTTCTTTTATCTAGTTACTTCTATTTTCAAGAAATATTTTAAACGGCCTAGGTCCTTTATTTCAAATTCTCTAGGCAACGAAATTTTCAGCATCTCAATTTCCTTTGCCTAATTACTTGTGACAATGATATCATCTACATATACAATTAAAACTGCAATACAACCATCATTAGAAAACTTACAGAAAATAGTATGATCCCCTTGCCCTTGAGTATACCCTTGCCTCTTAATAGCTATAGTAAACTTTTCAAACCAAGCTTGAGGAGATTATTTAAGCCAATAGAGAGATTTTTTAAGCTTACATACCTTGCCTTTGTTGTGGTCTTCAAACCCTGGTGGAATGACATGTATACATCCTCTTTAACTCTCCATTAAGGAAGGAATTTTTAACATCAAGCTGGTGTAGCGGCCAGTCTAGATTATCAACAATAGATAATAGGATTTTTACAGAGTTAAGTTTGGCTACAAGAGCAAAAATGTCTTGATAATCAATTCCATATATATGTGTAAATCCTCTTGCCACCAACCTTACCTTATATAAGTAGATTCTACCATTAGAGTTGTACTTGATATTACACAACCACTTATATCCAATAGGTTTCTTTCCTTGAGGAAGATCAACCATATCCCAGGTACCATTCTTTTTTTAAGCGCTTATTTCTTCATTAACTGCCTTTTTCCATTTATCCTATTTCAATGCCTTATGAATGGTTTAGGGAACTTTGTAACTTAATACTTTAGATACAAAAGTTCAATATGAAGCAGAAAGCTTGTCATACGAAACAAAATTTCTAATTAAGTGCTTGGTACATGATCTTATACCATTCCTTAGAACAATGGGCATGTCTAGGCATTCATCTTCAGTCAAGTTCACTCTTGGACATGGGTCAGAGTCATACGCATGCTCATTCAATGGGCCAACTTTATCCTCTTGGCTCTTCCTTTGAGAATATAAAATATGATTCTTTTGCTTAGTAAAGTCATCTATATCAGGCTCGGGGTTAGTTTCAATCTTAGATGTGTTTTCTTCAGTCGTGGTTTCATGTGATATGGTTATAGGATCAATATAGTTTGGAATGGCTAAGTTAACTTTAGGATTCTATTTTATGACCATTGGTATCTAATTCACTGTAAAAACTCTATTCCTTAGTTTTAGTCTCCCCTTGAGTGAATGTTTTTGGGTAATAAAGTTAAGTCTTAACAAAGGTAACATTCATAGAGATTAAAAAAATTTCTTTAAGTAGGAGAATAACATTTATACCCCTTCTTGGTGGTTGAGTATCCCACAAACATACATTTAATGGCTTTTGGTTCAAACTTATTTTGGTGATGGAAGTGAACAAACACAATATAACAAAAAACTTTTAAAGGTAAGGAGGAAATAAGGTGGGTTTGAGGAAAAAAATTGAGGAGAATATTGCATGGAGTTTGAATATCAAGGGCATTCATGGGCATGCAATTAATGAGGTAAGTTGATGTTAAAATATCTTTCCCCTAATAATATGTAGGAACATTCATAGTGAACATAAGGGATTAGGCAACTTCAAGAAGGTGTCTATTTTTTCTTTCAGCCATCCCATTTTGTTATGGGATATGAATACAAGAACTTTAATGATGAATCCTATGAGTTGACAAGTAGACAATTAGATAACTATTGAAGTATTCTTTTCCATTATCACTGTAGAGAACCTTTATGGGAGCTTTGATGGTGAATGAGTTAACAGAAATTTTGAAATATAGTTGCAACTTTAGATTTCTTTTCATCAAATATACCCACATAACTCTAGTATAATCATCAACAAAGGTGACAAAATATCATGAACCCGAGATACCTTTAATCTTGGAAGGACCCCAGACATGATTGTGAATGAGGTGGAATGGATAAGTTGGTTTATATTGTTAAGGTAGGTAGGTGTTTTTAGTATGTTTGGAAAGCTAATAGGTTTCACATTGAAAAAACACATCATTTTTATCAAATAAGGTTAGGTACATTCTTTTCATATATTGGAAACTGGGATGACCTAACCTATAATGCCATAAAATAAATTGTGATTCTCTATCAATAGTGAAGGCCTATTTATCCTTTAAGGAAAATCTCATCAGGTAGAGTCCAACACCTTTTTAGCATTGCCAATCATTCTCTTACATGCCAAGTCCTAAAAAAACACAGTCATTAGGCAAAAAATATGCCTCACATGAATTATCTTTAACTACTTTGTTGATTAACAACAAGTTGCATGCAAGTTTGGGTACTAATAGTACATTTTTAAGTACTAAATTAGATGAAAGTGTGATTATACCCAAACCAGTCACATTTGCAAGGGAACCATTAGCAATTTTTACTTTTAAAGGCTCAGTGCAAGGACTAAAATCATCAAGTAGTGATAAATCATTAGTCATATGATCTGATGCTTTAAAATCAACCACCTAAGTAAGATTGTTTAAATTTTTTGTACTCAAAGCTAAGGAAAAAACACCTTATTGCGCAGTATTACCAGTTACCATTATCCCTTTGCTATTTTTGCTTGTTGTTAATACTGTATTTTGAATAACAATTAGTTTTTAGAGAAGGTCCAATTGGTCATAGTTGAAGAGTGAGGTTTATGAGATGGCTGGAATTTCAATGGTTATGTTGTAGCTTTTAGCATGCCCCTTGGTCTTTGACTTCTAATTAGAAGGCTTACCATATATCTTCCAACAATTCTCTGTGGGATGGTTGAGTTTATTGCAATAATCACACCACTTTTTAGGTTTACTTTCACAGTCTTGAGGAATAGGACCTTTAGCCATAAGTCCTACATTTTTGCCTTGAAAGTTGCTAGCATGAATGCTTTGCACAAGGTTTTTTCTAGCCTTTTCTCATCTAACTTCAAATAAAACTTCCTTTAGTAAGGGAAATAGAGTTCTAACCAAAATCCTCCCTTTCACCTCATCAAATTTGTTATTAAAACTCATTAAAAATTGATACATACATTTTCTTTCTACCAATTTCTTATAGGTGGCCACATCCGTGGCACATTCCGTAATATTTTCTAATGCATCCAGTTGTTGCCAATATTTTGTGATTTTGTTGAAATATTGGTTCACTGGTCCATTTCCCTATTTCAGCCCTTGGATGAGTCTTTTAATTTCATATGTTTTAGCAACACTTTCTTGGGTTAAATAGACTTCACGAATAGCCTCCCATATATCATGGGTAGTTTTATATAGAAGAAAAATTTCACCTATTTCTATTGCTATATAACTTATTAGCCAGGACATAACAATATTATTTTCTGTATTCCATACCTTAAATTTTGGGTCACCCTTTGCTGGTTGCACAGTCTCACTTATGAGATAATCCTTTTTACCTTTGCCACACACAAACATCGAAACTGATTGGCTCAACTAGAGGTAATTGAGCTCGTTGAGTTTATAGCTAGTAATTAACACAGGATTAGAGTCAAAACTTCCTTAGATGGTTATTTGGATATACGACGAGCCCTGTTGTGAATGTTGAGAGGTTTGTGATGCCATATCTGAATGGGTATCACCAGTTTCTTCATTTTGGGTAGTAGTTTAAAGCCTGTATTTTGGCATAGTCCAGCACAATCAGGCTCTGATATCATGAAGAAATGTAGAAAGTAGGATAGATGCAAATGTTCTTGTAAGAGGAATTGGCTAAATTCACACATTCATTTCATTGAAATACATGGGTATTTCAATGTCTACAAGTAGTTAAGCTACCTTTAAAAAAATTATACCTACCTATACCTACTTTAGAAAATAAAAATACTAATTAGAAAAATAAAGCACATGTGAGAAATATGTGAAATAAATGATTGCCAACAATTGATTATACAAAAATTATATGGCCTTAATTGAATAAGAATTAATCTTATCAATCACATGTAAATAAAAAAAATGAAAATGAAACTAATGAAAATAAACAGAAGAAAAATGGATTATTTAGAATGGATAGACTTGACTTAGGATCAAAGTCTGAGCTCTATGTACCTTGTGGTAAGGATTAAAGCCCCATATAGTTCACCAAGAATGGAGTGTCATTTAGTTGGTAATTTTTATTTTTGTAAATAGAACAAGATAGAGAAAATTAAATTGATTTTTTGCAAATAAAATAGTTAAGGATTTAGTTGAAGTGTTTTAATTTACAAAATTTGTTTAATCTCACCTTCTTGCTTTTTTCATTTTCTCTCTTTTTAATTCTTTGGATTTTTTTTAGTCATTGTTTTTGAAAGTGTAATGTACTTGTATTTTTTTTTTTATTTTGATATTAAATCAAGAACTTTAAAATAAAAGATATTTTTTTTTTGGTTTTTTGTTATTTTAAAGAAAAGAATTTGAATGTGGAAAAAGAAATTTCAAAATTAGATATTTATTTGTATTTTTTTTATTTTAAAATGAATTGAAAGCATTTGAAAAATAATAATTTTTGTTAATTTTTCTAATTGTTTCTTTTCTATTACTTATTTTTCAAAAAAAATCTCAAATTGGGAAAGGGCCATTGGAATCCAAATTTATTTAAAAAGTATACAGCTTGTTTAGTAGTAGGTAAAACATAAGGAGTCATGGTGTCTCACATTGCCCTACTTGTTGATTCCATAAATGCCTTAAGAGACACAAGGTCTCACATGACAACTCTAAAATAAATCAAATAAATAAATAAAAGGTGAAAGAAATCATTTTTGTAAATTAAGTTTTTTTTTATTTATTTGTTAATTCATTACTAAAAAATTGTGTGTTAACCATCAAAGCCTAAGGAGGCTAAAGATCTCACATAGTTTCTATTGGTAAATTTTCAAGTGCCTAAAGAAATTAATGATCTCACATGACAACTCTAAGAAAAGTTAAATAAATAAAAGGCAAAAGAATTCATTTTTGTATATTAAATTGTTTTTATTTATTTACTTGTTATGAAAGAATTATGTATTAACTTTCAAGACTTAATGAGGCTTAAAATCCTACACAATCTCTACTGGTCAATTTCCAAGGGTTTAAAAAGCTTGATATTCTCACATGGCTACTCTAACAACTAAATAATTAACAAGAACAAAAGTAAAAGCAATCAAGCACAATCGTGACTATGTGTGTACTTGTGTTGAATCAACTCTCATATTATTACAAAATTATAGGGAGAAAATAAATAAGATATAAGAATAAAGATAAAAAAAATTAGCACAATCCAACTTGAAGTCCTCATGTTAGATCTTCATGCTCATCTGATTATCCTTGGATTACATTGAATCCTGGAACATAGCAAATAAAAAAAGAAAAAACAAAATACAAGAAAAAGGGCACGTGGGGCATTTTCATAGTTATAAAGTTCAAATATATTTGCAATGTAAAAACAAGCAATTGGAATTAACTAAAAAAAAATTGGAGTCATTCCCAACACTATCCCACCATATAACAAATGACAACTCCAAATCAAAAATGTGTAAAGCATTCAAAAAAAGCCATTCATTTAAAAAAAGAAAAAGAAAACATGAATACTAAATGCTCATGTTAAACATAAAACAAAATTAAAGCTAAAAAACAAAAGCAATCAAAATCAAAGGGCACATAGAGTTTTAACCAGTGAAACCTTGAGAACATTTCAATGCCCATAAGTTGAACTAACCACACAAGTTTTAGTGTGATCAAGCGCCTTTAAACTTCAACCAAATTTCGTACCATCAATGAAAATAGAACACAACTCATTAGGATTCAAATAACAATCATGTTCTCATTAAATCTATTTAGAAACATTCAATCTCATATCTATAAGAATATCATACCTAAATATGATCAGAAAGGGAGATATAAAATAAGAAAATTTGATCTAAATTTGTGGCAATCATGTTTCTTCAAATAAGAACTACAACCCACATTACCCAAATTTTTACTAAAGAAAGTTGTCATTCAGAATTAGAGAGAAAAAGACTAAAATTAGGCTTTCTTAGGATAACTAAAAGTCTTTTTATATATATAAAATAAAATAGATTTAATATTTTATAAAATAAGCCCATTAATAAGACTCATTTAAATTCATCTCTCAATCATCAACTATCAATTAGTAACCTAATGGGATAATTATAAATCCAACCAATCACTAATTAGTCATATTCAATAAGAATCCAATGCATTATTGATTTAGATTAATACTGATTGTGTAATTAATTCTTACACAAAATTGTTATAATAATTTGATTAATGCTAATCCACTAAAATTATTCCAACAAGATCATGTATTCTCCTTACAATCTCAAGTGTATCAAACATGCAGCAAAATATTCATGTTAAGTCATTGGAATGTGAGCTTATTTGCAATAAAATAGAATTAGATGAACAAATCAATTTATATCCACTTACCTTTAGAGAGATTCTGTCATTTTTTGCAACTCTTGTTCTTTATTAAAATATACTCCTAGATCTCTGTTTCTAGCATTCTCTCCTTTTTTCTTTCAAACTCTCATTCATTCTTCCACTCATGCCCCCATCTCTCTTGATCTCCTTTCTAGTTTTTTATTTCTCCTCCTAATTCTTCCTTTCTTTCTATCTTTCTACCCTCCTTCATTCTTTGTCTCTTTTGTCAATTTCTCAAGTTCTCTCCCTCTTACTTTGTTTTTTAGCTTTCCTTTTCTTCGTTCCATATGTCCCTCTCTAATCTTCTTTTTTTTTTTTCTTTTTAAACTCCTCCTCACTCTCATGTCTCAATCTCCCTTTTCCTACTAATTGGATTCTTTTGCCATGGCAGGGAGACCTTTCTCCTTTAATGCTTCTATGTAATAGGCAATAGGGTGACAGAAAAGAGGCATGGATCTTTCTTTGTCCTTTTTTTTTTTATTCCCTTTGGCTTTGAATTTTTGTTTGATTTAAAATATTTGTTTTGTATTTTTTTCCTTTTTTTATTCCCTTTATTGTTGTTATTTTATTTCATTTTTTGTATTATTATTATTACAATATTTTATTTTAATACCTTTCTAATTTTTTTTTAACTTTCTGGGCAAATCACAGAGTTCACAACTTGTAATTAGTTCCTCAGGTGTATTGCATACATTAGCTCTCCCACGAAGGGTCACTACCTTCAGTACTTAAGTAACCCAAGCTTTCAACAATTTTAATTGCTCATTCATAAGTAGCATTAAAAGTGGAATACCTAACATCAAGAGGACTATTTAATGGATCTTTGCTTCTAGGATTCAAATTAGGTCACATGCAAATAGAATACCCAAGCAATTTAACATTAAGATGCATACCTAATTCCCATTTGGTGCTGATTTTGGATCATCCATCTTTAGGTCTACTCCATCTACTTTAACTTTTAAGTCATCCATTTCGGGTTCATCGACATCATTTTTGTTTGTTTCATATGCATCATTTTCAAGTTCTAGCTTTCTCTTATTCATTTCATTGACATTCGTAAGAATAAGTTTTGGTTCCACATAATTCATTATGGTTTTATTTGTCATGAACTCTAAGATGCCATTACTTGGAGTGACAATGTTTTATGCAAATTGTTGCTACTATAACTGGAATATCATATACCTAATGCTCTGCATCTTGGTTACCATCTTCGTCATTCTTAAATACAAATGAGAAAGTTGATCTTTAAGGATTTCGAGAATTCTATTTGCTTCATTTGGGGGAGGATACAATGAAATTACCATTTGTTACAAACTTAACTTAAAAATACATCATAATAAAAGAAATTACATGAAAGTATCATTTTCAAGCAAGTATTGAGCTCCTGAGCCAAGGACTATTAATTTTCTTCTCTGTGTCCCTAAATCTCCCATGGTAGTCTTATATTAGAATGACAGTTCTCTTATTTAGGCCTAAATATCTTTTCATCTATTAAGCCTTGCATGCTTGTTGGGCTTGTATTAAATACGGATTCATGTATTGCAACATAGATGTAACAATCATGACAACTTATAGTAGTAGGGGGTCATCGTCAAAGATTGGGAAACAATTTTTTTTTCAAGTCAATTGTCATACCTCAAATCCCTGGAGTGAGATCGGCACAGGACACGAGGAAAATCCCCAAACCTACAAGCCAACACTAGATGGAAATTCGTAACCATATCAACATCTATGCAAATTGCACAATATTCAAAGTAAACTTTGCCTTTATATAAGGATACGCAATTTATACAATGCAAGGAGTTTTGTAGAAATTTCAGCAAAGTTTTCCCAGTAAATAGGACATCCCGAAATTTCTACAACATCCTGTCAAGCAACAAATATATATAGGAAAGCTCCGCTCTCACTAAAATAAACCAGTACAGCATATATCTAATACAAAAAAAAATGGGGAAGGTTCATCTGTAGTCAATATACATCCCAAAATGAATAAAATAATGGCTACCCAGGACTATCCATGTACATTTAAAAAAAAAATAGCCATGTATAACAAAATGAACTGAGCTAAATCCCACCAACCCAAGCACTCACCCAATAGAATTCCATCAATCCTTTCTCTCTTTGGGAATTCACCAGCTTCTCAATCTGAGGCAATAATTTTTTTCTGGCAGATAGTACCCCAAAATGAGTAACAAAATACATATATAATTTGCAATCAAAAAACAATCAAGATTTGTATGAAATGAGATAACATTTAAGTTACAAATAGCAACCACCAACTAGTAATACACATTGTAAAACATTGAATTAAAATGCCTTACAAAAAGAATCAATAAGTTTCTGAATATCATTTAAGGGGAAGGATTATCATGGACTAATCTAGTATGGCACACAGCCCAGAAAGATAAATCACAACAAGCAAGGACATATAATCTTCAAGGGTAAATAACCAGCAGGCATGAGGTCATTACTCACGAAAATTAATCATTCATCAGTCCACATGTGATGGCCATCACACTGGGCTAGCACCTTCATTAACCCTGCTAGCTGGGTAATTACCAAGGTACACCAAGGGTTAATAGTACTACTATTTGCAGCCAAGGTCCTAACTAGTCCTTCCAAAGGTGAGGAAAATAAAATAGGCATGCATAGGAAAATATGCCATGTATGCATGAAATCCATTAGCATTTCAATATTATTTTATCCAGCGGTTATTCATAACCATATGCATGAAATTTCTTAAAAGTCTTTATCAAACCATACATGATGTAATATATAATCAAGTCAAGAAAAAATCCATCTACGCAGAAGTTACAATACCGATTAAATAAAATCATGACTCATAATGTAATTGTAAAACATTTCCAAATAAGGAAAATTGGATTATATAATAAAAAGTGCTGGGGAGTGCTATCTGAGCACCATTAAATACTAGTGACTAAATGCCTTCTCATGGGTGACCCCCTCACCCCTAAGAGCTTCCTACACTAACCGAAAAAGAAATGAATTATTCCTCTTTCTTTTCTCTCAACCAATTTTGGCATTAAGCATATATCATAAGCAATAACCTCCTAACATGTGATTTAACACTAAATAGTCTCTCTACTCCTAAAAGGCTTACCACAATAGGGAACCAAGTCTCAATCATATAACCTAACTAGAATTTCCCACTTAGGCATATTATCAAGCAATAATTAGATTACCAATTCTCATTCGTTGTCTTCCCACAACTCCTATAATTAGATTTCTTCAACTTGCTTAGATTATAAGACATTTTTACACATCCTTAATCTTCCTAGACATTTCTATAATTGCAAAAATTCAACGAAAATATGAAATAATTCCAAATCATCATTCCTAACCAATCAAAAACTTCTAAATATCCCAAATGCTGTCTTGAAGCTACTGATTACACCTCAAGTCTTAAAATTTTCAATTTGGTCCCTCTGGGACCCTAATTCTTGGCCAAAATTGCGATTTTCATCCTAAGTTCAAATTCCTTGCATTTGGTAGCAGAGAATGGAAAAAAAATGATTAAAAATTAGTCAAGCATATCAAAATTTAGCACAAAACTCACCAATCTAAGCTAAATTGGTCGCAAAATCGATCTCAGAATCCCTAATGCAACCCGCCGGAAATTTTATAGAAACCACCGTCGATGGAGCTCAGAATTAAGGGGAAAACGCTGGCCAAAAGGTTAGGAACATAACCTATAAAGACGTTGGAGAAAACGCTTCCAGGAGCTCCAATTTGCTTCGAGATTCTTAACTTCACAGTGACCAAAAACTGTGTTTTCTTGCCGGAAATGGCGACTTCCAACCAGGTTCTTGACTGTGACGATGGCATTGTGGTGAAGGGCAACTTTGACAACACAAAATGATAGCTCTATTGACCACACGGTATCACACAATTCCTCGATGCTCATTACTTCAGAGTGTCGAGGAAGAAGGTAATATACGGCCAAGGGTAGTTTCATAATTTCACCTCCAAGGACACGTGCCAACACCTAAAAAAACAAGGGAAGTTGGAGAAGTCAAGATTCAAACCCTTAGCCTCTTGAATATGCACATGAAGTTTAACCACTGAGCCAACCTCAATCACAGAGTATGTTTTCACTTAATAAAATATTATACCTTAGTCAAATTTCTTGAAAATTTCTCTACTCTTATTTTTTTTCATTAACTATATGATCAAATTTCATTATCCCACTAATCCCTAATTATTGGGTCATTACATCAATGAACATAACTAAACAAAATCACTTAATGTTGTTAGTATCCTTAGTCATAGATTAAGAAACACTTATCATGAAAAAAAAAAGTTTGTAATAATTTGTTTATGGCAAGAATATAGACATCTCAATCGCACATAAACATTTATTCATTGTTCAAGGTAAACCAAAAAGATGGCACCTCCCAAACACGTACAATACGATCTTTAATTGTCTGTGACTATTTAAATAGCGTAATTTAAGCAACATGATCATATGAAAGAGTCATTCCTGCAAAAGCATACAATAACAACAATGTATAAAAAAACCAATTAGCAATACAAGATCATTGCCATATAAGCAAAACAACTTCAACCATGCATGGCCATGACCACATATAGTAGCAAAATGATAAATGTAGGTCGATATGATTGAAACTAATTTGGATCCTCTTATGTTCCTATCATAATAGAGATAGAGATAAATATAGAGTGAGTCAAACCCACTTAGATGGATTATACCATTTGTTTCAAAGAGAGAAATCTATTTGCTTATACTTTTTCACTTATGTTAGTATGATAAGGAATCACAAAGGTCAAGGAACACCTATGAACATACAGAATTTAGATCCTTTAAATTTCTGATTATAAATTTTTTGTAAAGTTAGAAAGAGAAAAAAAGAAAAGAGGGAGTGGGTGTAAAAGGGAAAAATAGGCCCATGCACCCTCTCTTTTTTTGTATTACTATCTTTTCATATTTACAAGAAAAAAATTAAAAGATTCATTCTCTCAACATACAGGTGCCATGATATTTTTCAAATTTGAATTACTAACAATGGAAGTTAATTTCAATCCAATGGTAAAGGTATTTATAATCTAAATCTTAAAATATATGGCAAACATTATGAGATTAATTTTTTCCCCTTAACATATTAGCTAAGTATCCACATCTATATGGCCTATAAATAAGAGGAAGTAGTATTCAAACTTTTAATGGTCAATAAAGAGAGACTTTTGTGACCGCATTTATTATTTATTTTCATTAACCTGTGATTTATTTTATCTAATACGATTTTCTATTGAAGGTAAAACCAAGAAAAGAAGGAGGACAAAAATGGTTTTTTAGGCTAACAAATTTTTTTTTTATAAGAAACAAAAGGAAAACAACAAACCAAAAAACTAGTCAACCAAGACCTTGTTTACAAGCTATAGCATCATCAAGCAAAATATTCAAGAAGAGGGAAGGAGGGGACAAATCCCATAGCCACGAACACATCCCTCTATCATAGTGAGAAGTCAACCAATCTGTTACCTTATTAAACTCCCTGGGAATCCACTGCAAGAAGAAACTTGGATTAGAATTCAGCAAGAACTGAATATCATCCACCACCGCAAAAGAACATAGTCTTTCACCATCTGAAAGGATAAAACTAAGTCCTCATTATCATATTCAAATAAGACATAACTAAATTGAAGATCACCAACTACCAATAACCCTTTCCTAAGAGCTAGAGCTTCTACCAAAAAGGAATTATGAGCCACAACCATCAAGTTACAAAGGGACAAAACATCCTTTTTGGAATCTCTACAAATAACCCCCACACTAGTTCTCTGAGGGGAAACACTACCATTAACATTAATTTTAATCCACTTTGGGGGGGGAGGCATCCAATGGTGAGAGCTTTGTACACTTATTAAATTAATATCCACATTTTGATTTTTTGAAAGGATTATCTACCTATTACCTTTCCAATATTCAATAATAGCATTAAAGGCATGTTAAATTGTCCAATTAGGGTCTAAGAAGAGCCCTTTAAAAATGCACCTACATCTGGCCTTCCATATTTGCCAACAAAGCATTGTAACATGGGCCATTTCAAAGTCATTCAAGTCTAAAGAATTTAAAATCCAATCAAGCCATACATCAAATCTTCTAAAGTTAGCCTTACTCAAGTTAAAAGTAAAGCAACTCCCAAACCAAACCCTACTAGCCCACTCACAGTAGAAAATTAAGTGTTTAATTGTTTCAACTTCTTTCCTACAACAATCATAAATAGGAGTTTTCCTACACTTCCTTTTCTATAAACCCTCATTGAAGGGTGAAGCCATTTTACACATTTTCCAAATAAATGCTTTACCTTTGGTGAGACTTTTAAATTCCATAGCTTTTTCCAAAGTTTCCCAGGGACTTGAAAAGAGGAGTATTCATTACCAAATAAAGAAACAACATTTATATCACAAGCAGTATGATATCCCATTTTAACTGAATAGGATCCATCTTTGTTCCTAGCATAAATTAAGTGATCTTCCATCATTGATAAAGGAATGGGTATATATTTTATTGCCTTAATTTCATCCAAAAATAAGAAATTATCTATTGTACTCAAATCCCATTTACCATTCACCACATGTTCAGCCATTTTGCATCCTTTTAAAGCCTCTAAAGGAATAGCAGAATTAATTATATAGTTAGGTAGTGAAGGAATCCAAGGATTATGCCAAACATTAATACTCTCCAAAAAAAGTTTTCCACAAAGCAGTTTCCTTCCTTCTAATAAACTAAACCAAGCCCAAAATGGCCTAGTACCCCTTCTAGCATTAAGAAAATCTGTGTTTAGGAAGTACACACCTTTGAGGATTTTAACCCAAAAATCATTTAGAGAATTGAGGATTCTTCAGCATTGTTTTGCTAAAAGAGCAATATTAAAATTATGGAAGTCACATAATCTAAGTCCATCCTTATTTTTGGTTATAACCAGCTTATGCCAAGAAATCCAATGGATTATTCCCTCGTCCCTACTTTGTCCCCACTAAAATTTAACAATGATTTGTCCAATTCTTAGCAAGTTTTCTTTTGGAAAAGGAAACAAGACATTGGAAAATTAGGGATTGCATTAGCAATAACTTTTATAAGAACCTCTCTACCCCTATTAAAAAGCATTCCATATTTCCAACTTTAGATCTTCTAAACCACCCTATCTTTTATAAATGCCAAGGCTTTAACTTTCAATATCCCCTATAGGATTGGCAACCATAGATATTTCCCAGGTGAGCTCTCCCTCTGGACCCCTAGCATAACACTTAGTTCATCTCTTAAATCTTGTTGAGTATTCTTAGGGAAAAAAACACAAGATTTCTTAAGATTTATATGTTGCCCCAAAGCCTCACAATACCTATTCAACACATCCTTTAAGCCTTCAATAGATTCACAAGAGGCATTTAAGAAAAAAATTGAATTGCCAATAAAAAAATAGTGGGTAAGAGGTGGACAACCTCTAACTAATTTAATTCCCTTAATCCTCCCCATATCAGTATAAGAAGAAACCATTATAGAAAGAATGTCTGCCACTAGTATGAACAAATAAAGGAAGTGGGGATCCCCTTGTCTCAAACCTCTCTGGATACAAAATTCATAATATTCTTTCTTGAAAGAATGAGGTTAAACAAAACAAAGGACACACATTCCATAACCTTTAAGACCTAGCCACTATTGAATCCATATTTTAATAGAATATGATGAAGAAAGTCTCATTCCACCTTATCATATGTTGTACTCATATCAATTTTTAAAGTCATTTCTTTGCATCCCCATCTTTTGGATTAATATGATGGAAAGCCTCATAAACCACTAGAATATTGTCAAAAATCAATATATTCTTAATAAATGCCCTCTGATTTTCTGAAATAAACTTAAGAAGAATCAAACCTAGCTCACTAGCAATAATTTTTTAAATGATCTTATATGTAAAATTGCATAAACTAATAGGTCTGAATTGGCTCATGAATTCTGGTGCAAAAATTTTTGGAATCATGACTAAGTTAGTAGAATTTACCTCTGTTAGAGAGAGATTACTGTCAAAGAAGCTCCTTACAATGCTGCAAACATACTTCCCCACTATATCCAATGACTTTTGAAAGAAAATACTAGAGAAATAGTCAAGTCCTGGGGCTTTAAGGCCTACCAAATCGAATATTGCTCTCTTAATTTCTTCGTGGCCAATAGGTTGTAACAAGAAAGAATTGTCATTCACAGAAATACAAGATTCAATGCACCTCAATACATTAGAGAAATCTCATTCGTCAATATGTTTAAATAAATCCGCAAAGAAATTCCAAAAACAGTCAATGATTTCCTCCTCCTTATTCTCCCAGATCCCATCGTCATTCCTCAGTCTCAGGATTTTATTAGCTTACCTTCTTCTAACAGTGGAGGCATGGATAAATCGAGAATTCTTGTGTCATGACTTGAGCCGATAGGATGTGATTGGCACGAGGATGAAGTGTCATTCATCCTCGCAAACCTATCGAAACCCCCATAACAGTAGAACTTATATAAATACATATTTAACAAACATAGATTACATAATTTTTCATACAAATAATTTCTGACACACCATAGTAATACATTAAACATTTAGCTTGTATACCAGAGAGCGACTGAACTAAATCATAAAAATACTAAAAGACATAGCTCTAGCAATAGGCTAGGCTCACCAAGGAATTAATCACTAAGATTAAAATTCCAAATGTGGACATTCTAGATCGGTGCTGAAATCTGAAAAATGTTAAATAATGGGGTGAGTGAAAACTTAATAAGTAGGTAATTCTAATATTGCAAAATTTAAAATAGACTTACAGTGGTACATCTTTCGAAATTTAAAACCAGATATCATACAGACATAATTTAGTGATATTAAATAGAGAATAATCATCAATAGAATATAACTGGGAATCTCCTACAAAACTGGTCATAATTACAGAGTACAGAGCTAGCCCAAGGCTAGTGATAACAAATTAGAACATATACTCATTCAGCCATAGGCTCTAAGTAAATATCATAATGGCCCTCGACTTTAAATAGAATATGGTGGTAAAGGTATCATACCCAACCTTATCATAATACCAATCACAGTGCACTACGGCTAACATCAACTGCCGCCAGCTATAGGGTTTTGTTTTGGATATATTCCCAATATTTCAGAGATAAATAATTATCCATGTACAGATATTAGAAATTTCAAAATCGTTCCACTTCAGATTTCAATATTTCTAATAATTCAATATTCAAAATCATCATGAATAATTTAAAATAATATTCTGCATAATTAGGATTATTTACTCACTTGAGAGGAGTATACCAACCTCCTTCTATCCTTGATTATAATTCCTTTGTTGAAAATATTCTAGTCATCCAAGAAAATATTAAATAAAATACTCTTAACATCCAATCCTCATAATTAATTTAATTATTTGATTTTTCCACAGAGCTAATAATTATTCCTTATTCATCTTTATCCATTTTACCTATTTCTTTACTAATTATTTGGAAATTAAATTTATGGACCACTTAATGAATACTTTAAAATTCTTATAACCTATATTTCATTTTATTATTCCTATTATCATTATTATTACTATTATCATTATTATTATTATTATCATTACTATCATTATCATCATCATTATTATTATTATCATTATTATTATTATTTTATTCAATTATTCCATTATGCACTTATTAAATTTTTTAACACCTACCATAACACAAATTTCACTTATGATCATCTAATAAATTCCAAAATTTCCATTTAACATCAAATAATATTTATTGTTATACAATCATGCCATTCATATTTTTCCTTATAATTTTCTTCCTTTTTCTTCATGAAAAATCTTGAAAAATTACTAAAAATTCAAATTTTATTCTAAAATTCAATCTAAAATCTCTAAAAATTCTAAATCACTCCCTACATGCATGAAAAAATTTAAGAAGTCCTAAAGAACACAATTTTCACTAAATTTCCAAATTGTCCCTGGACCTCTAAATTGGGGCATTTCAATCCAAAAGCCAAATTTCACAATTAATTAGTGATTTCAAGGGAGAAAGGTGAGAAATTCACCTTAGAAGTGTAATCCTAACTCAATTTGAAGCAAGGAACCTAAATTGAGCTCAAATTTGCCTATTTTTCAATGAACAGTGTCAAAATTAGGGTTCTTCAATTTTAAGCAAATTAGACCAAATTGATCAGTGAAAATGAGGGAGAAAGGTGGGAAATCAATGCAGAAAGCGAAGCCCTATGTTTAACTAGATTAAAAATGCACCAAAATCATGAGTTTAAGCTTCGAATTTCAGGTTATTTTCAAGTATATCGGGTTGCTGGGAATTTGATGAAATTTCGACGGTATGGAGGCTAGTGGAGGTGGCTGGGAGTTGATAGGGCCACTGTGATTGAGAGGAGTCACCGACGACCCTTCACGATGGCTAAAACAGCGCCAATGGCCAATGAAAGATTCGAACAAAGGCCTCGTAGGTCGCATGATTTTTTGATGAATTTGCTTATAGTAGAGGTCACCGATGGTTGAGAATGAGTCGACAGTGCTACTGGTGGCTCATCAGTGGTGGTGATGATGGTCAGAAGGGAGGAATTGCTGGCAGCACAATGAGAGTGATAATGAAGGTTGGAGTGCAAGAATGATGGAGTTTAAGCTATAATTTTGGTGTTTTTAGGATATAATTAGAGGTTAGTTAAATAATTAGGGGTTAGGTGGAATTATTAGAAATAATTGAGAATTTTTTTAAAATAGTTTAAGTGGAAAAATATTATTATTATATATATTTTATCATATCAAAATTTCCTTAACAAATACTTGGTTATTATACTTAGTTGAGTTACAAATGCTAAAAATGCATAGGGTGAGGTTTAGGTACTAACTTTGGTTACATTCTCCAATAAAATTTTATTACCATCTATATTTATTCTGACTGAGTTCCCTTTTTTTAGTATAAATTTCTATCGGTATTACATCTTGTCCCTACACCATAACCATTAGATTGGTGACCTTCTGGCTTAGTACTTTCTTTCTCTATCCCATAAATCTTTAATCTTTCTTGTGATTTCACTAGCCTTCCAAAATTTTTCCTCACATCACTCCCCCAAACAACACTGCTGGAAGTCCCTCGTAAGTTGATTAATATAGTTCAGGTTGTTTGGAAAAGCTTCCTTACTCCAGCAAGATAAGGCCTTATGCATTTTGTTAAGATGAAATACCAGCCCAGATAGGGGATTATGCCACACTCCAAGATCAGTACCCTAGTTACTCTCTACTACCTCCTTGTATTTCTCATGGTCCACCCATATTAACTCAAATATAAAAGTCTGAGACGTTAGAGAATCTCTATAGTAAAAAAGAACCACAAGAAGAGTATGATCTAAGCCTAAAAGCTCAAGATGAATTACTTGGGACCTTGGAAAATTCTGTTCCAACTTGGATTGCAAACTACTTTGTCCAATCTCTCCAAAATATAAGCTTCACCAAATCTCTTGTTAAACCACATGAAAGGCTCTCCTTTGAAACCCATATCCATCATATTTCCATTCCATAAAAAGTCATGAAAATCAGAAAAGTTTGTAAACCCCCTCACACGACCACCCCTCTTCTCTATGTTAGATAGTAGTTCGTTGAAATCACCAACTATAAGCCATAGAAAATCATCACCAGGATTAAGCTTTGATAATTCTCTCCACAAATTCTTCTTAAACCTTTCTTTAGGAGGCCATAAGCAAAAGTCATCAAACCAATCATATTCTAGAAAACCCTCTGATATGAATGTAAATGGTATTGTTATCATAAACTAAAACCTCCAGATCTACCCCCTTCATCTACCAAAGTGCCAAACCACCAGATGAACCAACTGGGTCCCTATACAAAGCATTACTAAAAGATAATCTTCTCTGGATTCTTTAACTTTTGTTCCTCTTCATCCTAGTCTTTAAGAGGAAAACTAGAGGGCTTGAATTTCCTGCAAATCATTCTTAATGATCTGCCTATCAAGGCCACCCCCAAGCCTTGACAATTCTATGCTAAAATGGCGACATGATGGCTTTTTAAAGCAAGCAACCATGCCCATTATCACCCACACCATCAGGGAAGACAAATTCCTTAGTAGCATCAAATTGTTTTCTCAAATGTTCCAAAGAGGTTACCTATACCAGGATATCAAATAACTTCTTCGAAGGTCTGTCTACTGATTGCAGACTTTTACCTTTTCTCCCACTACCACCCTTTCTCGACAAGCTCCAATGAGATCCTTTGGAACTAACCAGAGGAGGTCTCTATCGGGAAACCTCAATCTTCCCCTTATTCTATTTTAAAACATCTTTTTCACATTTTGGTTTCTTCGATTTCAAGCATTCCCATTTTTTCTCAAGATTACACTTCAAATTGATTTTCCTTAATACCTTAACAAGCTCCACTTCATACTTCGAATTGTTTACTGATACAATCTCTTTACATGGAGGACTTTCCTCCCTTTTAGAAGGGAGTTCCACTATATAGAAAGATCTATTTTTGATTTTATGAGAAAGGCCCCAAGAAGAATCATCTACTCCAGTCTTACCCTCTTTAAGCCCAATATCCTTCAATCTTATTACCTTATTCAAAATATTATTAGAGATTTCCATATTTTTTAGCCCACTGAAGCCTAGCGCATTTTGACACATTTCCCACATCTGATAATTCCTTTATTGAAACATCCTTCGTGTTGTTATTCCCAAAACTTTCTATACCTAAACCTTTAGTCCCTAACTAACCACCCTAATCATTACCCTTTACCAAATTTTCTCCCGTGCCTTCCTCACACTTTACTCACATTTGAAAACCATGCACAACTTCTTCCCTAGCCTCCTTGTGCCCATTCTAGTTTTCCTGGTTATTGACATTTACTCTCTGATAATCCTTAATCCTTATTGGAGCTAAAGCTTAAATCGGTGCCACTCCTACATTGGCATCATATTTCTTTTCCCCAAGATTATTAATTAACACTTCCATTTCAGAGCTACATGACTTTGAATCATGTCCCAACCTCCCACACTAATAAGAAAAGTTCTAAAGCTTTTCATAGCAAACATCTACCCATATTTTGAGTAAACTTGGTCTGTTAATCCAGAAACCAACCACTAAAGGACTAATAGTGTTTAGGTTGATTCTGACTATAACAAAGCTTTGTATGACTCCTCCATTAATTCTTAGTTCCTTTATTGCAACCATTCAACCTACCCTACTTCCTAATTTCTCAAGATTTTTTGTTGTCATTCCTTACTTAGCTATTCCATGGAATTGTACCTAAAACAAGTACAAATGCAAGTCAATTTCTTTGAAAGCAAAGAAAGGATTCTAGATTTTGAAATTCAAAATAGTCCCCATTACCATCCAGGGTCTATCCTTTAAGATTCTCTCCATGTCCTCCTTACCTTTGAAATTAAATATATAACAATCACCACCCATTTCTGTAATGACAACCTTGCACTTGGGATTCTAGCTTTTCATAAGCAAAGATTTCACCACACCCCTGTTCATATTCTTTCCTGTGATCAGTTTCCTAGCAAGCATATAGTTTCCATTCCCACCTAGACTTTCTTCCTCCCAATTCAACACCAAGCCCTCTTCAACATCTGTATCCATCTCCATCTTTGCACATACTATTAAGACACTACTTTCTTAAACAGTTAGGCACAACCCTCTAAACAAACTAAAGTCAGGCTCAAAACTTCATTAACTCATAATCGTATAAAAGAAACTACAAATTCACCCAAAGTAAAACAAAGAAGCTTTCCTTAAAAAGCTCTCACAAAAGAGAGGTTTTGCTCTCACAGCTAAGCAAAGAGGTTTTTACTGGCTTTTTACATTTAGAAATTTTTAGACCAACAGACATTGAGCAACTACAATATGTCAAAACATCTAGACTAATGAACTACTTTAAGATTTTATATTGATTATAAGATGGTTAAATTATATATGGTTTTCATACTTGTCTGAGTTAATTAGTGATTTAGTTCGAATATTTTTCTTGACAAAATCCTCATTCATCTCTCAAGTTAGATTTAGATTTCAATTTAATCTTTTAATTTCACATTAGTCCTTTCATTAATGGTCATGTGTTCTAATCTTGTCCCCTTTTTTTTTGTAACACCGATAAATATTGGAAGGAAACTGCTAATATGAATCTCTATGTCTTCATTTTTCATACTATTTTGATTTCTCCTTAAACTTTTATCATTATGTTCTATTTAATGGGGAAAGAGAAAATCATCACCAATGATGACAGTCAAGAATTTTCATCTTAAAAAATATAATTTAATTAGAAGATCAAGTTTTTATTTACCGTTTAGTTTATTTAACTTTATATTTAAAATTTATATCATTGTTGTAAAAAATTTATTTTTTATAAGAAAAATACAAATCTTTTCGTGGCTCCGCAGGCCAACGTTAAAAGAATAACTTAAAAGAATTGTTTAAGCTCCAAGAACAGAAAACGAGTATTTTTCTTTTGGCCAACAAAACTGATTTTTAAGATGCAAAATAATTGCACATTTTTCTTCTATTCCTTTTGTCCTAAACTTGCGAATATTAGCAAATCAAGATACACAAAAATAATAAGGTGCACACACGCTCATGTAGAGAATCAATACAAATCCAAGCCTATTAGACGATCTAAACTTTCTTTCTGAATTTGACTTTCCAAATTTTTATTGAATTTCAATAATTTAAACCATATAATGCTAGTCGGTTTAGGAATCAAAAGAAATTAAATTAAGGCTATCAAGATTTGGAACTTTAATATATATTGGAAGAAAAAGCATGTGTCTCTGATTAACCATTTGTATATTTGAAAAGGAGAGAATAACAAAATATTCAGGGATGATTATAGATTTATAGACTATGACTTGAAAAATTATTTCCAAAGCCAATCTATATAATATCCTCATAAATATAGACTCCAAAATTGATTCATTTGAAACCTTTTTTTTTCTTTTTTTGGTAGAAGATTCTATGGAAACTTCAAATAAGCCCATATATATATATTAACATCATTCATGTGTAAAGCACAAGAGTGAAGTTCAATAACATTTTAGTATTGGACGAAAATTAATGACAATAGACCAAAAAGACAAGCCTAAACCAACACGGGAAAAAAGAGAGAGAACAAAAAGAAAATGATAGTTGTCCAGCCTATATTTATTCTAAAGGGTCCTATTTCTATCGCATTCGTGGGCATTCATCATGTCTTTAAGATGGTTGATTATATTGGCAAATCAAATGATGTTACTAAATTCGGAGAAAGTGTGACAATTACGTCCTTGCTAGCATTCATAAGGAGACTTTGTTTCGGTACAATCTGCACACATCACACCAAAAAACATATTTATGAGAGAAGACAATTTTGAAATGAGGTTTTCCAACCATTTTTCTTAAATGAACAATAGAATAAGAATATACAAGGTTTACCTTCATGGGATCATTGAAGGAATTCTCGTCCTTTACATTTGCAGATGTGAGTACAGTCATTGTTGACCTAAAAAGATTTACATTTGAGTCCAAACCATTAATTTTGATATTTAGAGTTACTAAGTTGTCATTGAAGTTCACAACCTAAGAAAACAATTTCAATTTCTAATAAGGAAACCCACTAACTAATCAAATAAAACATTACTGATCATCCATAATGCGACCTTGATTCTCAAATAACTTTTCTGGTTCTGTTGATTTTGCCAAACAATTACAGATGCAACTACTGAAGATGGAGCTTTGAGTGTTGAGTTAAGATATGTAGCTCCACTTGACTCTTTGAATAGTTGTTGTAACCAATAGCTGGGAATTCCATAACTCTGATGAGAGTCAAACCCAATTGCATCTGGTACGCACCTATATATACACACAAAATTGCACAATCCCATTTAGATTTAGATATAACTATTTATTTAATCACAAAATGAAAAAGGATAAGAAAATATTACGTTTTGTCATTAACATTTACAAAAAGTGGTGCATAGCTAACTATGTCCACAATATCACTGCATCAAGAAAAGGGAAAAAATAATAAAATATATGAATATTAAGTAAAACATATTAAACTAATTGAATAATTAACCATGAAACATTAATAATTAAGAGAATAGCAAACCTAATCTTTTCTAATCCCATAAGGAAAGCAGCTTCACCCAATGCTGATAAGAGGGTTCCATTTCCAACATCTTCTTGCTAGACAGCATACTAACAAAAACCTTTGGACCAGTATGATTCACAAAATCAAACTTGTTGTACATTGAGAAAATATCCTTGGAGTTTGTATAAATATAGAAATCGAACAAATCAGCCTGGTGATTCAATGGACTAGTAGTAGCATCACAATTCAAGATAATTTGCATATTTGGATAGTAACGCTTTATGACATCATAGAATATAAGGCAATTTCCTTGGTAGTTATACTTGCTACAGTCCTCATTTCCAATAGCAACGTATCATAAATCAAAGGATTTACGGTGTCCTAAAACAGCTCTTAGTTTGCCCTACCTATTGGAATAATTTTAAAATTTTATGGATTAGCATTAATTATTTTATTTGATTAGTACCTAATTAGGCAATCAATGTTACAATTTATAAACTGAGAATGGACTGGGTTTTATTTTAATATGTGTGTGGATAATCGGTGATGGGTTCGATTATCCACAAGCCCACAAAAGGCAGAAACCCAACCCACAGCCCGAGAGCATTAGTAATCATCCCGTCAGATTACTAATCCAAGATTGCTATCCAGAGAGAGAGATTTTATGGGCTTAATTTAAATTTAAAATTGTTTCAAAGATTCTGGAGGATTTTTACTGAATAATATTAATTAATTATATTGGTTAAATAAAGTCCTATAAATAACAGAATGAAGCCCTAGTTTTGATAACTGACACAAAATAAATTTACAACTCTCTCTCTGCCGTCAAGACTCTCTGTAAAGCACTCTGGGGTATTGTGGGTTGAACTGATCGGACTCAACCAACATTCAAAGCAACGATGTCGTCTCCATCAGGTCAGATAGTTGAATATATTCTCCCACATTATATTGTTGAATTACAATTTTGATTCCGCTGAAATCCAGTTCTGCTCTCAAATGGTATCAGAGCCTGGTTGTCTGATTATAAAAATTTATGATATTTTTCTCATCAGACAAAACGTTAATTTACTGGATTATGAACCTGTCAGTGCGCAGAAACATTACTGCATTTGTCCAAATTTTGGGTTAATAATTATCAAACAAAAAAAAAAAATATTTTTTTCGACGTATTGTTCTGTACAACCATCGGGTTCGCTGACTGAGGCACCGATGTGATTTTTCATCGGTTGCCGGCAAAAACTCGACTTCACCACTATGCTCATTGTCGTCGCCGGCGAGTTTTGACCGTGAAAACACACCGACCGTGACTCGCGATCAAGCCGAGGTTCCAATCAACCAAAACCCCATTTTTCGAAAAACTTGGGTCAGATTCGTTCGTTGTACACACCGGAATCTGGTAGATCGCTGAACGACGAACAAAAGGGCCAATTTTGAAGCCCTAAAACCAAGAAATCTGACGGGTCTGTGATGGGTACCCGTCGGATCTCTGGCGGGTCAAAACGACCCGCCAGAGGTTGAAGAAGAAGCGCGTGGGCACCTCTGGCGCGTGTGGGCGCGTGTGCCCACACCGTCAATCGGGTCAACTCCAAAATTTTGGATTCGCCTCTACTCGCCCCGATTTAAATTATGGTGAATTTTGTGGAATTTTTTGAGCCCTGTAAATAGGAGTTTTGAAATTTTACAAAATTAAAAGGCTCAAAAATAATATTTAAATAAGGTATTTCGATCCGAGAAAATTTGTACCTAGAATAGATATAATATGGGACCATGTGTTAAAATCACTCTCCCTGATTATGTGCAATTAAATCATAACTGATATTTTATATTAATTATTATGTTTTATTCCTATTTAAGTGTGTACCTGAACTGGGAATAAACTATTGATGAAATCTATTCTAATTTTTGGATCACATACACATAATGGTTGCGTGTTCGCCTATCGTGGGCCCAATCATGGTGTTATGTCTGATTATGAATAAATTTCTTACAATTCTGGATAGTTTAGTTGGCCTCATCAGGGAAGAGTGTGAAAATTACGATGAACCCATAAGAGAGTATATATATATATATATATACATTAATATATGTTATATTGATGATGGATATACCCCATCGGTGTGACGTTATCAATATATATTCATAAGAAATTCATTCATTCACGAATTGTTGGCAGCATCCCATTCTAATGTCTTCATTGTTTCTTATATCCTATCGATGTGGGAATGATGGGTACATTTTGTTATTTCCTTTTATGGCCAAATCAATAGGGCATATAAATTTTCTTTTCACAATCTGTTATAATCCGAGACATTAAATAGGATTATAAACCACATCTTGATAATACAGTTGCATAAGCTGATTTTTTGTAAAGGAAATCTTGTTTTATGATTATGTTTCCGGGACATAATTAATATTTCCTTGTTTTGCTTTATCAGCTTCTGTGTTTCAGCAACTGTCTGTGGTGAAAACTCTGAACGGGACGAACTATGATGACTGGTATGAGTCCCTTAATATGTACCTGATAATCTCCAAGGAGGATTTGGCCATAAGAGATCCAAAACCAGCAGATCTCACTGCTGGGTCTAGTGCTGCTGATAGAACTTATCACAAGCAGTGGTACGATTCCAACAGGATCTGTTTGACGGTCATAAAATACACTATAGAGAAGACTATCAGACAGAGTATTCCTGAGAAAGACACCGCTGTGGAATACCTTAAAGCTGTGGGTGAAAAGTTCAAGAAGTTCGATAAGACGCAAAAGGCGTATTATCTTTCATTATTAGATAACACTCATTATGATGGAGCATCTGGTGTACGTGAGCACATGATGAAGCTGGTGAATTATTTCAACAAGCTAAAATCTTTAAATGTGGACCTGGGCGAAAGTTATCTAGTCTATAAAGTCTTACAGTCCCTTCCAGCAGAATACGGGGTCCTCAGAACCACATATAACTCACAGGAAGCTGAGTGGACCATCGATCAGATGATGTCTATTGTAACTCAAGAGGAGGAGTCGCTAAAGAAATCAAATTCACGTGGTCATTCAGTGAACTATGTCTCCCATGCTTCATCAAGTAAGACTGGAAATGAGAAATTTAAGGGAAAGAAATCTGAGAGCAAGCCTAGTGGGAAAAGGTTCTTTGAGATCAAGAAAAACAATAAGAAGAACAAGGGTCAGAAGAACAGATTTAAGGGTAATTGTAATTACTGTAAAAAGCCTGGCCATAAAATCTCAGATTGCCTTAAACTGAAACACAAGCGTGAAAATGAAGGTATCTTTCCTGAAACTGTCCCCTTAGCTTTAGTTTGTCTTGAATCCAATAACTTTGAAACCTCTATGGATACTTGGTGGTTGGATTCTGGTGCAACTGTTCACGTAACTAATTCCTTGCAGGGGCTCAAAGACAGGAGGAGCCCAAATGAGAGAGAAAAGACCATTCTAGGAGTGGAAGGAAGTTCAGCTGCAGTGGATTGCGTAGGAACTGTAGTTTTGAACTTGTACTCTGGACATACTTTAACTTTAAATAACATTGTCTGTGTGCCTTCTTCAAGGAGGAATCTAGTTTCAAGTTCTGTATTAGACAAAGATGGATATTCATTTTGGCAAGGAAATGGCAGAATTGACATTTATTTTAATTCTATCATTGTTGGAACTGCCAGATTACTGAATGGCCTATATTGCTTGAATGCAAATGTCTGTTCAGATTCTACTCCTATGGCATCAATTAATACTGTCATAAGACATAAACGTCGAAGAATTGATGAGAACTCTTCCATGTTGTGGCATCGGCGTTTGGGCCATATCTCAAAAGAGAGATTGGAGAGAATGGTTAGACAAGGCATTTTACATGACTTAAATTTTTCTGATTTTGAATCTTGTATTGACTGCATTAAGGGAAAACTTCCCGCTAAAGCTAGGAAGAAAGGGGCTAATAGGTCTGAATCTATTTTGGAATTGATTCACACAGATATAAGTGGACCAATTACTCCATATGCTATGGGCAATTACAAATATTTCATAACCTTCATAGACGACTATTCCAGATTTGGCTGGGTTGATCTGTTGCATGAAAAATCTGACTCGCTAGATGCCTTTAAAGCATTTAAGGTTGTCGTTGAATTAAAGTCTGGCAAAGTAATCAAGAGTGTAAGATCAGACAGAGGTGGAGAATATTATGGCAGATATACTGAAACCGGGAGAAACCCTGGTCCGTTTGCTTTATTCTTACAGGAACAAGGGATTGAAGCTCAGTATATTATGCCTGGCACTCCACAACAAAATGGAGTTGCTGAGAGGCGTAATCGCACCTTGATGGACATGGTCAGAAGCATGATCAGTCACTCTTCATTACCAGAATTTCTGTGGGGTGATGCCCTTAAGACAGCAGCCTATGTCCTGAATCAAGTTCTAAGTAAATCTGTTGAAAAGACACCGTATGAGCTTTTCACCAGTAAGAAGCCTAGTCTGAGGCATTTTCGCGTGTGGGGTTGTAAAGCAGAAGTGAGACCCTATAATCCACAGCTCAAGAAACTTGATTCTAGAACTATTAGTGGATTTTTTATTGGGTATTGTTCAGGATCCAGAGGATGCAGGTTTTATTGTCCCAGTCATACCACCAGGGTCATTGAGTCTGACAGGGCCTTCTACTTTGAGGATGATTTAGATAGTGGGAGTGGTGTCCCTAGAGTAATTAACCTGCATAGTGTGGATAACATCCTGCCTATGCCATCATCGTCATCTCAACCAGTAGAACATGATATTGGAGATGGCATCCTTGTTGAAAATCCAATTAATCCTATTGTAGAAGCTCCTGTAACTGATGTAGGAGAGCCAGCTCTTAATTTGAGGCGATCACAAAGGATTTGTAGACCTGCAATTTCAGATGACTATATAGTGTACTTGCAGGAGTTCGAGTCAGACACTATTGATAGCTCTGATCCAATTTCTTATGGCGAGGCTATAACAGGATCTCATTCATCTGAATGGTTGGAGGCTATGAATGATGAGATGTCCTCTATGTCTCTCAATCATGTATGGGAATTAACTGAGTTACCGGATGGTTGTAAACCCGTTGGTTGTAAATGGGTCTTTAAAACCAAGAGAGGGGCCAATGGTGAAGTTGAAAGATTCAAAGCCAGGCTTGTAGCTAAAGGCTATAATCAGAAGGAAGGGATCGATTATACGGAAACATTCTCACCCGTATCTACTAAAGATGCCTTTAGAGTCGTAATGGCTCTTGTTGCGCAATTGAATCTTGAACTTCACCAGATGGACGTCAAAACTGTGTTCTTAAATGGTGATTTACTTGAGGACGTTTATATGACACAACCTGATGGATTCACTGAGGCAGGGAAAGAACACTTAGTGTGTAAGTTGAAAAGATCCATTTATGGACTTAAACAGGCCTCAAGACAGTGGTATTTAAAATTTGATCAAATAATCACCTCACTTGGTTTTACAGAGAACATTGCTGATCAATGTATCTACCAGAAATTTGATAAAGATAATTTCATGATACTCGTTCTGTATGTTGATGATATACTCCTGGCTAGCAACTCAGTAGCCATGTTGAATGAGGTTAAACACGTTTTGTCATGCCACTTTGACATGAAAGATCTTGGTGAAGCCTCTTTCGTCCTGGGAATTCAGATTCACCGTGATAGATCTTGTGGCACTCTTGGTTTATCTCAAGCAACCTATATAGAACGAGTACTGAAGAAATTCAACATGCATACTTGCGCTCCTTGTGCTGCACCTGTACAGAAAGGTGAAAAGTTATCTAGTTCATCCTGTCCCAATAATGACAATTCGAAAATTGAGATGAACAAAATTCCATATGCATCCGCTGTTGGCAGCCTCATGTATGCTCAGGTGTGCACACGTCCTGACATTGCTTTCGCTGTCAGCGTGCTTGGCAGATACCTGAGTAATCCTGGTCCTGATCATTGGAGGGCTGCAAAGAAAGTCATGAGGTACTTACAGGGTACAAAGCATCATATGCTTACTTTTAGAAAATCTGAGCCACTTGAAATTGTGGGTTATTCAGATTCCGATTATGCATCTTGTGTGGATGACCGAAAATCCACTTCTGGATACATCTTTATGATGTCTGGAGGAGCTATATCGTGGAAAAGTTGCAAGCAATCAGTCACAGCTACCTCGACTATGGAAGCAGAATATATCGCTTGTTATGAGGCTACCCGCCAGGCCATATGGTTGAGGAAACTGATATCTGGCATGCATCTAGTTGATTCTATATCACGACCTCTAACCATATACTGCGATAGTTCGTCTGCTATCAGCTTTTCTCAGAATCATAGGAACTCCAGTCGCACTAAACACTTTGATGTTAAGTTCCTATTTGTAAGAGAAAAGATTGCTGAATCTCATACTCGTTTGGTTCATATTCCTGGTGAACACATGTTGGCGGATCCATTGACCAAAGGCTTGCCCGTAGGAGTCTTTAAGAATCATGTGACTCACATGGGCGTTGTTAAAAATTTTGATGTAGCCTTGGTTTAGTGGGAGTCTGGATTAAAAAATTCTTAAGGGATTTTTGAATTGTTATTTGACAATTTTGAACATTATTTTATGTTCCATTCAATTCAGTTGATGAAACTTATTTATGGAAATGTTGACATCACTTGAATCCCTATCGGTTTCAGTGATTTTGTGTATGGTTTCTCCACTGAATCTTGTATGGTTTATAAATATACATTCATCCATGTATCTATGTAAACATTATTGCGCCTGATTAACTATTCGTTTATTGATCCAATAATTTAATTAATGCTATCCAAGTGGGAGATTGTTGGAATAATTTTAAAATTTTATGGATTAGCATTAATTATTTTATTTGATTAGTACCTAATTAGGCAATCAATGTTACAATTTATAAACTGAGAATGGACTGGGTTTTATTTTAATATGTGTGTGGATAATCGGTGATGGGTTCGATTATCCACAAGCCCACAAAAGGCAGAAACCCAACCCACAGCCCGAGAGCATTAGTAATCATCCCGTCAGATTACTAATCCAAGATTGCTATCCAGAGAGAGAGATTTTATGGGCTTAATTTAAATTTAAAATTGTTTCAAAGATTCTGGAGGATTTTTACTGAATAATATTAATTAATTATATTGGTTAAATAAAGTCCTATAAATAACAGAATGAAGCCCTAGTTTTGATAACTGACACAAAATAAATTTACAACTCTCTCTCTGCCGTCAAGACTCTCTGTAAAGCACTCTGGGGTATTGTGGGTTGAACTGATCGGACTCAACCAACATTCAAAGCAACGATGTCGTCTCCATCAGGTCAGATAGTTGAATATATTCTCCCACATTATATTGTTGAATTACAATTTTGATTCCGCTGAAATCCAGTTCTGCTTTCACTACCTTGATGTCATTGGACCTCTTACAAACTCAATCCCATCAAGTGCTTCCTGCAACATTAATTAGAGCATAATGAAATTAACACAATATGAATTAGAATAGAGGATTAATTAAGAAAATGATAAAAAAAAAAAATATGAATTATACTTGCATAAAGGGAGTAATGTCAATCATATTGACTTGATCGTGATGGCTAATACCGTTGTTAAATACCCATATAGGGAGTGTACCAAGATCCTCTGCTAGTTATTCAAGAATAATAAAGGTAATAATTTATACATAACAATAAAAAAATCACTATAATTCAAAATAACTTAAAAAATGATTAGAAAAAATGAAAAAATTGGAAATAATCAAGGAAAAAATTAATGATTGAAAAGGAAAAAGGAAGCAAGATGGAGAATTTCTTTTCTTGAAAAGCAAAACACAATAAAATAGGAAACTCCCATAAAGGAAAATCATAAAGAGATGTGTTCACTTGGTATTTTTTGCTTTAGATAATTTGGTTATCTCTTCCCCATAATGTTGTCCTTAGTAAACTAGAATAATTACTTCACTGAAAAATTATTAGTTCAAAAAGTGATATTGATCTTTCTATTTGGAATAAGCCGTTTGACGGGATTAAAACAGGCAAAAGTCCTTAAAACCAATTTGTTTTGTTTTAAACATGGGAATATATCTCGTAAGTCTTCTTTTTTATTAACATTGCTATTTATCAAAAAATTTACTTACTCCTAAGGGTGATGTTTTGGTTTCATAATCCATGACTAGCCATTTGGTGAGAATGAAAAGTAAGGATTTCTGAACCTCATGCTCCATTTTTTAGGACTTGAGGATGATAGTTTTGATTCCCTCATTTCATTGCCATAACTTGCCTCTTTTATCAATGATATTTTTTATGTTTCATTTATTTTTAGTGCATTTTATTTTCAATTTGTTTGGTTTCATTTAGTGCTATTATTATTTTGTTTCTTAAAATTTGGCAAGTGTATGTTAGGTCACTTCTTTCAAAAGTAAAATAATAAAACATCTTGTTTTAAAAAATAAATAAATAATAGAAAAGAGAGAAAAATAGGAGAGCAAAAGAGAGATTAACTTGATTTACAAATTAAAACACTTCAACCAATTCTTAAATTATTTAAGAAATTAAGTTACTTAATATTCTCTTCTTATCACCAAAAAATTACAAAAACAGCAACCCAATGACATTGGTTTTATACCTAATTAGGACTACATGGGCTTTCATCATTATTTTAAGGTACGTAACCCTAAACCCTATCTCACATTTCAAAGTCAATTCCAATCATTTATATATTTTATTTTTTTATGTATTTATTAAATTATTTTTATTTTTGAAAATATTTCCTTTTTCTCTTTTGTAAATATCAAGTTTTTATTTTTTACATTAATATTCTTAATTTTTCTTTGATTTTGTAAATATTTTATCATTTTTTCATTTTTATTTGATTTTTTATAAATATCTTTATATATTATGTTCTTTTATCTATTCCTTTTCTCACGTATTCTAATTAGGATAATTAAAATAATTCTTTAAATCCATATTTACTTTATGTTATTAATTGACGGTAATTATTTTTATGAACAGCTATGAATATCTAATACAGTAACATTTTTTTTATAGTACAAATAAACTTTTAAACATATTTTTGATTAAGAATACTACATTTTTCTTTTCGAAATGGTTTTTCAAAAAAAAAAATTTTAATTTTATTGGTGACACTAATAAATTAATCTTTAAAATTATTTTTTAGGATTAATTTATTTTTTCTTTTTTTCTTTAACCCGTTATGGCGTGTCAGGTGTGACAAGAGTGTGAAAAAAGCTTATAAAAATGGCCAATTAAGAAAAACAAACTCTTCTTTAATATAAGTTAACAAAAATCTGAAGTCAGTAATCCAACTTTATTACTTATATATGCCAAAGCCTAGGATAATAAGGTAATGACCATCTAAACAAATTACAAAATTATTTGAATTAATCCTCATTAAATATATGTCTTCAATTGAGAGACGTAATTAACTAGTTAATCGCTTAAGTGAAAAAAAATAATCTCGTGTTTTTTAAATTTCAATACTCTTTATCCTATTTGTTTTTTTTTTTTTTTGCTTTTTACAATAAAAATATGTAAATTTTTAAGAGAAGAAAAAGCTCATCCACGAAAGGACGGTGGTCCACACTACAAAATCGAAAACATCCTTCCCATGCATGTTAAGAGTAAGGGTATTAACTAAGTCGAATTGAGCTGGAATTTTGCTTTCAGGACTTGATTTGATTTTGGATAGATATGTGAATTGGCCACGTCGAATTGCAATATGTTTAGAATGAGTTTATATATTACTTTTTAAAATTTTTACATTATAAAATTTTTTTTATTAATAACAACAATTTTTTAAAAAATTAATATTTGAAATGAAAAGTGATTAAAATTTAAAAAGAATTAATATGTTAAAAGTTAAAAATTAATATAAAAATTAAAATAATTAAAATAATATTCAAATTAGGCTGGTCAATTAAGCTAAGTTTTGTAATAAAATTCGCAAATTCTTTAACTAAGTCTAACTTGACTCAATGTGACTAAACTAACTAAATCCAAAAATACCCTATCTAAAGTCTGAGATAACTGAAACCAAAAGATTTAAGCTTCTCTGCATGAGTACAACGTTTTAAGGCACAAATCAAAGTATCTTCACCTTCGACATTAGCCTCATATTCTGTTAATTTATCATATCATATCCGTTAGATTGAGTCCCTTACGGAAATAGATCCTTGTTAATTTACTTCGCATTACATTCAGTCAGTTTATTGTTTAAAAATATTATGATTTCATCTTTGAAAGGAAAGATTTTAAATTTTCTGTCGTAACAAAGTGTGTAGTCGAATGAACTGATTGAGATCTATATACGTGCATGGATTCATATTTTCTTAATTTAATCGTCCATATTTTTTTAATATAATTAAATATATATATATATATATATATATAGTGGACCATTAGATTTTAATTTAATAATCTCACAATCTTCTATATACATGGCACTCCAATATGTTTGTATTACATAAAAAATTCGTTACAATGCAGTGTTTGAGGAATGTTACACATTAATTTATACATCGTTTAAAGGAATTCAAGTCGTGTTCAATAAATGTAATTTCTTTTTATATTTTAATTAATTTCAAACTTATGTTAAAAAATCAATTTCAAACTTAAATTTAGACCAGTTTTTCCTATTCTAATATAAAAATATTACAATAAAAAGCCAATCGAAGAATATAAACTTGTAGTTTAAATTTGTTTACATGCTTAATTGGGCAAAAGTTAAAAAAAAAAAAAGTTGAAAAAAGAAGAAGTTGATTAACCCAATATTCTTTTCCCAAAAAACAAAAGGCTCGAGTGAGATGGGTCAGTGGGCTTTGTAAGTCCAACTTCATTTTTTTAGGCTTATTAAGAATTGAATTTGTTGGGCTCCACTTTCTTATCCTAAGTGGGATTTTAAATTTTCTTTTAATTTTCTTTTAACGACGCCGTTACGACATCTAGGGTTTAAAGCAAGTTGGTTCGCCAGAATTTGTAGGTGAAGGATCCAATTGACTCTTGAGCTTTCTCTCCCTTTATCGTTCAGACTTCGAAGCTTTTTTGCAGAGGTAATCATAGATTCCATCCTTTATGTATAGCGCACCCGTCTGGTTGCTAATGGGGAAGGAAAAAATAGTATTGGTTTGATTTGTGTTGCATTTTGACATCTAAAATGTTTTGAAGTTGATCATGATAGATATTCATAACTCGTCTGTGAAATTTTTTGCATCTTGGTTTGGCCTTTGGCGTCTCGGTTTTGTGTACTTTATGATGATCGATTTTCATGACCCATTGGCCTGATCAATCTTTTTCCCCTCGACCTTGTTTAATTTTTATGGGTCCGTGTTATTTTTCTTGATATTATCAAAAGATATTTCCTTGAATGACAGTTGCGAGTATTTTCGCTTAAATTTGTAAACTTTATTATCATTGTTAGGCGATAAGATGCGGAGGTACAGTCCAGCATACTATAGTCCTCCTCGGAGAGGATACGGTGGTGGAGGAAGAAGCCCTCCTAGGAGGGGATACGGTGGAGGGAGACGCAGGGAACAAAATCATGGTAGCCTTTTGGTTCGGAATATTCCTCTCGATTGCCGGTAAAATTGTTTTGAGATTGAGTTTTGCATGCTTGCATTTAAACCTTCTCATCTCTCAATTTTTATTAGCTTGTGTTTCTGAATCCTGATGTTTGCTTATTTTATTATGGTGTTCACAGATCTGAGGAACTTCGGGTTCCATTTGAGCGATTCGGACCTGTTCGGGATGTCTACATACCAAAGGACTATTACACTGGGTGAGTTATATTTCAGAGGAAAAGGGTGATCTCTCACTCTGGCTTGCTTTAGTTTTTTTCCAATGCTGTATCTCTTACATGTTCCAAAGGGATACTGTGTCTGGGTTTTGATTTACTGGGTTCTGGCATTATACTTTTGCTTGTCGATTGAATGTCATTCTGTGTTATTAGTGGCTCAAATTTTGCTTGCCATGGCACATGGCATATATCCAATATTGAATACGGAGACTTGATGCAAATCAGAGCATCACCAAAATTAGAGGTTGAGAGCGTCTGATGCTGATAGCCACTCATTTATAGTAGTTGATGAACTAATGATTAATGTACTTTCTACCCTTAAATTCTGCTTAACCACTCACTTGAAAACTGATTTTGTAATATAAATATATACTTCAGAAGTTCCCTTGAGCTGCTAATGGCTACCTTGTTGCGTAAGCATTTTTGTTCTGAGCATGTGCCTAAGACTTGTGTTATAGCAATAATCTGGGGGGCATGTATCTTTGATTAGTTGCTGATTTATGCAGTTATACTAAGAACATTTTGACTGAGTATGAAATATTAATAGATAGTGACCAATTCATATCATGATAGAATTTATTTATATGATACCAAGTTACCCATACAGCTATTCTACTTGCAGGCGAAACATTTCAGATTGGTAAGAATTATTTCTTTGTTAGTTAATTCTGGGTTTCCTTACATTTTTGTGCACTTAAACCATTGTCGAATTAGAGGATGGGAATTTTTGCCTTGAACTGAATTTTAATTTTCTTTTAAGATATTTGGTTTTACTTTCCTTTCATGAATTAATTTTGGACTGGTTTGTCAGGGGGTATGTTGGTTTGAAATTGAAGTGTAACAAGCCCAAGCCCCACGTTTGAGGAGATCTACTCTCACTGTTTATCATTGCCTAACATATTGGTTCCCAAGTTTATAAATGTTCATACGAAGAGTGTTCCTATGTGAAGAGAACTTATATAATTACACAAGTAATAGAAGTTTGATGGAAGAAGATTGATTCTTGTCCTATTGAAGACTTCATGAAGATGTTTTTAAGTTTGTGGGAACGTTGAATTCAATTGCTTATAAATTCAAGAATGTTGAAGAATTTTCAAGTCACTTGCCTTTTTGAGGTTGCCTTTACTACTTGAATGTAAAGAAAAAGGTCAGCCACTAAGCTTGGATTTTAGCGGCTATAGCTAATTCAACATCCTCTGTTGTGTAAATGTCTCTGCTCTGTAATGTGTTGTCTAGTGGAAGTTATACCGATTAGTAAGTAATGTAATTTGAGGTAGTTACTGGCTATTCTGATTAGTCAGTGTAATCTGCAAGCTTGATTTGCCCGTGTTTTGTCTAGCATTTTTATAATCAAGGTTTGCATTTCTTTTCCCCTTTACAGAGAACCCCGCGGATTTGCATTTGTGCAGTTTGTTGATCCTTATGATGCCTCAGAAGCACAGTACCATATGAATGGACAGATTTTTGCTGGAAGGGAAATATCTGTTGTTGTTGCTGCAGAGACACGGAAAAGACCAGAGGAGATGCGTCAGAAAGCAAGGATCAGGTATTTCTTGTGCTTTTGCTCTTCTGCCTGGACTCTAATTAGAAAGAGAACAAATTTATCTTTTGCCTTAAATTTTACCCCATACTATTATACCTAAGGTTTTCACCTTATACAGAGGACCAGTGAGCTATGGGGGACGAAGGTCAACTTATCATGGTATGTTGTTCTTAAATTGAACTTTTTAATATTCCAAAATGAAGTGATTTTCAAAATCATTACACACTTCATGTTGTCTATAATTGAAGGAGTTTCCTGGTTAGATAGGCAACTCAAAGTCTACCTGCAACTTGAAATTTTTATTTCTTGCCGTGTTGGAATTTATATTCGTGTTGGTTGAATATGAAATATATATGGTTTATTATGTTAAGATTTATATTAAAGTTATGGGAAATTGGAATTTTTATCACTGATCACATTGATATTCATTGTAAAGTTCCGCACAACTGCTTCTTTCTTTTTTCTCCTCATGTATGTTCTGCTACTTATCTATCAAAAATTTACAAATCATTGGATACTAATAGGTTCAGCTATGCCATTGCTCTTTTTTAAAAGGAGCAGAACAGATGTATTTAGGCCCTCTTCTATACTTCTAATCTGATATTTTAAAATATTGCTTCTTGTTAATTAATAAAAAAATTCCTATATAAAGTTTCTTGACTGCACTCCAGGTGGACTTGCTTTTCAATAACAACATCCCCGTTTATCTTTCTTGTTTTGAACACGCAAGTTTATTGTAATTATCTTGAAGGTTGTAGTTATCAATGGCATATTGATTGCTTCATTAACCATATGTGAAAATTAGTTTTGTTTATTGGGGTTTCCTGGTCTATCCTTTCATCTTATTAGCTTACTGAAAGTTGTTTGAGGACTTGAAGACTGCCTTCATGTTGGAGTGCTGGATCTAATCATTAATTGTTGTGATGGATTTCCATGCACTACTAAATTGTCAAGGTGTTGATTGGTGAAAGTCAATTTTATTATACTTTCTTGCTCTTTTTGTAATTTGTAAATGTTAGTATTCCTAGCTTCCTATGATATGGTTTAGGCACCTAGAGGACATGTGGTTTACGTTTTATTTTCTCTCTAAAAAACTACTAAAGCTATTATTACATTGGAGGCTCTTCACACAAACAAAATTTTCTTAATGTTGTATGAGTTCTATTCATTCTTTTGTCCAATATGCATCAGGACGATCTCGATCTCGCTCAGTTTCTAGATCACGTTCCCCTCGTTATCGCTCTGGTTCTAGAAGCCGATATCACTCAAGGTAAGGTATCAGGATCTGTAAGTTTCTTGGTCTTTATAGTACTGCTGAAGCATTTGATCATGCTTTGTGATTTAATATTGTCAGGTCCTATTCTCCTGCCCCAAGACGGCAAGGTGACTATTCTGTTTCCCCTAGAAGGCACGCAGTGCACCCTAGATCGCCAAGAGGTCCTCCTGGGGAGCGTGATGGTGATCACAAGCGCAGGTCATATTCTCCAGGTTATGGCAATGGCCCTGATTACGATCAAAGCAATGGATATGATGAGTGAGGCTCAACCAATCTGTTTTATGTTTAGCTCTTATACTTGGCTACATGCCTTGTTTTTGTCCTTTTCTTCTTTTTTGAGAGCTGATTGTGTGTTTGCCTTGTATAATCCTGTAAAAGGAAACCTATTTATGATTCTGAGGCTGCACGTGACCAGTGGGGGCATTCACCACGCAGAGCTTCAAGATCACCAGTTGGGTCTAGATCAAGGTCTGCTGATTTATCACCCAGACGTGGCAGATGAGGTAAAATGATTTAATTATAAGTTTTTCTGCATTAGTTGATTGGTTCTCCTTTAGGATAAACCTTCTTTTGATAGAAATTTCATCATGCACGCTGCAGATGGTTGGCTGTCTTCTGTATAATTCCATGAATATATAAGGATCTATACAAATACCTGTACTATGCTTAAATTTTTAGTAGGGTCATCTTCAGACTTAGAAACTGATTTGCAGCTTCCTGGGCGTTCTGAACTTAATGTTATTGTAAAACCTAGACTCATTGCCTGATTTTTGGTTAATTGTGAAGGTTCAATTCCGAATTTCAGACCCATTCTTCAAAAGTTGTTTAGAATTTGCACAACAATGCTACTACTTTGTGCGTTTGCCAAACTCCAAGTCGATTTCTATCTGAATAGATTTTGTCAAAATAATATATAAAATTGGCGTTTACAGTTACATAACCAATTCCATCCCCAATTTACGTTTTCTATCACATCAGTTATGTTGTATGTCGTGATTATGTGTTTCGGCCCCTTGAATAAAATTACATGTTTATTGCAAGGTGAGTTTATATTTTGTCTACTTTTCCATATGTAATAAAAGTGTTTATGAGGGCATATTGTAAACATTAATATCATTATCAAAGTTTGTCAAATTGTATCAAACGTGATTTTATATCAATGCAGAAATAAATTTTTTAATTCAAGTGCAAATTCTCGTGAAGTTTGCAAATGAAATTCAATTATGCAATACATTCTCTCTTGTTGAGATCACGAATTAAACTACGGTATGTCTTTTAGATCAATTATTCATCTCCAAGTTTGGGATGATCGGTGTTTCTTTTATTTCTACCAGATTCTGAAAGAAAATTTAACATATTCAAGTTTATAAAATTTTATTTTATTTTGGACAGAGTTATCAAGAATCACAACAAAATTCGATGTGAATAAAGAATGCTACAAACGGGATGAAAAATAGAATTCCTAACAACAAAGAAGCCATTACCCAAAAAAATAAAGAATAAAAATGGATTGCAAATTGAAAGCAAAATGTCCATTTTAGGTTCAGGATAACAAGACTCCAAGCCAGTATTAATTCATATCACTTTTTCCATGTACTCTCATTGACTACACGCCGTCTTAATCCAGGAAAAGATTATGGTAAGGACCATAAATATAAGAAATTTAACTTCTAATTTTGAAATCCGGGTGAAATTAACTGTCAATTTCAAGAAATATATGGGTAAACCACTAGGTTGAATAATAAAATGTCTAATTAGTTTACGAAAGAACATAAGTTTGAGCTGGATTATTATGTATATTAGAAGAACAAAGTTAGACATTTTTTGCCATCCTATTAATGGGCAAACAACAAATAAGTGAATCTCACAGTTCAAACTATGTAAATTAACATACCAGAAGTTTAAATAGAGAAGAGAAAATATTAAATTCTAACTAGAAAAGTGAGTTATGCTTGAAGCTCAATTAACAATGGAAATATTGCTCAAATAATGAGGTGAAAGTTGTTTAAGTTTTCTTGAAATAAATTGAAAAGAGAGGTAGATAAAGTTAAGAACTTTTTAAATAAATTAGAAAGTGAGTTAGGTCTTGGCAGTAACACATTATATTTTCTTATTAACTTGTAAACTGATAATTTATATCTCAAAATAAGCATACATATAGGTCAATAACAGTATTAAAAAAAAAACATGCACCAAAAAAAAAGTAAATGAAAACTATGGCTTCTTAAGCAATTTCGAATTACAAACTAACAAACAACAGCAAGTTGTTCTAACACCCAAAAGTAACTCAAATGCAGCAACTCTAAACAGTGATGACAGCTAGAGAGTAGTCAGATGCGCACCAGTAAGCAATCCTTTGCAACTAAACCAGAATCAAATGTGTCAAAGTGCAACAAATATTCTTCGCTGGTGCACAGAGATCAAACACAAAAATTCAGTGAGCTATGTACCGAGATTTATAAATTTGAGCAGTGCATAATAAGACAGTTGTCGAGAGAGGGAGATAAAAGAACAAACACTGACTGGATTCTCTACGCCTAGTTTCTTCATAAAGCAAGACAATGATTTTACTCAATCAAATGTTTTAACACCCTCTCACAAACAATGATTACAAGAAGGTTTTCAAAAGCTCACCCACAATGTTTAAAGCTTGTTCGCTCACCTCAAACGGATAGAAAGCATTTCTATCTAATTCACCCGCAGCTAGCTCTTTCTAGGCTTCTAAAGCTAGTAGATATGTACAAAATAAAGAAGTACACACAAGAGAATACAATCTAGCATAGGTTAAACACTCTTACAGTAAATAAACGCAGACACTAGGCTTGATAATATGTTTGGAAGACTTTGGAAGTAAGCTTAGTGCAAGAGTTACTCTCAGACCTTGGCATATCTCCCTGTGCTAAGATGTGACAATTATATGTGTGTTCAGGGACTAGCCGTTTGAGTCTTTGATCATCATATTCATATTGTGGCTTCCCTTTCTTTTCAGATTTTCTGACAGGCGGTATGTCGCTGGTGCAGCTTCGTTTCTTCACTCTGAGAGCAACATTTCAGCTTCAATGTCTATGCTTCGATGAAGAGTAGCTGTTTGAGATTTTTCACGTACATTGTGCTGCCACGCCCTTCTGGATTTTCTTTTAGCCGTTGGATCATTCAGGAACTCCCATCAATTTCTTTGCTTAAGTTCTGTTGCACATTGGAGAATATTTTGCGTTATTATGGCAGCCAGCTATTCCATTTTACTGCTTGATTCTCGACTTAATGAGTTTCCTTATAAGCTCTTGATTTGTTTCATTAGCTTCCAAATCTGATTAGATTCCCCTTGCTTTCTTTCCTTTTCTGCCTGTAATCTTTACCTAGAAGTAAAGTTTTTAATGTGTTCATGCTGAGCAAATCTGCACTGTGGTAAATATCATAAGTCAATTAATACTTTTAAATTTCACATGAAGGATTTTGTTATCATCAAAATCTTCTAAACTTTGTCTGAAACCTTGGGCCAATGAATACCAGTGGCTGACTCATATATCAGTGTTTTTATTTTTTTCAATCAGAATGCTTCATGAAGTTCTATATGTTACTGAAAAACCATAAAAGGGAATGAACTTGATAAAGTAGTGTTGTTAATACAGTGTTTCTAGAGCCGTGACTCAATTTAATTAAAGTGAAACTGAAAACCAGGAAAGAGTTAGATGACAGTTTCTCATTTTTGTCGTTTATTATTAAAAGTTGTCATTGTATTTATCATCAACAACCGCCAACGTTGTTGCTTCGATATAATTCAGATTCTTGTTTCCTCAAAGAGCTCCAAAAGAGAGATGGCGATTGGGTTCATGGAGGTGTTGCTTGTGAAAGTTAAGGGGCTTCAAGACATTGATATCTTTGGTACATTTCAACTTCACATTACATCATCTTTCCCACACTTATAAATTGGAGTTTCACAACATTCATGCATTAATTTTCAGTTCTTCAAAGACTTCTGAGTTATCTGCAGAGTCATCAATTAAATAGTTATCTAAGAAGTTATGGATACGAAAACATAGTACAATACAATATATGAGATATGTAAATTTTGAAAACATTAAGATATAAGTAACAGGTATATATGTATTTGTGTGTGTGTGTGTATATATCAACAAATAAAGATTGATGATAAAAGAAGATTATGTGAAATATATAGAAAAAGATGATAAAATGAAGATAAAAGATGAAAGAGACTTATATATAGGTATATTGTATCAAATATCGTATCTTATACATGTTTAATACAACTACATCTCTTATTAGAAGTATCAGTGCTTTTAGATTATTGTGACTTAGGGCTCCTGAAGTAGGAGTTATCCTCTTTGTTGTCTCTGCCTCTGCTAATGATTTTATTCTCCTTACTTTCAGAACAATAGGTTCTGGAATTCTCTAATATCTGCAGATTTTCTTTTTCCCCATCCCCCTTTGCAAATTCTAACATTTATATTTTCTCTTTTGTCATAGCTCGTATGGATCCAGACGTTCTGATACAATACAAAGGCCAAGAGCACAAGAGTAGTGTATTTCGTGGTTAGTTCTTTTATTTTTTTGGTCACTATTTCGTGGTTAGGTCTACCATCTCTAATTTACTCAAACATTCCTATATAACAACTATTATGCTTGGAATCAGTTTGAAATTACATACAGACACTAAGCAAATTTTGAAATATCATATGTAATACAGAGTATCGTGTTATGTATCTTGTACTAAATTATCCATTCATTGCATAAATAATTGGTTTTGATCACTTACATTGTCTTTCTGGGCATGATATATTAATGCATTTGATAAAGACAGATTTCTAGCTATCACTATGATTGCCTTCCGTTGCATCTGAACTGTAGAGGAACAGCAATTTGTATTAAGAGTATTACTATTTTGATTAATTGATGGTTTGTGATTAGGTAATAGGTAGACTTGTTGATTAGGTGCGCTTGACCAAAGCAAAAGAGCCATATAGTACCTGAAATTATCAGAAGATTCAAAAAAATGCCTTCAAAAATCAAAATATTGTGATTATGTTTCATGTCATTACACAAATGTGTAAAATGGTTGAATCCTTTGTCTGTAGAATGAAGGAGGGAGGAAGATGAAAGAGGAAGAAGAACCAAGTAATTTGTTAATCTAAATCTACTACCCTCATTTTTCCTAATTCCTCTTTCTTTCTTTCTGCTGATAATTCAGATTGTGTACCATTTTCTGTTTTCTTAGTAGTACTAAAAGCTTTTGCCAATTCCATGCCCTTCCTCATGTAATGGCATGCTGATGGGGCAGCTCTTTTCTCTCTCTCATTCTCTTTTATTGAATCAATTATAGGTTAAACTGGAAAATTAAAATTGTTATAAGGTGCAACTCTTTTTATTTAACATTATCATCCTAAATTTCATATTTTAAATATTACTTGGCCTTACAATTAGGCCTTTGTTGTCAAAACTTGTGCCGACATTCTTTTTTTCTCCTTTTATTGAAAAAGGAAGATGACAATTCACTTTCTGCTTCTTCCAAATTCATGATCACACAGTCCAAAATAACAGAAGCAACAACTTAGTTCCCAGTATCTTTTTATTAATGCCAAAAATGCATCTGGATATTATGGCTTTTGATTGCTCATTCTATATAATGATGCAGGGGGACGAAGCAATCCAGTGTGGAATGAGAAATTTGTATTCAGAGTAGAGTACCCTGGATCAGGCGACCAATACAAGCTCATCCTTAAAATCATGGACAAGGACACATTTTCTTCGGATGACTTTGTTGGCCAAGCCATGTAAGGCTAGGAAAATTCTAGTAAATTCAGTCTATTAAACATAGGGAAACCGAGCCAATCATAGAGAGAAATGAGAATGATACATATACATGTAAGACAGAGATCCACTAAAAACTATACTCGACATATTTCTCTTCATGGTTAGTTTGGTTGGAAAGAGGAGAGATTTTGAGAAAGAAAAATTACTAATTTTAGTAACTGAGATGAAAATTATCAATTTCGAAATCGTAATCCACTTCAAAATTACACAGCACAAAATGCCGCATTAGAGAAAATCCTATCTATTTTGGTCCGCGTACCATAAGTGGATCAAGTCTAAGAATCACAATGATTTTCATTGAGAAAAGGCTTGAAGGAATATCATATTTAACCTGCATATAGTGGTTACGTTGTTCATCCTCGAAAGTATAGTGTGGTTGGTGCAGATGAATCTTAGTGTGGAGAAATTGAAGCTGGTATAACTTTCACCCTTAAGGTGATCTTTGCTTTTGAATTTGATGGCTTCAAGTTTTAAAAATGCCTATGTTGCTCTACTTGTTATGCAAGAAAGTTATCACAGTGCAATTTTATATGATGTTGTTCTCTTGCTGGAATTCGTATAGGAAGATGAGGATTCTGTTGAGGAAGACAGTGAAGGATGGAAGGAAAGTGACTACTAGTTATCAGATGTAGATTTTGGAATTGAACAACAAGATCTTAGATACTTTTGTGTATCTTTGTGAATATTATTGGATTTTCTTCTTTTTTTTGTGCCACATTCAAGCAAGAAAAAAGCTATTCTTCTTAGCAGTTGAACAAGTGAATGGAACGATTCCTCCCCCGAGGGTGACTTCACTACCTGGATCCTTATCTCTTGAACTCGTTCTGGCAGCTAGTTTAATGGCACCGGCATCTCATCTAGTCTAGATCGATTCCCTAAGAGATTCTTCTCTTGCAGGCGATTTAGCCCATTTTATCATTCCTGGTAATAAGGCAATTTCCCTATCACGCTTTATTGACTAGCTTCCTTGTTGTGAATAAACTGCTTTAGGAATTGGCAAGCTACTATTACATGTTAGTTTGATGACACCATTTTACTGATTGTAAGTATCACAAGGTTTCATGGGTGATTTTTTAAGTATCAACCCATAAATATTCTCCCTCGTCAGTCAAAACATCATATGATTATATACATTTTGTTATTAATTTATGATTATATAAATGAATTTTATATTCTACATATAATTCAATAATGTTAAAAATAATAAGTAGTTGTTTTCTAAATTTCTTATTTGTTTCCTGATATACCCTCGTACTTTATATATAATATCTAGCATAATAATGGGACGGGTTTTTGGTCCTTTTGTCCTATAGACAACTATCTACCAAAAAGCTTTTCAAATATTCAAGGATAAATTATAATATTATAAGATTGAAAATTATTTTTATGAAGTTTGGGCTCGAATTTTTTTTAAAATTCTAAAAAATCTTGCCTTAGTAACCTAAAACCTTGGCTAGAAATCCAATTTTAAGAGAGAGGATTGCAGAGTAAAAATTAAAATTCTTAAATATAATTTCAAATATTCGAATTATTCATAATTATATATTAAACTTATGATCATTAAATATAATTTTTCCAATTTTGAATGCATATATCCTTGTTTGCTTCCTATTCCTTCTACTATCTTTCTCTTCTTTCTCTCTGTTTGTTCTTCAGCTTTCATCTCCTTCCTCCTTCTGTATTTCCGGCTTTCTTTAGAGTCAAGCATCCAGACACCGTTTTCTACCATTCTGCATGAGTTATCTCTCCTCCTCAAGAATCAAAAACATGGCGGCTAACACATTTTATATGGAAAAAAAATGAAGAGAAATTTTTTTTAAAAAAAAAAAAACCGTTTTATATATAAAATACCCCAAAATATTACAAAATCATGTAACCAATTTGACCAAGTTAATTTTTGACTAATTTTTTCACGAGCTAATCTAAAGTATTAAACATATTAGTACACAACTAATTGATAAATTTTTTTATTTGAACAGGCGAGTTTAGTGTGTGTATATATATATTTGGTTGTTACGATTGTGGTATTGTTTAAATGTTTCTTTTACTTATTTTAAATATTAAAAATATAATCTTGTTTTATCAACTGGCCGACTTAGCTCAGTGGTAGAGCGCGTGGCTTTTAACCACGTGGTCGTGGGTTCGATCCCCACAGTCGGCGTTTTTAATGTTTTTTAAAAAAAAATTTCTCCATTTTTTATGTGAAGCTCTGAAGCTGATGTTCTATTCAGTTTTGCAGAGAAAGGGGAAGTGGAAGTGCAATCTTTTCCATTTTCCATGTCTTCTCTAAAAGCACATTCTTCTTCCCCCTGCTCTGTTTTTATTCAAACTTTCAGAGAAAAGGGAAGAGCAGCAGATAAAACAGGACTACAGATAGGACGCGAGACATCGATATAAGAAATGTTCGAGGAAACTGCTCAGCAGTTAGTTCTTTTTAAACTCCTCACTTCTCACAAATCAAAATCATGTAGTTTCATTTGAAATGATAAAGTTGCAGATATTCAAGGCATAATAATTGTCACAGCTTTAGATGGCCAAAAAAAAATTTAGGGAAAAAAATTAGCTAAAACTAGTGACAAGTTGTATAATTTTAAAAGATAATTTTAAGGAATTTATCTAAATTTAATTATGATTACAATGCGTCATTTAATTTTGAGATATGGACTTATGACAAGTTTATTTTTATTTTTTAAAAATAAATTAAAACTTTAGATTTTAATTAAGAATTAATTATTTAGTATAGTTTGCATGAGTTTATAATTCAGTCTTTATACTTTAATTTTTTTAAAAAATTAACTTACATCTTTACGTCGTCTGAAAAAAAAAAAAGGATGATGTGGCAGACCAAACACGTGGCAGATGAAAAAAAAAATAATAAACACCAGAAACGAAGACTCACTTTGATATGAGAGGCCCATTCTCATCGACTGGGTCACTGAGCCGAATGAAAGAAGCCCAGAAGTGACTGGGGGTACCAAGAAGCTGGACGTAGGAAGTTAGCAAGGAAAGAGCCTATTTGGACTTGATGCCAAGGACAATGAGTTGAAGCATATGAAATGGGAATGAGAATGGGATGGAATTAAAATGAATGTTTTGATGTCTATTTAATATGTTAAGAATGAAAAATGAAATAAAGTTAGAAAGTTTATTTGGTATGAACGAAATCATAATGGAATGAGAATAATAATGAGACAAAAAGACCAAAATGTCTCTATTATGTCTTTGTACCAAAAATATTAAATTAATATTCTTTAAGATTATTGTTAGGGTAGTCTTAATAAAAAAATATTAAATTTTTTATAATAAATATTAATAATTTTTTCTACTTTTTTATTATGTTATAAAATTTACAAAAAAAAATATTAAAATATTTATATTATTTTAAGTAAAATATTTACTTTTTTTAACTGGGAAATAATCATTTTTATTACCAAAAAATAATTAAATAATCAATTTTAATAGAAAATAATAATAGAATAATAAATTAATAATTTTTAAATAAAAAATGATTTCAGTAATACAAAAACAAAATATTCATTTTAAATTTTTTCAATTCAAAAAAATAGGTTCTTTAATCACCAACAGGTCGTATAAGCAAGGCATGAGCATACAAGGAAACAAAAAAATATAAACAAGGCAATAGAATATATAAACATTAACAAATTATATCGTCAAGCAGCTAAATGCAACAACATTAGGGACATTTTTGTCATATTTCAATTCATTCCTTCGAAAGCTTCAAAAATTTCATTAGGTTTCTAATGGAAACCCATCTCCATCAAGTGTTGGCATTTGATTTCCCTTTTAACTAAAGGAATGCATTTTATTTCTATCAACCAAACAAGTTTTGCCTGGAATCATCACTCATTTTCCTTTTTTATCAACCCAATTCAATCGTACAAAACACAACCTAACAATGTACGCAAAAGTGAATGGTGCATGAGAGTCTCAGCAGTAAACAAGTTCAATATGTTAGAACTCAGACATTAAATAGACTAACAAGTTAGTCCAAAATAAATAAATAGTGCAAAAAAAATTACACCTCCAATAATTATCATTGATCATAAATATCGTAAATGTTAAAATTATTTGAACACAAAAATATATGTTTCTAAGTATTTATTTCTCATTTTTTGATGATGATATGTGAGTTGAAGAATGTAAGAAATTAAATTTGAGGACCCATATTTATATAAAAATTTAAGACAAACATTCCATCGATAATGAATGTTACAATAATAAATAGATATAAACTATGTGAATTTAGAATAAAAATTCACAATAACAAAATGTCAGTTTATCAAAATAAACCATACTCACGTAATAATTGCCCATCATACCAACAAAGAGCTACCACAAAGTTTGACATTATATGGGAGGCCGATGGAAAATGCATGCGAGAAGCATGATCAAGAAGCTTTAAGACAACGGACAAAATTGATAATTGCTTCTTTAAGTATTGTGAAGGTAAGAGCAAAGACCGTCGACTCATGTCATATCCCACTCGCCAAGTAAGAATATAACCAAACCCATACTACTTATTCCATATCTATTTGTCTCATCCTCTATGGCGAACTTCAAACATATGATCTTCCATCTTTTTTTATTGTTATTTTTCTTCATGCGATGCCGCTGAAAATGGCTCATTCCGAATAAATAAAGGTGAGGAGAGTTCATCCATAAAAAGGAAGAGGCTACTGTTGAATGCTAAGACGCATGATATGTTGACGCGTGGGAGAGGTGAGGGACGAAATGGGTTTAGAAGTTGCCTGTGAGAGTGAGAGAGAAATGAAAAGGGAGCTCTCGTATTTGGACAAGTGGGTTTTCGTTTTTTGTTTTCATTTTTTCCTTCTTGTGTATATTTGCTCGTTTCTACATTTTTATTGGGTATGTATGCTTACACGGTGCTTGTGTGGCAAAACATCTGCCGTGCATGACTGACATATGTGTTTGGGCTGCAGTATTAGAAAAAATACTGGCATGCTTTGTCACATTTACGCAACATTTGATTTAATATATTAGTAATAACATAGTTTATTTAATTATTCTCATTTTTTTAATAATTTTTTTAAATAATTTTATTAGGACTAATATATTAAATTAATTATCACTTAAATGTATCATAACTAACTAATATTTTTTCACCATATTATCTCCCTTCAAACGATGTTAAGATAAAAAATTAATAGCCAAAAACATTTTTATTTCGAAAGAAAATTAAAGTGCGAAGACTATATTACAAACTTATAATGATTAATTTTTTTCTTTTAATTAATACTTTTTTATACCAAATTTATAACCAAGTCGAGGGTAAAACTTAATTGCCCTGAAGTTTTAATTACCAAGAGAAGACAGAGAAGACGGCATATGGCCAGAACAAAGTTACCAACGACGACTCTGTATGCTAGTTTGAGTCTTCTTTTTTTTTTTTTCTTCTCCCTTTCCTCGCCGTTTTACTTTTGATTGTACAACCTGAACTAATTTAGGGAAAAGATAGCGTGACAGTCTTAGTGAAAAGGTTGAGAAAAGTGAAAAGTGGAAAATGAAAAAGAACAAAACAGAATACTCTTCTATTAAGAATAAGATTCTTACTCAATAGGTTAGAACCTCTCAACAATTGCTTGGATTCAGACCACTTATCATTATGATTGCTTAGAAAAGAGTCACTAAATTATAACATGAACATATAATATATATATATATATATTGCTGTATCTGACCACTGAACGTCAGTACAAGTCCTCACAAGATCACATTCTCGGGGCCCACTATAATGGAGAGATGGACATAAGACGTGTATTTCTATTTATTTTATGTAAAACAATTTTATACAGGTTACAGTGATTTAACATCAATGTACAACGCTGTGTTAAACCGTATTAAGGTAAGTAAGATTTGTAAGTTCAGAGAAGCACCATAAAAGCAGAAAAAAAAATTGAGCAACATCTTAGTCAAGTATATGATTGTAAAATTACGCAGCACATTACAGAATATATCTCTGCATGAGATAAAATCATATTGCTCAGAAAGAAACGATGACATGACAGCTACTATTATTTTAATTGGTCATGTACAAGTCAGCATACAATTACAGCAACATAATCTAAAAGGAACAATTAATATTAATGAAACGCAGAAGTTGTTCCTCTCCCATGACAAAAGAAGTTAAACAAGGAAGGCATATGGATGTTTATGGAACTTAAATTTGCCCCAAAAAAAAAAGATACAGTCATATTAATGGTTGAATTATCCACTCCCTCCCCCTCCCCTGGGCCACCCTTTTCTTTTACAGAAAACTTCGTAAAATACAAAGCAGAAACGTAACAACCAAGACACCAGACATCAAAACAAGAGACTGTTCTGAGTTTTTCTAATGATGTTTATCTGTCCAATTCACAAACTTATGCTTGGGTAAGAGGCTGTTCAACTAAGAAATTGACAACCCTATTTAAGAAATTTAAGCCAAATACTGTCTCTTCACAGTTGACTTTTATAGAAATACCTAATGGGTCCAAACACTTCCCTTCAACAGTAATTGTAATCAAGCATGGCATGGAATTACTCAAGATCTCACCGCTGAAACGCAAGCACAAACCAGACGCATCATCAAGGTTGGAAGCAACTGGCATATCCACTGATACAAGGGAAAGATTTGCATTGCTGAGCATCTTCAGTGCTAAGCTTTCGCAGATCACAAGAAAGTTGTCTTTTGTCAAAGAGTTGCTGCCCTTGTTCAGCTCTTCCATGTGATCAGTGAAGGTACAACTGACTCATTATGCAAGATAATCAAGTTTAGAATCGCCAAAGATGAAACACAAAATCAAAGGGAACACGCAACAGAAAGCAAGCTCACAATGAAACAGATTAATGTTGTTGTATAAATGCACAAACTCAATTTTCTCTTTGCCAAATTTTCCAATTTAACTGGATAGTATCCTACAGATTTATATATGCTTCGGGATTTAGGGTTTATGCTTTGTTAGTTTTTATTCTACCAGTTGCATTATTTTATCAGGCAAGGATTGCCTAAGCAAGATGGTTGATATCCTGAAGCTAGCCTTTACAACAATAAACACCCCAAGGCTTTAACATCGTTAGTTTAGCACAGATCATTAATAAGTGAAGATCCGCCAGAGAAATTCTTCCTATTAAAAATTAAAATTGGTCAAAAATCAGTGGAGCAATTCTAAGATGCACAGTCAGAATAGCACTGCAGGAAAGTGTAATTATTCAAGGTTCCAACAAATATTATAGATAAAATAAAAATCAATTTAGCATGGAGTTCAGTCTTTAAGTAAATTCAATTGTTGATTCAGATAAACATAAAGCCTATGTCAGAGATGTTTTCCCAAGGCATCCCTAGCTGGTATAAAAAGCTAACAAAGAGCTCTGACAGCAATATCCATACTACTTTGAATGTTGTCTGTTTTTGACATGAAAAAAATATATACATGACTGCCAGAGTAAGAGCCACTGTATATCAAAATCTGAATTTGCACAATCACCCCACTTATGAGAACTGGCCTATCATTTCATTTCATTAATATATTAACCAATTAACAAGTCTTCTTCATTTTTCTCCTTGAAAGATTCACCATCACATGTATGCAGGATTTTATACGAATTCAGGCATTAAAACTTGATGCTTTATTGTAGTATTTGAACCTACTGAATCTTTTGTTCATTATTCATTTTTTCTTTTTGGTTATTTATGTACATGTTTTATGAAGGAGCACTTAATATGATGAAACCACAAGATTTTCTTGAAGGCACTCAATCAGATTGAAGGTCCATTATCCCATGAATTGGGATTGATAATACCAGACATGGACTAAATGTAGTCAACAATATTAGTTCAACACCCCGACTTACCTCCTCACATATTCAAACATCCCTCGAAGATGAGATTCCTTATTTCTGAAATCTTCAGTACTAATTGGAAGTGGTTTTATGAAGTATCCAATGTCAGGCCTTAACTTAACAGGAAGTTTTTTGCCATTGCAAAACAAAGCCAGCTTTAGAGGCAGTAGGTGATGATGGAAGTGAACTTGTAGAGTCCTTTTTTCTGTCTGACCAGGGTCCAGAGAAGAAATCTCCTCCATCGAAACCAGAGTTGGTATATCAGTATGTATTTTCGAAGTACTGCAGTGCAACACCAAAAGGATGCATAAGTGCTAAGAAAGCTAACATGTAAAAATTTCGCACATATAAAATGCAGAATCAAGATCTAAAAATTTAAAAACAACAACCGAAGAACATAGAACACAATTCTCAAAATCTTATTTATCAATTTTCAGAAAAAGGCACTCAAGCTTACGACAGTAAGAGAGTAGTTCTAACCCTCACAATAAGTATACCCAAAGAAGAAATCAAAGAGAAAATACCGGAACAGAAATATCCAATATAAAAAAAAAAGGCTAAAATCTGAAATTGACAAAAAATTACCATATTAAAACCCTCATTATTAATATCCATATTAAAACCCTCATTTAAAAAAGCCTTAATCCAAGTTGAAATCTTAATCAAGTATCTTCATTCTGCATCAGGCAAGCTGGAACTCAATCTGGTTTTGAGATTGGCCAGTATATAGACCAAAATTCACAAAATACAAAGGTCTTCTAGATTCAAATTTTCACCTAAAATTGAAAAACAAAAGTTCATGCATTTCCAGAGCGAGAAAAAACACCAAAAATCAAATCACATCAACAACCACAATAGCAAAGGTATATTAAAGCTTACCTTTCAGCTGATGGTGATGTCTGGTTTGTAGAATCTGAACCCTTGTTTGAATCCTCGTCTATTAACTCTATATCAGACATGGGCTCCAAAGAACAATTTTCAAAGAATACTTCTAGACATACAAGATGAGGGGATATGCTTGAAGTCTCAGATGAAAATGAATAATTCACCTTCAACCCATTTCCATTTGTAGGATCTAACAGCATGTAACATTTACTTTTAACTCGACTTCTAATATTCCCTATGGTTATTCGTGCTGAAGATCTACGAGCTCGACCATGTTCCATTGTAATTTCTCTAGCCAATCCAGGCTGCTCATCCAGCCATGAGTCAAGAGCTCTTGTTGACATTAAGTCCCCAAAATCAGCTGTATCAGGGTGAGACAGGCCATCCTGGTTTTTGCAGACATTGCCTGTGTCTGAAATCTGAATCAAAGGATCAGCATTGTTGTTACCTTCCTTGCCAGAAACAGTCTCATCACTACGACTGACATCACTTGAACCAGTAATTGAATGTTCAGAACTATAATCAGAAGCACTTTCCTCATCCAAAGATCCAGATGAGCCAGAATTCTCCTCCTCATCTGAATCACCCATAGCAACTCCATCATGTTGATCATGATCGTTGTATGGAAGACTACAAGGCATTGGGAGAGGCTCATAACCTGGAGCCGCATGAAATACTATCTGGGAAAGAGAACCAGGTAGATAAACTCGGTAATTGATAGGTTCAGACAACACTGTTGCTGCTTTTGTCTGTCCCCCAAATATGCATTGTGCTAGTACATAGGAAAGGTCTATATTCTGCAATTCTCTATTTTCTTCTTCCTCATTTTGTTGGGACTCCAAATCCCAGGAGAAAAGTTTCTTTACAAAACGCGAACGATCACGAATATCATAGTTCAAGTCATTCTCAGCCAGTTCAACCACATAACTTAAGACTCTTCTCAGGGTCCAGATATCATCTTTCGTGGTGCATAGTAAGACCTGTGACCAAAAGCCATTCATAATAAAATTCATTACTTCCCATGGAACTTTTTCTCTGCAACAAGAATTATCTAATTTTGAAAACCTTTAACCTGAACCAGCTAACAAGCACAAATGATTAACATGTGAGAATCCAAAACCAAGAACTTGCGAGTTTGTAGCAAGTTTTAAGACTACAAACCCCAGTAGTTATGTGGTTTTATATTCATTTAACAGTATACAGAATTCAAATACTACCGTAAACCCTAGTAATTGAGAAAGCAATTAAAAACATAGCATTATAGTCATATACTTCAAGCACATATAATAAATCAAGGAAAGAGTAAACTATGCAAGCAATAGTAAGCTGGAAAATGTTACAAACAAAAATGCATAGCCGTCAAGCTTTCCATTAACAGGCTATTGTACTCACTTCAGCGACATAAATTTTATGGGTCTCCAGGTTAAGTTTATGACCACAAGGATAGCAATATTCAAGATGGAATTTCAATTTTCCTTCCTTGTTTCTCCCCTTTCTGAAAGGGAGGCAAGGTTCTTGCAAGAATGAGAAAATTAAAATTGAAGCATCAAAGATGATACAATAGAATGCAAAGGATAGAACCATAGATTAATAAGACACACTGTGAAAGAATTAGCAAGACTGTGAAGAAACATGGCCTTAGATTGGACTAAATGGGAAAAAGGAATCCATTATTCCATATACTGAGTTTATATTGAACTAAATGGGAAAAAGAAATCCAATATTCCATATGGTGAGTTATTATGAGTTCTGATCAAGGGTTTATGAAGCTGACCCAAATTAACAGACTAAGGCATACAGTGACTAATGGGAGAACAATGTAAAATCAGTTAATAATCACTGTTTAGCTCCATTTGCTTATATTTGAGGATTGAATTTCTTATACTTTCAGTTACTGGAGAGGACAGGGAGAAAAACGCTAGAAGTGCAATCACATTTGTGATTTGTTCAATTGCCATTTGAATCAATCAGTAGCATACAACAAGTATAAAAATTACCTTCGCAGTTGTGTTAAGTATCTGAAGCTTTGTTTCTAATGCTTCTGAAGCAAATGACCAAGCTAGATACTTTAGTACTGTACTCAGCATCCTTGGAATTATCTCACCTAAAGAGCAATACTCCCCCATCATCCAAATTATCATAGCTCGGGCAGCAGGAACCTTGACTTTATTCAAACTACAGACCAACTGAATTATAACCTTTAAAAATTGAAAGAAGTCATTAACAGATGCAGAAACAAAACATCCAAAGACTGCAAGTACTACTAATAACTAACTATACAATTGCAATGCTACACACAAGAAAATACAATGTTCCCTATACTGAAAATACAATATTCCCTGTACCAAGGGCGGTAGACAGAAGGAACTATAGAAAATGATAACCTAAAACTGAAATGAAAACAATAAAAACATTATAGGGACCTGAACGGAAAAGAATTGCTAGGAAAGCCTGTGAAGAACATGTGATGGACATAAAATATGGTATCATTACACAAAATTACCAACAACATTAAAATAATTTACATGAAACAGGATTATGCTTATCACACTTTGGGCAGGAATAAACTAGCATTATAGCTTGAAATATGCATACATTGCTTGAAATGTTTAACAGAAGAGACAAGAAATCTAAAAGGTAGGGTTTAATAACTCACTAACTAAAGCATTAAAAAAATGCCTACAAGAGGCAATGGAGTAGCATGATAAAGGAATCTCACAAACATGAAGGCACAGAAAGAATTTAAGAAAAAAAATTAAGTTCCATCATCGTATAATAAGATTCATCTATCAAACACATACACAAACATATACACATTCTAAGGTTCTCCCTTTCAAATTTTTAATATGATTAAAGTGGCAGTTCTACTAAACCAAAGATATACAAATATCGGTAGGAATATTTTTAAAACTCAGAGATCCCAATAACTTAAATTCTAGTTTATTACAAGTATTCCCACTTTTATGACTGCTCTTTATGATTTAAAAATATGTGCACAGGCACAGGCATGTATAACATATAATTCTACTACCAAAATGGGAAAAGAACCTTGTGTGACTCCAACCCCCTATGTCCTGACTCAAACATATTTGTAGCAAAACTTGTCTTTGCATTTCTTGATAGTGGATTGTTAAAGTTGTCCTCGTATTCCAGGAGCTAGGTAGGTCATGACAATCTCTTCCCCTTGTACTCCTCACCATTGCATATGAAAAATGAAATTTTCTATGGCTCCTACCAGCAATTTATAAATACATTGAATAAGTCCCCATCACACCAAACATGTCAGATTAAGGCAGGTTGTGAGATCTACACATCACAAAACCAAGGTGATGCAGAACACCAAAAGGGGCAAGGAGAAAAAGGTTGCCAAATAAGGGAAGTAGAGAGAGAGCAGAAGAAAAGCCTAGGTTAATACTGAAAATTTTTATTATTCAAATCAAAATAGTCTACAGCATAACATAAACCTTAAGGCTATATATAGATAGCCATGACACACAGTACTAAAACTAGAGTTCCAATAAGAGGCCAATTACAAATTAGAAAACTGAAATTTAAAAAAAAAAAAAACAAGAAATTTGAAATACCTAAATAGGAAACTGAAATACTTAATACTAAAGCCTAATAAAATACTTAAATTCACATAATTTTAATTCCTAAATTTATCCTAAATAACTAAATTACAAATAATATCTACAAGTTTATATCTGATAACTAAATTACAAATCAATAACAAATTATCGCTTATCTCATTTTCCATTATTCTCCTCTAGTTGGAGAAAACTCGTCCTCAAGTTTTGAAGTAAGAAAGTAGTAGAGAACTCCATCTTGGCACTTTAGCTCAAACAACAAAAACAAACGGTAAAATTGATTATAGAAGCAACTTTGGATTCTTAATGACATCAGGAAAACAAAATCAATTTGACATAACTTAGTAGAATGAATGCGAATGAGGTCTACAGCTTGAGATGTAACTTCCGAAGTTTGTATACAAGCCTCATGAACTTCACATCCAAAATTTGCTTCCAATTCTTTTTCATAACCTATGACATTACTGTCCTCGTCAATATCTAATGGGTAATCAAGAGGTTCTACTATGATAATATTAGGCTCCTCTATATCAACTTCATCATCATTGTCATATGAGAAGTCAGATTATATGTGGCCTTGCTCAAGCTTATTTTCTTCTCTAGCTACATACTCAAAAATATATTTGCCATAAAGTTGGATAATAGCACTCTTGACTTCATCATCTATATATTCCCTAAGACTTTCCAAGATATTTGGGTTATTTTTCTCCATGGCAACATCTACAATAATAATTCTTTTGCTCTAGAAGGCTAAACGGGATGAAAAAACAGGTGAAAAAGTGCTGAAATCATGGAAAACACGAACTGGAGTGTGCAAGCACGTGGGGCACATGCAACAACCACTGACAGTGGGACTTTGGGGACAACAGATTGGCCATCCAAATCAACTGGTGGTGGTGGTTTGGTGAATGGGTGCTGGAAAGCAGTGTTTTTGGGCAAACAAAGGTGAATATGTGTTTTTTGGCAAGTTTCCAGCAGCGATGTGTGGCTGGAACAGAAAGGTTCAGACTCTTATGCCCATTGATGTAGAACTCCGGAGGGGGAAAGAGAAAAGGTTGGGAAACTAGGGGAGAAGTAGAGAGAGAGGAGGAGAAAACGCTAGGTTAATTCTAAAGACTCTTATCATTCAAATCAAAATAGTCTACTGCATAACATAAACCGTAAGGATATTTATAAATAGCCCTAACACACAATAATGAAACTAAGGCTCTAATAAGAGCCCCATTACAAAATAAAAAACTAAAATAGAATAAAACAGGAAACTTGAAGTACATAAATAGGAAACTAAAATACTTAATACTAAAACCTAATTAAATACTTAAATTAAAATAATTCTAATTCTTAAATTTATCCTAAATACCTAAATTACAAATAATATCTATAAGTTTACCTCTAATAACTAAATTACAAATAAATAACAAATTATCTCTTATCACGTTCTCCATTACAAGGTCTAATAGCTAATAATTAAAAGTGACGTCAAACAAGGGGGCCGAAAGGGAAGGTATGTACTGCATGTTATCTGAGCTAATATCCAGTTTGTTATGCATCTCCATGTTGTCTTTTGAAACAAGTTTATACTCAATAGAAAGAAAGAAAAAAATAGGAAAAAAAACAGGAGGGTGGCTTTAGTGCTTTGTGAGAAATATGAATAATAAAAATACCTTTTCATAACTAGGTGGATCTAGCTTTATGATTGATTTGACAGACATAATTGCTTGAATTAGCACGCTCTCTTCCCCAACCACAGATCCAATATCGCTAAACAAAAGTTCTGCAAATATAGATATTAAACAAGGAGAAAGACCAATTTTAAATAGATAGGCGTAACAAGAAGTATTTACATAGTAACACACCATGTCTAATCAGAGTCAACAACCATTCCAAGCATGCATTTGCCATTTTTGGAAGTCGTTGAGCACATAAACCAATGGCAGCAACTGTATCTGCAGCAAATCTCCTATCTGGATCTTTTATATAATCCTAGCAACACACTAAGAAAAACATCAATTTATGCAGTAGACTACGGATATGGAGTTTACTCTCAAAGTTCACAGTTAAACTGAATTCACACCCCGACAGAACCAAAATATGAAAGATCCCATTTCTTTAATTTAATAGAATAAAAATATTAACCAAAACAGAGAAGCAAAAGAAATTATCAGTGTATGAGCAAAAAGATGAAGTCATGGTTATTCCATACACTTTGCATAAGGAAGCTAAGTTCAAAAGTTGACATGTACATTTTAGAAGACAGTAAACTATCTACATATCACAAGTCAGCTAAGAAAGACTCATTGAAGCTGAGGTGAAATACCTGAAACTCTTTGAGAATGAATGAAACAGATGAATCCGTAGCAATGGAAGAAAGTATCTCAAGCTTCAAAGCTTTTATCTGATATGAATCTGAAGAACATATAAAAAAGTCTTCATAGCGTGAAACAAAGAGAGAAGACCTAGCTTGAGCAAACACTTGGATATTGCACAGGACCTGCATAAATCAGTGAATAAACAATCAATAATATCTAAGTATCAAACGAATTTAGAGCATATGCCAATTATGCAGAACCCAATATTTTGTTGCCTTGCCTACGGAGGATATTTTAAAGAATCTAACATTTGAATTGGACAACAGTATTACATGTCACTGTAAAAAAGAAAGTAAGAAATCTCAAGACTATCCAATACTAATATCTCTCAGGATGGAGCACAAAAAGTTTACCTGTACCCTCTATTAACACCCTGCTAATCCTATACTATCACTCATAACATCACGCAAAAAAATTAGAGATAATATGTATGCCAGTCTTAAAATGGGTGAACCAACAATCAGATTTAAAGTCCATTCTGAAAATAGAATGTTCTCACATACATGTCTGAGCAAATATTTGTTCAACAAAGCATATACAATCAACTGTATTCATAACTGACCAGAAAATTTCTGAAGTAAAATTGACACTATCAGTTGAATAGGGACTTCAACAATGTATTGGAGATAATAGGCCATGGTCCAAATTAAAGTGGGAGAGTTGTTGGATCATTTATACGTGTTGATAATCAAGCCTTTATCCCAAATACCTAAGACAATTTGGTAGATCAACTTCAACAATTGTATATCATTCTCTCTTCCTTTAACTTTTTCAATGTGAGACATTTTTCTTTCTTTTGTCACTATTCAACACAACGCCATCTAAACAATAGTTTTTAAAAATATTAATGTCATTGAAGGAAAGGCTAAAAGTATACCTCTCTAAATCACACAATTCCTAGGAAAATCAAGCAAAGGTCTAGCACACACCAACTTTTTACATATTGCAGTGTCACCGTAGCAAGTAGCCAAGGCAAACCAAAAATTTCAGCAGATTTTTGAAAGTGCCATGAGCTCATTAAGATGTAAAAGTTGACTGATAGTGATAAGTGGCTAACTGTGCTCACTACTGAGTACCAGGATACTTACATATTTTATCTCTACATGAAAATTGGTTGCAGTTCCCTTTTCATGGTGGGTTCCAAACTTCAATGACATTTAACCCAAAAGTTTTTGTTTTCCTCTTCTCAAACTAATTTAAATGACATCAAACATCCAAATAAATTTTTTTCCCTTGAGGCTTGATGACTCAGTCTCCTTCTCACTTAGAAGCATCTAACAGTTTCACAATTCACAAGGCTGGCACAATAATTAATCCATTAGGGAAAGAATAGGATTAACAGTTAAAGAAATATAATACAAACTCCTCCAAAGAAGAACCCAAATATAATATATGCAATTTAGTATTTGCAACAATGTAACCAATAGAAACAAAAGGAGACTAGTGGGAGTACTTAAGTGATAGCAGCATCAATGATTCTACTCAAAAGCAAAAGAGCAAAACAAGACCCCCAAAAAAAAAATGTCCAAGAAATGCCTACCACATATCTTGAGGCATACGATGATCGTAGGACAAACAAGAGTGGTTTAACAATTTTTTTAACATCATCTTGAGAAGCCATTATCCAATGTACACCAGCAGCTGCAAGTACTACAGCACTGTTGTTACTCCACAACAATGGTGACGTACACTGCAGCAGAATTTTCACATCATCATTGCTGGAAGACGAAAATTGGGATACATCTAATTTAGGAGAAACCCTATTTGGAGAACTTGATCGTGATAGATATTCATCTGGCCTTTCAACGTAGCAATGGAAAATCATATTTGCTAATTCAGATAAAGTTTCCCCAGAGCCATTATCAGCACCTTCTTTCAGTGTTAAGTCTGGTTCATCTTCTTCAGATACCACCTTCCCGGAGCCACAATCCTTTTCATGACTCAAACAAAACATCACTGATTCTTTTACAAGTCCATGCCTTGCTATCACATAACGCAGAAGGATCCCAATTAGGATTATTTGACCCCACTCTTCCACATCAGGAAGAATTTCACACAACCTTCTGAAGTTTCTTCCAACCAGTGAAAAATTATTTGGACAAACAGTGGCAAATGCAGAAGCTGCTGCTCCAACAACTCCTGGGGAATGGTCATTTAGCAATAGTCCAACAATCTGCACAGAATAAAGGTTTACAATTTACAAATTAAACCTGTAATGGCCTCATAATCGTACATTGATAACATGCCAATATCTGGCATAGAAGTATCTTTCATGAATTCTGAGTTCAAAAGTATATACCCAATGGAAATTCTGGATAAAGGTACACCAAAAGGGCACAAACACATAGAAACAACAATGACGACAGCAACAACAACAACTAACAATAATAATAATAATGTGATGATAACGATATCGATAAACAACAAATATGTTGATCAGACCTCTTCAATTGCAGAAGTATGTTCCTCTAGTCGCAAATCATGAAGCTTAGGAAGAGCATTTGCAGCACATTTTCTAACATAGACAGAAGGATCTCGAGCACATTTTCCCACAGCAACAAGAACAAGAGGTGCAATTACATGAAGTCGAATACCAGCCATCGCACGAAGTGCCCATGCTCTCACCAATGGATTTGGGTCACCTAGGTCCTTCTGGAAACAATTAATTGATAGCAATGCTTCATTTGGACGCCTAAATCATTAAAAGGATGAAACAACAAGAGAATTATGAGTAAGAATAACTCATTATGAGCTGAAACTCAGCAGTGTAGGACGCTAAGAGTCAGGAAACTAAGGCATAGACTTCCAAATGCATAATTCCAAAACAGGACCAAATAGAATTTCCAAATCAAAGAATAAATTGTGTTTCATCTTCTAGAATTGCATTTTGATGAACCCATAGAACCACCACCAACAACAAAACCTCCAAACGAAGAAGAAAGACAAACTAGAGAAGAAAACAATGAAAACAAAAGACAAAGTAACTAAGTCAATTGACTGTGAATAAGTCACAAGAGTTATAGGTGTTGCAGCATACCTACATAGTGTCAACTACCTCATTTATTAGTCTCACTCTTGTATTTATTAGTCCAACTAGTAATTCAACTATTGTATGAATTAGTCCAACTATTGTATTAATTAGCCTCATTTCTAGGTGTAGATTTTGTATATAAATATCCATGTTACCAAAGTGATTCAACAAGGTGAAATACAAGTTCTTTCCCTTCACTACATGGTATCCGATTATAATTGGACACTTCAACAATATGGTGGGAAGAATGCTTTCCTCCATAGGGATCTAAATGAGGAAATCTACATGAATATTCCACCTGGATTTGGAGACAACACAACTGCAAACAAAGTGTGTAAATTGAAGAAAGCGTTATATGGTTTGAAACAATCTCCGAGAGCTTGGTTTGGAAGATTCACCAGAGTAATGTTAGCCTCTGGCTATAAGCAAAGTTAGGGAGACCATAAGCAAAGTCAGGGAGACCATACTTTGTTTATTAAACACAAGGATTCAGGGGGAGTCACAGTCTTACTGGTATATGTTGATGATATCATTGTCACCAGAAATGACAAGATAGAACAAGAGGAGCTCAGGAGACATCTAGCAAATAAATTCAAGATAAAAGAGTTGGAAAAATTAAAGTACTTCTTGAGAATTGAAGTAGCATATTCAAAACAAGATATCTTTATTTCTAAACAAAAATATGTGACAGATCTCCTAAAAGATACAGACAAACTAGCAAGCAAACCAGCTGATACGCCGATTGATTCAAATCATAAACTTGGAGAAGCCAAGGATGACATTGCTATTGACAAGGAAATGTACCCGAAGTTGGTGGGGAGACTTATCTATCTTTCACATACCAGACCTAATATAGCATATGCAGTAAGTGTGGTAAGTCAATTTATGCATAATCCCAAACAAGTACACTTACAAGCTGTTCACAGGATTCTACATTATCTAAAAGGCACTTCAGGAAATGGGATATTATTCAAGCAGAACATAAAATTAACTTTAGAGGTCTATACAAATGCTGACTATGCAGGATCAGTAATAGACAGAAGGTCTACTACAGGTTATTGTATTCTCTTAGATGGTAATTTAGTAACTTGGAGGAGTAAAAAACAGAATGTGGTAGCCAAGTCTAGTGCTGAGGCAGAATTTAGAGCTATGGCACTTGGAATTTGTGAATTATTGTGGTTTAAGATCATCTAAGATGACTTAAAAATCAAGCAGGTTGAACCTATGAGACTATACTGTGACAATAAATCCGCTATCAACATTGCTCATAATCCAGTGCAACATGATAGAACAAAGCATGTTGAAATTGACAGACATTTCACAAAAGAAAAGCTAGAAAGTGGCCTTATTTGTACTCCTTATATGTCAACAAAAGACTAGCTAGCAGGCATCTTCACCAAAAGACTCAACAGTGCAACATTTCAAACCATTATATTTAAGCTGGGAATGCAGAACATCTACTCACCAGCTTAAGAGGGAGTGTTGCAGCATACCCACATAGTGTCAACTACCTCATTTATTAGTCTCACTCTTATCTTTATTAGTCCAACTAGTAGTTCAACTATTGTATGAATTAGTCCAACTATTGTATTAATTAGCCTCATTTGTAGGTGTAAATTTTGTATATAAATATCCATGTTATCAAAATGATTCAACAAGGTGAAATACAAGTTATTTCCCTTCACTACAATAGGCTTACTGCAGCTACATACTTTTCAGCATAATGCAGCAGGTACAAGTAGACTAGCTTCTTTACTTCCAAAGACTGAGATGCAACATTTTTAACAACCTGTAATTTCGTTGACAATGGAAGGAAAAGAGAGAAAGAAAAGATGAGTACACAATAAGTAAAAAAATCTTCAAAGTCTTATATTATCAACAGATAACAGGTATATACTTAAAAACAAATATATTAAGTAATAATGTTAAAATGGTCAGAAACTAGTTATAGCTTCCCTGGCAAGAAAATAAAAATAAAAAATTCGTACTAGTTTGAGACCTAGCATATCCTGCATCATTCAAAATGTCGAAAACCAGATCACATAATTAGATCTAGTGTGTTCTTAACGGACTATAACTCCATGAAGTGTTTAAGAGCTGAACAATTCCTCGCCAATAAACTTTCCAGATGGCGAAATGAAATAATATGTCCAGTGATTTTGCCACACGATGAATGAAGAACAAACTGAGTTCAGCAAGCCAACATACAGTTTAACCAGCCAATATATAAGGATAAACTGTAACGCCAAACACAAAATTGATGTTTTTCACACACTTTTTAACAGCTGAAACTTTGATTCATCAAGTTGATGAGAAGCTGATAAAGACGGCGAAGAGTGAAACCTGAGGGAAGAAGTTGGAGACATCAAAGCCCTGAGCGATGAGAGCTAACAATCGCTTAAGAGCTTCGCATTTCTCGGAATCGAACTTGCTGTCGAGTAAGGGAGCAATATTGACATCTTCGGGGTCATCGTAGAGGTGGGCGTCTGTACCGATCCGGAACACCAACGTCGACGCTTTACTCAAAGATTCCGCCGTCGCTCCGAATTGTGGGAACATATTCTGTGAAGTATTTTCTCAGTCTCTGCTCTTCACAATTCTTTCTGATCTGTTTCGACAGCTAACTGAATTTGAAGCCGATAACGGAAGCCCGCGAGCGTTTGGATACCGAGAAAGAGCAGATCGTACGCGATTGGGAAAAACTACGCTGGGTTTGGACATGTTTCGTTGTTTTGAATAATAATAATAATATTATTATTAACAATAATAAATTACTAAAAACCTCGTAGGAGATTTTGTTAAACATTTCTCTTAACATTTTTATATCCATTGTCAAAAAATGCTATTTTACCTTTATTTTACACAGAATAATATAATTAATTTATTTTAAATGTGTTAATAAAAATAATTAAATTAATGTTAAGCTTTAATATAAGATTCTAATTTTATTTATAAGATTAAAAAGTATATTATTTTTGATAGAGATGTATATTGTGTAAAAAGTTGATTGTAATGATAAAATGAATTAAAAAGGAGCCGCATGTAATATTCTTTGTAAAGAAACAAGATTTAAGCATTATATGGTCAACATAAGTTTCATTTGAAGCTCAAATTCGACGATAACAAAAATAAAAATAACAGTATTCCATATGGGCCATATTATTTCTGATTGACTAAAGTAAAATTGAGTAAAATATTATTTTTTTTGTTTTATTTATTACAGAATTATTATTTTAATCTCTTATTTATTAATAAATATTATATTTAATTTGATATTTTAAAAAATATATCAAATTTAATCTCTTAAATTTAAAATTTAAAATTTGACAAACATATTAAAAAAATAAAAGACTAGGTATGATTTTTTTTAATAAATAAAAAACTATTATAGATATTTTAATTAATAAAAAAATAAAATAATAATTATGTGATAAATTAACAACCAAAAAATTATTTTCCTACAGCAAAATTAGGTTTAGAATAAAATGAAATCATTTTTATAATACCTCATTCACTGCTATTGGCCCATCTCTTAAAATTACGGAATGTTTTTCTATGCAAACGAAAAAAAAAATGAAACTTCTTCAAGAACGCTTATTCAAACAAACGCAACTATCTTTCTCGCATACTTACAGATAAATGCAACAACAGTAAAGGGAAGATAATATAGCGACTTCTTTACTGTCCATACGTAGAAGGCATTTTCTCAATAAAAATACAAATTTAATTTTTATTTATTTTTAATATTTTTTATCATATTATTATTATTATTATTATTATTATTATTATTATTATGTTTTAAAATGTACTCTGGAATCTGAATATTGACATTAGAACATCTAAATCTGAAAGTGTAGGATATTAAACAAGAAAATAGTTGGCACTCAGTCTGGAGAAGCAAGCAACCTTTTTTCTCTATATTTAATTGGCATACTGTTAGAATAATTTTTAATATTTTATGGATTGACATTAACTATTTTATTATATTAGTATTTTGTTAATTTTAATTAGACAGTTAATGTTATAATTTATAAACTATGAATTGATTGAATTTTTTATCTTAATTTGTGGATAATTGGTGATGAGTTCGATTATCCACAAGCTCATTGGGCAAAAACTCAACCCACAGCCCAAAAGTATTAGTAATCATTCTGTCAAATTACTAATTTGATATTGTTATCCAGAAAGAGATTTAATGGGCTTATTTTGATTGATTAATTAAATTAAAAATTGTTTTTAAAGATTCTGGAGGATTTTATTTTAATAATATTGATTAATTATATTATTAAAATAAAACCCTATAAATAACACACTGAAACCCTAATTTTCATATACTAAATCTGTCACTCTCTTTTTGCCGTCAAAACACTCTGAGGAACGCTCTTAGGTATTGTGGTTGAACTTGTTAAACTCAACTAATACTCAGATCAACGATATCGTCTTCATCAGGTCAAACTGTTAATTTATTCATTCTCCCAATTTGTGATCATGTTTAATTACATGCTCTAATTCCGCTTTCAAATGATATCAGAGCTAAGTTTTATGATCATAAATTTTTCTGTCTATTTTGTCAGACAAACTTTATCTTACTGTGGCTAATGACATTTTAATGCACACATTATTATTGTTATTCGGTAATCAATAATAATTACTGCGATCAGTGGCTTGTGTTCAATTTTTTTTTTTTTCGTAATCATTGAAACCCACCATCTTCATCAGAAACCTTTTTTTTAGCGAAGAATAAGAATTCAATGGCATAAAGTTTTTCTCCTTTTTTTTTGTTCATTCACGTTACTACTGTCATTCGAAGCTATCAAATCAAAGCCAGGGTGGATTTTATATTCACTTTACTTCACTTCTCATCACCGGCAACGAATAAAAGAACTAACGTCGAAATCCAAATTTTTTTTTAGTGGTTTTTTTTTTTGTTGAACTGGAACAGATTCATTCGATATAACCACCGAGATATTGTAGATCGTTGAACGATGATCAGAAAAGGGGCTATTTGGAGTCCTGAAGCCTTGAAAATCGATGGGTCATAGTTAGGTACCCGTTGGGTCTTTGGCGAGTCAAATCGACCCGTCAGAGGTTGAAGAAGGTCGTATAGGCGCGTGGGAGATCACCATAGGTCAAATGAAGTTCAAAATTTGGAATTTGCCTCTACTCGCCTTAATCTAAATTATGATGATTTTTTCAGAATTTTTGGAGTCCTGTAAATAGGCATTTTGAAATTTTGAAAAAATAAAGGGCCTTAAAATAATATCTAGATAAGGTATTTTAATCCGAGAAAATTTGTTCCTAGACTAGACGTAATATGGGACAATATGTTTAGCTCACTCTCCCTGATTATATGTAAAAAAATCATAATTAATTTCTTTGTATTAATTATTATATTTTATTCCTAATTTAAGCATATGCCTTAAACGGGAATAAATCATTTGTGGAATTTGTCGTAACTTTGGGTCACATACACCTAATGATTGTGTGCTCGCCTATTGTGGGCCCAATCATGGTGATATGTCTGGTTTGTAAATAAATTTATATCACAGTTGTCACTCAAATTTCTATAATTTTGGATAATTAAGTTGTCATCATTAGGGAAAAGTCTGAAAATTACAATAAGTCCACAAGAAAGTGTATATACATGTTATATTGATGATGGACATATCCTATCGGTGTAACATTGTTAATATAATTCTGTGTAATAAATACATTTGTGAATCGTTAGCAGGATTTTAATCCAATGCTTCCATTATTTCTTATATCCTATCGATATGGAAACGATGAATGCATTTTGTTATTTCTCTTTATGGCCAAATCATTAGTACACATGAGTTTTTTTTCTGGATCTGTTATAATCCAAGACTTTAAGTGGGATTATAAAGCACATCTTGATGATACAGTTGCATAAGCTGAATTTTGTTAAGGAAATCTTGTTTTAATGATTATGTTTCTGAGACATAATTAATATTTCCTGATTTTGTTTCATCAGCTTCCGTGTTCCAGCAACTATCTGTAGTGAAAACTCTAAATGGGACGAATTATGACGACTGGCATGAGTCTCTTAATATGTACCTGATCATCTCCAAGGAAGATTTGGCCATGAGAGATCCAAAACCAACAGATCTCACTGCTGGGTTTAGTGCTACTGACAGAACTTATCACAAGCAGTGGTATGAATCCAACACGATCTGTTTGATGGTAATAAAATACAGTATTGAGAAGACAATTAGACAAAACATTCCTGAGAATGACACTGTTGTGGAATACCTTAAGGCTATGAGTGAAAAGTTCAAAAAGTTTGATAAGACGCAGAAAGCATATTATCCTTTGCTACTAGATAACACTCATTATGATGGAGTGTCTGGTGGACTTGGGTGAGAGTTATCTTGTCTATAAAGTTTTACAGTCTCTTCCAGCATAATATAGGGTTCTCAGAACCACATACAACTCACAATAAGCTGAATGGACTGTCAATCAAATGATGTCCATCGTGACTCAAGAGGAGGAGTCATTAAAGAAATCAAATTCACGTGTTCATTTAGTGAACTACATCTCTCATGCTTTGTCAAGTAAGGCTGGAAACGAGAAGCCTAAAGGAAAGAAACCTAAGGGGAAGCTAAAAGATTCTTTAAGATCAAGAAGAACAATAAGAAGAATAAGGGTCAGAAGAAGAAATTTAAGGGTGATTGTAATTACTATAAGAAGTCTGGCCACAAGATCTCAGATTGCCTTAAGCTGAAGTACAAACGTGAGAATGAAGGTATCTTTCTTGAATCTGCCCCTAGCTCTAGTTTGTCTTGAATCCAATAATTTTGAAACCTCTATGGACACTTGGTGGTTGGATTTTAAAACAACTGTTCACATAACTAATTCCTTACAGGTACTCAAAGACAGGAGGAGCCCAAATGAGAGAGAAAAGACCATTTTGGGAGTAAAATGAAGTTCAGCTGCATTGGATTGCTTAGGAACTGTAGTTTTGAACTTGTACTCTAAACATACTTTAACTTTAATAACGTTGTCTATGTACCTTCTTCAAGGAAGAATCTAGCTTCAAGTTCTGTGTTAGACAAAGATGGATATTCCTTATGGCAAGGAAATGGCAGAATTTATGTTTATTTTGATTCAGTCATTGTTAGAACTGCTAGATTAATAAGCAGTTTATATTGCTTGAATGCGAATGTTTATTTAGATTCCACTTCTATGGCATCAATTAATGCTATCATAGGACACAAACACCAAAGAATTGATGAGAACTTTTCCATGTTATGGCATCGGTGTTTGGGCCATATCTCTAAAGAGAGATTGGAGAGAATAGTTAGACAAGGAATATTGCATGACCTAAACTTTTTCGACTTTGAATCCTGTATTAACTGCATTAAGGGAAAACTTCCCGCTAAAGTTAAGAAGAAATGGGCTAATAGATCTGAGGCTATTTTGGAATTGATCCACATAGACATTACCAATTACTCCGTCTGTTATGGGCAATTACAAATATTTCATAACCTTTATAGACGACTATTCCATATTCGGCTGGGTTGATCTGTTGCATGAAAAATCTGACTCGTTAGATGCCTTTAAAGCATTTAAGGCTGCTGTTGAATTAAAGTCTGGAAAGGTAATTAAGAATGTAAGATCAGACAGAGGTGGAGAATATTATGGAAGATATACTAAAACCGAGAGAAACCCTGGACCATTTGCTCTATTCTTATAGGAGCAAGGAATTGAAACTCAGTATACTATGCCTGACACTCTACAACAAAATGGAGTTACAGATAGGCATAATCGCACCTTGATGGACATGGTCAAAAGCATGATCAATCACTCTTCGTTACCAGAATTTCTGTGGGGTGATGCCCTCAAGACAACAGCCTATGTCTTGAATCAAGTTTCGAGTAAATCTGTTGAAAAGACACCGTATGAGCTTTTCACCAGTAAGAAGCCTAGTCTAAGGCACTTTTGCGTGTGGGGTTGTAGAGCATAAGTGAGACCATATAATCCACAGCTCAAGAAACTTGATTCTAGGACTGTTAGCGAATTCTTTGTTGGGTATTGTTCATGATCCAAAAGATGCAGATTTTGTTGTCCCAATCACACTACCAGGGTCATTGAATCTGACAGAGCCTTCTATTTTGAGGATGACTTAGACAGTGGGAGTGGTGTCCCTAGAGTAATTAACCTGCATTATGTGGATACCATCTTACCCACGCCATCGTTGTCATCTCTACCTATAGATCATGATATTAGTGATGACACCCTTGTTGAGAATCTGATTAATCCTATTGTAGAAGCTCCTATAACTGATATAGGAAAACCAACTCTTGATTTGAGATGATCAAAAAGGATTTGTAAACCTGCAATTTCTGATAACTACATAGTGTAATTGTAGGAATTTAAGTCAAACATTGTTGATGGCACAGATCTAGTTTCTTATGACGAGGCTATGACAGGATCTCATTCATCTGAGTGGTTGAAGGCTATGAATGATGAGATGTCCTCCATGTCTTGTAATCATGTATGGGAATTAACTAAGTTACCAAATGGTTGTAAATCCGTTGGTTGCAAATGGGTCTTTAAAACCAAGAGAGGTGCCAATGGTGAAGTTGAAAGATTCAAAGCCAGACTTGTAGCTAAAGGCTGTAATTAGAAGGAAGGGATCAATTATACGAAAACGTTCTCACCTGTATCTACTAAAGATGCTTTCAGAGTTGTAATGACTGTTGTTGCACGGTTGAATCTTGAACTTCACCAGATGGATGTCAAAAATGCATTCTTAAATGGTGATTTACTTGAGGATGTTTATATAATGCAACCTAATGGATTTACTAAGGCAAGGAAAGAACACTTAGTATGCAAGCTGAAAATGTCCATTTATGGGCTTAAATAGGCCTCAAGACAATGATATTTAAAATTTGATAAGATAATCACCTCACTTGGTTTTACAGAGAACATTACTGATTAATGTATCTATCAAAAATTTGATAAAGATAACTTTATGACACTCGTTCCATATGTCGACGACATACTCCTGGCCAATAACACAGTAACTATGTTGAATGAGGTCAAACACATTTTGTCATGCCACTTTGACATGAAACATCTTGGTGAAGCCTCTTTCATATTGGGAATTCAGATTCACCATGATAGATCTTGTGGTACTCTTGGTTTATCTCAGACAACTATATAGAATGAGTGCTGAAGAAATTTAACATGCATACTTACGCTCCTTGTGCTGCACCTGTATAGAAAGGTGAAAAGTTGTCTAGATCATCTTGTCCCAATTATGATAATTTGAAAATTGAGATAAATAAGATACCGTATGCATCTGTTATTGGCAGCCTTATGTACGCTTAGGTGTGCACATGACCTGACATTGCTTTCGCTGTCAATGTGCTTGGTAGATACCTGAGTAATCCTGGTCCTAATCATTAGAGGGCTGCAAAGAAAGTCATGAGATACCTACAAGGTACAAAGCATCACATGCTTACTTTTTGAAGATCTGAGCCACTTGAAATTGTGGGTTATTTAAATTCTGATTATGTATCTTGTGTGGATGATCGCAAATCTACTTCCCGATACATCTTTATAATGTCTGGAGGAGTTATATCGTGGAAGAGTTATAAGCAATCAGTAACAGCTACCTCGACTATGAAGGCAGAATATATCACTTGTTATGAGGCTACTCGCCAAGCCATATAGTTGAGGAAACTGATATCTGGCATGCATCTAGTTGATTTTATATCACAACCTCTAACCATATACTGCAATAGTTCGTCTACTGTTAGCTTTTCTCATAATCATAGGAACTCCAGTCACACTAAACACTTCGATGTTAAGTTCCTATTCGTCAGAGAAAAGATTGCTGAATCTCAAACTCGTTTGGTTCACATTCCTGGTGAACATATGTTGGCGTATCCATTGACCAAAGGCTTGCCCATAGGAGTGTTTAAGAATCATGTGACTCACATGGGCGTTGTTGAAAATTTTGATGTAGCCTTGATTTAGTGGAAGTTTGAATTAAATTCTTAAGGGATTTTGAATTGTTATTTGACAATTTTGAATATTACTTTGTATTCCATTCAATTCAATCAATGAAACTTATTTATGAAAATGTCAATATCACTTGATTCTCTATTAGTTTCAGTGATCTTTGTATATAGTTTCACCACTGAATCTTGTATGGTTTATAAATACACACACATCCGTGTGTTTATGTAAACATTATTATGCTTAATTATGTATTCGTTTATTGATCTAATAATTTAATTAATGCTATCCAAGTGGGAGATTGTTAAAATAATTTTTAATATTTTATGGATTGACATTAACTATTTTATTAGATTAGTATCTTGTTAATTCTAATTGGGCAGTTAATGTTATAATTTATAAACTGTGAATGGACTAAGTTTTTTATCTTAATTTGTGGATAATCGGTGATGGGTTCGATTATCCACAAGTCCACTGGGCAGAAACCCAACCCACAGCCTAAGAGTATTAGTAATCATCCTGTCATATTACTAATTTGATATTGTTATCCAGAGAGATATTTAATGGGCTTATTTTGATTGATTAATTAAATTAAAAATTGTTTTTAAAGATTCTAGAGGATTTTATTTTAATAATATTGATTAATTATATTATTAAAAAAAACCCTATAAATAACACACTGAAGCCTTAGTTTTCATATACTAAATCTGTCACTCTCTCTCTCTCTGCCGTCAAAACATTCTGAGGAACGTTCTTGGGCATTGTGGGTTGAATTTGTTAAACTCAACCAATACTCAGATCAACGATGTCGTCTTCATCAAGTCAGACTGTTAATTTATTTATTCTCCCAATTTGTGATCATGTTTAATTATATGTTCTAATTCTGCTTTCACATACTTCCTCTGATCATTTAATACAAAGTTTTTATAGGAGAAAAAGCTCAAAGGAAAATCTTCTTCCCTCTGATCTCTTCAATATAAGGCCTTACAAAAACAGAGTAAAAACCCTTCAAGTTAGCCAACATCATATTAGCTATGGGAACTACTAAGCTTTGTTTCTAATAGTTAGTTGAAACTTTGTCAATAAAACCAAGCATGAAGTCATGAGAATAGATTAAAGGCTCTTTGTGAAAAACAAAATGAAAATCATACAGTATTTTTAATTTGAAACCTTAGTTTCTAAGATTTTATCAAGCTATTGAGAGCTATCAACTTCAGCCTAATTTGTTATCTTCTTATAATGGTCTTAAACACTTCATTTTTAAGATGATATAAAATTTCATGTCATAGTAGAAGATAAATGAATAAATCAATAACAATCAAGTTTTACTTAGTTGATGAAGCACCAAGTGCAATCATAATTTTATAGGTAGAGTGAGTAGCATTCTTTGCCCAAACTTTTCATACGTTAAGTTGAGAGTCACACATAGATAAAGGAATATTTTAATAAGCTAAGAAAATAAGTTATTTTGATAAATCTTCCGAATGTGGAAAGTTACTTCACTTTCAGAGTAATTGTCTATATGTAATAAATAAAATATTTAAATTATTTAAAATGGTAACTTCATACTTCTTTTTAACTGCTTAGATTTTATGCTTATAGATTCTTCTTATTTTCTCAGTCAGTGATACGTCAAAATATATACTAATAAGACTTGGGCTGCAGGTTAAGACATCTATCCAATAAGCTTGTTGATAATCAAACCTAACATATTACTAATTACCCACAAATAACTTAGACCCAATTTATTCATAATTTATGTATCAAACTTTAATCACTTAATTAATTGATTAACCCAACAAGTTGTCCTAATAATAAATTAATACCAATTGACATTATTTTAATATATTTCATAAAATTAATTCAACATTTTTTCCATGGATCTTTCTTCCCAATGGAAAGTCAAGTTGGGTGTGAGAATTCCAGAATATGTAAAATTTTTAAGTAAAATCTTGAGTGTTATTCGAAAGCACACGTGTAAGGCGTATAGTTGTGTAATGTGTTGATAGTTAAAAAAATCTCATCAGGTTAAAGATAACTAAACTTGGGGTATAGAATTCTGAACTAAGATAATTTCATTTGTGTTCTTCCCTTATTTTAAATTAATTCAACTACACTTCATTGACACGTTTCTATCTTGCTTTTTAGTGCATGGAAATTAAATTCAACATGAGACTTTCTAGTTTTAGTGAACTAAAATTTATTCAATTTCTATTTTGGCATCTTGCTAAGTTTTCATCAACTAAAAACAATCTTTGGTTTAAGATTTAGGTAACTATTTCTTTGCCTCTCGATTGTTTCATTACAACTAAATTTTAATTATAGCATCTTCAATTGATATCACACCTAGTCTCACTTCATTTGCATCTTTATTTAAAAGTCATTGCACGATACACTTACTTACTCCCACTAAGTGTATCTTCGATGGGTCATAATTTTTATTGTCTAGAATATGATGGACCAATAACTATACGGATGATTCATCTTGGAAGGGCAATCAACAACCAAACTATCATAGTTCTATGGCAGTTAGATATTCATCCAAGCAACTGAGTATCTAATTTGAGATGTCATTGTGGATAGACTAAGTTTCTAATTATTGATGTTTGAATGCTAAAACCAAAAAGTGAATGGACAGAGAAATATGATAAAATATAAATACATACTGCACAATTTGTGGGCAGAAATATGATAAAATATTCAGTCATGAAGTTGTTTAAAAAATGTGGAACAAGCTTTTAAAGTCACTTGTGAAAGAAAGACCAAAGACATCAAGATTGATATGTTGTGTATGAAATTGATCTACTCCAAAAAGAAAAATGGACAAAAAACTTAGTTGCTAGAATATGAAAGTTTAAGGACCTAATTGTTAATTTTGAAAACTCAAAAAATTATTTGCAAACAATTCAACATTTTAAGATTACCTTATGGTTCTTAATTATTACTAATTTTATATGGAATTTAATAATGAAAAAGTTAGAAAAGAAGAAAGATACTCATGAAACTCTAATAAAAATGATTCAATTACCACTTAATAGACCAACAAACATATGACATAACAAATGATCTACCCTACTATTAAATAATGATAGAAATTTGCTCTGAGTGTCTTGAGCCCTAAAATATCACGGTCTAATTTGATTTGATCAATAAGATTAAGATGTGTGGATAAATTTAAATTTTTTTTAAAAAACACATAAATGTGTTTAAACTTTAAATCACTTTTTTAACTCATTATTATATTTTAATTTATAATATATATTTTTATTAGAATTTATATCTGAGACTATTTGAATGAGTATGAAGAGTTCATTAGATTACTTCAGTTATATTTAACTTTAAATCATTTATAAATACATTTTAAAATAACAATAAAATCCTTGAACATTTATATTCAATAAATAGGTCCTCATGTCTATTTTTCATTTATCAATATTAACTGATTTGTCACCATATATATTTCCATGATTAATATTTTAGCATTGGGGAAAAATGAGAGCTTTTACTAAATGTCTAAAACGACAAATGAATTAGCATTTGAAACGATTAGACAAAATGACTTAATTGTTGGAATTTAAACTTTTAAAGACTTTAACTAGTTGATAATTTAAAATGAATTTTACCGGCGAGTATCTTTAGAATATTAGTTAAATATTATTTGTTACATATAATAAATAAATTTTAATCAATAAAATTAATCAACGATAATAATAATAATAAATATTTATAAATTAATTTTATTGATTAAAATTTATTTATTATGTATAATAAATGAGAGTATCTTAAAGAAATATATTACCCGAACACATTTAAAAAAATTATTTACAAATGATTCAAATTTTAAGAGGATTTTTTTTTTCTTAATTTTGCAGTGGTATATGACAATAAAAAAGTTTGAAAACGAGAAAGATATCTATAGAAACCCTAAAATGAGAAAAACGAAGAAAGGGGTAAAGTCCTATATATATGTGGCGGCTGCGCCCAATTTTTAGGGCTGTGATTACAAAGAGAGAGGGCTCGAGTGGGACTCTATTTCGAGGAGGGGATGAACAAGCACAGAGCCTGAAGGTGCCGCCGACGCTCTTCGCCGAAAGGCTTTGGCTTTGGTATTTCAGACTCTTGTCTATGTCTCCCTTCTTATCGAATTGGGTTTCTCCCACTGTGACAGATCTTTCAAAATTTACACTTGATATGAGCCCACCAATCTTCTTCTTTCTACCTTCAATTCTGGAGTCTCAAATTTTTGGTTTTTGTTATTCATGATTTTTGGAGATAGGCACTGATTCTATTTGTGAGAGAAAGCACTTGATTAGGGTGTTTTCTCGTTGAAGCCTCAGTGCGTACAGAGAAAGCCTGATCAGAGCATCTGCTGCAGTTGCAGATAACAGTTCTTCTTTAGCAGAAGAGAACTGGCTATTTGTCGGACTTAGTGGGTGTGTTGTGATCAGGCAGCGGCCAGACAACCGTAGGGATGGTATCCACAGATGATGGGTTTCTTCAATCTCATTTGTCTACTGATTCCATCCCATATTTTTTTCCTTTTGTTATCATATTTGTCTATTTTTTCTCTTTTTTTTTTTTTTTTAATTACAACCCACTAGTCATTTTGTTTTTGGATATATAATAATATGAGGGTCGATGGGCAAGAGATTTAAAAATTTGTGGCCTTGTAATAGAATTCTGCTTGGGTTAATGATTTCAAGAGAACCAAGAGAAAGGGCAAATAATGTATATAGTGGAGAACATTTTTTTTAATTCTATTTGGTTGGTAGTTAAAAGGATATTGCATTTGTGTTGAAGTTTGATGTTAGACAAATGCATTACAATTAGAGGAAAGATGAATGAAACAGGCTTGTAGGAATAACATGACAGTTGTGAGACTCTGAAAGTGCAGAATTTTGAGGCTATATTAATTGCAGCAAGTGTTGAGACTTTAAACAAAAATGAAGAAATGTTTGATAACTCCCCGTGTGTCTTTGATAAAGCTAAAGGCCTAAAGCTGCTGAATTTTTGCTTATCAGAATATCAGGTTGGTAGAAATGAAAGGAAGCTCAATATCACAGATATCCATGAAACAGTGGCGGACATTATGAAGATTGTGATTCCATTTGATTGAATTATTGAACAATAGTTGCCTATTTTGATCCCTTGAAGCCATTTACCATCAATATGGACTGAAGTGCCAAATATCAAGACCATGAACTTCGTTTTTTCTGCTACTTGGCCAAAGAATCATAACACCAATATTCATTTTGGCAGGAACTCTGAAGTTCTAGTTTTCGGATTCCCAATCTATTAATGCAACTTAGGATATTCCTGTAATTCACAATATACTCGATTTTGTGTTTCAACGATGTAGATATTCCCTTTACTTTCCAAAGGAAGTTTGGATACACATGCATTGAACGCATGGTATTTACTTAAAAGCCAATCCGTGGTGAACCAAATAGGCCTCGCAGATTGACATTCTACACCACAACGTTCACAGAGAATAACTGTACCCGTTAAGTAAAAGCTATTAACTTAATAAATTTGATATCAGATCTTTAACCAATGCAAACATACTCATAAAAAGAGTCTGAAAAGTAATGATCTATCTATTGACTCATGGTCCCTCACACGGTATAAGCGTAGCTGCGGGCTCAAGAATTTGCAGCCAGCCACTTCAGCTTCTCCCAAATTCACTTTTGCTTTCCCCAAGCCCTAGTCTCCACGTACTTTCTCTCCCTTTCTTGTTTCCCGCCGTTTCCCAAATCCCCACGTACATTCCAAGCACAACGAAAACAAAAACTGTATAAAAAAGACAGAGACACAAGCTTTATAAGTGGCGGGAAATTTAAAAATCAGACCCGGAAGTTCTTTCCGGTGAAGGTCTGGCCGAACTGCCAGTTCGAGGGGACGATGTTCCAGGAGGTGGAGGTTCGGCGGTCACTGCCTGTGATCCTGAAGGACAGTGACTGACCAACCAGAACGGCGTTTGATTGCCAGTTCTGACCCCAGTTCCGGCTCATGCTCATCCACCCCGTCCGTGACCCCTTCACGCTCACCCTCACGATATCCCCTGCACCCGCCACGTTCGTGATCAGAACCAGGTTGAAGTAACGGAAGCCGTTGATCGTGAACCTTATCCCTCCGATTTTCCGGCATGGTACCCTGCACATCATCACACACAATCACTCTCAACCATTCAATCCTCTAATAATAATTCAGAGAATTATCAGATTGACATCAGCATTGGAATAATATGATTTTAAGTGAATTTAATTTTTAAAATTAAATTTAATTTGTGGTGAATTATTAATTTATGTTTTAAAATTTATTTTTAATACTTATATAGTTCATTTAATGTAAAAATAATTATTTTTTACTTAAATATAAACGAAATTTAAAAGACAAAATTTATTTTTTAAAAATAAAACGTTAAACTAAATAATATTTACAAAAAAAAAACTTTTATTATTTAAGTATAGAAACAAATTTTTATATTTTTCAGACCATGAACCAAAATATTTTGGGAGTCGTCTAATTACGCGGTAAAGGAAGGTTTGTGAAAAGTCAAAACCTGAACCGGATTCAGATGAAGGGTCGTGATTTTCTGTGTAGGGTTCGGGTGCAACCAGTGTAGATGGGGTCAGGACAATGTGGTGATGATTTTTGTGGATGTAGGACAGAAGGAAGTGATTGCATTTTGACAAATCAACGGTTCTGCTTTTTCGAAGTAATAAAATTGTACCATTGTTGATCAGTTTTCACATGGCTGTACCGATCATATACTGCCTAGTCTCTGCACGCTGTAGCAGATTCTTGCTACCGCACATTATTTTGGTCACATTCTTAAATTAAATTTAAAATTTTAGTCATCACTTAAGATTTTATTAAAATATCAAAATAAAAATTCGTCTAATAGATAATTTAAATATTTAATTTTTAAAAATAATTTTATTTGTGATTTATATAAAAATTTGTGGACATAAATTATAATAGTATGAAATTATATTTAAATAAAATTAATTTTAAAAATTAAATTCATTCTAAACCAATTTTTTTTAAACTCTAATACAAGCTTACACTCAACATGCAAAGTGAATATCACACACCAGTATAAAACATTTCGATCTACTGAAAAAAATACAATTTTCTGCATATAAAGTAATTTTTCAAAATTGATAACTTACTATGCATATGTATCAAATATAATTATAAAGTAAACATGAGATTCATTTCAATAAACCAAAAATAAATAAAAATTAAACGCGCAACAAAATATAAATTTGAAATACTATCTACTTCTTTAAAAGATTAAATTATGTATTTATTTGTTAAATTGTTCCATATTAATATGACAATTTATATATTTATCTGATGTAAAAATGATTAATATTTAAAAAAAAAAAAAAACGAGACGACGACGTTCGTACTGCCTTGTTCGTTTTAAAGCAGGAAGTACAAGGAACGTACCGGCGGTAGGAGACAGGGACGATGCCGGCGCGGTACTCAGCAATCTTAAGGAACATGGGCATGGCGAGGTCGAAGTGTGGCCTTGGGGGGTTGCACCACCCTCCATTGTCGCTCGGAAGAGCGTAGTTGGGTGGGCAAAAGTTGGTGGCCGTCACGAAGATCGACGGGCTGCCGGAGTGGCACCATTGTGGGTCGCTCCCGCACTTGATCTCGAAGCATGCCCCGCAGCTCAACCCATTGTTGAACAGCGCCGTGCTCAGCGCTGCCGTATTCACGCCGTACCCTTGGCTGTACAGGTTCCCATAACCACACGCCCCGCCTGCACACAACATTTCGCATAGTTAAAGAAATGGGTATTAACTAATTCACCATCTGAATATACAGTAAAGCTTGAAGTACCCATGGTTCCGGAGGCATCGCTGCCGCCGTAGAAGGTAGCGTGCGCGTTCTGCCACTCTCCGGCGTTGTAGACGCCGGGGATTTTGGCATCAGCTAGTGAGAGAGAAGCAATGAGAGAAACAATGCAGAAGATACTGAGAAGAGCCATTGGATTCAATGCTAGCTCTAGCTCTTGGGATTGCAGAAAGTGAGGTTATGTTTCTGAGGAGAAAAACAGGGGAAGGAGTGGTATTTATGGAGGGGACGAGGGAGAGGAAAAGGGAAAACTCGCGGGGCGCAATTATCATCCTTAATTAATGCCCCTTTGTCTCCCATAGGCCGTAAATAACTTTTCCCACCAAAAAAATATCAAAAACTTTTTTTTTTTCATCTACGAACGACGATGTTTGGCGGTAATGCTCATTGCAATCAAAGTCACAGTTAAATTTTGTGGCGAATTAGGATACCGAAAATTTTAATTTTGTATCAAATATTTTCTATATTTCATTGATTTTGCATTAATTTTTTAAAAAATTACTTTTTTTTTCTATATGTATTTAAATAACAGTACTTATAAATGTTAGTAAAAAAATTAAATTTAATAATATATAAACATAATAAATTAAATAAAATTTATAAAATCAATTATGGTGAGATTAATGAAAGAAGATAATGATAATAGATTAATTAAAGGACATTATCGTAAACTATTTAACTATATTTTTTTTATTTTAGTTTTGAATCATATTAAATTATATTTATAGTCTCTTAATTCATTTATTAATTTTTTTATTTATTTAAAAATTTTCATAATTTAAAATTTTTTCAATTTAAAAGACAGTCAATTAATTAATTAATCATTTTATCATTTTATTATTATTTTCATTGACTATAACAAATTTACACAAATTAATTATCTCATTATCTTTCTCTTTAACTTTAAAAAATTTATATACTTCAAATAATTCTTAATATATATATGTAAAAATTAAAAAATTATCACATAAAAAATTGATAGGTTTATCGATGGATAATTCTTATCCATCGTACAGAACTTCATATTAGTTGAAAGTTAAGTTTATACGAACTATATTTATTTTTAAAAATTTTCATTTTAGAAAAAAAATTTTATCAAAAAATCTATTATTTTGATTTTTTATTTTTAAACTTAATTTCATTTTAGTATTACACAAATTGAAACTCTCATAACAGTTCTTTTCTTTTGAAATCAATCTCATTTTGGTCCTCCATTTATTTAAAGTTAAAAAATGCTTTTGCATTTCAATCAAACTCAAATAGTAAATTCCTAAATGAGATTAAGCCTAGACGTAGGTCAATCATTTTAAATTAATTTTTAAAATAAATGACTAAAATAATTTTTTAACTTATGCATAACAAAAAATTAAAAAACTAGTATAATTTATAATAAAATCTAACAATAACGTCAAATTAAATAAAATTGTTTATAAAATAAAGTCACGTTTTCATATATGAATAAAGTGTTTTCAATCTTTTTCAAAGAAGAAGCCAAACACACTAAAGAAATAGAGGGAGAGCGGGAATGAGTGTAGGGGACAAGAGGTTGGGGAACTGATGAAATCCCTTTGCTTCATGTGCAAGTTGTGGTATCAAGTAACAACTAATATCATAGTAACCATCTCTATGAAGTTTGTCTTTTGGAAAGCCTCCAAGAGAACTGGAGATAGTATGTTGTGTACATAACACATGCTAAACCCCGTACTCTTACATTCTAAATTCCTCCTAGTACTACTAAACAAGTTAACAAATTCCTAGAGAAGTGGATATGTTATATTCAAACATATACTTACAAATTAAGTTTAAATTTTTACTACGTGTATAGACACATAATATATAAACACCAAAGATGCGCAAGTACATTATAGTGGGGATATTGAAGTTGAATTAGTCAGCATGGGAAGTATATAACTATATATGTATGAAAGCATATTACCTCTAGTACTCTACTTTATTAGGCAATATGCGTAGTGAAATATGGGTCATCGGATAAAAAAATAATAATTCAGATTTAAATATACAAAATTATTTAGTATTGCTTATGGTCATTAATTATTGTATATGATCTTCTATAAAAAATTTAAATTATTAAATTTTTATTCAACCACTTATATTTTATCAGATCTTTTTCAATAGTTTAACTACTAAAAAATATTTGGATTGTGTAGTGCCAATTTTTCAATGTCGGTGGAGGAATATTCATTTTTAATGAGCCTTCTAGTTTTAATGTGAATTTAATTAAAATATATGTAAAATGAATCTAAGTTATACTTAATTAACCACAAAACTGAATTAAAAAAAAAAAAAAAAAAAAGGTATACACCACGGAAATTGAACTTGCAAGCACTAAAGAGTAATATGAGTCAAAGTCGAAATTAATGCTAAAGCATGATTAATTAACCTTGATTACCTCACGACGGCTAAAAAGCAATAATACCTTGAGTCTCCTAGGACGGCAATTAGTAGCTGTGAGAATATTATACTGTTACTCTTTTTTTTATTATATTTATCTTTTAAAGTTAAGAGAGATAAAAAAAAAAAATCAGACAGAAAGAGAGAAAAAAATAAATCTCTATCTCTCTAAATTTCCAAAACAAAGAAAAGCAAAGGATTCATGTCGAATGAACCTAGGATATTCGTTGGTTGAACATGCACGTACAAGGACTTTTTCTTTTTCTGTGGATGATAGTCAAAAAGGTTTTATCGTATTAGAAAATCACAATGAATCCAATTGAAAATTCTTCATTTGAAATTGCGTTCGTAAGTCACTTTTTTTCTTAATAAATTATTTTTAATTACCATTTGTAATATCTATGCAACAACAGAGTGAACAATTAATTACATCATTACAGAAAATCCTTTCCCAAACAGAATCTAGCTCGCACACGAAGGCCACGATGTGTCAATGCGATATTCTCATGGAAAACGGATTTTATAGTAAAATGACCAGACAAACTTTTTCGCCTTTAAAATTAATCGATTATATTTCATTTGATGTTTTATCTCACGCCATTGGAGAATATATTCTTATTTTTTGCCTTTATTTGAGATTATATTAATAGGTTAGGGAAGTGAAAAAGAAAATGTAGAGACGTCGCAATTTGATCATGCTTTTTATGCCTATTTTATTATAATTGCAAGTTTTGATAAAGGAAAAAGGGAAGTTCCGCCAAGGCGGTTGCATATTCAACGGATGAAGAGGGACCCACATTTGGCCGCATTCATCGCCCCACGTATCACGCCGTGCATTAGCCGTACATTTTGGGCAGCCGTAAGTATGACGACTGAGACTGCCCGCCTGCCCGCTTTCTCTTTTTAACTTTATTTTACTTTTAAATGTCATTTAGGTTCACTTTTGTCAAAATTAAACTCTTCATAATTTATTTAAAATATACATTATTCTACCTATTGACCCAAAAAAAATTGTATCAATAAATTTTATTAATAATAAATTATTATAAAAATTTTCTGTACCAAAAAATAAATTTTTACAGAGTAATTGAAAAGCTAATTTCATAATAAAATTTTAAAAGATTAAAAACTTATACAAAATTTTTATCTATTTATTATGTTGTTATCTAATTAGAATATAAAATATATAGTTTTAATGATATCATGACATATATATACTGTTTGTAGATAATTATATAATTTACAAATTATTATTAATTAACTATAAAATAAAATTGTTAGAGTTTTTGTTATATATTCTGAAGTCTAATTCTTTCAAAAGTGATCAAATTAAAAAATAATTTATTTAAGGAAGACCGAAATAAAATTTCAATAGTAGAAACATACACAGTAAAAGTAGAGAACTTTACTTGTAATCTTGTGAGAGTAATATTTAAATTATCAAAATAAAATATGATTTAGTTTTATTATTTTGTGAAAATATTGCTGGCAATATGTGAAACTTGTGTGACCAATGAGTCATCCTAGCCTTTTAGCTTTAGGGAAGTTGGAAGTGTGAGTTGGATAAATTGTCCAATCGTGTTCATCAACCAAATCTAAGATATATGCCACGTAATCAACATAATTAAGCTGCAGTTCAACAACACGCACCCACCCATCCAAACACACACACACACCCTTACGTGTACATTGACTTCACTTCCTAAATCACGGGCCGTCAAACAAACTTGTATACTTTTGTAGCAACACGACATTTAATGGTTCGTTCATTTAACTTGTCGGTTCATTAATTTCTCTTACTCCTCGTTTAAAGCCATAATGTATCTATATATAATCTCTGTCATCACAGTTATTACATATCGTGGAACTATCTCTTACTATGTAACTTGAAAGATTTTTGCATTTGTAACAATTTGAACACCCTTTTGTTATAAAATAGCTAGGTTTGGAGCTTAATGTATTGCCACGCATTTTGAAGAAGAGAAAAAAGGACATGAAATCTAAAGGTTACTAGTCGATACATAAATTAAAGCATCAATCCTGACTATATTGTTTAAGAATATTGGTTATGGGTGTTTAATATGTTTGAAATCCTCATATATAGACGAAAGAAACTCAATGCTTGATTTAATTTTATATATCTTTGATAAAAACTTTAAATGCCTTCCAAGGGTTATTCTTTAACGTTGTCTATAAGTGAAAGTGCTTATTCTTTACTCTAAATAGTTCTTCCAATTGAAGGCAGAAATTTTTTATGCAGTTTCTGGTAGGAACCTTTTACATAAACAGCATTCGACAGGGAGAATTTATCTGCTAGATGTATTTATATGAATACAATAAAAGTATTAGTATATTTATATAAAATAAATAAAATATAAAATTATATCATTTGAATTTAGAACACCGTAATATAAAAATAAAACATACTTTATATGAGGTTTTTTGAGTTTTTATTTTTCACTAATATAGATGATGTAAGTAAAATGAAATTAGTGTAAGAAATGAAGTCAAACATCTCATATTTATAAAGAAATGCCGAATCTCATTTCTCATCAAAATGAGTATTAAAAAATAGACTATTCTCATATTATGTCCCATCAAAATGGGTATTCAAACCAAAATATTTTTATATTATGTCTTTTGAAATAAAAAAATAATTTGACTACCATCAAATGAGAATTATAAAATATTGATAACAAAAAATATCCCCAAAAAAAACCAACATTAACTTAATGCAAGCGAAATAAAAAGAATGTTGTATGATCAAAATATTATAGTGTTAATGTTTGTAAGAAATATAATAATATTTAAAATTTACTTCTTTAATCCCTCCAAATCTCCCATCAGTAGGATGCAACCATATATCGCAACTCTTGATTGAAATCTACCAGGGTTATTGGTTATAGCATAATTTTCACCAATATATGAGTGTACTATTTTTTAACTTAATAATCCTCAAAGTTTCTATCGATTAAGACTATATAAATTATATTTTAAAAAGTTCAAAATTTCATTGCCTAGGTTTTAATTGTCATAATTAATATAAGTATCAGTGACCAATTCTTCCAAAAAAGAATGCAAGAGCTTAAGTGCTTAACAGAAAGTGATTGTGACAAAATTGGTGTAATTAATCATGTCCTTTTATTTAATTACTCTACAAATTGTTGAGTTCGATTTTGCTTTGTTATTTATATATTTTCAATATTCAAAATCATCATTTAAAGCTTCAAAAATTGGGTTTTTTTTTCCTGTCAAAAACCCATTCAATTTTTAAACAGCTAAACTAGGATTAGTCTGCAACATATAAATAGACAGCCAATTAGTTTAAAGTAAATCGAAAGACATCAGTGCATCTATTGTGTCTAAAGGATACCATTGATCATCACTTTTCTCATAGGAACGGCAAAATTTTTTTTGAATCTTTGCAACTTTGGAATCGGTTTAATGTCTTTGCCAACTGAATTACCGACCACCATTTTATTGAGACTTTACAAAAGCGAATATATATTTATATAATTTAGATATTTCCAGCTTGTTACACTTTGTGAATCTGCATGGGTTCTCTAAATTGATTCCAAGTAACACTATGTACATCTAGATCTACCTCACACAAAACTTAACTAATTAGGCTAATAAAAATATAACATATATATATATATATACACACACACACACACACACACACATATCATGTAAGAACACCATACAAATCCATCTACATGTTATATGTTATATTTCCTTTAACCATATCTGGGAAGGTCAACTGTTTTTGTTGTCTAAAGCTTTGTATAGGTTCTTCAAATTCACACATATTGCTTAAATTAGGTTAATACAAAGCATTACAAATAAAAAAAATTCATAATATGAATTAGAAAATTAATGTTAATATAGGCTTAATAGGCTAAGGCATATATTATCCAACCAACCATGCATACTAATTATAGCTCATACTAATAGTGGTAGCTGAGATGAATATGAGGTAAGAATTCATATTTTTATATATACAATAGAAACATAAAAGGTAACAAAGTTATTCCAAAACTAATAAAGAATTCGTACAAAAACAACATAAAAGAAGAAAGCATGCACATGACCTTGTAATGATACAATAAGACGAAGATATTTGAGAGACACACATACACTTTCGAAACTTTAGAATAATATTTAGTACGAATGTAGTGGAAGCCATTTGTGACGCAAGGGTGATATTGAAAACTGGCCTGGTCTTTATAGGACCATGAGGACCATGAGGACCCTTTAGCATGTCATGCTTACCCCTTGAACCAAAAGAGCAAGACTCAAATTTAAGGTTTAATACATTAACCTTTACGCAATCCCTATGGAAAGGTCCCAAATCCAAAGAGTTTTCCCAGCAAGCAAGCAACTAGATTCGAAATCATATCTTGCAAATCTTCTTTCTCACTTCCCATGCAGCATGAGCTCTTCTTTTCTTCTTCTCTCTTTGAACACAAGCTTCCTTTAAATCATTCATGGGGTCCCCATTTTGACCCCTCATTGTACTCTCACTCACTAACTCAAGCTTTCTTATGAAGACTAACTACCAGTTTAACTACCATTTAAAATTTCAGTTCTTTATAGATGAATTATTATTTTTTTGATCTGGATGAAATATTTTTTAATTTAGTTCTTTATCAATATAATGAAACAGATATTTTTATCAATTTGGTTCCCACAAACCCAAACTGTGATATAATATCTTTTTATAAATTTACTATAAATGAAAGTAATAGATACGATGACATGTAACATATTTTTTGATAACTTATAGATAATGTTATTATATTAATCCAGTCTTGATTTCATTTCCTAGAAATTGATAAATAATGATAAAATTTTTATTTATGAAGAAATAAATTGAAAAAAAAAAACTCATTTTCGAGGATTACACTGAAAAGGAAATTATATTAGGGACAAAATTACAAAAATATTTTGTTTGTAAGAGGCTGAATTAAAAAAATAATTTTATGAAGTACTAAAAAAAATTAACAAGGGACCAAGATAAGGTTTCAAGTCATCAACTAACCTACTCTTACACGAGCCAAACAATTTTCTCAACCTTTCAGATTTGAGCCTTGTGTGATTTTAAGTGCCTTCTACTGACCCAAAAAAAAAAAAATACCTTTAATTTTCTTGAATGATAAGATAATTACAACTTTGGTACACAAAATTTAAAATATAATACTTTATTTCGTAAATTACCATAAAAATAAAAATGCTACATATAAATTGAAATTAACATTTAAAATTCACATGTTTTGAGAAAACATTTCTTAGGGATAATACAAAAGAAAATATCGGAAAAGATGAAAAAAAAAAAAAATGTATCACGTGAAAAAATCGCATATCTTTCAAAAGTGATTTCATTTTTTTTGGTTTAATTTTTGTGCTAGTTGAAGAAGATAAATTATTACGTTTTAAAGTTCGTATACTAAAGATTGTAACTAAATTATAACGGATGGAGATTATATCTTTTCTTAACTTTTTTTAAAAAGATGATATCATTACTAATTGCTGTTATAATTTCACAGTAAGTTAATTTTAAGGCCAATTTTGGGGCTACCCCAAACACTAGTCATCAATTTATTGATTTTCTACAATCAAGAGGATATTTGTATGATGGAGTTTCCTCTTGAGTGACTGTACTTGAATACAAGGCGTAGCAGTAGGCGTTGCATATAAGTCACTTATTAAGCACACTGTGTATCATACTCAATCTAACAATATTATTAGTCCCAATTAATACACTCATCAAAGTAGCGAACTAAATTACAAATATGAATTGAGTAAGATGTCCCCAACATGCTTGCCAAGAGATTTTAACTCTAACATCATGTATGCTGATTGCTGAATATAAAATTTAATAGGAGATAGAAAAGCATTATTAGTAAAGTGATGTGATATAATGGTCACTTGGAATACTTGCAATTTAATCTAACATGACTCTAAATAAACATCATACTAATGGCTAATAATAATTAACCTGAATAGTATTTCATTCTTTTTAATTATCACAAAAATTGATCCGCCAAAGAATAAGATTACTTTTTGAAAATTTACTGCTGCTAATGCAATAGCTGATTGAGTTGAGATTTTTAATTGTGAGACTCGGATCTTAACGTTAGGATAGAACTAGTTTTATTTGCCCATGTAGAGAAAAGTAGTATCTTTCGCTACATGTATACTTATATATTTTAGGTCAATGATGTTTGCCGGAATAGGAGTGTATACTGGTTGAGTCTTTGTAAGACCTACAACTAAGCCTATTTTGGTTCGATAACGATTAGGCCGAGCTAAGTTTATATAGTATATTATAGAAACAAATTTTATTACTTAAAACAATTTTTTTAAAGAAAAATAGAAATTATTAATATTTGAAATAAATAAAAATAAACTTTAGAATAAAAAGTGATTAAAATTTAAAAAGATTTAATATTTTAAAATTTTAGTTTAAATTGAAATTATTATAAATTAAATTAAATTAAAAAGATAAAAATATGATACCAGAGTCTAATTTGATTTTGTATGACCTTAAAACTTGGTCCAACCCAATAAAAATAGTTAATTTTTTTAACTTAACCCAACTTAACTCAATATGACCAGATTGACTAGTCCAATCAAATTTATGAATACTCCTAATTAACAAACAAAAATATTTAGTAATGTATTGTGAGATGATATATAACAATTATATTATATGATTTATAAGTTAATTTCTTTAATTTATTATTTAATTATTGATAGTTAAGAGTAGATACCAAAAAAAAGTATAATATATAAAAAAAAAAGGGTAAAAAATTAAATTTAGTAATGTATTGTGACATAATATGTATTAATTGTAGTATATGATTTGTAAGTTAATTTACTGATAACACTAATAGTTAATAATATCTATAGAAAAAATGGTAGATTGGAGAATATAAATTCATGAAGAATGCTAATAATATTGAATAGCAATTAATAGTTGGTCTAATTGTTAATAAGATGTGTTTTAATATTTGATTTTTGGATTAAAGTTGATAAATTAATATTCTTAAAATGTTATTTTGTTAAATATACTAAACCGTGATATGCCCTAAACATCATTGAAAAAAACAACTTTAATTTACTAATTGTACAACATAAAGATAATTAGATGTGACATATATGAAATGTGTATATCATCGTTTTAATATTAGGATTAGGATATATATATATATAAAGGATATATATAAAGTGCTTGATAATTTTAATTTAATTTCTCATGCACCAAACACAATGTCAAGAATTCTCAGAGGTTTAGCATGCATAAATTCACTTGCAATAATATTTTGCATAGTTACAATGTTGTAGTTTTAGTTTTAAGGTTAAGCTTCTATTATAACACTCTGATTCTGTGAGATTCATGAAAAAAAAGTTATAATGATAAACTTATTAGGAGGGCAGCAACATAAAGTATTTTCTTTGTTATACGGAGCAACAGTCATTACTACTTTTCTAAAAAACTTTAAAATCTTAGTAACTGATAGAATCACATTTAATTTTATCTCTAGTTCTAAGTAATACACGATGATGAATAATTTAAATTATTGAATAAACCCATAAACCATATATCATTTTTTTTTAACTTTAATTTTGAATCACATCAAATTATACTTGTAGTTCCTTATAATGAAATTTAATAGGCAATTAATTAATTCATTATTTTTTCATTAATTCTACAAAATTTTCAGACTTCAAAGAATTTTTAATGTATGCATAGAAAAGGTGATGAGTCATTGTATAAGAATTGAGGAAATGATCAAAGGAAAGCTATCATTGATCAAACGAAATTATATTTGTAGTTCATTATCAAAAAATTTAAGGGGTAGTTAATTAAATAATTAATTAACTAATTTATTACTTTTTCTGATGACTCCAAAGAATTTTCGAACTTCAAAGCTTGATGCATGCATGGGAAAGACAAGAAGTCATCACATAAAGAGTTTGGGAAATAATTAAAAGAAAGTTCTCGTTGATCAAACGAAACTCTTATATCAAAGTAAGTCTATTTTAACTATATTTTATAGATACTTTTTTTTTTCTACCGTTATTATGATGAAGAAGTATTTTCCTTTTGAGTTTTTTAAAAATATCTTAATTATATAACTCTCCTCATTATTATGAAAAATTTGAGTGTGTATATATATATTTTACTTTAAGTTAAAAGACTTTAAAGGATAATATTGACTGTTTTCATTAAAAATATAACTTTTTTTGAAAAACATTTTGGTTAAACTTCTATTTTAAAGTTATTTAAATTTGTGTTAAAAACCATAATTTAAGATTTTTTAAAATTTAAAAGTGGTTATTCTATGTTGGTTAGGTACATATTTAAAAATATTATATAAATAATAAATATAATGGTATTTTGGTCTAGATAAATATAAATATAAATCTAAGTTGCAAAGAAGTCAAAAATTGTATGTTGTCATTTACAAAAAAAAAAATTCTAAATTAGAAATAATAACTGTGTAATTTAAGTTTCTCTAAATAAAAAGGAGAGCAACTTATTCTTATATTATAATTGATGCTAAAAGAAAAATAAAGACAGAAAAACTTAATTTATAATTTGAACTTACTCATGTGTCAATCTTTAGCAATCCACATTATCATTTGTAATTTTTGAAAACCAACGAGATCCAATTATATGATAGAAAAAAAAAGAAGAAGGCAAAATGATGTTATTTTGGGCAAAAATGTTACTTAACAAGTTCAAATCATTAGACACTGGCCACATAAACTCTCAGTTATGCCATATCATCCAGTCTATTAATTGATTTTTATTTAACCTAATACAAGAAATCATTTTGATCTGGAAAAATAAATGTGAGATTAAATATTTTGGTTGAAATTCATGGCTATCATAACTATCACCTACATCCTGTCAAAGCTATTCAACATATTTATCACACTCTGTTTGAAAACAATGCAGCCTATACGTTGTTTGACCCTTTTAATATTGTTTTGTTTAACCGATTGTCATTTTAGGAAAAAAAAATTGTGAGATTAAATAAAGAGGGTTTAAATTTAGAAAACTTTATTAATAGGAAGAGTAAAAACTAAGGGTTTCTTTAATTTTATTCTTTATTTTTTTTTGTTTTTGGAACAGTTTTTAAAAATTAAAAACTAAAAAATTTGTTTGAATTCTTTATTTAAACACACTCAAATTTATAAAAATATAGTTTAAAAAAATAATTCAAAAAAATTTTTGAAAATTCTAAGACCTTATTTAGTATTAAGAATTAAATTCAAAATGTACAATTATAATTATAATTCTAATTCCATAAAAATTGAAATTAGCTTTGAATTTTAAATTATGTTTGGGCCATATAAATAATTAAAACATAAAATTATAATTGAAAATTTAATTCTAAATTTGCTATTTAGATGAAAGATAAATATATGTTTCAAATATTTATTTGTAATACATGATCAGTATATATGTGCATGTGTGTAACCAACTCTTAACCGGTTGGATTAGGTCTCAATTTATTTAAACCTAGCTTACGATCTTACTTAAATTATTTTTTTAACATAATTATAATTTTTTCATTAATAAAAACAATTTTAAAATACAAAAGAAAACATATAAAATTAGTTCTTATTTTTTTATTCCGAAAAACACTTTTTTTTTTAATTTTTTTTAAAAAATTAATAAAAGACACATTATCAAATTAATATTTTTATTATTTTATCTTTAAAAATAAAAAATTATTTTTAAAAACAATATTCAAACAAGTCTTAAATTGCGGGAAGTCTGCTGCTCATGTTTCTCCTTTCTGATTTCATATGCTCTTCGATTTGGGCCCCTGCGCAACTTCATTGATTAACTGATGCAATAAGAGAGAAGCCCATAAAATGTTTTGGTCCACATACGTAGCCCATGTGAACCCTTTTCATTCAAACAATTGTCGATGGGCCCATCAAAAGTCCATGTCCTGGAAAACTTATAGCAAGAATTGTTTTGTACGACAATGGATGGATCGAACAAAGTGAAGCGTTTTTAAGGGGTTGGAATCCTCCACGAGACAACAAATCTGCTATCCTGCATATGATTTGGTGGGATGCTAGACCGTAGCATCAGATCCACGCTCGTCTTTAAGGTAGGGTTGGTAAGTGAATAAATTCACTTATCATTAGAGAAGCCCATCTCAAAGCCCATGCATAGGCCATATATATATATATATATATATATATATATATATATATATATATATCATTAGACAAGTAATGAATAGGTTGGAATAAATTAATCACATCACATGCCACCAACGAATTCCACAACGATAGTGATACTGATGCTGTTGATATTGCTTATGCATTCACATTGTAAAGAGAATATAATATATATTATTCCCCAATGTAACCACCGCCATTTATGAACTTGGCCATTAATCCAATTTATTTTCCAGCAATACCTTGTCTTTGCAAGTCATTTTTGGGTACTCAAATTCAGAGGTAAAATTTATATATATATATATTTGGTGAAAGCTTCTTGTGTTTGTTTTGTACACCACACTCATGAATTCATTAAATCTTCTAACTTGCCGCTCTCTCTCTCTCTCTCTCTCTCTCTCTATACACGTGTATTTATAATGCTAACCTTGAGGATTACGTTAGCAAGCCTTTCTGGCTTTGTTTTTCCGTGAAACACACAAACATAGCTGGCCAAGCAAAGGCACAGAAAGAGAGATGCTCCATTCACAAGTAATCACATGCCTTGATATATATATATATATATATATATATATATAAAATTAATTAATACAACCTCGAAGATCTAGCAAATGAGCGTTTTAGTGCGGGTGATTAGCCATAGGCGCTAATTGAAGCCTCCCCAATCTCATTTTTCCACATCTATCTCTCATAAATCTCGCCATTGAAGTGGTATGTTCTTTAAAATGAATGTTACAGGGATAAATTTTTTTTTAAAAAAATTACATAAATGTTTTGTGTGTTAATTTTTATTGAAATTATATATAATTTCTAGTAAAATACAATTTTAGTCTCTCATTTATTAAAAAATATTACACTTAGTTTTTCACTATTTTTTTTTTTACAAAAAACAAAACCAAATTTTGTCCTTGAATTTAAAGTTTAAGATTTGATTAAAGGACTAAATTTATTATTTATTTAAAAAGGTAAGTACTATATGTAACATTTTTCATTAAATAGAGAATCATTTTGAGTATTATAATGAATAAAGGACAAAATTAATATTTTTGTGATAAGTGAGGGGCCAAAAATATTTTTATCTTGTAAAAATATATACCAACCTCTTTTGAAATAAAATCTTTTCTTTCATTAATCTAATTAATATATGTTTTTTCAACTACAATATTCTTTTACATTTTTATGGAGGATATTTTAGTTGAAAAAAATTTAAAATTAGACTAAAGTATATATTTTGAAAATAAAGAAGAGATATGTGTAATTTCAACAATATTTAAAAACATATGAATATTTCACTTTAAAATTTGTTAAAACACCAATAAACTTGTACGACCTAATTACCTAATTACCTAAAAACATCTAACATTTCTCTTGTCTCTCACAAAAGTATGCTTCACTCCACATCAAATGCTACATTTTGTTTTATATGGAACAATCATTCAATCTAAAATCATCAATTTCTCCCACTTAACAGATTAATTTGTTGAATAGGCTCATTCTCAACTCAAATTGTCAATAAATAATTTAAAATTTTTACTGTACACAAAATTAAATCTAAATTAAAAAAAACAGGTACGTTGGATCATATGTTTATAACTAATTATTTATTATTTCTAATAAATTATGTTAAGTAATGCTATACTTGCTATGATTACACACAAACAAGAGCATTAATGATATATTTTAATTTTTTTTAAAAATAAAATTATAAATTTAATCTGTTATGTGTAATTGCTATTATACTTGTCATTATATATACGAGATATATAAAATATTCCAAATAGTGAAGAAATTGCTTAAATTGTTTGATACTAATAAATAAGTAAATCTGTTGAGTTAATCAATTATAAACAAAGTAGAGAAATTAGCTCCACCATCTAATAACCTTACCAAATTAAACCTAAACTAAAAACAAAAATAATCATTTTGGTTGTTCATGAAAGATACCTTCCTTCCGCTTTCAGCTATGGCTTTCAGATAAAAAGGTAACTCATAAACTGAAGCCACTTATTCCCTTTTTGATGCACATACAAATATGAATGGAATCATCTCTCTCACCAACCATTTTTTTTTATCAAAATAAATAAATAAAAATATAAAAGATGGATCAAATAAATATCTATATATTGATTACGTTTCTGATTTGGATATTGGAAGAATCAGAAACATATAAACCAAACAAATTAATTATTATTATTATAATAATAGTCATTATTTTGCAATCTATAAGATTATTTTGTTGTTTATTTCTTTACTAAGATATATTATTTATTTTTACAGTCAATTCAAGCTCAAAACATGGATGCAGCAACTAAAATTGACCTGGCTCGCCAATGTCTCAGACTATCGCATACACACATACATATATATATATATATATATATATATATATATATATATATATATATATATATATATATATATATAAACATAGAGATTACTGTTGTCTCTAAGCGATATTTTCAGATGGGCATTAAAATAGATTTTGTGGAATTTTCAAAGGGTTTGGTGCGAGATGTAGAGAATCAGCTTATGGGTTAAACAAGCAAAGATTGAAATTCTTTAATTTTGAAGTCTTGGTCAACTAAGTAGTTTCATCCCATATATCTAATCTAAACTTTTCGATAAGCCAACTTGTAAAATTTAAACTTATTTTTAATTGTTCATGTTTGCATGAATTTCACGTGACTTATTTATTGCCTATATCTCGAATAGTATTTTACTTTAAATGTTTCAAATGTATCAGTATATAATAATATACCTGAATAATAATATATAATAATATACCTGAATACACTAAATATAAGTCTTTCAAAAGCATATATATATATATATATATATATATATATATACATACGCACATACATGATATAGACATCATCTAACAATATAATATATATATATATATATATATATATGTTATAATTGTTTTAAATGATTTTTAAAATAAAATAAAACAATAATATATTATATATTTTAAAAATAATAATTATATAACCTCACTCTTTCACATAATTTTAATGGATCATAAATTAAATATTATGTCTCCAGTTTAGTATCCTAGCTAAAAAGAAAAAGGCATATAAATTCCATCAATCACAAAAAATTCGATCTAAACTAAAACAAAATGTAACATTGACCAATCAAAATAAGTTGCAATATAATAATACACAATCATGTATATACTATTGAGACAGCAAAATTAGTTTCTTTATTCATGAGAATGAATATACGGATTGTCGGCCTCAGGATAAAAAAAGCAAAAGAAAAGAAAAAGTTGACAAAAGGTGTCATAAAAGCACTGGGTGCCCGTAACAATTGAATCCAACAAAATTTTCTCCTTCATTTGTCAGTAAATTGTATTAAATTTTTTTAGATTTAGCTGAGTTATTTTTAAATAATTTCTTAAGAATTATTTAACTCTTTTGCCATTTATTGTAAATTTTTTCAGTTTAGTTTAAAACTGAAAATGTTATCAGCCTATATATATATATATATTATAAATTGAGTCAATTTTATTTCAAGTTGCGTAAATATAGTGTCAAATTTACAAATATATGGACTTGGATATGTTAAATATTTGAGTGCGAATAATGTAAATAGTATAAAATATGAGGCGGGCAAAATTTGATCATTTTAAAAAGTATAAGGACAACATTTATAGTTCTTAAACTAATAAGACTAAATAAAAATTTTTTGAAGCTAGAAAGACCAAAGGTGTTTTAAAGTTCAAAAGGAAAATCATATTCTCATATTAGATATATAACATCATAATTATGTATCACTAAGTAATATATATTATATATACAAACATAAACACTCTAGACAATAAGGATAGAAAGCAAGCCTGTGTTAGAAAGTAAGAGAGAAAAGTGCTTTTATATTTTAAAAGAATACATTAATTTGTGCCCAAAAAAATATTTCATCGATAGGAGGAAAATAATAATGATAATAATAATTTAAATATATATGAAATGTTAGGAAAATTAAATATTTTTTATGAAATGAGAAAAGTATAATGTATAATTTAGCTAAAATTTTTAAAATGATTTATTTATTAAAAACAGAACATTTGACTTTTTTTTTTTCCGTATAAAAAGGGTCTTTGATCAGTTCTTTGCTAACAAAAGTCAAGTTTATTATATAGAAAAGAAGTTCATGCTTAGAAGATACAAAGTATATCTGAACACGATAATTTGCTCGAGTAATTATAAATTAAGCATGGTCTATTGATCATAATCTTACGAAGGCCTCTCCGATAATCGCAGTTTATTTATACGGGGGTTATGAATTTTGAAGAAATTCAATGATATATTTATAAACCAATAAATCTCAAATATGTTTAACCAAATCAGAAAAGAAAATACCACTGAAAATCGAATTAATTATAATGGTTCTGGCTTGCTCAAACAATATTTTAAAATTGAGACAAAACTTGATAGAAAGTGAATTTTTGTTAATGATTAGACAAGGATATGCAAAAGAAAAAGACTTATATATTATTTCTTATATATATATATATCATGTTTTTTGAATTAATTAATAACATATATATAATTTTAAAAAAAATTGAAATTTAATAGTATTAATAAAAAAAATGAATGAAATATAACAAGTTATAAATTTTTTTTCTATGCAAATATATAAAAGTAGGCATGGAAATGTGATTTGGTAATCAGACCCGATATCAACCGGATGGAAGATCCGACCCGAAAGAGTTGGAGAATTTGACACGTTTGTAAATAATGTGAAGGGCGACATGAAATTACGAGAATACCCGAGGTTGATGATAGGTGGGCCCACAGAAATTAAAATAGAGAAGTGGAGTGTCGGAAGAGAGCGCGTGAGACACACATAAGAAACGTTTACTTCAATTTCAAAACACGAAACTGGATAACCCTCCAACTCCCTTACCTTCCATTCCACCCTCTGTACCGCATTGTCCATTATTTGAACTTTCTATTTCTAACTTGGCTGTCTCAAAATTAAACAGTGCATATTAAATTAATAATATTATTTAATTATTTAAATTTAAAATTATAAATTTTAGAAATTAAAATTGATAATTTTAAAAATATTTATTTGACAATAAAAAATAATTAAAAAAATTGATTCAACCATTACTATTAAATTAACAGTTGTAGTTAAAACAATAATAGGAGAAGATTTATTGGCACTCTTTTAAAATTTAATAAATAAAATTATTTTTATATTTTAAAGATAATTTATTTTTTTCACTGTATGATCCTTTTTTGGTAAATTTTTTTGTACACTTAATTATAATGTAAAGATATAATTATAATAATATCAATTCAAAAAATAATAATATTATAATTATATCCCTATATTATAACATAATATACTATTACATTTAAAATTGTGAGTGCATCAAAGATAATATATTTTTTTTTCTCTGTTTGAAAAATTGCACTATCCTTAATGAAACTAAAATTTACCTTATAATTAAATTCATTTCAATAATTTTTTTTTCAAATATGTAAAATAATTGATTTAAATTTTAAAATTTCAAATTTATTTCATATATAACAAATTACAAAAAAATTATACTTAAAAAAATTTACTAATAACAATTAAATATAACATTTTATAATATTTAATTTTAAATAATAATATGTAATAAATTATTATGTGCTTTTTTTTTTAAATAAATACTTTTAAAAGTATCATAATTTCATTAAGGTATTTTCTAGTTTGAAAAGAAAACGTGCAATTAATGTCTTAGTAGATAGGGGAATAATTTACTTTAATTTTAATGATTTGTTTAAAGGGTACACTATGGAGAACTCAAACTCACAACTTTGAATTATTTCCCATTTATTTATAAAAAAATATTTCAATATTATAAACTAATTTTAAAGACAATGTAAGAATTGGAGAGTCCAAGTTTAAAATTTTAAAATATATGAGAAATTTGATTTTATGAAATTATGAATACTCGAAATTGAATACATGTCATGATTTTGATATTTGTGAATGGTTTTCGTTTTGAGTTTTGACTGAAATGTCATACTATATGATTTTAATTTATTATTAGAGAAAATATCTAAAGTTTTTCTAGAAAACTTCATTTATTTTTAAAAAATATAATATACTATATAATCACAATAATTACATAAGCACTAAAATTTCGACACTAAATTATATTTTTTGCTAAACAAATAAAAATTTAACAAAATTAATTTTTCATTATTATGTGTGTTTGTGAAGATCTACAACTAAAATAGTAAATAAATTGAACACAGCCTGAAGATTCTTTGTGATGTCAAAGGTTTCAGCTTATAAAAGATACTACTAGGAAAAAAAGAAAAAAGAAAAGAATCTTGATACTCTAATTGAGATTAATCTCGTGCTTCAAAAAATATAAGAATACTCGTAATAAAAATAAATTAATTATATTTGCAATTCTTAATATGTTTGTTATGCAATTTTTTATTAAATTATGACAAGTGTATAATTAATTAATGCATAATTTAATTTAAAAATAATTTAGTTATTTGCAAATATAAATAGTTAGCTACACATTTATCATGTTTTAATTAAAAAATAGCAATATATATATATATATATATATATATATATATAATGTATATAAATTGTTTTCCAGAAGAAAAATGCTTTTGAAGTTACTAATATGATACAACATGCCAGTCATATATTATGAGTTGGATCTGCCATTGGATAAAAAGTCAGCTTAATAAAAAGGAACATTAGCCACAAAAAATTAACTATAAAAATGGTTTTTGTGTGAATAAGAAGAGTTATTTTAATAGTGAGATAATCATGTATATATATATTGATATATATATATATGATTTCGAGAAATTTTAGGTGTCATCACCTATATGTGATTATAAATAAAAAATAACAAAGTGTTAAATATTTTTACTTTAAAATTTCTTACTAGTCTATTTAGATAATAAAGATATAGTTTTGTTATCTTTCAAAGGATAAGCTGATAGGCACAAAGTGAATATTATCTGAAATGAACATTTTAAAAATTAGAAATACATTATAATTAATCTGATGGTTATATGGTTTATCTTTCGTTAAATTAAAGATTGCAGCCTTCTGATGCGCATGAACTTAAATATCATAAAACCAATAAGCTGGCTTATTTATGATGAGGTTACAAAAAAAAGTTTTGGCAAATCCATTTCTCTTTGTCTAAGGAAGAATAAAAGTAGAGGGGCCAAAACAGAAAAGTGGGTTAAATAGGTGGCGCTTGTGGGTGAATGAGTTAAATAGGTTATTTTATTCAACTTATTTTAAGTTAGTAAGTTAGGATTTTGAATTCGACCATCAAATTTGTTTAACTAACAAATCAAATATATATAAATTTTGTTAAATAATGCATAAAAAATATAAATTTTTTTAATTGTCTAGCTAAATATCTAATTTTAATATAAAAAATATATTTATTTTATCTATTTTGATCAAATATTAAACATCTAAAAATAAAAGAAGGAAAAAACTACTTGAGATCCTATAAAATATTAAACCTTTTAGGTAAAAAATATTTATTAAAACTTTTAAGGGATCAACCTACTAAGATACTGACTAACCTATTTAACCTGTGTATTAGATGAACAAAATTAGTTTGATTCACCTATATTATACAAAGTAAAAAATTTTAATCAAATTTATTAAAATAGTGAGTTAAAAGAGTCAAACTAAATGAACTAAAGTCATTTTGATAGTTAAAAAAAAAAAGTCCGTATAATTGTAAAATAAAAGGTTAATCCTATCTTAAAAAGAAAAATCTAATATTTCTTTTATATGACTTTACATTATTATTGTTATTGCTTATTAATTTTAGAGGTGTACATAAATTTGATTAGTGGATCCAAGCTAGAAGTAAAAATATTTATTTTGTTCATATTGAGCTGGGTTTTTGGTTTACTTGATACTTGATATGGTTTTTTTTAAAATATTATTTTTAAAATTTTATTATTTTATATAAGATAATTTTTATTGATAGTAAGTTTTTAAAATATTATTTCTTTTCAAATCATAATTTTTTATTTCAAATATTAATTCCTTTCAATTCCAATTCTTTTTTATTTCAAATCATAATTTTTATTACACCTTCAAGAAAAAAATTATTTTTATTAATAAAAAATTTATTTATTGAAACTTTTGAAAAAAAAAAAAAAGAAATTCAGCTCAGAATCTTAAAATCAAATCACTATGGGTCTCAAATCTTACACAAGTTGATAAAGACCTAAATCGTGCACACTCCTTATTAATTTACGGAAAAATAAATGAACGTGCTTGTGTATGTAATCCATACTTTTATCTTTCCTGTTTCATTTTGTAATTTTTTTAACCATAATTATTAACAACGAGGAAGAAACTAGAAATTGCAAAGGAGAGGCTAAGAGGATTGGAATTTCTAGCACTCTTTTATATTTCATAGCTACAAAACAATAATTGTACAATCATGACTTGTGATGTGAATATGTTTTGGCTAACTAACCACATAAAAATTTGAATTTAAAATATAAACAGAACAATGGCTATATAAACTAACTACTAAAAAAAAATAGTATAACCAATCGCAATTTCTTAATTTATTATATCTAAATCAATATTGGGTTAACCCTCGTAAATTTATTATAAAAAAGTCAAGTAAAAAAAAGAAAGAAAAAAATGGACCACTAGGAGTAAACATGGAAAGCAATAATTGACAGATGAAAGCAAAATCGCCCATGTTTCTAATCCCTGTCCAATCTTACGCATATCATAGGTCTCGTACAATGAATGAGGAATCCTCCACGTGGCACGAGCTATCTATCCTCTTTGAAGGTGAAGGTTGGGATTAAGCAATACGAACGGGTGTAAGGGGCTCTGGAGGTGACCTGCTGTTGCCGGGATACTTATGCCCTTTTACTGGCTCGTCCGGTTTTGTGGTCAAAACCATGAAGATATAAGGGGTTTAAGGCCACTGTTGCGTGGTTTTTGAATAAGGTGGGTTTTTGGTTCTGTGAAACTCCTTCTCTCCTATTTCTCTCAGAAATTAACAAAAAGAAAAAAGAAAAAGGAAATTTAGAAATAAAAAGAACAGAATTTTGGGTGTTTAGATTATGTTAGATATCAAATTCCGATAGATCCCTTGCATTTCTGGGTACTTCTCGGATATTGATTTCCAGAGAATATGGTTTTTCCTGGAAATTTTGTCACTTGATCATAATTCTGGCTTCGGATCATTGCTCGCATGGCGTTTTTCGAAGAGGTGAGTTGGAACAGAAGGTTTGTTGCATCCTTTAAAAGTTTGAATTCTGGTTTTTTTTCTCTTTGTTCCTTGAGTTCTGGCTGCGATCTCAAAGTTTTGCTGGTTTTTGTGAAGATTCTGTCTTAATTCTGCATAGCTAGAACAGAATTGTCGTAATTTGTACCTAAAAATTGTGTCTTGGCGACAGTTTTCTACGAATTATGGAATTGGGATCCCGTAAAGATCCGATCGTGGAAGTTAGGCCATTTCTTGACGTTAGCAACTTTTTCTCTTCTATCCGTTTCAGTTCGAGAATTTTGATGTTGTTGTGAACTTCTCTTTTTGGGTTCGATCGGAGTTTCTCTAGATTATTTATTTATTTATTTCTTTGGTCCTAAACGCAGAAGTTTACTGAGCAGCTCATGAACGCTGAGTATCGGAATGGGTTGTTTAGTATTGATCTCTCGCATTTCATGCACAACAACTAGATGCAGCTAATAGCTGTTTCTGGTTGTGCTTGTGTTGACCTTAATGATCCCACCACCGTTGAAAGAGTTTGCCTTTTTCTGATTTGTGCGTGAAATGTCTGTGCGATCCTTTGTTGACTGACATGTCGATTTGTTTCTTGCGCTTCCTTGGCCGGAGTTTCAGTTCCATGTCATTCATCGGAATTTACCTTTAAAATTCAGCAAAATAATTTCTGGTCTCTTTTTGTTTCTGTTCCATGGTTGCTAAGATGTGGATTTGTGACTTGCGTATTTGGTCTATTTCGATTGGTATATATTACAAAGGGACGAGCTCTTGTAATATATATTAAAAAGCGAAGTTGTTGGGGTTCTTTTGAATTTTGCCTTATTATGTGTTCGCTTGAGATAGAAATTTTATGTGCTAAAAAGGTAGGATAGCAAATTTGTCAGATTTTTATTTTCTTATGCTTTTTCCTTCTTTTTTTTTTTTTTTTTGAACATTTCTTTTGCTCATCTTTCTTTGATAAAAAATATACTTTGAATCTTCCTTGGGCCTCTGTCCTGTTATGTGCTGAGAAAGAAAACTGAAATATGAGTCACTAGCTGATGTAACCTACTGGATCTTGTGTTCTGTTTTTATAATATGATGATAGTGAAATGAATTTGATAAATGAGTCTTTTTGAAATTTTATGACAGTGAGGAGGATCTGGTGTACTGATTATTCTGGTCATTAATTAAGCTTTATATGTCTACGTTATGGTGTTGAAGAAGAGGCTACATAATGGATTCCATGGCTTCCAGGTCCCTTTTATACCTAGAGCTCCTAGATCTGTAAGAGTAAGGCACTTGCTGCTATTATGGAATTCTTCTTGTGTTATTATGTATTTCCGCTTTGAACATTATGCGAATCCCTGAAGTTTGATGATTTTCAGAGGAGGGGTCTCTCCAAGAAAGCAGATGAAGATGGTCAAGTTTGTGCTATTGAACTACTGGCATCTTTAGCTGGCAAATTGTTGCAGGAGAGTGAAAGTTCTGCTTCTAGCAATGCATCGGAAGGAAATCCCCAGCAGGAAAGTCAAGTCGAAGAGAAGCCATTAGTGACAGAAGGTGTTCATCATGGAAGTTGTGCAGAGAGTACTTTTATCACTGAGGTAGTCTCACAAAATTCTAGCCGGAAGTATCTTGTGCAAACTGCAACTGATGCTGTACATGAACGCAATTCAGTTACTAACCATGCTGACTTCTGTGAGGAAATCAAACCTGACATTAAGTCTGAAATTTGCAAATGGGAGGTCCATGTTGGACAGTATTCTAGTAGGCTAGCAGATGCACCCCAAAATTTTAGGGAGTCTTGGAATAATGGTAACATAAACAATGGTTTTAAAACGAAACAAGAGGCTGGGAGTTCAGCCATTGCAGGACCTAGTTTCGCTGATAAATGTAGTTTGAAGGATCCGTTGAAATTGTGTGTTAACTCTCGTGCGATAATTAAATCAGATAGTAAAGTTAGTTCTCCCTTCTGTAAAGGAACTTTTTCCAGTACTTCCTTTTCTAGGTATGGCAATGATAGTAAGTTAGGTTTTAGAGATGATGATGAAAACTTTACATGGTGTGACAAATTTCGCACCAAGTCAAAGGCTTTTAGGCCTCTGCAACGAATTGCACACCGAAGAATCAGGAAGCTCCTGGCTTCCAAATACTGGAAGGTTGCTCCAAAGTTGAAGGATTGTGAACTTTCCAGATCTGGTAAGGTCACTTACAAGTTGCCTGCAACCAAATGCTTCATAATTTGATGCAAAAAAAATGTTGTGTTTTTTTCTTGAAAGTAATATAGAATTTGCAGGTGGTAGAGCTAAACCTCTTTTTCGAAAGAGGAAGACTTGTCACGGTGTTGAAAGAGGTCAGCATGACACTCGTTTCAAGAGGAGGAAAATCTCTAACCGCAGTTCAGGTCTGACTTCTGATGGAGGATTCAGCAGTGAAAGTGTATCGAATTCACTTGGGAAAGGAATGGATGTAGAAAACCCTAGCTCATCTTCAAAACAGTGCGTATCGAAGGCTTCTCATGGTAATTAATTATTTGAATTTAAGGCAGCTTTTTTGCCCAATTGTTCCTTGCTTTGTATAGGGGTTTATGTGTGGTTTTTAACTTGTGAACAGTGAAGTTTAGCATTAAGTCTTTCAAAGTGCCAGAGCTTTACATTGAGGTTCCTGAAACTGCAACTGTTGGTTCACTAAAGGTATGAATATAGATACGGCTATAGTACTATTTTAGAAGAATTATACATGTCTTCAGTAAGCTTCATCTGCACATTACGTGGCTGCATATCTTTTTCTCACTATAAGATTCTGCTATTTACAGGCCTAATCTTTGACTAATTTGCTATGTTATTTAATTATTGGCATTTGTTGTGTGTTTGCTTTTTCTCTCTCTCTCTCTCCAAAAATTGGATCTCATAGCTAACTGCCAGCGATTGTGTTGTCATGTTCTAACTTCTGCATTACCTTTTTTACAAATCTTTTTCTCTAGAGGGCAGTTATGGAGGCAGTGATGACTATACTTGGAGGTGGAGTGCATGTAGGTGTTCTTCTTGAGGGGAAAAAAATTAGAGATGACAACGGAACTCTTTTGCAGACTGGTTTATCTTGTGAGAATAATATGGATACCCTTGGTTTCACGCTGGAACCCAGTTCTTTACAAGATTCTCCATCTGAATGTGTTGGTGATCCTTCTTCTCATTACGAAACATCCCATTCAAACAGGTGAGGCAATCTTAATGGTATGGTATGATTATCTCTATTCTATTGCATGCCTAGGTTATTATTATAGCTAACAGTATTATCATTTGATTGATTGTTAGGTCACCGAGAACTCCTGTATTAGATTCAGGAATTACTGATGTCTTACACATCTCCCCCTTGCCGACTAATACGGGCAACCTCTTTGAAAGTAACCGTGAATCTATATCTTCTCCCACTGACACAATGACTTACAAAATAGCACCAGATTCCAGAGCCCTAGTCACTGTTCCTGCTAGGAGTGCAGAACCACTGGCTGTGGTTCCTGTGAGTCAGAAAACTAGGCGCTCTGAACTTGTACAGCGTCGAACTAGGAGACCCTTCTCAGTGGCCGAGGTCGAAGCACTTGTTCAGGCTGTTGAGGAACTTGGAACTGGAAGGTTTGATGTTTATTTATGCTTTATTATAAGCTTCCTTTGCATCATTTAGACAAGGAACACTGGATTGCTGATGTTTACCCTTTGCAGGTGGCGCGATGTTAAGTTGCTTGCTTTTGAAAATGCAGACCATAGGACTTATGTAGACTTGAAGGTATATATATTTTGCCTTAATAACTGGAAGGATGCTACATGAAAAGCATTCAATTTTCTTGGCATTTTTAGGAAGTTGATTCATTGCTTCCCTTTATCAGACTTGTTTCACATAACTATTCTTGCTTCCTGTTATATTCTAGGAGAATATATTATCTATAAGGTTTTCCGTTAAGGACATGGCGAATATATTTTATACTACAGTATCACATAGTTGTCTCCTTCAGAAAAATAAGTTTATTCACATGTTAGGCTTTTACTGGAGAATCTGATAACAAATACATTGAAAACTTAAACTTAGTTTTGTCCTTATGATTAGTACAAAGATTCTTATTTAGTACATAGGATACTATAATCATTTCTAACTTGAGACTAGCAATGTTAAGGATTCTGTATGGCTTATGTTGTTTCGACATTGACTTGGCTTGACCTAGGATAAATGGAAAACTTTAGTGCACACGGCAGGAATCTCCCCTCAACAGAGGAGGGGAGAGCCAGTGCCTCAGGAGCTGTTGGACAGAGTGTTGGCTGCTCATGCTTTCTGGTCTCAGCATCAAGCCAAGCAGCAACATGGGAAGCATCAAGCCGGTACAATGAAGAGTGAAGAAGCCTCAGCTCCTGAAAAGCCCAGTATTGGTGAAGGTACCATCCAACCAGTTGTGATGATGTAAAGATTGAGAGGAAGAAAGGGGAATTAATGTTGACAGGAAGGAATAGAAGAGGAAGGAAGGCAAGCAACCTTGTACATTTTGATTCAATTTCATGTAATATTCTCACACCATTATTCATTGCCGGCCCTTTAATTGCATTTGCAGGTTGGCATTTGTAAATGACTTGATCAAATAAGATTGTTTCAACACCAACTTACTGTTTTTCTTTCTTTTTTAATTGTTTATTCTTTTCTTGTGAATGTATTTAGCACTGTCAAAATAGAGATGACAGAATAACAATGAAGAAAGGTTATTTTGTTTCTTCTTGTAATTGTAGTTCATGTTTCCTGTTTCTTAGTTTGGTTCCTTCCTATATTTGCCTTCCTTTTGCCATTGTGATTTTACTGATTGATTTAATTATGGCAAATGAAAGTCATTTAGATATTTGTTATTAAGGTTTTTATTGAAATATAACAGGTAAACATTATTCATAACTTATAATCATTAAAAAAAAATAAAATCTCTTATGCTTTATACTTGAGAACAATATCTTTTTTATTTTTTACTTATCATAAAATTGTCATTTTAATTTTTTAATTATCATAATACTTAGAATATTTTTTCACTAGTTAAAAAATATTATACTTAGTCATTCATTTTCTAAAAATATACTAAATTTAATTTTTTGATTTTAGGATTTAGAGTTTGAAAGAGAGATTAAACTTTATTTTATTTTTTAATAGTAAATGATCAAATGTTTAATTTTTTAATAAATAAGAATTATTTTTTGACATTTTAATAAGTGAAAAATTAAAATAATAATTTTATAATAAATAAAAGAATAAAAAGACATTTTTCTCCTTTATACTTTTATTGAAGAATTTGAAATTAAAAAAAAAAACCCGAATGTCCGTGCAAATCATGAAGGAAATAATAGAATATTTTATAATTTAGGTGTATTAAATTAATTATATATTTTGCTAGAGAGAGGAATGAAAGACAAAAGGGCAGTAACCAGCAGGTGGCGGTGGAGCAGAATATTCGCTATCCTTTGGGATCAATACCGCACGAAACACGAGGTTCGTTAAAACCCCATGTGCCCCAACCATACTAATCTTTTTATCCTTTTTGTTTTATACACATATATAAATTCATTTTTTGGCAATACAATATCAATAAATTATTATTTCTTATAATTCTATTTAATTTTTAATTTAAAAATTTACTATTAGAAGATTAAATTTTGCCAATATGTCATTAAATTTTTATAACATTTTATTTTATATTGCAAAACATTTATGGATAATTTGATAGGATAGACTATAGGATTAGGAATTTACCAGACATATCAATTAATAAATTACCTGTCCGAAGGGTAATCCTAGAATTTACTATGCAACGTTGCAGCCGCCCATTGTTGTCCAGGAAAACGAAGTGCAGAAGAATATTCAAAAAGGATTGATTGTCAAACTAGAATATAAGGTTGCGTCCTCTTTCAGCCTCACGGAATCCTTCATCTTTATCTCCTCATCCTTTCAATCTCCAGTCTCTTCAAAATTCCCTTCAACATGTCAAATATATATATATATGGTAAAATAATTATTAGTCAGTCTTAATTTGCTCAATTGGGTCTCCTATATTAATATGGAAAATTAACATATTAAGTTCTTCAATTTTAATTAATTTGTATTGGATATGGTGACATTTATATTAATAATGGATTAAATAGAAAATAAACTAAAAAAAAAAAGAAAGGGAAACTAGAAGACTTGGATGAAAGTGTATATATGTGTGTGTGTATATATATATATATACAAAGAAAATTGTTATTTTTTATTTTTACTTATTTTTTAAAATAATCCCTTGTTGATTGAAATTGTTATATGTGATCATTCACTTTTAAAATTGTTAGTTTTTGATGTTAGGTTTAATCTACGTAAAGGGATAAAAATAACAATTTTTAATAAGTTATTTTAAAAATAAAATAAATGAAGGATTAACATAATAATTCAATAATAATGAAGGATTAAAATAATATTTTCTCTATATATAAAAGAATAATAACTATTTTGTGTAACTTATAACATAATTGTTTTGTTGCTCTCCACTAATTTTTTTGACAAAGTGGACCTACTATTGGGGGAAAAAAGAATGGGAAAAGAGAAGACTTAGATGGACCAACTATTGATGAGGACGACCATTCTTCAATTCATAAGATAATGTATGTCCGCCATTGACATATCTCTGTGTTGTCGATTTATGGATTTACAATTTACAACTAATCCAAATGGCTTCTTTTCCCACTTTTTTTTTTTTTTTTTTTGGTGCCGTCTACCATATCTAAAAGTATTCATTGAAGTAATCAATTAAATTAAATATTATATCTTTTCCTAAGACGCAAAATATGACATAGTAAGTGATAAGTGAAAATGTATTTTATCACAAATTCTTTTTTAAAATTACATCAGTATTAAAAACATTAAAAGAAATTAAAAATACCTATTTATCAAAATAATGGCTCCAAGGCCACAGTGATGCCTTCTCCTTAAACAATATGGTTGCTGACATCTTCGGATATCTAGATTGCCTCAATTACTGATCTGGTTTTTAAAACATCAATTTCAACTATAATTTTATATTTCATTAGTTATTTAGATTGCCTTCTCCTTAAATAACCACTGAAATATATAGTTATAGTTGAAATTAATGTTTTTAAAACCAGATCAATAATTGAACTAGTGAAGGCATTAGTTAATGATTTACTAGTTTGATTGTAGTTGGTGGTTATTAACAAGTGAATAGTAATAGTTTTACAATTTGAGTCTAAGATAATTTATCCACTAATATATAAACCCTTAAATATTATTGTTTTGAAACAAATAAAAAGACAAACATTGCACGGGAACTATAAGTGTTATTCTACTGTATTTATAATATCTTGATTTTATATTATTTTTAGATTAATATATCAATTTATTAATATATTTTTTAAAAACTTTAACAACATAAAATTTTGTTAATTTATATTAAAACATACAAAATTTATAAATGTTTAATTAATTGATTCACTGCAGCCATGATTTGAAAAAATATAGAAAAGAGGATGTAACTAAGCATGACATTATAAGAGACCAGTTATACATTACACGTTGTATTTTGGAAGTTTGGCTGAGTCTTGCTGCTACCCTTTTTAAAAAATTAAGATAAAGATTACATAAGTCAACTTGTTTAATTCAAAATAATTTATTCATTTGATTGATTGAGTTCGAATGAATTAGTTATAAGTAAAGGTACTAAATTAGTCACTTTACCTGTGCTTAAATTTAAAAAATATATCAAATTTAGTCTTTAAAATTTAAAATTTAAAGTTTAATAAAAAAACTAAATATGATATTTTTTTAAAAAATAAAAAACTAAGTAAAAATTTTAAAATAAATAAGGGACCGTTTTTAATATTATAATAAATAAGGGACCAATATAACAATTTTGTTATCATTGAGGGAGCAAAAATATATTTTTCTCATTTAATATATTTAAATTAATTATAATTCTTATATTTTTTTAATCCTATCAAGTTCTTTAATAAGAATGTCATAAACAAATATAATTAAAAGATGCACGATTAAATTTTTCAAAAATCAAAATAATATTTTTAGTTAATAACTTCCCTTTGAAGTCCATTCCACTTCATAGATAATGTTAGAGACATTCGAACTTGAACAAAATTAAATCTAAGCACAACAAACAAGAGGTAACATGATTTTGTAGTTTGGTTAGAAACAAATTAGGATTGTCTGCAATAGGGATACCTACTACAACCTATAAAATCATAGTCATTAAATTTTGATCAAATGATTGGGATTTTATAAGAGAATCTGTAATAGGATATTCGTATTGCAGATGATTCGTTGACAGTTAAAAACACACCCTATTATTTTCTTAAAGTTTGTGCCTTTGCCCATTGCCATTGCCATGGATCCTGGGGAATCCTCGGTGTTAGCTTTGGGTCCTTTTGATAAGGGTTTTGTTAATTAGTGTCTTTAAAAATTATTTATTATTTATAATAAATTAACCTAAACCAATAAAATTAGGTTGTAAATATTTATTATTAATGATAATGAGTATAATAAATGATCTTGAACGGTTAAAAATTATTTATTATGTATAATAAATTATCCTTACCTAATAACTTAAAATACACAATAGCAAAACTCCTTGAACAAAAGAAAATAATTTTTGCCGTGCTATATATTAATCTTTTAAGTACTAATATTTTATTTCTTAAGCACATTTAATTACTAAATAAACTCAAAAATATTAAAAGGCTGATTCACCCCTCTTGACTTCTCTTAAGCTAACAAACTATAATGATAATATTAACTCATATAAAGTTGAATTATGATTCTCTACAATTTATCAAAAAAAATTATATATAGTTAGCTTATACAATTCATTTAATACTGATTTTCGGATTAAAATTGTAAAGTTTAGCAATTTCAATTATCAAATTCAATTTTCCAATATTAAACATAAACCATTAGATATACACAATTCCTTTCATCATAACACTGAATTTTGCATAATCATCAAAACAATACAAGAGATCCAAATTATAGTAAGCTGGAGTAGCATTGATAAAAGTATACCATCGAACTAGAGATTGACCCAGGGAAAAAGTAATGAGATAAAGTAAGAATAGAAATAACCTTCTCATCTGTTTTTTTTTTTTTGTTGGGATCTTCGCATTTGTTTTTAAAATAACCTTTCCTTGACAATTTGAAGTAAATTTATAAAGCCAAAAAGAAAAAATTTCAGCTAAAACAAACAAAATAATAGATTTTGTAAGAAAATCTTTTTCCAATGAAACAATCGAGCCTTAAGTGATCATCCAATCATAATAATAAATACCATGTTAGACAATGGAGCATAAAGGTTGTAAAACTAAGTTACCAATTTACAGAACAAAGTCATAAAACACTGATAAATAAACTCCAGCTCCAATACAGTGGAGAATGAACAATTGTACAAATAATATCAAATGTCAAGATCAACCCAGTTGGTAATTCTTCTAATTTATAATAAAACAAGCTTTCGTTAATGTTCTGCTTCTAGATTAAGGAATAGCAAGAACAGCAAAATAAACTACTGGAGAAAAGAATATGTATAAATTAAGGTTAGGTGTTCCAATCCAGAAGACATACAATAATGGGTAATCAAGTCAACTACAATGTATATTTTAGTTGATAACTGCGAAGCCAATCTTCACCTTTTTCAAAATAATCCATCCTACTAAAAGTTTGCGTATGAAACTGTGAGGCTGAGGCATAAGCAGAAGCCCCCCTCCATGCATCCATCACTGGATCCAATGCTCTAACTAGTTTTATAGGTGATCCGCACGGTCTTATCATCCGAATCCCAGCTTCCAGGCGTTCGATGATACCAGGAAAGAGAGAACTTCCACCAGTCACAAGTATTGAATCAGTTAGTCTTTCTTCCAAACTTTCATCCTTATATGGTAACCTCCTTATTGAGACCCCAGCCATCTCGTCTAATCCTACGTGATCAACCCCAATCCAGTTTGGATTGAACAAAATTTCAGGGCATCTGAATCTTTCGACCCCAAGAACAATCTGAAAATCCTCCTTGGTGAGAGGACGAAAACGTGGCACCTCAGCAGATTGAGCATTACCTGTTTCTGACTTTGGTATAAATGTTGGATCCAAGTCCTAACAAAACAAATTGGCAAATTTTTCCGTGAGTTATGAATCAAGAGTCATATGCAAGGTAATCTTACGCAAGCATGAAATCATGCACTGCCCAAACAGAGTAGAACTTTCTCATTAAGCAAAACTAACCCGGAGCCTAGAAGAGATGCGGGCCAATTCTGCCTCATCCTCATCTGGTCCCTCATCATCATCGTCATTATCTTTACTCATCAATTTGTACAGTTGCCAATCTTCATCCTTGGCACCAAATGTATCCTCACCTTTACCACGATCAAAGGCCGCAGTTGTCAAGAGGCGCATTCTTTCCCTTTGAGCAGCATTTAGTCTCTCACCACGGCCCACACCACCAGACAAATTATTTCCATTTGTATGGCTTCCATTTGTCTTGAGACGTTTTCGTTGGTCAATCTTCTCTGATAGGTCCTTGTATTTAGCATGCAATTGTTCCAAGTAAAGCTCTGGGTTCTCTCTACAATAAAAATGAAAGAAAATCAGCAAGAAGAGTTCAGAACACAAGAATACTTTAATCATTCAAAGCCTTCTGAAGATTGCAGTCTTGCTTCGAACAAAACCAATGTCCTCAACATAAATTATCGAATGTAGCAAAATAGATGTTAATTGTCTCCTCTCTCTTTCACTCTACATTTTTTCTGCCCATTTTACTAGAGTGAACTCAAAGGAAAGCTTCCTCACTCACATAAACCAACCTAAAAAAAAAAAAATTCAGTTAATAAAAGCATGAAACATACAGGCGTTTCTCCTCCTCTAGCTGTTGTTTCCTCTCTCGTTCCATTTCCTCCTCATAACGTTTCTGTTTTGATCGCTGCCGCCCTTCAGACATGGATTTGAGCGATAATTGCTTCTTCTTTTCAATGAGCTATTATCCAAGGAATACTGTTAAACTCAGCCACATAGAGAAAAGCATGCAAAGGAAAGACTGCCTTATTAAAGGTTGTAAGCAAATATATGGCTGTGGGAAAACATTTTTAAATTTAAATTAAAGGGTAGGACTTAGACAGTAAGCTCAACTTATTGATGCATGTGATACATGTAATGCGGGAGAGTTAGTTGACCACTGCTTAGATGAGGGGAGTTGTTGTAAGACTATAACAGAATTGAGGATAGATAAATAGGAATTGGATTGTACTGTTAGGTTTGTTGAGAAATAATATCAGGAGAATTGGAGGTACTGTATTCTGTACCAATTGGCATTAGAGCCCGATTATAGGCTGGAGTTACCAGAATCCTCAAGGATCCATATGGGGTTTCATGTCTCTTTGCTTAAGAAACATTTGGGGGTCAATAGAATGCTTCATCAGCTGGAATTTTGGGCAAAGGGTTGTCAAGAGAGGTCTTTTACCTCTATCTCAGGTTCTAACTTACTGGAAGCATGCAAACCCAGAAGATGCAACTTGGGCGCCGCTGTCAGCTATTCAACAGCAGTTTCCTAATTTTGTCACTACTGCACAGTAGATCCTTGAGGACAAGGATACTATTTGGGGGAAGGGGGGATTAAGTATTGCGGGAGAGTTAGTTGACAATTAGTTAGACAAGGGAGTTGTTGAAATGACTATAACAGAGTTGAGGATAGATAAATAGGAGTTGGATTGGACTGTTATGTTTGTTAAGAAATAATATCAGGAGATATGGAGGTACTCTGTACCAGCATGAGATTGAGATTAGATATTTAATAAAAATACTGACCTGCTCTGGGGTTAGCACGTCATCAGGGATGTTTATAAGAGAATACTTCTCGCTAGTAGCAGAGTCAGCCTTTTCTGTTTCAGCTTGTTCACTCCTTGGTTCACCTTTTGCTTTCCGTAAAGATTGTGTAACCTTCATACGGGAAGATTCTATCTCCTGCTTAGAGACATAGCCAGTATCTACTAGGAAAGACGGAATGTCACTCTCTTCTACTTGTTCAAGCTGCTGTAAGAGAAACTCCAAGCCATGCAATTCATTTTCCAGTTCATTTATTCTGGATGATCTCTTTGCCTCAGCCATTTCTCGCAGCCTTTGACCTTGTTTCTCTCTAATTGCTGCCTTTCTTGCAATCTCTTCCTCAGAAGGAGGCTCCTCAGTTGGTGGTGGAACCCAAGGGAGCTGCCAAGATCTGGTTTTCTCTTCAGCTTCTTTGCCTCCTCTCTATTGGATCATTGATGAAGTTAACCTTTAAAAACAGTAGAGCAATTTAAAAGAAAAAGAAACACACTGCTTACCTGAAACAACCGAGCTTCAGAGGCATAGTCCTGTGCAATGTAACAATGTTCCATCTTCAGGTCTTCAACCTTCTCCCATGTAAATCTAGCCCTGCGTTGAGAATTTAATAAGTACAAAGAAATTCTGCATATGTAGTACTGAGAATGATAGAAGCAGAATCCAGGTGATCTGATACTCACAAATGATAGGGATATTTAAGTGAAAGAAGTTGCTTTAAGTAATCAGTCACATGGAAGCCACCAATATTACTACGGCAGCATCCTTTATAAACTGGTTCCCCATCTACAAACTGAAATTAAAAGGAAAAAAAAAAAAAGATTTTTATAAAGAATTAACAATAGTTTTCATACTTGGTCAATTCTATCTGAATCCTAATAGAAACTCAGGTATAAAGCAGAGCTGATTACTACCTGAGATAGTGCTTAGTGCTTGAGTTCAATTTACCATTAATACATATGATAAAAATCTTGGAAAATAATTATACAGATTAGCATTCTTATGATGACATAGGACTAGGAAGTCTACCACAAAAGCAAAGAGTTAACCATGCATACTGATAAAAAATTACATGCAACTGATGCTTAATAAACACAATTGATAGATAACAAAATGGGTTGTTTTCATCACATGATTGGTCCAGCAGAAACCCCATTCCGAGGACAAGATGATTTACCAATATAGTTTGCACCAATAATTTAAAGCAAAATGAGATAATACATGCACCTATAACTAAAATATTTTGCATGTTAAATGCTGAGTTATAATAATCACTGTTTGCGACAAAAAATAAAGAGCAATGTTTCTTGATATATCAAATTCTTGAACTCAGTAAATACCCGAAAAAGCATACCGGAATCACATGGGTTGTGTTAAATCCAGGACACATAGCCAAACCATCTTTATTGCAAACTCCATGGTGTTGATTATACTTATAGCTGAAAGCTGCATCAACCCCAAAGGCTGCCATGACAGAGAGAAAGATGGATTGCTTTGTTAGCGGAATATCATGTACAGCATCTCAGATGATATAGAGACAAGCGCACACCCCTTGCTGGGTCCAAACCAGTACAATCATGTGACAAGGCACTAAACATATCTTGTGGCTTCACATAGAAAATGGTTTTCTATTTAAGGGTAGACTGGGTGGTTCAGCTTGGGAAAGCAACAGATAGTTCACCTCTTCTGACACTACCAAGGCAGCTTGTCAAAGATGATGAAGTTTCTTAAAGGGTTCGAAAGTAATATTACCTATTGATGGAACTCCATAAGTCTCAAAAAGAAGCTCTCCCATTTTACTACGAGACTGAACTGGATTGCATACACATTCTGTGATCAGGACAGGATGATCAATCTGCTCTGGCATTAAAATATAATCAAAAGGACTGAGTCAAAATTATTCAGATCCTATGAGTGCCAAAGTAAACCAATGTCTTCACTAAACCTGAGAACTCCTGGATGCCAACAGGCAACCAAAAGTTTACTAGCACATCAAATCAGAAGTGATACTATTAAAAATAAAAAATTATCAGAAAGGAGAAAAGATATCTAATATAGATAACAAGCTGAAGAGAAAAACAATGAAAAGAACTGTTTATCCCATGTACATACCTCAGATCCATTTGCGCCCATCCGGTCAAATCCAAAGTCAAGAATCTATATGTGAAAGAAAAGGTTAATAATGCCATTCTCAACAAACCCTTCAAATAAAGAATGAAACACATTAAAAACTTTGAATGTGCATGACCTTATCTTTGTGTAAAATATACTTTTCTGCTGAAATTGTTAAATAGGAATATCTAAGCTAAAGTGAGAGAGAACATAATACAAGAAAGAAACTAATAATTTAGTTCCCCCTGCTTCATAACTTAAAAATTATAATAAGACTATATTTCCATATTCCATTGGTTACCACCTGAGTTTCATACTTTACTTCATACTAGAAAAAAAAAAAACCTTTGACAAAACATTGATGTCACCAAAGGGGTACAATAAGAAAATGTTACCCAGCATAGTCTGGTCTGGGCCAACAGTCAGTGTGCAGGACAAGTATCAATAATTAAGATCTTGAACAGATGTAAAGGTTTAATCAAGAAAAAGCAAAGTACAAGTATAGACTAACAAAACATTTTTTTGGTGCTTTGCTGGAAGACAAAGGGAAATGAGGACATTGTAAGGACATCAATATGAGAGTTTTCAGTGTTAAGGGGAAAGATAATGTGAAAACCAAACTTCTGAGCCATATTCAATGTATAAAATATATAACTAATATTTGGAATGATTTAGACACTCCTGCGGAAGAACAATGTAGATAGATTTTACTCATTGTATTAATTTAGAACTGATGACCTCAAGGTAAAGCCGTGTCTGCTCTGTATTGTTTCCTAGAGATCTATTGGTTAAGATAGGGATGCTCCAGTAACTTTAGACAACTAAACAGCATATATCTCACATGGGTCCAAACTGTTTTCTAGGAGTAAAAACATAAGTCATGCCACAATATGTTGCAACTTGTAAAGCAATTGCAACTGTAAGTCCTTGAAAAAAATCTTGCATAACAAGCAGAGGTAATGCAAAACAAATATACTTAAAGTGATGAAGAATAGTAGTTTCAACTTTTAAGAAGGAATTACAATGGGAGCAAATGGAGAAGGCAAAAGAAATATATCACTGCCATAAATAGGAGAGGAGCCCCATATATGCCTATGGCACAAAAAAACTACCGGATGATCAGTGGTAATGGAATGCTAAACATACCAGACATCTAGCCAAAATGCCTAAACGACTATCCCTCTAGTCATAAATAACGCAAAAAAAGGATGCTTACATATTCCATTATTTCAAACTGGTACACAACATTGCTATCAAATGCTGAGCGTGGTCCAGAACGAGTGCAGTCAAAGTATTTCATTAATGCCGGATTCTGATCACCAACAATAGTGACAGTTTCACCTGTATTACCGAATGTGAAAGAAACATTATTCAGTATGTTAATCAGCCTTTTGTGTATGCTGATTACTACTAGGCGGACAAAGAGGGTCAGTGTTAATATAGAAATTGTTAAAATATAAAATATAAGGCTCTTAACGCAGAAATATTAAAAAAAAGAAAATTGTCATACAAAAAGTTACAATAGTATTAATACTAATGAATGAAAGCAACAGGCAAGTGTATATCAATTTTTGCATTGCTTAAAACTAACAGCATTCCTTTTTTTTTTTTTTTTTTGGTTCTAACTGATACCGAATTATTTTTATTTTCTTAGAGCTCAGTTGAATTTATCACTTCTGTTCCTCCTAAGAATCTTTAAGAATAAGAAGTGAACAACAACAGTGAAATAAACATTAATGAAGGGAAGATCCAACCCCCACCCCCCTCCACCCCGGGGAGGGGGGGGGGGGGGGGGGGGTTGGGGGGCCTTAAACCCAGAAACTCTTTCAGCCCCTCATCCAGACCTATACAAACACATAAATGCAAAAGGAAGATGAAGAAGACACAGAGCATAGTAAAAATGAGGGAAGATACCAGTGACTTTATGGCGTGGCCTTTGCACAATGTTGCGGAAAACAACACGGGGATCGTTCTCTCCTGCCCATCTGAGCAGTCACAAAAAGGAATTAAGTAAATTAACAACCCATAACAAACGAATTTGATATATTTAGAAAGCGCGCATCCCCCATATAAGCTGCCCACAAATATTCTAAATGTTGGAGCTTAAACTAGGGTTGCTGAAGATACCCGATACGAAAATATGAGGCGCCATTGTCAATGACGATTGGAGTGGTGGAACTGAAGAGATTGTAATCGGATTGCCGTTGAATTTGCGATATGAAAGGCATTGTCTACTGAAAGCTGCAACACGATGATTTGGAGCCAAGGGAGTTTAAGAAGAGCAAGGTGTGACGATGGTGCCCAAAACTATCTTCCAGCGACTAGACTTTTCTGTGCAGATGGCAAGGAAGCCAAGTAGCAGAGCTGAGCTGATGAGCCTGGAAAGCCGGACCGCCAAGCCGGGCTGTCTAACTCGAACCGGTTTGTGTCGGGCTAAAATGAAACGGGTCAATGAAGTCACGTGTCACTAATTTTTGTGGTGTTTCTCCTCCATTTGTTTTCTTCAATCATCAAATATGCCTAAAATGAAAAAAGAAAACTAGTAAAACTTCTGTTTAGTGCCTTCTATATATGAAGAATTTTTAAGTTTAGTCATAATGTTTTTTAATTTAATCTCTCAAATTAAAATATTTCTTAAAAAGACAAGAAATACTTCGGCTAAATATAAATAAGCTATAATATGTGTCTTCATGCTCGAAAAATCTTTAGACTTGTACTAATGCCAACAAATTTAACCGTATCTTTTTTTTTGAAAAAAATACCTTTGACTTAGATTCATTTATTCAAAAATTCATAAAATAGCCTAATATATTAAATTGATTCATGTGTGAATATAGGTTACCTTAAAATATACTTCAAAAAATCGGCAAACCGTTCTTTCATCCCCGTACCTTAAACCAATGAGTAAAGTTTACGAGTTTCTAATAAAAAAATCAACTATTAAGGGTTCGTATTGAATTCTTTTGGCTATGACTTTTAAATGTTTTTCTAACAAAGGTCACTAATTCATATTGTAATAAAATTATATAACAATGTTAATCAAATCACATATAAATTAACAAGAAAAGAATTAGAGAACTTACCTTATGATATAAATATGATTAAAATAAAATTTTAAGTAGATAATGAGGCAAAAATATCAATCCACATGACCTTTGTTTGATTGAGAGAAAAAGAGAAGAAGAAAGATTGAGTGATCTTATTTATAAATATTTCAATTTTTTTATTAAATAATTTAGTTAGGCCTAAGATTAAGCTTAATAATATATCTTTTTTTATTAGTTATTCAACGAGATAATTACTATCAAAGTCTGAGCTGTAAGTTGGGGTCTTTATTGAATGGGTCAGTGAATAATTTGATTTATTATTGATTATCCACTAATAATATAAACCCAATCCATTATTGATTTAATTTAAGTATATTAATTGTCTAATTAATTAACTAAAATATGTTGACCTAATAATAAATTAATCCTAATCCATAATAATAAAATTTATTCTAACACATTTGATTAAAGTTTGTTATTGATGCATTTTAAAAGTTATAACTATTTTTGACGATTAGAAAGCAAATATGACTGTTATATACTTCAAAGTATGCAATTGTTTACAAAATTTTAACAATGATTATATACTTCAATTAATATTTTATCCATCGAATTATCTAATACTTGCAAAATTTGGGTAAGATCAGACAACCTTTGCTGGAATAAGGTTTCCACTTAACATATATTGAGAATAAGACAATATTTGTTTTTCCTGTTAGGTGCTAATTTTTTTGATTTATTGTTATATTTTAATTTATAATATCTATTCTTATTAAAATTTAAGTGCAAGCCGACTCAAATAAGCACGAAGAACTCTAAACCAGTTAAAAAAAATATGATTCAAGATTTAAAGCCCTGAAGCTTCTTCTAGCATCTCCACGGTCGCAAAACCCAAACCACGTCCGGGTCCCACCCTCGCCAAAAAGAAAGCCAACACTTTTTTGCCACGTGGGAACAGTTAATCCCATGTACGTATTTATGTAACAAGTGTGTTAATTTAGTCAAAGTGAAAAAATTAGGGCCTCATACATAATTATTTCTTTTTCTGTTATAATTTAATTGAACCGACACGTACTATTTTTGGCTAATATTTTGTAGCCAAATTTCTTGCAGTGCACGATTGGAGAAGCTAAATTCGAATCTGGTATCGGCTGCACATTACAAAAATTTGAAAAAAAAATTAAAAAAATTTCTGAAACTAATAACCGTACAACATTTTATAGTGTACCATACCAGATCCGAATTCCTTCCTCAAGAGGCTTCCCACTTCATAATCATTATCATACCACCAATAAATAACTGCATGCTTCTACAATGTGTCACTCTGGAAAGTCCTATTATGCTTAAATCTCCAGAATGGAAGGCTGCGGGACGCCGAGACACAGCGGTTGCCGGAAACCAAGACCCATGGCGTGCCCGCCAGCTCCAAAGAAGAAGAAGAATCCGCTCTACACGGCGGAGCGGAGGGGCCCGAGCCGCCTGATCTTGAGCTTATATTCCTAGTTGCATCCCACACAAAAGCGGCTCAAGCTGCACAAACTTCATATTCTAATTTCTTACGCTATCTGTATTTTACTTTTTAGTTTTGTAATTTACGCCAAAGCTGACTGGTCATCTCCTAATATTATATTCCTATATTGTTCAAAATTAGTTTGTTTATCAACGTTAGATTATACTTTTGTTATATCAGTTAATGGCCTCTGTTCCGAAATAAGAAGGAAATAAAAATTTGAAAAACAGGATAAAAAAAGAGTCTCTCGGTGTGCTCTGATTTTTTTTTTTTCAAATTAAAATTATTAATTTATTAATCATAATTTTAGTGGCTCTTCAATGTTCGGTGCCTTGTTAGTTGGGCTGGAGGTAATTATGATCTTGAAGCCCAAAAGGTCTTGAATTGTGGGTTAGTTCATGGGCAAACTGACGAGGCTCTTCATCTCAACCCATGAGAAAAATGTACTACGGGCTTCATAATCCTTAAAAAGGACACTTATTTGGACCTTGTTGATTGCATATTCATATCCTTCAGTTATTTATTAAACAATAATTTTTTGAAAATATTATTAATAATAGTTCATTTGTGAGTACTCAAATTAAAAAAATTTATATAAAAAAGATTAAATTGAAAAATTATAAGAGAAAGAAAATTATAAGACTAAATTAAAAAATATTTTATTTACAAAGAATCAAGATAAACTTGTGATCTATATGATTTCGTTTAGAAAAGAGAAAGAAAATTATTTGGATTATGATTTGGGGTATTAAAAAATGATAGTGGCTAGAGGTGGGGTGGAGCGTTCAGTGGGCAGCTTTATGGCGGGAATTATTGTACGAGTGGGGTGACAAAATTCACTGATTAAAGATTATTCTGCGTACTACGTTGATGTGTCCTGTCTTGTCTTTGTTGGTTTTTAGGCTCTCCTTCAATTACATTCGGTGCTCCTTACATTTTTTGCTTTTTTTCCCCCTTGTCTTCCAGCCTCAAGTGTGACAGATTAATGAGTAATCATGGTTATAAAAAATTTAACAATCTAATATTGTGCATAAGTTCATTGTGACTCTAAACATATTAAATTTATAATGATACTTAATATGCTACTTGGTGAGTGTTTGTATAGGAGTTGAAAGAAAATGAGTTTCGATTAATTTGATTTATAATATTGATTTTGGTTAAACTTAATTTTGTATGATTGTGATTTATTTTTAAAAATTTTTATTTAAAATTTGAGTTTTTCTATCAATATAGTTTAATTAACATGAAACCAAGTTTTTCTAACTTGTATGTAAACAAAGTTTTTTTTAAAAAAAGTGATCTTAAAGAAAATTAATATCAAACTAAACAAGAAATTTTCTAAAGCTAAAAAGGGAGATATAATATCATGTTAAGATATTGACTTATCTTAATTTTAACAACATATTTAGGTCACATTTGGTTATTAAAATGAGTGAGAATATGAAGGGAAATGAGCTTTTATGAAATAAAATCTTAGGTTTATCTATTATATTTAGTATGATACTGAACAAGTGAGTGAGAATGGGAAAGAATATTAGTAAAATTACTATAATATCTTTATTAAAATATTAAAGTACAAAGTATTATTTTTAATTTTTTACAAAAACAATTTTATCATTATTCTTCCCTTCTTCCTTGGTTATCTTATCCTTACCCCAACAAATTGAGTTTTTTCGGTCATTTAGCCATTGTACTTTTTTACCATGGATCTAAATAGACACAACACGACCATGAGAGGTTTCAACTTCACAAGATGAAAGAGAGACATAACTGATGACTAGCCAGGGGAGAATTTGCAAAAGTATAACCATCGATCTAATCCCTCTCTTCCTTCACAGTCAAAGGTGAAAAACCTTATTGGAGCATAGATTCCTTCACAATAGAAGTTGAACTCCCTTTCTGGAGAGAGAAAATTAAAAACCAACCTTAAATTCCATTGCAACTAAAGGTGAAAGCGAGCTATATAGCGAAAATCAATTGCTACAACTATGACATTGTAAAGACTAGTTTAAAACTACGACATTGATGGAGTAAATATTTGGCAGTTGTAACTATAGTATTACAGAGAATGGTTCAGATCAGCAATGTTGACCGAACACAGAACAACTATGGATGTCCAGAGAATGGAAATAATAAGAGAGATGAGGGAAAGAAAGAAAGGGACTAGAGAGAATATGTAAGAAGAATGAGGGCTTTATGGTCATTTCAAAGTCTATTCTTGAGAATCTTCCTGATTCCCTCAACATATGGAAGGATTGGGAGTTTACCTTATTTGTAGGAATTAGCCTCCTTTAAGAAATGGGATTCCTTACCTAATTGAGCAACCAAACATATTAATAAGCCTCAAATCTATTCGTATTCCTATTCTTGTTACCCTTTCAAATTCTAGGTATCAACAGGCCTTTAATGAAGTTCAATTTTGAATTAGTCGTATTGGTATTGTCTTGACAAATGAAGAATTCAAGTGCAAACACCAACTAGGATCAAAATTAATACAAAAAGAAAATACAATATATTAAAGTTTGATTAACTTAGATCTTTTTTATAGTAACTACATAATGTAAATTTAAAGTGAAAAGAGAAATCACTCATTTTCTTCTCCTCTTTTTATCTTTTTTTAACCTTACTTTGTGAGATTTGGTTTATACATTAGGTTAATTGTCTCAAGAATTATATATATATATATATATATAGATAAAATATTATTTATAATAAATGTAAAAATAGTCCAACAGCTAAAAACTTCAATTTTAAAAAGTTTGAGTTCACATTTTAGTAGGTAAAAGCATAGGTGATGGTCGAGGAATCAAATGGATGGCATGGGATTATATATGTGCAAGTAAAAAGCGTGAAGGAATGGAATTTCAAAACCTATAGGCCTTTAACCTAGCTATCTTGGGTAAGCAGCGATGGAGACTTGGCTCTCCATCAAATTTTCTCTCTAATAAAGTTGTCAAAGCTAATTACTTCCCTTAAGGGCATTTTTTGTTTGCTCGTTGGGTCACAACCTGAGTTACACTTGGAGCAATGTTGTTGCAACCTAAAATCTGCTCAAGAAAGGTATGGGGTGGAGAGTGGGAAACAAAGAAGATATAGGGATTTGGAGGGACCCATGGTTGCCATTGGAAGGGAGATTCTTTGTCAGCTGCCTTTGTAATGAAAGAGATGAAGGTATGAGGGTAAAAAGTCTATTTTTTCCAAGAAGGAGATAATGAGACACTAGCAAAATCTAAAGTTTATTCTCTCAAGGGCAATTAAGAGCCATTTTCAACATCACACTGGGGCTGATAGATAATAGAGACATGCTAATTTGGCACTTTAACATGAAGGGAGTCTTCACGGTCAAATCTACCTACCATTTTACCTATTTAAACCTTAGAATGCTAGCTAAGGAAAACCAATACTTCGATTAGGGAACTATTTGGAGATGAAGATACTAGCAAAAGTAAAAAAATTCATGTGGAGATATTGTAAGGATATTCTTCCTGTTAAGACCAAGCTAGCCTGTAAATGTATCCTTAATAAGACATAATGCGTTTTCTGCGATCAGGAGGAAGATATCCCTTATGTTGTTTTGCATTGTCCTTTTACACTCTCAAGGTAGAATGTTTGGCTAAAAGATGACAAGGTAGTAGGGAATAACATAAAGGAAACTTCCAAGAGACTATATGAGATTTTCCTCTAACACGCCCTCAGAGACTTCAGCTGCATCTGTTGGGGAGTGTAGGGAGCTAAGAAGTCAAAGGTATGGAAAAACCTGAGTTAGATTCCTAACCAAGTAGTAGCAAGGGCTTTAAATTTCAAAAAGGAGTGGCCAAAAGCAAACAAGGTTACATAGAGGCTCAACTTGATGAAGGATCTCAAAGATAGACTAGTGTGTGGGCAACAAAAGGATGAGCTAATTTAGACTGTAAATACTGACACTGCAATCTTCCTAGTGGCATAGAAGGTTAGGTATGACATAGTTGTCAAACACAGTAGCGATGAAACCTTGTCTACCATTATCAGACTAGTGTTAGGGTTGCCTTTAGCTTGTATTATGAAGGCTGTAGCTATATGTTCTACTATGTTATGGGAAAAAGGACCATTTTCTAGGGCTTGGAGTCATCACTACCATTATTGGATCAGTGTTGTCCTTTAGCTCAAATTATGGAAGTTATAATTAACGCCTAAAAGCAATACTACTTCTCTACAATTAAAACTTTATATATATCTAGTCATTTTAATAATAATAATAAATATTATTATTATTATACTTATGGTAATTATGAATCCTTTTTATGTCTTAAAATTTACTGTATATTTAGTTTCCACTTTTCTAGGTTTAAATTGATTTTGGAGCCTTTAGTATGGTTCATGATCCGGTATGTGCCTATGTAAGAACCTTCTTACAAAGTATAAAATTTATCATAAATTTTAGTTAATATTACTATGAAGTGAGAATTATGAAAGATGCATTAGAATATCTAAAACACGATAGTATAATTATAAATAATCAATGTTCATATATTCGTATAGATAATTTAACAAAAATGGGAGAATAAGTATTATGCCTATATCTATATTTATATTTGTATCTATCGAAATTATGCCTAATATTAAGGACTTATTCAGGACTTAAAAAAACTAGTAAGATTCATGTGACACGAACATAATTGGTATGACATGTAAGGCCATATCACATCTTATAACGACGATCTTATTCACAAGCACTTCTCAATTGATGGGACAAATACCCATTCACTTGGACTTTAAGAGAAATTTAGTAATTCGCTATCTAAAAAAATCATTAATAGAATCGTGAGAAATGTTTTCTTAGTAACATTAAAAAGCATATATGATATTTGAAATATCCATGGAATATAATATGACTATAAATTATGATCTTTATGAAGTATATGTGGATATCAAATATCATAACATACAAATATGCATTTGCAAACATATGACAAACAAAGGTAGACAATGTCCTCAACCATTAGACCTTGGGACGTCATATTTGGGTTATTCAAGTCTCATGAAACCTCAACATATGACTATTATACTCAGGCGATCGAGTTTCATGAACCCCAGTGTATGACACCTAACCGGCAAGTGCGACCCTACCTTTAGCTGAGGTGTCCCTTAGCGGGTTCCCAGAACAAAGTCAGGCAATATAATCTTTATATTAATATGTCATCCAAGCTATCATGTGGTCAAGATTGGATTAGTTTGAGAGAAAACTATCAAGATTCTTTTGTAATCCTCTGAACCCTGATGTCCTTATGACAGTTAGGAATCCCTTTAGTGTCAATTAAATTCAAGATATTCCTAGCAAGGATACATTTTTGTCATCTCTTGAATTCTTAAGACCAGTTAGGCGGCACAACCTACCATTGATATTAGAAGTCAAGTTGTAGCCTAAGAAATGTAATAACACCGCTTTTCCTGTTATCCTTTAGGTGGTATAACCTACCATAAATTACAGGATTAATGGGATATAATATTTTGCTAAGGAACTCATAGGATTCACAATATATATTAAGGCGGCATAGCCAGCCATTATCAAATGTGATTCCAAACTATCAATAAGTACATAATGTATAGGAACAGTTTAAACTCAGACAGGATAGTTCTCTTCTCAAACAACCATATTGTCATCCTATCATACAAAATTGAAATACTCATTAACATAGGCAATTATAGTGCATGAATAACAAATTATTTATGTAAAGATATGTAATGCACACGAAAATCTGCACATTAAAATTGTTAGCCTAAACTTATTATGGCTTATATAATCTTTCCCTATATATTTTACAATATCGTTATAGTCTCATTCTTCTTTAATTCTACCTTCCTTAGACATTGAATAGGCTCATGGAAGGTTATGATGACAAAATTTTAAGATAAATGACTATAGGCCAAAATAGATTAGTTATGCAGTATTATAATGTGTTTTAAATTTAACTATATTTCCACACCATAGCTAACCCTTTTTACGCTTACATTACCATGAAGACCACTCAAGAAGAAGATAAAGGAAAAGGAAAAGAGAAGAAGAGAACCTAGAATATGCTATATATTATTACTTGGATATGCTATCTTTTTTTGTAATTCTCCTAAAATTGCTCCCTTCCTTCTTGCTTCCTTTCTTCTTGATCTAAGTGTAGAGTGGAGAGGTGAGAGTGAGTGAGATGGGTATGGGAAGAATGTAGGGAATGATGTGAAGAAAAAGGGTAGGGTGTAGGGTATTTAAAGAGAAATTGACGGCTAAGATTTAGCCATATTTTTTTAATCCAACGATAATGATTCAATCTCAAATCATAAATATCTAAGATATAATTATAGTGTGGGCCCCATGGATATATAATATTTTATTATGATGTGGATCTCGCATGTATGGGCCGCACATGTTAAGGTAATACCATATGTCCCTCCTTGTGAATTTACCATTTTACCTTTGGTATTTTTTTTAAATGACTATTTTGCCCCTGGCCTTGTAAATTTACCATTTTTCCTTTAACATTTTTCAAAAATAACTATTTTACCCCTATACCTTAAAACTAAGCTATATGTTGTTTTCTTTAAATGATTTAACTGGGCATATTTATTTTTTGTTTAATTCTTTCTGATTTCCCCCAAATAATTTAGTTTATATTAAAAATCACTAATTTAAGGATGTTATAGCTTGGTAGGGAAAACATTCCCCTTTGCATTCATTTCCCTTAAAAAAAATTCTATCCTTGAATTTTAGAATGGCTACTTACCTTTAGAAGTAAAAGGATGGGGTTACTTATCTCGTATGACCACTTCGGCTTCCCAAGTTTCTTTTTTACCAATATGATTCTACCACACCATTTTAACTGAAGTTATATCCTTTTTCCTTAGTTTCTTGACTTGTTTATCGGTTATGACTATAGGTTGCTCTACGTAGGCAAGTTACTCTCCTAATTGTATTAATTACGGTTGAAGGACATGAGAGTAATTGGGTAAATTTTTCAAAGTATATATACATGGAAAACAGGATGAACACTTGCAAAATTTGATGGAAGAGCCAAATGATATGCTATAGTACCTACCTTTCTAGTAGTGTTGTTAAACTCGCGAGTTAACTCGGTAGACTCGCTAAGTTAACGTTTCCAGGTGACCAAAATGAGTTGGCTCAGATGTATACTCATGGAATCTGATGGACTCATTGGGACTCAAACTGACTTGCTGAAATTTCCAATTGTACTACAAGTCAACTGAGTTAGGTTCCTTCATCCAATTGGGCTAAATTTGGGTAAAATGGTTTTTTTTTATTGGAAAAAAAATTTAAGGTAAACTGAAATTAGTAGCTCGTGAAAGAAAAAAAAAAAGCTTTAAAGAAGAATTAGATTAGGAGAGCTAAAGATTCATCACCTTTGATATCCCTCATCGCACTTTGTAGCACGCACAATGACAGTGAGCACAACACTGCTAGTAAATTGCCAGCGTTACTTTCATAGTTTCACTTTTTAGGCCTCAACCTCTTCCGTCAGCTCATTGTTCCTCCCAATTTAACAAATTGCCAGTGTTTCTCTATTCTTTCTACTATGCATCTCTAAATGGCCCACGTTGAATTAATTTACCATTAGATTCCCTTCCCTTGCATTTTCATAACTTTACACCACATTCACGCTCTTTCTTTTGTCCAGCTTGCCTTTGCTTATTGATCCACGTCATTTGAGGTCCCTGTACTTGCGCCAACCTGGGATTGTCCTTCCCCAACCTCATTTTGGCTGGAAAATGTGACATTTCAGGCAAACTAACATCTTGCACAATTTCTGGGAATTTTAGTCAAATTGGTGTGTACTTTTTAAAAAAAAAATTCTCTGCCTATTTAAGCTTCTAATTTGGTGAATTACCACTTGAACTTGAAATTTCTTCCTCCTTTAGCATTTTTTTTCCCATATTCAATATTGTTGAAGGATTATTGTTTTATTGGTTAGCGGGTGATTAATCGGATAGCTTTAATCATTTTTTTACATAAATGTTTTTCTGTATTTTCTCTACTAATTGATCTATTTTAGTAGGGATGACGACCGTGCTATCAATTCTTATTTTGGAGAACTTTATTTTATTTTTTTCATTCTTCTTCATCTTGTTCCTTTCTTCTTCTTTTTTCCTTTTTCTTTTGTAGTTAGATTTGATCCAATCGAGACAGAGGAAATTTATGCTGTGATTTCCTCACTTTTGGAACAACTACTTCATCAAAATAGCCTGAACATGTAATTTTTTCTTTTTTCAATGCCCTTGTTGTTTTCTTTATCCTTCTCTCTTCTCTGAATTTTATTGCCATGGTTGATATCAATATAGGGAAATTATTATTTGCAATATATATTATAAAAATCTATTTTATGATGTTGTGATTATGTTCGTACCTTAGTGCCCAACTAAAGTTTTATTTAATATAGAAATCCCTATAAGTACTTGGTTCATATCTTAAAGGCAATGTGATTTTATGGCATTAGCAATATAAAATCAGTTATCTTAAATTTGTTAAATGGCTGCCTGCCATAGTTAGGCATGCCTTTAAAAAGAATCAGCATCTCAATTCTCTTTGAACTCTAAGACACAAGCTCTTTACATACTTAAGAGTTCAAATGGTTCTTGTAGTTCGACTGTCATATTAAGGATAATTTATGCTGCTAAAATTTAGCCTAGTGCCATAAGTTTTTGTAAAGATTTCCATGATCTTCAACTAAAACTATTTCCTTCAAATTTTTAGTCTTAAGTACACAACCATCATGGGATCCTATCAAATCCTCTTATGATATGTTAAACTTTTTACACTTTCGTCGAGATATTTGATCATTAACCTTGGTAAAAAAACTTATTAAAAACTTGAGCATATTTGATTAGCATCTTAAGATCATTATGAATTTTAAGTTTATTTACCTAAAGGCCACTATAGGCAAAAGACACTGAAAAGTTCAAATTTTGAAAGTCCTCAATTAAATGATATTCTTTACTCATCATTTCAACCACATATACAAACTTCCTACTTAAAGCATCAGCGATAACATTGACTTTTCCTAGATGATATTTAAGAGTGAAATTATAATCCTTTAAGAATTTCATCTATTTTCTTTGCCTTATGTTCAACTATTTTTTATTAAAGAGATATTTCAAACTCTTATGATTATTAAAATCCCTAATCTTATTAGCACTATAATGATAGTGTCCCTAAACCTTAAGAGCAAAAACAACTCTAAGCAACTCTAAGCATATATGGGATAATTCTCCTTATAAGGTCTAAGTTGTCTATAGGCATATACTACAACTTATCAAGACTCATAATAAACCTTTGTTGGAAGCATCACTCATAAATTATAAGAGTTTCAACAAGATCAGATAATACTAATATCAGGTTAGGGGTTAACCTACTTTTTAGCTTAAGAAAACTAGCTTCACATCTATCATCTCACATAAAAGGTTGATCTTTCCTGGTTAATCTTGTCAAAGATATAGCTAATTGGGTTACCTGAAGAAATACATGATCTTTTGATTCAAATTCCTTGGTTATAGCTAAAATAAAATTCCTAGCACATGTATATCCAAATTTTATTCATAGTAAACATAGACATTCTATTTCAAGTAGTTGTTATAAATTATATTTCTTAATTTTGGAACATTTAAATATTAAGGGTAAACTATTAAATTTCCTATAACTTATTTTTTCTCACCTCTGAGTCTTAACAGTTTAATTATATATCCTAAAAAATGACTAATACCTTCTCTCTTTTTGGAATTTCAACAGGAAAATAATTTCCCATTTTTTTCCAATTCGTTAATCTTATAGCTTCATTTGATTATAATTCCATCGAGAGTTAACATCATTTTCTTGATTGGTGCATATCACATATTACATTAAAGGTTCACTTATCTTTGAATTAAGGCTTCTATTCAAGGTATACTTGAAAAAATGTTTGAATAACTAAAATGTTCTTAAAGGTTTAGGTCAATGACATACCTTAAGTTAAATTAGAAGGCTGATTATCTTTATATTGTGTAAAAGTATACACATGATCCTAGTTATTCGGTTGTGACAGGCTACTTGTTCTTCTGAAAGTTATGCTATTTTGACTTTCAGCCTTAGTATTTACCATACTTGCATAAGTCATTTTACACTTGTTTGCATTCTCAGCAAAACTCTTGACATTTTTAGTAGTAACCTTTTTTTTTTAATTTCCTTTCTCAAAACTTTCTTGAAATATGTAACTTTCCATGCTTCTTCATGGGCATGGCTTACATAAAGAGATAATTCCTCAAACTAGGACATATATTCATGTACAATCATGTTCCCTTGCTTTAATTGGGCAAACTCGGAGATTTCCCTAAGGGTCACTACGGTTCCTCTATTGACCATATTTAACCTACTCATAAATATTGGTTATAAATCTAACAAGTTTTCAAGAATAAGCATTTTATTTCTAGGCTAATGTTTTCTTTGAAATATTTATTATTTTTTATATGAGATCTCTTTTCTATATAATTCATTCTTTCAACATGGTTTATAATTTTGTGCAACTTTGCTATTTGCAATTAAAATTATGACTTACCTTAGAGGGTTAGGACCACATGTCTAGTAGTAAATGATATTTTTCTCAAAATCTTAACTACAGTTCTTCCAGGTTTATCCATCTAAACATGTATGCAGGTAATCTCACAATAAGCTGTCATGGAATATAAATTGTGACACATATATAAGCTATGTGCATCCAGAAAAGTCATAATATCTCAATTCAAGTTTAAATATTTAGTCTTTAGGTAATTTATTATCCTGTTAGACATATACATATAATATCCACGTAATGCAGTTAGTTCACGAAAACATCATTACATATATACTTCCATATATCAAAATAATTAATCATGTTCCGAATCTCTTAATTTCAATCATACTGATCAAATATCCTCAATAAAATATTAATAAATTCTTAAAATTTCATGTACAATCATTCAAGGTATATAACCTCAATGTCAAGAAATCATCATCTTAAATCTAAAATTTTTGGTAAATTATCCTCAATAAGTTATTGTAAATTCTAAATCATCAAGACAAATATTCTCAATAATACGAACCATCTTTCTGGAAGCAAAAACTAGGAATTTTCATTTTCTCATATTCCCTTGATCAATCTAAACACTAATGATAACTAGAAACTAGACAACCACTAATCTTTAGGAATTTTAGTCACTTAGTATCAAAATACTAATTAAAGCTAGAACCAGATAATAAAAAATCCTCAATATAACCACTAATCATTAATACGAAAATACCAATTATACCTAGAATTACCACTCTGATACCAAAAATTGTAACACCTAAAAAAAATACTACTTCTCTACAATTAAAACTTCATGTATGTCTAGTCATAATAATAATAATAATCATACTCTTAGTAGTTAAGAATTCCCTTTATGTCATAAAATTTATTGCATATTTTTAGTTTTTACTTTTATAAGTCCAAATTGATCCAGGAGCTTTTAGTGCAGTTCATGTTTTAGTGTGTGCTTGGCAGGAAAAATATTCCCCCCTAATCCAAGATTTGAGACTTTAATCTCAGGCTATAAGGAAATGTAGTAACCCCACTTTCTAGTGACCATATAAGCGGTATAAACCTACCATAGATCTCAGGAATTATGGGATAAATTACATTGCTGAGAAACTCGTGAGATCTAAATTAGTCATTTAGGTGGTATAGTCTGCCATAGTATAACATGTCTAAAATCCATAAAGCTCCATAAAGGTACTATTTAATTTCATTTTAATGTCTTATTTGGCTCATTTTATTAAATGAGATTCCACTACAATTATGTGCATAGTATGTAGAAGTTGGTTGTATAAAATAGTTCAATACTTTTAAGACTAGTTACAAAAAAATATAAAATTTATATCAAAATAAAGCCATTAAATATTTTATCTGAACTAAAATGTATATTGAAAATATTCATAGAAAACATACTAAACAATTTATATGAAAACATATTTATAAATACAAATAGATTCATAATAGTCAGGTAAAACAAACATATTATACACATAATCCTTATAATAAAATACAAACAACAATGGACATTTTAGTTCTACAGTCTATTACATAGTTTGTTTTCCTCTATCTTTATAGGAATGTTAACCTGAAAAATGTTAATCAACTAGAGTGAGGTTATAAATCTCAATAGTCGTGCATCTTATTCATAATATACAAGCATCATTATCATACATATTGTAAGAACTAGAAGTATTAATCAGGGCTATGTAACTCAATATATATTTGGTTTCTTTTGTAACCACAATCTCATACTTATGGCTACCTCATCATATCATCATCATGATCGTCATCATGTCATACTATTAACCAATTCATCATCATGGTGAGTTTTAAAAACTTAAGAGTTCAATCTATCTATAAAAATTACCCTATGGCAATTTATAGATGAACAAAGCTAACCAAATGCATATATAGCAAGACATACTTAAATATATTAATAATCCAGTTCAAAACAGGTATATAGTGAATAAAAGCACTGACTACCTCTTTCGCAAGTTGGAAATTTGAAATGCTTTTTCTACAACCTTTCTCTTTCTCTTCCTTTGAATGAACAAAAAAAACTAAGAATAGTTCGTGCTTTATATAGAAATTTTCATGTTACTAAACAAGTTACTGTTTGACATTATGCAAATAACATCTAAATGCATTTTTGTTGATAATTTATTGTGCAAATAATAACTAAATGTGTTTTGCTGACATTTACTATGTAAGTTACTATGTGATGATTAAAATTATATTTTTATCTTTAAAATATTTTTTATTTTCATTTTAGTGTCTAAAAAATTTAAAATTATAATTTCTACCCCATATACTATTTTCTCCTTTCATTTTAGTCCATTAAATTCTATTTTATTTTTCTAATGTTATTCTTAAAATTATCTTCGGTTTAAATAGGTGACTATGCTATTACTTATATCCCTATAAAGATTATATATCTTTAACTATGTATATTTTTAGGATGTTACATAATATATATATATATATATATACACACTTTTTTTTTAGGTTATTACATTATAGCTCTACGTTCTACTTTATTTTGTGAAATTAAAGGACCATTTACTGAGGCCTGGAGTCATGCACATAAATGCTCAAGATCTTACTTTTGCCCTCAATGTTGTTGATCATGACAATACTAAGTATGAGGTGATTATTGCATATTGTAAAAATCTCCTTAGGGAACTTATGACTCATTTGATTATTAGAATTGATACAATAGAAATGAGAATGAAAATGGGAATAGGAGTGGGAGTGGGAGTGGGAATGAGAATATTAAAATGTTGTTTGGTTGGGAAGGAATGAGAATGGACATGTCTCCTTTTACTTCGTTTGGTTAATAGATTACACGTGGAAATCAATTAGGTAGTGTGCATATTTTATTATATTATCCCTTATCATAAAACAAAAAAAAAAAAACAGACAACTATTTGAATTATTAATTAATAATTTAATTATATATTAATATATATTTAATTAATAATATAATAATATATATATTTAATAAATTAATAATAAAATAATAATTTACAAATAAATAATAATAAATTAGGATTTTGATGTATCACAACGGTGTTTTTGTCTAAAAATTATTATAAGTAGGGATACTTTTGTTAAGCATATTTTCATTCCTAGGAGACCAATCTCATTCCATAGCTTTAGTTAGAGAGAGAACTCTCCCTTATATGAGGGAAAGCAGATTTTCTAGGGAATGAGAATGAAGACCCAATTTGCAAACCAAACATGGGAATATGAGTGTCTCCCATTCCTATTCCCATTCCCTCACCTTGATTCTAGTAATCAAACGGGCCCTTAGGGTTGTTGAATGTAAGTGGATTTTGAAGTAAGCGAATACAGAAGCTCATATGTTAGCTAAAGTTTCTACCTATAATGCTAGCAGACTATTACCCACTTCTAATCATTTTTATTTAATAAAATAGTTCTATTTTGTTCCAAAAAAAAAAAGTTTTGAGTTCATAGCACTACCTTATCAATGGACTCAAATATTTTTATTACTTTATTATTTGGAACATAATAATTCTTTCATTAATATGGAATAAGCATTTGCAAAAATATAACCTATGTATAAGTTGTTAGTTGAATTCCAAAAACTTCAAAAACTTAATCCTTTGTAAGAAGTTTATCAAAATTATTTTTTACTTCATACGAATAGAAATCCAAATTACTTGCAACTCTTTATTTGCAGTCTTGATTTAAAGATCATTAAAATAGTCAGTTTTTGAAATTCAAAAAATTAGAATAAATAATATTTTAAAATCTACATTGATAACTTTCAAAAATTTAATTTGATGAGCTAAAAACAATTTTAAAGTTTGATCAACAGTCATACGAATCACCAACACACTAGAAGTCTATCAATGTTAGAAGATTCAAGAGTTTATAGACTTATTCTATATCAAAAATTGAATAATATTATTATGGGAAAATTTATCAATTATTCCCTATAATTTACCTCAATTTGCAAATTGGTCCCTAAACTTTATTATTTTTCAAATCACTTCTTACATTTTTAATTTGTTGCAACTTAGTCCTTATTGCTATATCCACACTTAACATTGTTAAATTTTGGGTGATGTGGTTTATTTTAGCTTACTTGGATTGCCCATGTGGAAGAGAATGCTTTGTTGGACGATAATGTGGATAGTTTCAATACTTATTTACTTTGTATTCATTTTTTCCCTCCCATTTTGTGGCTTTATTCTCCTCTCCCCACTCCTCTCTCTTTCAAAAGCACTTACTGCCACCACTTGCCAAAATCCATTACCTTCGATGTCGCTAGCTAAGTTGAGGCAAATTCAATCCATAGAAGAAATATTTTGGAATGCTATATATATGCTCTTTTATGTTTTCTTACAGTCATAAAACAAATAACAAAACAAAACAGGTGAGAGATTAAAGGGTAGTCAATTCAATGACCACACACAATCTTTTAATATCTTTCTCTTGTCATCATCGTCTTTTTACATCTCTCTTAAACTTGATTCTCTCTTATTGTTATTTTTAATTCAATCTAGTTAGTTGAGACAAATTCAGCTTAATTTTTTTATTTTTGAAAAAGCATGTCATAAAAGTGGAGTATACAAATAATGAAAAAAATAATAAAGAAACAAGATACCAAAAGGAGAGCAAATTGCTCTGCCCAACAATATCTCTAGAGTTTTAAAAGTTCATTATCATTATAGGAAAAGGGAAACCTTATGACAGAAGTTCAACCACGGTTGTAAAAACCATGGCTAAACCAAGGCATAACCACGGTTGTCTCAACGTGGTTAGAACCACATAAACAAACCATGGTTTTCCTTAAGCCATGGTTAGATAATGATCTAACCATGGTTTTCTTAAAATTGTGGTTAAATATAGGCCTAACCACGGTTACATTAACCATGGTTAAATCATTGGAAAAATAAAAAAAGAAAATGCATATCCTAACCACAATTTGTTGTAAAATCATGGTTAGACTACTTAGGCCTAAGCACAGTTTCTTGTAAACTTGTGCTTCGGTTCAAGTCAAAAAAACTTGTGGCCTAACCATGATTTCTTGTGACCTTAGTTTGGCAGATTGTATGATAAAAAAAATTTACTTGGGCTTAACCATGGTTGTTTGCAAAACCGTGCTTAGGCCTCGGTGATTCACGGTGGCCTAGCCACAGTTTATGTTGAAATAGTGGCTATGCCATCATCTAGCCATAATTTTTAAACCGTTGCTAGGCCCATTTTAAATTGGCCTAACAACGGTTAGAGGATAACTGTACGGTTGTTAGGCCCTATTTTATTTTTACCTATTTGGCCCACCACTTGAAACCTTATTTGCTTTTTTTGCCTCAAACCTTCTCTTATTCCTTTGTCCCACCTAGTCGGTTCACCTCCGCCAGAGTTCGTCGACAGTACTAGAACTCACCAGTGACAGTACTCCTTCGTTGTTTTGTAGTTAAAGCTCCTCCAAGTTAGTTTTTCTTCCTCTATTTCACTCTTTTTGCTTTTATAAACTACTTGGTTGGTTTTGTTGGATTATCTTTGGATTGTGATGCTTCATTTTATTTTTTGTTCATATTACTGTTGAGTTTCTTTTTTTCTTCTAATAATTATTTTGTTTTTATATTCTTATATATATATATATATATATATATATATATATTCGATTTTACAAGAATTTTATTTCTATTTTTTAATTACTTTATGTATATATTTTACTGTTGATAGTCATAATTTTCTACATTTTTATTTTTATTCGAATTTTTTTTATAAATATTGCTTTTGTGGAAATTTCAACCATATGTAATCTTATTATTCTTTTAGTTGTGTTATTATTATGTTTTATTATCAATATGGGTTATTAGCTATTATTATAGGATTATTTTGTTTAGGTTATGCGAATTACTTTTTATATGACATGAATTGATATAAATTTAAATGAGTTGTATATTTAGTCTAAATTAAATATTTGTTATATGTGTTTAAATGATTTGAATTTGTATGTATGTAATCTTTGTAGAATTTGAAGCTTATAGCTATCAATATAATTATTGTTGGGAAATTAATATTATGAAGTTAATTAAGGGCTTCAACATCTTTGTTCATTATATTATTAATATGTTTTGTTATTAACATTGTATGTCAAATATTATTATAGTTTTGCTTTTTGTAGGTCAAGTTAATTGTATTTATAGAGTTGGATTGACATAAATTTGAATGAGTTGAATATTTAGTTTGAACTAACCATTTGGTGTATGTGTTAACTTGATTTACCTTGTGTATATGTATGTGTGTATATATATTACAATAATTTATATGATTGGATTTGGAATTGTTAAATAGGTAAAGCATACAAAATTTGTTATATGACTTGTGTTTCCTATATTGTTATTTTTTTTGTTGGTATTTAGGAAATGGATAATTGTTGGATTTTTAGGCCTTAAAATACTTCTGAATATTTAGATGGATTGAATGGATTCATAGACTTTGCATTTGCAAATAAGAGTGTTGGGGATAAGATAATATGTCCATGTCCTAAATATAAATATAAGAAATGACAAGTTAGCGAAGTTGTACGGGATCACTTAATTATTAAACCTTTCCTACAAGGATACACTATTTGGGTTAGGCATGAGGGAAGAACTAATGAAGAACCACATGAGGTAAAACTTTAAATAAGACCACAAGTTAGAGATGAATCGATTTATAGGGACTATTCTATACATAATATGGTTTACGATGCATTTAGAATTTATAATGATGATAAAATTGTGAATGAAGTTAGTGGTCCAACTTCAACATCAAATCAAACATTACATAGTGGTGTGCAGGAATTTCAAGACTTGCTTAAGGATGAATTATAAAATTTATACGATGTGTGTGAGAAGTACTCTAAATTGTCCTTTTTGGTGAAATTGTATCACATCAAGTGTATATGTTGAGTAAGTAATAAGGCTATGTCAATGTTTCTTGAATTATTAGTCATTGCATTTGAACATGCCAATATTCCACCATCTTTTTATAAGGCGAAGAGAACTATAAATAGATTAGGGCTCAACTACGAAAAAAAATTCATGCTTATCCAAACGACTGTGACTTGGCCCCACACCTAGGCCTTTGCCACAGGACAATTACTGCCACATACCTTGGCTAACATGATTTACCTTAGATCCGCGTAACGTATGCTTAGGTTTGGCCACATATTGTTTTAACCCTTTTGGCAATCTAAGTACAAGTGATAACATCTGCCCAACGATTTTAATGTCTTACAATCTCCTGTCCTGGATATGTATAAAACAAAGTTCTTTTATTCTCTCAATGATTATTCCAGGGAAAAAAGCACCAAGAAATGATATAGATGTGTATCTGTAAGTAGATGAGTTAAAGGATTTATGGCATGTTGGAGTTGAAACATATAATTCTTTCACAAATGAGTTGTTTAATATGCGTGCAACATTGATGTAGACTATTAGTGATTTTCCAGGGCTTGGCACTTTATCTGGGTGGAATGTCCACACTGGCTTGGCATGTCCCAACTGTAACTTTGACTTAACCCTTGTTTGTCTTCCCTATATTTGGAAGTGGTGTTTTATCGGTCATTGTCGTTATTTGTGCCCAGGGCATAAGTTTAAATTGGCCCGAAATTGATTTGATGGAAAGGATGATAGAAGATGTCCTCCAATAGCAATTATTGTCTTAGAAATCTTAGAGCAGCTTAAAAATGTTTATGTTATATTTGGAAAAGATTTTGATGTTGAAGTTCGTGGAAGAAGGACTCATGGAGTTATTGTTAGTGATGGTGAAAGTCAACAATGGCGTAAGAAAAGTATACTTTTCCAACTTCCTTATTGGGGGAATCATTTATTACGTCACAATCTAGATGTAATGCATATTGAGAAGAATGTATGTGACAATATGCATTTCAGTTTATTAAATGAGCCTGGGCATTCAAAAGACCATTTAAATGCACAAAGAGACTTGCAAGAAATGAATATTAGGCCTCAACTTTGGGCTAATGACAATGGGAGATATTCTCCAGCTCTATTCACCTTAACAAATACAAATAAAGAAGTTTTTCTGAGAATTTTAAAGAATATCACTGTTTCATATGGCTATTCAAGTAACATTTATAGGTGCATTGATCTAAGATAATGTAAGATCAGAGGGTTAAAACTTCATGACTCCTATGTTTTGATGGATCAACTCCTACCTAAAGCAATGAGGACTACACTTTCTAAGCATGAATGAGCTTGACCAACTCCAAGATAGTGTTATTCTTATATTATGTCATTTGGAGATGTTATTCCTGCCTTCATTTTTCACTATCATGGTTTATTTGATTGTACACTTAGTTGAAAAAGTAAAGCTTGGAGGTCCTATACAATATAGATGGATGTACCCAATTTAAAGGTAAACTTATTCTTCGATGATTAATTCTTTCCCATTCATTTTACTTATACTCATAACTAACAAATAATCTATATGATGGGTATTTGGGAAAGTTAAAATCATACATATGTAACACGGCTCAGCCATAAGGCTCAATAGCTGAAGGTTATATGGCTCAAGAGATTTTAACTTTTTGTTCATGATATTTGGATGGAATTGAGACAACATTCAATCGACCTGGGCTCATAGATGATTAACCTGACGTTGGGTCATCTAATGTTGATACTTTGTTTCTACCTATTTGAAGATCCATCGGTAGTTTTGAATACTTTGCATTGTCTCCTATAGAGAAATTTCAAGCACATCGTCATGTGCTAACTAATTGTAGACAAGTAGACCTGTTTCTTCAGTGAGTGGAGTATTTTTATTGAAATTAGTACTTTCATGTATAATTTCATCAATGACATCTCTTGTGTATGTCACACAGGGAAATTAGAGATCATGTCAGGAGACAGTTACAAAGTTGTACATGGTCTTTAACGAAATAGATAAGAAGGTTCACTGAGAATTTGTTCATTGGTTTTGTCATCGTGTGAGTATATATTTGCTTGTAAATATTTTTTATACTTGTTAAAGTACTGCAATGACATATTTATAATTGGCTAATTCCAAATAAGGAATGACATTAATGGATCTCATTTAGTTAATATAAAATTGCTTGCTTTTGATCTACTTGATATAGCAAGGTGATATAGTGCTTATAATGTCAATGGTTTCAAATTTAGAACTATGGAATGAGATCAAGGGTTAAAAACTCAAAACAATGGAGTCTTTGGGACTTTTAGGACTTGAAGCTTTTCAAATAGTAGTTACAGTTAAATGAACTTTGGAGGTGTGCCATACAATGGAAAATTGGTAAATGTCATTGAATTAAATTACCATGGTCGATTTATGCTAACCTTATTCAAATGTTTGTGGGCTAATACAACCAATTTTAGAGGGATTATAACTGATGAATTATGATTCAAGTCAATAAAATTTTAACGGTTGATACATATTGGTGACAATGAAGATGATGAGCCATACATATAAGTTTTAGAAGCTCAACAAGTATATTATATGGACGATAAGTTAGATAAGAACCTATGTTTAGTTGTCCATTTGAAGCCTCATGACCTGTATGATTTGGGAGAAGGAGATGAGGTTGTCATTTATGATAGTGCGTCATTCCTACCTTAACACTTAGAAATTATATTCCCTGAGTTTGAAGCAAACTTATGTTTATCTAGGTAATATTTTCATACTACTTTACCTAAAAGTATTGATGTTCCTTATCTTTTATTTTTCATACTATTATTAAACTAATCTTTTCTTTTCCTTTCCTTACTTAACAGGAATTTTGAAAATGAACAAGTACCTTAGAAAGTGTAAAGTATGAAGGGCCACCAGTGCTTCATGTAGCAGTGGAAATTCTATGTCTAATACACCTGGTCCATTCGTATCTCTAGGATTGGACTTCTAAGTTGTTTTACCAGGTGTTCCAAATGATAACATGTTGGCAAAGGAGATCAACGTGGAATCAGGGCAACCCAAAAAGTGTGAACAGCCCATAGAGCGCAAACAACCTACATGATGACATCAAAGACGATTTTGGATAGTTGATGTTATTGGTATGTAGATTTGCATTATTGCAGAGGAGCTTAGTTATCTATTTTTATTGGCTTACTAAATTTCTCTCAACAAATAAGAAAGGAGAAGTGTGGCCTCAATCATTAACTATGCACGATGCTTGGTCCCTTCTATATGGGCATTGGGTTATAATCCTATTTAATGAAACCCACAAAGTAGTTGGAGATGAAGGTGGGCTACTCGGTGTTTTTTTAGGCACTGTTGCCTAAGATTTTAATGCATTTCCAATTAGTTATAGGGATTGGAGACTTATACCTTCTGAGTATAAGGATCACATGTATAAAAAATACCATACAAGTAATACAACATTCTTTATAGACGAAGTTTGTACTTAATGATGATGTACATAAGAGGTTTGTTTTACAATCCATTAGAGGTAAGTGGAAGAGTGCCTGTTGTGACTTGCATAAGAATGATAGGATGCGCTTTCGTGAAGAATTACTACAAGTACCAGAGGGTATTGACAAGGATCAATGGACAACATACATTGACTATAGCCTTTCCCAAAGGACACAGGTGATAACACAATTGTTATAGTTACATGTAATCTTAGATGATCATGCTAATTTCTTCTACCAGATCATTAGGAAATATCTTAAAAGAATGAACAAAATTGAAAGATGTTGACGATGCCACACACAAGTGGATTAAAAAGCCTTGCAAGAAAGAAAGCTAAAATGGTAAGGGCAATTTGATCAATAGTACAACAAAAATTAGTCATACGTCACATTTTCCTTCAAATTTGTAGGAAGCAAAGCTTGGGAGGCCAATTACAAGTAGAAATTTATGGGCTATAGTACACAAGCACTCTAATGGGTCATACGTGAATGATGAAGCAAGAGTTGTTGGTGTGAGAATATGAATTTTGTAGTATTTAGATGTTTACTTGCGCTCTTGTTAAAATGATGTATTCATTTATTTGACTTTAAAGGAAAAAATTGTTGAAATTGAGCAACTGGACATAACATCTTAGCAAATTTCAATCAACAATTCTTTGGCTAGGGCATTAGGAACCTAAAAGTACCATGGTTAAGTGTGTGGATTTGGTTTGGGTGTATACCCAACTCAGGTATTTAGACAAAGTGAAAGTAGATTTTGAAGTTCACCTGTTGGTCCTTCTTAGAAAAAGGGATGACTTTCCTATTACAAGGTTTTTAGGGTCAAGTGCCACCTAAATTTGCTCCTTTACAAAATGTAGTAGTAAGTTTCAAAAGTTTCTTTAGTTGAATTATATGTTCATTTATAACCGATTTCAAGTCATTACATCTAACTTTATCATTTCACTTTCAAGTACCAAGTAATCATAACAGCGGACACGTACCTTCACAGAATGCTACTCATTCTCAGCATTCTAGTACATGTGATAAATAGTTTAGATGGATTGTGTTTATGTCAGTGTATTGATAGAACTTTAAGTACATTTAAATGCACTATAATTATGTTAGTGTCCTTAGAGAACTTTGTTTATGTAATGGAACTATGTATATTTAACCGAACTATGTGTATGTAATGAGCACTTCATATCTTGTGCCAATGACATATGGTTGGTTGAATTTTATTGTTGTTTGGATTATTACAAGTTTGTATGGAAAAACTAAGTCAATTGTATTATGAATTTAAAGAAATTATATTGGCAGCGGTTTAAATCGCCACTAAATAAAAACATATGATTTAACAACATTAATTAAACATCTTAACCATGGTTATGAAACCATGGTTAAGACGTGACCTAATCATAGTTAACACTAACATGGCTAAAACCAGTCCTAACCACGGTTCTTAGGTCAGGTTTTAACCACGGTTCTTAACCGTGGTTAGGGGTTGATTTTAACCATAGTTTTTAAGAACAATGGTTAGGACATACACTAACCACAATTAGATACAACTGTGGTAAAGTCACGTCTTAACCATGATTTTACCAACGGTTGCTAAAAACTGTGGTTAAGACTTCTCCACACATGTTTCGACCACGATTCCTGAAAACGTAGTTATGGTCTTAGCCACGGTTAAAACTGTGGTTAAACTAGGAAAAAAAAAATTGTGGTTAAACTCTTTTTTTCCTATAATATATCCATTTTGGTTCATTTCATTTTCATTGTCTGTTTTGGGCAATATTGTATTTTCAATCTCACAACAAGCTAGTAACAAAACAAAAGATTTCCATATTTATATCTAGCCCCTATTCTCGATGCTTAGAGCAGGGTACTCCTTCTTCTTTATAAGTGAATCATACTACTCAATATATGCAAAATAAAAATTTGAGACAACCAAATTATTCAGGTCATCATGTAGTTGTTAGTTTTGAGGATTCCATATCCATACATAGAGTAAAGCATGTAGTGGAAATCAACAACAAATAAGACACATTAAGAGAAAAAGAAAGCAAAAGAAATGAAAGAAGAAAAATGGGGCTTCCAAAAGTGAAAGAGAGTCATCAAGAGAGAGAGAGAGAGGAGTTTAGGAAAGTTGGAAAGTAGAGTAAACGAGCAGAGTAAAAGGCACAACATAAAAAGAAAATGAATACAAAGTCAATGGGCATTCATCCTATTTACATCATCCTTCAACAAAGCATTCTCTTCCTCGACCAATCCATGTAAGCTAAAATAAACCACATGACCTAAAATTTAACAGTGTCATGTGTGAATATAACAGTAGAGACTAAATTGCAACAAATTAAAAATGTAAGGAGTGATTTGAAAAAAAAAAGTATAGGGACTAATTTACAAATTTAGATAAACTATAGGGACTAATTGATAAATTTTTCCTATTATATTCAACTTTCAATCACATATGGTATAGATATTTTAAAGTTCGTTTGAGTAATGGCAAAGCACCTCTAATCCATACCTCACTTATTTACATTCCAAAGCAAATGTCCTCTTAAAATCTGAGTTATTTGAACAATCTCCATAAGTACATGATTGTGCATTGCGTCCAAAATGTATTATTGAAATTTCAGAAACATACAAAAAGAATACTTACAAATTTCAAGAGTGTCATAATATACAGCTATAACATTTTATTCCAATTGCAATATTACGACAATATATATATATATATATATATATATATATATACAGATATATATTATAATAATATAAAAAAATGAAATTTGCAAATCATTACTTTCGAGGAATCTTTCCTGACATTTTCCTTCTTGTGGGCAGAATTATTGAGAATGGTCTCCTAAAATAACAGTATGGTTGCTAAATATGCTAAAGAAGTTTGAAACATGCATTTAAGATAATATAGTACAACTCCAACATCATTTATGGGGCATTCGTATAATTAATATTGGATGTACACAGCCTTTAATTTAAGTAAAACCACAACATATAATCAAAGCTAACGTAGAGGCTTTTTTTGGTCGAAAAGCTAAAGTAGAGGTTTAGTTCAATAAACTTTGCTCAATCTCTGGAATAAATAACATATAAGATTAGTGCACTTAAGCTTTTTCATGACTGAAATTTTTACTTTTGAATTTGACTTTTACAAGTCTCACTACTATAGAACTACTTGACAACTATCGAAATAAATACACTATGAAATTTCAATTTTAATAATAAAACTTTTATATGCAATTTTTCATATTTTTAAATTAATTTTTTAAGAGAAAATTACTATTTGGGTCTCTCATAATTTGATCATGTCTTAATTTGAACTTCCACATTTATCTTGTCTCACGGTTATTTTCACTTATGTAAGCACCAAGTCTTTTAATGTTAAAAATGTGGAGGACTATTTTGAGACAAGACAATGTAAAAGATCAAATTGAAATAGGGTTGAAATGTGAGGGACAAAATAACTTTTTTCTCATTTTTTAAATAAAAATATGACAGGTATATAATTTTTGAATATAAGGGTATGATTTCCTAATCAAATTCATTTTGTCATGTTATTTTTGAAAAATCATACATTGATATTTAAAATGGAAAATTTGATGACAAAGATATGAAGTAATTGCACCTAAATTTAATCATTTTTAATATCTATATCGATATTACTACCCAAAGAGTTGCCACTGAAAAAATTATTTCTTGGGGTGGATGTTTCAGAGACTCGACTGTAAAAAGTCGAGATCAATATATCATACATATGAAAAATCAGATTTCATAACATAGCCAAGGAAGAAAGATAAAATAATATATATATATATATATATATATATATATATATATATATTTAAATATGAAAAATCACCGGCCAAAGTTAAGATGCAGCCAACGCGAGATTTTGTTGAGTATGTTAATTGGATTAGGGCTTAAACCGCAAAGTGAGTTTCTTTTAGCTTTTCTCAATGCATATATTAATTAGCATACATAGATTCAGTTAACTTAGACATTAATCTACATGATCCCAGTAAAATTAAGTTTCTAACTCTCTTTTCCAGTTCTATGCTTTCTGTTTAAATTTGGAATCAGAATATATAATACAACAGAAGTAACAGATTACAGGGGCTTAAAAAATGGAATCATAAACTTTACAGCTAAAATGACAAAGTCATATATATAACTAAACTTTAAAATCACTACCAAGACAGATAGAATTTTATCCTATTTAAGGCACTACAAGTTAGTCGGTGTGATGTGAAACCACCACATGTCAAGGACAAAATACCATTGAACTCAAAGGAATGGTTTCCCAAGAACATGATCAATTAAATTCTTTGGGAACATATACTATTCTGTTCTTTAAATGAAATACACAGAAATCTAAAGTACTTTTACATCCTGTAGGAAGGGCCATATTAATTGTACCAAAAGCTGATGAACATATATAGCAGATGCACAAAAATCCCAGCAACTACAAGTCGATGTCAATTTTTCATGTACAGAAGTAAACTTCAAGTTGTATATTCCAGATACAGATATAGTAAAAGTATAAAAAGCTGGAGAGCTATATATATTTGTTCTTTTTCGAGAAAAGAGAATTATATACACTGTGATTTCAAATACACAAGAAATTATTAATAAAGGCATTGAATGATATGAGGCAGTACAGAAAAAAGTTCCACCAATGTAAAGACATACCTGCTGAGCTTTGCAGTACAAATTAGAGCCCTCGGAATGGTAGGGAATGGCCCCAACTCCATTATCACTGAAAGATCAGACCTCGAAATAGCACAAGCAGTACTTCACTGTATTACTACAAATAAGCCATTGTTAATTCGGTATGCTTAAATTCTATCTAAAAGTTTCAACCCAAAGCATAGTTAATTAAGCTGCACTAAACCACATTCCCAAATCCCCAGTGGCCAAGAACCATGGCTAAACTATAAATTAACAGCTACTGCTTCTAGAATTTAAGACACAGTATAAAAGTAATCGAAACTGTGGTTAATATATATAATAATGAACCTAATTTCTTGTTTGTAGACAAAAGTGGATAGTATATATAACATAACAATTGGGTTCACCTCTTTAGAGCCATGGTATAGGAGTAGGTTGGAGTAGGACAATTGTGGTAGTGAAGAAAATCCTGAAGCTGTGGCCGGTAAGATAGTATAAGCCATTGATTGCCGCTGCAGCATCATCAAGATTCTCAAATTAACTAAAGGGGCTAACTAACTGGGTTTGGAACAATTGGGGACCACACCAAATGATTAACGAAACCCTATCCCCTTAAAGCGTTCGTGAATCTTGATGATGCTCCATCCGCAAACAGTGACTGTTTTTCTTCATATCTCATTCTCATCAACATCAGTTTCATTATCTCACTCACTCGCTCACACAATATCCATCGAAAACACAAGGGAAAGAATATAAAGGAGAGGATTGAGTGTATAATAGATCGAGCAGCCCTAACCCTAACCCTAATCACATCTAATCGAATTCATGAAGCAAAACTAAAAGGACATGGGGGCAAAAGAAAGGAATTAAGGTTTCGAAAAACAGAATCCAAAAGACAATCAAGGGGTTAAAACAAGAAATTAAGTCCCTAATCAGAAGCGTAAGGAGGGGCTGAAGAGAAGAAGAGAAGTGAGAAGGAAGAAGGTGGGGAGGAGTGTATATATAGAGAGAGCGGAGAATGTGTGAGATTAAGTAATAAATGAGGGAGGGGATTGGTTGGTGCCTAGCTTCAATCTGTCAGTTAGAGAGAGAGAGAGAGAGAGAGAGAGAGAGAGAGAGAGGCGCAACAGTTATACATCGTAATCCTAGGACCTAGGGTACCAAATTTACCCAAAAACTTAAAATCTGTGTGACCCAGTCCTTTCTTCCCACAGACGGAAAGAGAATAATAGCCAGTATCTCTAAGATTTGAAAAATGTTCCAATTATATCGCATGTTTCGGATGGGACGAGATTCCGAAATATGAAAACTTACCCGGCCACCTCAAGAATCTGATGGCGTTTACGATTGGAGCATGTTGCGTCCTCTACAAGCGTTTTCAAAATGCCATGCCTTCCCAAATGTCAAGGGGGGTCCCCTACAGTTTCAACTTCATATAGTTTTGATTCATCCTCTCATTTGCCTCTTATGTTTCATTCACAGAGATCTGCTAATGCCAGCCTAGATGATTCTTAGAAATTGATCTATAAGGTGCCTATAAAATTAAAAGGAGTAAGAAGTGGAATCGTGCATGCGACCTACTTCCTTTCCTTACTTTCTCTCATTCCGCCTCCTTTCTTTCTATCTCTTCCTAATTTACAAATTTTACACCTTAGAGGATCTAAATTTATTCCTTAATGCTTTTATTTTTAGACAAGACTTGTATCTAGTTATTTCATGTGTTTTAAGCTTTTTGTTTGTGGTGTTGTCTTCCAATATTAAGGATACACACCCTATACATTGACCTGATACATTTATAATTTTTATTGCAACTTTCAAAGATTCACCAATCAGTCAATCCATCTAAAAGGGGTCAATCTTCAACAAGTCTTTTTTCTAGTATTGTAAAATTGGGTTAGCCATTTCATGTTCATTATGGACGTATAAATATCCAGTTTACAATACATTACAGTACAGATCCTTTGTTATTATATTTATGTTGTAATAATTTAACAATCTATATTAAATTAGCTACTGTGTCTGATGGCCTGTATTTAAAGTTTATAAACCAAAATTAATAACTACAAGGAACTGAAACCAACAACTTTTAAAAATTTACAAACGATTTAAAAACTTGTTCCAACATGTAGAATTAGTTTAGCTGAAACAACAGGGAGTTCATTTTGCTTGATAGTGTGGTTTAAAGGTCATTGAATGGTTATGGGCTAAGCCGCTGAGGCAAGACTAACATGGTTGACGTAGGTGACTAGCTAAGAGATGTAATTGTCAACTTTTGGGTGGATGGGCCATGTGTGTTGCTAGTCGTTTTCAAAGTGATCTCTTAAAGTTACGGGCCACCCAGAATATATATTAGTGGTTTCTATACTTACACGCACTTCAATATTGGATCCTTATTATTTTCCTTTCACATTCTCTCCACCCCCATTGCCAAATAATTAACATGATGCTGCCCAAGTATGAACACACATTTACTTGTGATTGCAGAAAAGAAAAGGAAAAAAATGGAGTCACCAACAGTTTCTCCCACGCAGATGTGCACTAACAAACAGTAGGAATTGGGATCCACCGTTGTATAGTTTTTATGCTGTACAGAGGTTGTAGGAAGGAAAAAAAAAATTGCAACCTAAAAAAATTTTTGGATGAAGGAATGGCGTATATGTTGTACGCCATGGAATCAAGATTCCAAACAGTAGTCTACACTTCAACGACATTAAAATACGCATTGTTCGCACGTGGTTTTTTCCTTTTCTTGATTAGTGTCAAAGAAATTTAAATTTTGTTTGAACTATTATCTCATTTGATGTTTATAAAAGCGCACTCCATTGTATAAATTAAATATCACGCATTTAGAATTTTATTCACTGAGTTCAATTTAAAATGCTTATCATTTAAAAAGAGAATGGGGATGTTATACTTAAATAGTGTAGAAGTATGGGTTTTATTAACAGTATTATTAATTACAAATATATATATACGAAGATTAAAAACTTCACGCGTATTAGTTACATGGGTCTATCATATGCACATTCAACTTCATGCGCACTTCCCATAATAAATTAAAGGCCTTCTCTCTAGCTCCCTGATATTGCTCGAATAACAAATCTAAGAGCAACAACTTTTCAGACTTTGAAAGGCATCAAATTAATTAATATCACATGTTGACCAGCTGGGAACATCGATCACAATAAGTGGCCTTTAACCTTGTTGTACGAAATGAATTAATTTGAATATAGATCCTAAGAAGAAGGCTTTACCCAGCATTCTAGATATTATAATATCGAGTTAAGATCTTGAGCGAATCTCGCTTTATCTAAATTGCTATAGTACTTGATTACGCAACGAAATACCGGACTACCTGCTACTAATTAAAATATTCCCAAGTGCTTGATTTCTATGAGGATCTATTGGTTCGGTCGAATGATTCTTCAACATATTCTTTTTTATATTTCTAGAGGCAACCTATGTTTATGGCGTTTAACATAAGAATTAATTCTCGGTGTCCTCCCTTCTTCTTTTTGAAGAACTATGCCTTTTTATAATCTCGAAGCCTGCCTTCCAAAATGATTATTGTCTTCTTGAGTCTTATAAAACGCCATTTTTTGAAACTTTAACGGCACTCCTTTGTTCATCAAATCTAATATATATATATATATATATATGCACGCACACACACAAACCAACTTCAGTTTAATTAAAGAGTTGCAAATTATTTCCCTCCACTTTCAAAGTTGATTGAAGGTCCCATTCAAGCTTTCGAATTTGTATGATATAACTTTTCTGCTATCTTTTTCGTCCAAAAGACTAACATTACTTTTCAATGTAAACTGAATCGGCAAAAAATATATATACAATCAATCTATTATCACAAGTGGCAAAACAAGGATTTTTTTGGTTATGTACACATAGGAAACATGTGATAGAAAATGACATAAAAGTCCGGGTTTCTTGCTTGGAATAACAAAATATTGAATGTATCTTTCCTTGATGCTTATATAGACAAGTACTAAAATAAGAAAATTAATGAATGAATATATGTATCAAAAAATTGAAAGTCTAGGAGGTCTTTCACAAGCTTCAAAGTTGAGGGGATTAATTACACGACCACTAAGTTAAAGGTAGATCTTTGTATTCTGGCCAATATATATTTATTAGAAATTAATTTTAACTATGGCACTCTAATGATCTATTTTTAGGCAATTCTTCTGTACCTTAAATATACAAACGTGCTTTGTTAACGCCGTTAACAGCTGTTGAATGAAGTTCTATGTCCGTTTTGGCTTTCAATATCATTGTCAACTAGATCCGACATTAGTACATTATGGGCACCACATATAATTCTACTTTTCTCTATTTTCATGAAAAAGAACTATAATAAAGTTATCTAAAACGTGGGGCCGTATGTAACTAGTTAATCCTGACTCATGGCACTAGCATTAGGGTTGATTCAAAATATATGATTTTCAACATTTAAAGAAAATTACGACCTTGAGTTTAAAAAATCGTGAGGGTAAACATGAGAAATGTTAACTCCTAGTCTAATTCAAATCTTCTCTAGAATCTGTTCTTATGAGTTATAACTACGGAACCGTTTTAATTGCTTCAATATTTGAGTAGAGAATCGTAAATGCGAACATGAATATCATTTGCATGTTAAAGGAATATTTTCTCAACTAAAAGTATTTTGGTGCAAGGGCAAAGGGCCATTATTTCTGCTTTTCAAAAAGCAAGTAATACGTGTCTCTACATTTTGAAGGTTGAAGAAGAGAAACGACAAATTAAGGAGTGAAGAAATGTATTAGACAAGACGAATTATAATCCGATTCTAGTTTGCAACCCACTTTGGTTCAATCATTTTGTGCCAAGTGACAATTATTTTGTGGACGTGTTTCTAGGTGATGAGTAAGGTTAATTTCTTGAGTGTAATGGGGGTTAAGTTTTTAGTAAAGTGGATTGAGGCTTGTGAGTGACCTAAAATCGATTGATTAGTACTAGGTTCCACTAGGGTTCGTGAGAGTTCTTTGGGATGCCTTTATCCGTACCCATAAGTCACATTGATTGAACCATTTCATATCTAAATAATGTCCTCTTTTTCTTGGCTTTATTACTTCTTTAAGATTCCTTGTTCCCTAATTATAATTCTTTGTTCACTTCTCCAACTTTACACAACAGAGACCTAGCCACAAGCCGCATACTAACAGACAAGAGAGGTTTTCAACAAGGCAATCTATATATACAATGCAATATTGTGCAAACTTTAAGAAAAAGTAAATTTTAAAGGTTATAAGTTTGACATCTTATAATCAAACTTGTCATTTTTAATTCATTACTTTTGATAATACTGTTTGTAGTCTTATGAACCCTTGAGTTGAATCTTATTAATTAATTCACAATAAAAAATTTAAAATGATAATTTTCATTTAGTGAAAGACTATTTTAAGAAATAAAATAAATAAAACATCAAAAATAATTTAATAATAAATGAAGGACTAAAATAATATTTTTTTAAAAAAATTGATTTAATTCTAACAATCTGAATCTTCCCTATGTTAATCTCATACTAAATTGCAAGTTGTCTTATAGTTAACCTAGGCAGGCAAAAACCAAAACTGGGAGGGGTGCGATCCAGTGAGCCTATAGGCGTCAATGATAAAATACTAGGAATGTTCCTAGGAGGCACATATTTTCATTGCCAATTAATATCAACAGCAATTACTAATAGTCCCAGTGAGTGCGTGAGAGAGAGAGAGACGTGAGTGTGATGTGTGGGTGCAAAGCGTACGGACAGTTTTTTTTTTTTGGTGTGGGGGGCAAGAGCGAGAATTGGGAGAAAGATGAGCGTTGAACACGGAGGAGTGGATCCCTCCTTAATTCAAATATTAATCATCTTCCTCGGACTGACCTTTGCTGCTTCTTATAATGTTCCATTCCATTTTATTAATGTTTCACTTTTTCATTATATGTTTGTAATTTCCGTATATATATAATAATAACAAATTATTACATAAATCTTAATTGATTAAGTTAACAATAAAGAGTTGGACAAAATTTTAAACTGATCTTCATCGTAGTATTATATGTGTGGCCTTGATGTTCATCGCAAACAATTTCACAACTAACAATATTCTTTTAAATTTTAATTCTAAATTGTCCTTTTTACTTTTCTAATAATTAATAGAAAGTAAAATTTTTTGTATACTTACAATTCTCAGAATATTAGTATACCTAATTATAATATAAAAATATAATTATAATATATTACAATTATAATTGAATACAATGGTGTACTTAAATTTATAAATATATCAAAGATAATACTTTAATAGAATGATATTTGTTAGACGATTGAGAGTTCATAATTTATGTCGTAAGTATTAACTCAACTTCATATTTGCTCTCTTTTCTATTATCTTTTTTTTTTAAAATAAAAAATAAATCATTGATTAAGTCTTTGAAACTTTTAAAAAATTTCTCAATTCAATGCTCCAAATGTTTTTTTTTTTCCTAATTGAAATGGTCTTCTCGTTCAAGCAAATTAATTTATGGCTGCTAAACAAACTAGCTTATATATATATATATATATATATATATATATATATATGGCATAATAGATTTCATATAGCCATTAACTGATAATACAGAATTGCCTAGTGTCTGGACACCCCAAAATGGCATCATCTTATTTAAATTCACAGTAGCCAATCGACTCATCTCCAAAAGTGATGTACTGTAGCTTTCCCCATGACATATATATATATATATTAGTTATTATAATTAGCTCGTTAAAGCCAATCCAAATTGTTTACAGTATTGTGTCTCTAATGGGATTAACAGATCTAAATGAAATAATTGCAAGATCTGATAATTGATATTCAAAGTTTAAAAACTTAAATTAGTAATTTTTTAATTTTAATTTAATAATTACAAACGATTTAAAAATTTGATCAGATATTATTAACTACTCAATTGCAGCTACAGTTGAAACCCATTACTACAGGGAATCCATTTAAAAAAAAAAAAGGCATAAGAGATTAAATTAGAAGGATTTATGTTAAATTAACAAATTGAATAAGATGATATTTTAAATATTAAATTTTTAATTTAACCAAACAATCTAAAGCGTGCTTACTTCAATAATCCAATAAATAAAGGATTGTCAAGATTCTAGAAATCATGGCGCTCACACTTGCAGATTACATTTTTCGTGGTTTTGTTATTTTTATTATTTTATTTTATGACCCAAAGAATATGTTTTGTTTTTAATTTATTACTCATATATGGCCATGGAAATTCGATTCCTAGTACTAGCTAGGTGCCTGCTATAATATGAGCCATGGCTCGTGGGCTCTACCTGGTTATGTTTGTTCTACCTGCTGCAACAAAAACCACCTCCTATGAAGAAAATGCTAGTATTCTTGGTAGAAACAATTCTCATTTTCACTAAACTTCTGGAAATTCGATTTTGATTTGGATTTTTTTTTTTCTCTTGACTGGTTTTTGAAGTCAATTGAAATTAAAGTTCCCGCCTTGTGTTCCAAAGGTATTGCTGTCTTGCCATTTAAAGCTTGATTGTAGGATGAAGCTTTCATATATAATATGAGTAGTCCATTTTCTATATGGTTTGGTTTTCAAGTGAGCGGATCTTCTGGATACTTCTCAAAATTTTACGATTCAAAAATTAACATTAAAAAAATTCTCACTGATTCAACAGTTCAGAATTAAAAATAATGACTACACGAAGTTATATATCAATTTTAATCTAACAATTTATTTTATATGAATTACACAATTTTACGGCCAAAAGTTCCATAGCAGACTTCAGAGAATTCGAATTAGGTTTTAAAACCTTTTTCCTATGATCATAAGTTTGTGTCAACTCTCATGCATATAAATGGATTGATATCTTGAAAGATCAAACGTTTTATAGTTAAATCATTTTATAGTTTATGTATATAATAATAACAAATTATTGCACACCTTTCACACATTCCAATCCATCGAGTATGTTCAGAAAAAAATTTCTCTTTATCATGATACTTCATTACATATCTTTTCATTTTTATTTTGATCTCTTTAAGAATATTTTATTTAAATCATTTCATTGATAATAGTTGCTTATATTTTTAATGTTGGATTATGTACGTCACAATAATATTTCATACTGATTAAATCTTCTAAAAATTAAAACATCTGATTTGCGTACCATTTTATTCTTTAAATTATAAATAAATTATTCTTTCCCTAAAATTTTCAGTCTCAATGCATTAAACACATCTTATTTTTTATACTACCCGTACGAAGGACGAATCATGCACAAGTTGAAACCAAAATTGTGAGAACGATATGATGTTATATATTCGGAAATACCATATTATTTAATTGATTATTAAACATCAAATAATACTTTATTAAAGAATTTTATTTTCAATAATTAATGAATTTGATAATAATAATAAATATATTAAAATATATAAAATATTGTGTTATATTTAATAATATATTATAGTAAATTACATCATAATATATTGAAAAATATATGCTCTTGTCAAGATTATATGATTGTAGCCATATAAAGGCACGCACTATTTGATATAAATGATCTTTCAATGTACATGAAAGAGACCTTATTTATTTATATATTTTGAAAAAAAAAAAAAAGAAGATATCATTATAGATGAATACTGCTTCATGGGACGCGAGGGCATTATATAAAAATGTTTTATTATAGGTGTATAGCCTAACAGGTCAATTTTTTATTTCTGTTTTTAAGTAGGTTTGATGTTAACCTTCTTAATTTGGTGTCTTGTTAATAATAATAATAATAATAGTAATAAAGGAAAAGGGGAAGACAAATGCTCAAAATCAAACTCATTTTCAATCTTAAAAATTGAAGCCGACCTCATGGACATGATAAGAATAATCATTCATGTCATACGTCAATAATGTTGGTCACTGGAGTTATCAATCATGTTAATTAGAACATTACTATTATATAAACATAATTTTAACTTAAAAAATTTATGTGGTTCAATAAATTCAGCCCAGAATAATAAAATTTGAATAAAAAATACTCAATTAAAAAGTTTAATTTATAAACCAGGTCAAGTTTAAGTTTTTTAAAAGCTCAACCTAAGTTCGAATAAATATTTTTTTAATAAATAACAAAATTATTATTTTAAAAAAAGTTAGTATATTATGACATTTTAATTTAAAAAACTAATGTCTTTTATTTAGATAATTTATATCAATACAACAACTTATTTGTATTTATAATTTTTAAATATATATTTTTATATATAACAGTAATAATTATTTATATTATTTATCTCAAATCTTAAATAATAAATTGATATGACTATTTTTTAAAAAGTCCAATAAACTTAATAACTCTAACTCAAAAAATATAAATAAAAATTTTAATAAAAAGATAAAATCAAAATACAGGTTTAAACTTTTTTAAACCTAAATTTAAGTTTAATTTATAAAAATTTGACCTAATGATCATGTCTACTATTATGACTAGGGTGGTAGCACTTAATTTTTTTTAATAATTGGACCAAATTGGATTTACGGATCTTACAACTGGATCTGGTGGAGAAGAGATGCCTGGGCTTGCTATTTTTTGAAGTTTTTTTTTAAGTATGTTTACGTTTCTGTAGCATTCCCAGCTCAAACATTCTTACAACAGGAATCTGTAATCGTGATTGGACGAGCGAGCAGAACCCTAGGGACAAGTTTGATAGGAGGGAGTCGAGGGGAGGGTGAGACAGCATTTGGTATGATTTTTGTCAATAGCAACGGATTCTTTGACCATTCTCTTTCTCACGAACGTGAAAATGTGAATTATTTAGTTGGGTGAGGGTACGAGACTTTCCAAGGGAATGAATAGTCTTTGATAAAATTATTCCATAATTTTTGTAATAATAATATAAATAATTATCTTTATAACATTAATTTTTAATAATTTTTAACGTTAATAATTTTTTAAAATATAATTAATTTTTTATCAGGATATAAGGATAACTAATTAATTAATATTAAATTTTTTTAATAAAAATATTTTGATAATTTAATTTATTTTTATTCACATTTTTATTCTTTTTTTCAATATCATATTAAACATAGCACAAGTTTAAAACTCTATTATTTCAAAGTACATTCTCATTCCTGTCATTTTCGTCAACCAAACATGCCATGTTGGGAGTGAGAGCAGGTCTTTTGCGACTTTTTTCCCTGATGGTTCTGTATTATTTACATTTTTTATATAGTTTTTTTTTTAAAATGTTGTGAATTATTAAATCAAGATTTAATAGTTTACATTCTTATACAGTAAGATTCTCTATTATCGAGAATTCACGTGCAGAGCTGTAAAGAACTTTTTTTTCTTTTTTTTATTTCAATTGGATTTCTCAACATATAATTTGGATACAGCTAGAATGAAAAAAAAAAAAAAAAAAAAGGGTCAACACGTAAACCTACTAAAATGGTACGTTTAACTCACGGCTTGAACATTATAGGCTATATTTTTCCTACTACATTCACTTGTCAATTATCCTCTTAAATCAAACTTATTATTTTAGTAGGTTAAACAAAGCAACATGATAAACTCAGCCCATTTTAACAGATCTGTACTGTCAATTAATGATAATGAGTTATTTTAAAATTGTTAACCATTTAATTTGTAACATTTAAGTGTACTCAATGTTTCTCTGGTTTAGAGAACCGAGTATGTCTGCCAAGAAAGCTTGAAACTAATCGTACACATATCTTGCAAATTAATTATTTCTCTGATTTCTTTCGATCAAATCAATCTGCCTTTTCGCCTTTGAAAATTATTGCATTAGCAAAGAACACAAAAAAGAGGTTGAAGGAGGAGGGTGATGACTCGGATCCTGCTCTTCTCCATCGTCATCACATGCAACTACTTAACTGACAGTTCATAAAAGCCAAAAGGTTCTCTCGAAAAAAGCTCATCCATAGGAAACGCGTCGTCATGAAATCTTCACTTTCTCTTAATCTTCTCAAGACATTGAGACAGTTGCTCCTTTAAAATTTTAAAAATTATTATTTTTATACATAATTTTATTTTATATTCTCTATTTAATTCATTAATTATAGAGATTCAGTCCTCGGTATGAAGACTAAAGCTATATGTATTTTTTTAGGATTTTTTGTATAATTTTCATCATTGAATTATATTTATTTATTTTTAATTTAGTAGCTAAAATATAAAAAATAAAAAAAAACTTAGTTTTCTAATTTAACAACCAAAACAAAAAGCGTCACCTCCTAATTTAATAGCTAAAATAAACGGAACCGAATTTGCTAATTTAATAGCTAAAACAAAAAACCATAGTTTCATAGTTTAAAAGCCAAAAGGAAAAAACTAGTTTTCCTCATTTGCATCATTCTTAAAAAAGTAGTGCCGCGGATATGATATTGAATCCATCATTCATGTGATGAATACTAATAATTTTTTTTTAATTTTTCAATCATCATTTAATTGCAACTCAATAGCTTATTGAAATACAATTTTATTTTTGTGTTGGGGAACTAAAGAAAATATATGAATTTTCAAGTTTTTCTTTCAAATTGGAAATAGCTTGAATCAATAAGATATATTGTTATTTGAAGCTGATGGATTTTATGATGTGATATGATATCTGTAATAACCCATATATATATATATATATATATATCCTAAAAATATAGGTTGTTAGAAATATATAATCTTTATAGGGTAAAGAAAATAGAATTTGAAGGATTAAAATAAAAGTAGAAAATAATGTCTGGGGTAAAAATTATACTTTTAACAAATTAATGGGCATTAAAATGAAAGAAAAATATATCATAAGATAAAAGTATAGTTTTAACATTATATAGTAATATGCATAGTGCAGCATAGTATTTTACAAAGTATCAAATCGTAAGTTGTATAGTACCTTGAAAACTTCAATAAATGGCACGAATATGTCTTAGTTTTCTCATCCGAACTTGAGAGAAAAGAAGAAAAAGAGAGGTCATGGAAGGAGTGTTCATATTTTAACTTTTGTGAGAGGTAATTTTGTGAATACCTCTTCAATCAAGGTTGTGCTGTAAGAATAGGGAATCTCTACTATTGATCGCTATCTTATGAGTATATAATTAGCAAAAGTAGCACCTTTCTTTTACCGAATGACTTTATTTTCTTGTCCAACTTTCAATTTCCCTATTTCATGCTCTACGTCTTATGGGGGAGACAAATCTATGTTTCTTTTGAACTTTTCAACTGCGTATATATAAAATATTATATATAGATATATGCTAACACGATGATAAATAATATTACTAAATTATATGAGTTATTGTTATTATGGAAGGCACTTGGTATATGAGAAGTGCAAATTAAGGTTATATTATACAAATTAAGGGGAAAAAAAGCATCATATGTAAGGTAAAAGTTGTGATAAAACTCTTAATTATAATTGCTTCCTATACTTTATCAACATGTTTCATGTTGGTATTTTATCTAAGTTTATCTTCCGTGATTGTTATATTATTGTATTTTCCATTCTAATCCTTTATATTATTGTCACTTTCTCTTCTAATTACTCTTTATTTTACTTCATCTTCAAGATTTTTTTATTTAAATTACTTTATTGTAATTAATATGCCTAAGTAAAATTATTTATTTATGTATTCTATTTACACAATTTACTTATATTCAATAGATTTTATATTTTAAAGATTGGATGAGAAATCATGTAAGAACCCCGTAGTTGTTAGTGGGGGTAACGACCTTGGTGAACCTTGTTAAGATGATTTATTAAATCTAGTAAAAGGATATAGATATGAGATATTGAGACATATTTGATAAAAGGATATGGTTAAGAGATAATAACACGTATCTGGTAAAAGGATAAGGTTATAAATTATTGAGACGTATCCAATAAAGAGATATGGTTATAAGATATTGAGACATATCAGATGTGGGATACAGGTTTTACATGCATGGTAATCTTAGTTTTTTCCTTGATACCCACTTTATATAAAATTATAAGGTTTAAAAATGGTATTTTTATTTTATCAAAACTTACTGTTTGTTAAAAACTCTAAGGCCTCTATTGTTTCCTCTTTTGCTTACTTTGTTATTTATTCACTCATTAAGTCAATGGAAGATTTACACCTCTCTCTTTAATATTTTTCATATCAGTAGGTGCTAGTAAAGTTGATATGGGAATTTTCTTATTGTCCAAATTTTTTTTTAAGTCATTTTGGGTTAATCACAATGTATGTTTGATTCCAAAGTAGTAGCTACTAGATGTCTGGTTGTTTGGGGTTTATAAATATTGTGAAGTATTGTAAACCTTGAGCATGTTGTTTCCTTATTATACTAACTATATATTGTCAGTCATTATTAAGTTGGTCAGTTTAATATCATTGTGAAATTGTTCAATTATATTTTAAAGTGTGCTTAATGTGTTTTATTGATATTTTATGGCAAATGTAAGAATGTCATCTTATGTTGGCTGGGCTAGGTTGATTTAGCCTATATACCGGTCATAGACAGTGAATTTAGGTCGTGACAATATCATTTGAGTTTATATTCATTTTGCATTTTATGATTGAGATATTAGGACTTACTGACCATTTGTGTCAAGATTTGCAATGTAAATCTCAAGATATATTAAACGCAATACAATTAGTATCATCCTCAAGAGCACTTATTAAAAAATTTAGAGAAAGTGATAGGATCCATTAATTGAAAAAGGAAGTTATTTTGTGAAGATCATGATATAGAGATCTCAGATCTTAATGCTCGTTACAAAACTGGTCGAGGTCGATCTTGACATCAAAGAGATAACCTTATAGTTAAACATCATTATCAGTATGATATATTCATCTTTGTTGTAGATTTAATTTTACAATAAATGAATTTTTGCTTAAAAAAGGATATAGTGAAGTTACTTGTACTTAACTCTACTTTAGGTCCACAACATGATTATAAATCATTTTGGGTTGAAGATATTTCCAAACTTGTGAATAACTTTTATCCAATATAGAAGAAGAAAGCAACATATAATGATTCAATTAGAGCACCTTGAAATTGATGCTCATAAAAGCTCGAAGTTCAGGAAAATTTCAATAATTGGAGACTTGTGAAAAGTGGTATATAAAGACACAAAAGTTGAGAATTTATCCACTTATTGATAGAGTTATTCGTTTTGTATTAACTCTTCTAGTGTTTATAGCAACAATCGAACATGCACTTTTAGCTATGAAAATTATGAAGGCAAGACTACGGAACAAGATGGAAGATGATTTTCTTTCAACTTGTTTGGTAACATATATTAAGAATGACAAAGCTTAAGAATTTTCAACAGATTTACTCATTGATGACTTTTGATCTTTTGAAAAAACTTAAAATATAATTTATAATACTTGACTTAAGAAAATAAAATGATAGTTTAAGTATATTTTGTATTTTGAATATTTTTCATAGAGCTTTAATAATATACCAAATATGGATTTTTGTTAAAGGATCAAATTACCCCTATTTGTGTTTTTAGTTCTTTGTACTTTTGGAACTAGTTCCTAAATCCATCCTTGTTTTTAACCAGTATAGGCAAATTATTCTCCATCATGTAAGAAATTAGAATGTCATCATACCAAATCCCGTATTTTTTTTTCCTTCAAAATCTAAATATGTCATAGCTATATTCACTTTTAAATCCTCCTTGTGAGTTTATTCCATTTTCGTGCGGGTATTATAGTTAATCAATTAACCATTTCTAGAAGCAACAATTCTGCTTAATTATGGAGCTCATGACCGAAATTCAAGCCTATACGTGTAGAACATGAGAAAATATTGACTAATAATAACACATTTGTGTGGCAGATGAAATGGTGTGTTAGCATAATCAAATTATAACAAAAGGTCTAGTAATTTAATTAGACTAGTATTACTCTATGTTATTTCGAGAAGAAGAAAATATATTATTGGCAAGGTGTTTAGTTATGCTTGTTTGTGTTATTATCTGTCTTGTATATTTGTTTCTTATGCCTATAATTTAGCTTATATTTATTTCTACTCTTAACAGGGCTTTTGAAGATGAAACGGTTCTTCAACAAGTAGAATATCATAGAATGAACTCCTATAATAGAATGAACTCATCTGGTCCTTCTAATACGGATTTGCAAAATCAAGCCTTCAAAATGAGATCGGTCATAAAATATCAAAATAGAAAGTTAGAAGACCAACGTAAAAGGATAGAGGACCAACATAGAAAATTTGAAGATGAAAATAAAAAATTTGGACAATGATGGGTTTCTTTATGTAAAACTTTCAAGGTCAATTGCCTTTTGATATTGTTGCACTTCAAACATCATTGACAATGTTTTTAATCCTTGCATTATAGTTGTGTTTTATATGTTATACAACTAATTATGTCTTGTAATATATTTTCAATATGTTTACTACTAATTTTTAAATTATACTTTAAGTATTTGATTGAACAAGTGGACATTGATTAAGTGTAGTAGATCATTCTTCAAACCTTTTTTGACCTTGATACTTATTAACTTTATTATGTTAACATGTACTCATGACCCAATTATAGATGACATTATGATTGTTGTACCTAGTGTAAGAGATTATTATGCTATGTGTCTTATTGTTTAAAGACCATATGTTGTGATTGTACTAGATTAAACTTTTGATTATGTGGGACTCTTGTTTATAGATAATGTTGATGGTAGTGTGAATGTTAAATTGGATTTTTATTGGTTTCCTTTAGTGGTTAAAAATACATTGTAATAAGTAGGTGTATAAAAAAAATAATTAAAATAAAAATAAAAAATTGACCAATTGCATAACCGCTGCTGTTTAAAAAAGTGGTTTCACATTGGTTAATAAACCGCGGGTAAACCTATAAAGCTTTAGTTGCAGCCTTGGGAAGCGGTATTACCTGAATTAGCAGCGGTTTAAACTGCAGCTAAAGTGCCTGCAGTTGCACCAATTGGTACAACGGCAAGTAATACCGCAACTAATGGACAGTTTTGTTGTAGTGTTCTCACAAATGTAGGAATGTAGATTCCTTGGTTGGGTTTTGGGATTGTGAGGTCTTATAAGGGAATGGATGGTTTTTGACAAAATTTTCCCTTAATTTTCATAATAAATTAATTTTTAATAATAATATTTATAATTATTTTTATCACATAAAATTTTAAAATAATAATTAATTTTTAATAAGGATATAAAGATAATGAACTAATTGATTAATTAATATTTTAAATTTTTAAATAAGGATACTTTGTAATTTGATTTAACTTTATTTCCATTCTCACTATTTTTTTTTTTTTGTTGATATCAGATTAAACATAACACATGGACTTAAGATTTCATTCTTTCAAAACTCATTCCCATTTCCTTTTTCATCATTTCTTCTAACCAAATATGTCCTAAATGTATTAACAATTTTATGTTATCGTTTAGGTTTTCGAAGAAATAAGTAGATTATAGCAACTTCCTAGGTTATACAAATATAACTCTTTAAAATGAAGAGTCCAAATATTCTATAAGTTTTTTTTTTGGAATAATTTTATTTGTAAAGTTGAAAAAAGACGAAGAGAAAAGAAAAATCGAGTAAAAAAAATGGACTCCATGCCAACTCTCTCTTCTTTGTACTACTATCTATTCGAAAATTATAAAAAGAATTCTGTAGAAAATATTTTAGATTTATGTACAACTTTTTAAAATTTTTAAATTACATCTCTGCCATCACAATCCATCTCGAATCTGTTGACAGATTGATAACTTATTTGATAGGTTTCGACAATGACTTGGATGACTAGAGGACATATGCGTGTGTGATTCATATATAACCCTAATAATCATCACATTGCATGTGCATTAAAGCTATAAATAGGAGCGTTTGAAATTTGAACTACTTGCAAAGTCATAATAAGTTCTAAATTAAGGTTGCCATTTAAGTGGGTGTCCCAGTCCTGAACTAATTTTTGTTAGACTTAAATGTCATTAATACTATCACGGCAAAACCACTTTAAAGTTTGTAATTACATGTCCCAGTTTTCAAATTATGTCTGTTGATTAATTAATCAAATGCAAATCTCAGCAGAGAATTTTACTCAATGCTACATATAATTTAATCGAAGTAATGCTTTTCGTTTGAATTTTCAACTAATCATAAGGGAGTAAAAAACTTTTTTAGGTCGCACTTATAATAAAATTATTATTTTCTTCTCTTATTTATTAAAATGTCAAAAATAATTACTCATACATTGAAAAATATCACATTTAATCTCATAATTTTTTTAAAAAGATCATATTTAATCCCATAAATTTAAAGCTTAAGATTTGGTAAATAGATTACATTTGATAATTTTTTACAAAATAAGCAACTAAGTATAACATTTTATAAAAAAGTAAGGGATTATTTTAGTCATTTAAATGAGTAAGGAATTAAAATAGTAATTTTGTTACAAATAAGAGACCAAAAATAAAATTTTCTCCATTAATAAGTGTCGGTAAATAGTAACTATTTTTATGAAAAAGGCTGGCCTTTTCTTGTGGGGCTGTAGCTCTTTTTCTTAAACGACAAATCTCTTCCTCTCCATTTTATGATTGCAACCAGAGTACTAGTAAGCTGGGAGTTTGAGGTGTGTTGGAGACAGTTTGAAAAACTCAAGTGATATAACAGAATTTAAGTTAATCATGCTTGGAAATAGTAATTAATACTGTTCTTCAAAATCAATGACAAGTATTTTAGCAGGAAGTTAATAAAGTGTCGATTGATAGATATTACTAATCAACTGATAATTCATGTGAAAATTAAGCTTTGAGACAGAGTTATTAGTCGACTGAGTAAACCTATTAGTATAACTGGTAGGCTATTGGAAGCTAGGAGAACGAATGCTTCAAAATAAGAGGCATGCTCGTACTGGATATATATATATATATATTGGATACAATGTTTTATATATTTGACTAGATATATTTTAAAATATGCTAAAATGACATGAAATTGATGTTGAAATGTTTTTTTATATATTTTTATTAATTGTGATATTGTTATATCATTTTATTTATCATTTTATCTATTATTTTATTTTTTCTCTGTCATATTTCAATAAATTCTAAAGATTTTTTTGTTTATTGTCTTCATTATTATAATCTTCATTTGTCACATATAAAATTTGGTAAGAAATGAAAAAAAATTCAATCTCCAATTAAGAAATTACATATACATACACGTATCAACATACGTACTTATATTTTAAAATTATAAAAATTACTATTTTGCACGTCATGTCATATTTAATATTGATACTAGAATCGGTGCTTATTAGAATAGAAGTCATCAATCGACCAATAAATACTGTCATAAGAAAATTAAAGCAGTCAATTGATTGCATAAAGACTTACTCTCCTTCTCCATTCACAATCTCTACAACCTTTAGATCTGTTCTCTAGAAGACAAGGCTGTATATTAGAAGTTATTAGTCCACTGATATAACCTATTGGTGTAACTGTTAGGTTATATATTGAAAGCTCAGAAGTAATTTTAGGTACCTATTCATATTGAATACATATCTAATATAATATGCGATAAGATACATTTATATACATATGGAACTCGTATTGAAAAACTGAATTCTCTATGATTGTATTATCTCAAGATCTGAATACATGATAAAAGATCTCAACTTTTTAGTAAAAAGAAGTGACAGGAAATCACATGCAAGAAACGTATATGATGATAAAGAAGACGACGGAGATGATGCCGTGCAACGCAATGTCGTTTGTGGGTTGTGGTTTCTGGAATTGACGTGTAGGTGATAATGAGGTTCTGACTGATTTTGTTGCGTCTGAAGAATGAACACAAGTGTGATGTAGAACATTGATATGACGACCTCTTAGAGGGCAGTTAATGTGACAGCGATTTGATGGTACTATTTCATTCATCTTCATCCACTTAGAAAATGGCTTTTTAGTTTGTCAGCTCCAGTTCTCCGGTGATCTCCATCTCCATCACTGCCTCTTTTATTTATTTATCTATGGAGGACACGTAAAATCACAAGTGGGCCCCATTAGTTTCAGAAGAATACAATCAACTATGTACAAGAGAAGTGACCAGAGTTATTTCCCTGGTTTGGCTAAGTTTCACTCCCAAAAGCAATCTACAACTGGCAGTGTCGCTCACCAATCTCAACTGGCAATTCTTTCTTTCTTTCTTTGTTTTTTTAAGAAGCAAAAGGCCAACTCAAAATAAAATATACAAATACTTTTAAAAGAACCCGTTCTGTAGATTTGATTTACGTAATGGGTTCTCCAACAGTAGGAGAGATGAAGGGAGAAGATAAACCATGCAGCAAGTGTCCAGGTTACGTGTTAATTTATACCGGACTTTTCTGAATTTTAGGTCAATATATATAGATAATTTTTTTTATCTTCAAAATTTGACATTAAACCCTTTGAACTTTATGTGCACCGTTATTAAATGGACTCTTTAAAGTTTTGTATAAATAATTCTCTTAGATTTTATATTAAGTGCGAATAATTCCTTAAACTTCTAGTCATGTGCAAATAATTTCTTCATTTATCATGTTTTAGTGAAATAATTTTCTAATATAACATTATCGACTTAATTGCACATAATCTCAAGTATAAAGAGGTTTAATATTGTCAAATTTTGAAAATCAGGTTATTTGTACATAACATAAAAAGTTTTGTATAATCTAGCCAATTTTATTTAGAGGTGTGATCATCTGCCGTTATTAAGGAGAAAAAATAAATAATTTTGGTTAGACTGATTTGGGTTAATGATGATATTTTAAATAAAAATTAAGATTTTTTTAGTTTAGTGAGACCTAAATTCTAATAGACAAGTAACATTAGAATTGATGGCTATATAAAAAAGCAATGGCTTGACCAGAATTCGAAAAGATTGGATTATCTTAAACGACAGTTAGGAAAGTGTATTTTTTTTTTTTTCCCTTATTCGAATATTGGTCGATGAGGTTGAATTATGTGCTAAATCCAATCAATGCATGCGTATCAGTGTAAAGATTTTATAAAGCATTGTTTAGAATATATAAAATTAATCTAACATTTCCGACTAAATCAATTAATAACAACAATAAAATGAACGGCCCAATTCGGTCCATGCTATAGGGTTGTGGTAAAAAGTCGGTCCAAACTTACATGAGCCAAATCATATATAAGCAACATAATTTTACGTTGCCCTTCTGGTTGATCACAGTTTTACCATTCGGGCCCAAAAAAAATCTCACTTGAGAGCCATCTTTTTGTTTTTGGACAGACATTGTTGGTAGTTGTTCTAGCTTAATAAGAAGGCCCAAGACAGAGATTCAGAAAGTAAAAGGCTAAAATGCACATAACTCCCATGAATTTTAAGTTATTTATGAACTACCCCTTTGACTTTTAAAAATTTACCATAAAATCCCCAAACTTCAGATTATGTACAAATAAGCCTCTACCTTTAGTCAGTCGATTACTTCACTAATGGAAACATGATACATACACATGAGTCAAACTTTAAAGAGTTAATTGTATACACTGAATCGAAAATTTAAAAGAATTATTTGCACACAAAAAAAGTTTAGAGAAGTTCATTCAATTTGACATGTTACTCTTTCATTAGTTAATTAATGAATTTAAAAGCAACAAGGTATTTTGCATAAATTTAAAAGTTTAAGGGGCCCATTGACAAGCTTTAAAGGTTAATAAGATTATTTTATTTACACATGATCTAATTAAAATTCAAGAAAGTTATATACATTTTGGCCAAAATGAAAACACCAAATGAAGGAAAGAAAAGGGGAAATTACAGTTCAGGATCATAAATTTATGATATTTATTATGAAAATCTTAAATTTTAAAATTATTCTAAAAGACTTAGAGGTCAAATCTCTTTTACTCTGAAGACCTTGTCTTAAGATTTTAGGAATATATAATAAAAATGTTCAGGACCGGATCTTAGAATCATAAGGTAGGTCCTTCAAAGTATAAACTTTTTTATTCCTAGATTTTTTGGAATAATTCTAAGATTTAAAGTCCTTTATAAGCTTGTTAAGATAGATTTTAGATCTTATGCGTGTCAAAAGCTTCTGTATCCCTACGCCTTCGTCTCATTTCAATAATTCCTATATCAATGTTTTATTGACCAAACCAAGAAAAAAAAAAAATGGTTGCAACAATTTACCTACAACTACCTTAGATCAGGATTATGGATATCCAAATGTATGCCACTAATGAATATTATAAAATTTACAACAAACGTAAACCAAGCGATTTTGTAGCAGCACTTTCACATGATGTTTCATACAATAATTCTAAACTCAATTTACATTCAATAAAAATAAAGAAAAATCTGTTCTAAAACTTCATCTTCACCATAAAAAATATATAAACTATAGTTATCTATGTGCCCTTGGTTGTTAACTATAATCTGTGTCAGAATGAACCATGAATAAGCAACTAATATACACATGACTGCACATGAATAAGTAGCCTTTCTTGCTCATTTTGACCAGATTTATATATCGAGTGCTTTTGCATGTTTTATAAATTGCTCAAGAATTGGCAGTTTCATAGCAGTCAACATTTCTCTTACATTAAAATCAATGTTTTTCCCTTAAATAAGAAAAATTCTAAAGGGCGTTCACATGGAGGCATGTGATTGTTGTAGCAACAAACAAAAGATTAATTTTATTTTCTTAATAATATATTATAATAGAGTTATGCGAAATTTTGTCAAAAAATAAAGAAAAAAGAAAGAGAGTTATGCGACATTGTGGTCGTGGTTTATTTCACATATTTATTGAGCGATCTTACAAGAAGATCATATGGTTGAAAGAAAGCAAGTCCGAGGCATTCGGATTGAGCACAAACTAATACTAATATATAAAGTACTTAAATTATTGGGAAATTACATATTTTAAATTTTGCTTGGTTGCACAATAAAGACATTTTCAATTAAATTTGATCATTAAGTCAAAATTATAAAAATTGAGTTGAAATATAAGCTTTAAAAAAAGTCTTAAACCTATTTTTTAGTCAAATTTTTTTATTTAAACTTTTGTTTATATTTTTTGCTAAGTCTACTAGGTCGAACAAGTTTTTTTAATTTATAATTAAGTCCATTTACTGCTTAGAATTTGAAAAAAATAAAATATTTAATAATTATTATTAATTGTAAGATTATATATATGAAAAATATATATTAAATAGTTATTATATTGATATATATCATTTGCATAATAAGTATTAAATTTTATTTTATTTACCAAATATTATATTATACTAAGTTTTATTTAAATAATAAATTTTTTTATTTAAAAAAATTAATTTAGATTTTTTACCCTTGGACTAAGCTTTACGAAAAGCTCGAGGCCCGCTCATTTTAAAAAGCACGGATTTTTCTAATCAAATTTATTTGTTTGTTTTATTTTTCAGGCTAAATTTATTAAATTAGACAAGTTTAAGTTATAATTACCTCTACTTCGGACCAACTTGCTTGGCAATCAAAATCAGGTCTCTTCATTCGTAATCTTAAGGACACACTTTCTATTGGCTTGATTATTTAAAATAGTAAATTTTCAAATAAGCTGACTCAAAATTTGGCTTTGAGTATTCAAGTCAAGGAAATCTGCGTTAACTTTCTTGCTGTATAGATTTGAATTGTGATTAAGTGATGTTTAGACCAAAAGTGAAATATTATTTTAATTTTTTACTTATTGGTCAATTTTTATAATGTTGTCTCTTATTTATTTTGATTTTTTATTTAGTTCATTTCTTATCAATTTATTTGGAATTTAATCTCTTACTAATCTTAAAGTTAGCACATTAGCCTCTTAGTCTTAATTAATTGAAAGAAATTAAATTAAGAATAAAAATTAATAACTACAATGAAATTAAGAATTGACTGATAAATAAGAAAATAAAATTTAATAAGAGATAAGATGAAAAATTAATCTATAAGTAAAAGATCAATATAATATTTTATTCTTTAGATTAATGGAAAAGAAACATTAGGATTTCACTTAAAGTTTCTAAGCCAATGTTATTTTTTATACTTTGTCGGGGATGTTTTTGAGTTTTCTCTTGAGAGGATTTCAAGGGTGTAATCCTAAATAAGTTTAAAATTTTAGTTATAGAATATTCTCTAAAAGAAATAAACCAAGTTTACTCATGAGAGATCGCATCAATCCTCTGATTATACTTGACTGAATAACATATAACGTGATATGAGCTCCTGAGATTCTGATCATCTTGCATTCATCACGAATTTGAAGATGAATGTCCCTGTACAAGAGAGCAGAATGGTACTGAAGAAACGGATTAATTGCCTTCGGAAAATCCTGCGTTTCCTCCATTTACGAAGAATTGTTTGTCTAAATTCATTGCATTGAACTAGAGGCCTCTTTATCTTTAAGAGGAAATCACACATGTTCTCGTGGAATCGTATAGACAAAACTAACAAAACAGTAACGTAAAGCCATGGTTGCTTAGATTCGCAGAAGCTGATAGTTGAGTCTCCAAGACCATTGCAGCTTTACAGTAATGGGAACTTCATGTTAATATTTACAGTCAGACTGTATTTTTATAAACTAATTAAAGTAACAAGAAAATACTTGCGAGAAGTGTTTTCCATGCATGGTTCATGGTAGGTGGAATGCACTTTCTTTCTGTAATTAACAAGCACTAAACAAAACATGCTTCTGTATCTTCAACTTCTGGTTTCGTGTAGTCTAGCGAGTGGGACAAGCAGCGAGCAAGCAAATCTTATGTTGTGGTTATAACTTAGAAAATACACAAATGAATATTAGATGTGAACAATTTAACTGCGAAGCGTATCTTGACCAAGATTCAAGTGTATCTTTCTGAGTATTTTGATGAATCCTTACATCAATCCCAATGGGAGAGTGTGCTCCTTTAGGTACGTACTGGCAAACTCAAGTAAGTGATAATTAGACACTGGGATTTGGATTTTGTTAAATTAAAAAATTTAAATATAGGTAAATTTGATAAAATTTGGATTGTTAAATGAAAATTTAATTATTCAAATTTTAAAATGTTATTAAAACATATTTAGTATTTATTAAAATCTGAACTACATAATAAAAATCTAATTGCCCACATTATTTTAAATACAGTAAATTTATATTTTCAAATATAAAAAATCCAAATTTGTTATAATTTAGTGGAGTTTAGAGTCCATGATCATAGAGAATAGCCGTGAAATCAGACTATTTAAAGATAAGATAGGATTATAATTGATTGAGCTAGCACTTATGGTGTGGGTATACATCAATGGAGTTGACATAGTGACTTGTGATTGAGTGATATATCCTCTTGATTTGTTACGCGAAGTTGAGCCATTAATAAACAGTAAATCATGTTTAAAATGTACCCATTCCCTTATCACTAATTAAGATCGTCGTGGAGGGAAAGATTCCTTAAAGTTTAGAATGATAAAAGAAGAATAAAAAAGTGATATGTCGTCTCTCCAAAGAGTGGGTAACACTTTCTTTTAAGTTTAATTGGTTTTTACTTATTCTTATTTTATTATGTGCAAGTTGGGTTCACCAATAAATTTCCTACAAAATATAATAAAGACTTTTGAGTATTAATTACATTTTTAATACTTAAGTCAAGATAACAATAATTTTTACAAAATAATAATTTAACTTTTTATTTTTATGCACTCAAAGATAAACAATGAGTTTAAATTTGTTGTGTATTTTGTTTTTATATATCTAAAATGGAGTGACGATTATGAGTTTATATAAACTATAAAGTAATGCCTTGAAAAAATACCTCTTAAAATAATACATCTTTAATTAAAAGTCACAATCATATATTATTATGAACCAACATAACTTAAATAATTTTTTATGAAGAGTTACACATATTAAATATAAAATATATATTTAAAACAACACATCTTTTCACAAAATAGTAGTTACCACACATTTATATAAATGTCTTTAAAAACAAAACAAAATACAAACTTGGTGTCTTTTAGCTTTGTAACTCCCTACATAAACCTTTATATAAATTTATTAATTTATATAAAAACATAATTTTTTAAACACATCTATTCATATTAAAAATATTCCCACAGATCATACATTTTGTAAAGAGCTTGATTGGAAGGATTATTGTTGAAGCGCTTGAATAGATTAACCAATGTATGGATTCTTCATTGAAATAGGCTTCTTAAGAAAGGTTTTAGTAATTTCTTTAATGGAAAATGCTCTTAGTTAAGACTAATTCAATCAATTAGTCGAACATGAAACAAAGGCACCAAGTTATCCGATCGATGAAGTCAAATATTATTTTATGAATTTGGAGTTCCGAAACAGGCACTAGATAAGGGTTCATGGTGTTCGTTATTTACGAACAACAACAAGCTTGCTGATTTTAATTAATGCTCTGGTGAGGAAAACTAAAAGGAAATTCCGAAGTCAAATTTTATAATTTTATATATCGTATTGCAAACTTTAATACCTTTGAGCACATCCAAAACTTCGTTTCAAGATCAAAATCAAGTGTAAAAACTTCCACCTCAGGTTATATCTTATCACTTATCAGAAAGAAAAACAGAAGAGCTCTGCACCATCCACTTCCGGTGAATAGGAGGAGGAATTTACTTGATTAAATAGAAACCTGGATAGTTTTGCAAATATTGATTATAAATTTCATATTAATTGACTAATTACAAAAATAAGGAAATTTATGCCAAAAAAATCTAGTTGACTTTTTTTTTGTTGGTAGAGGATAACTTCGAATTTTGTTCCTAAATCTCCTTTCTGTTCAATTTTAAGTGCCAACTTCTCTAAAGGAATTTAATTTCTTATAACATTGCTGTGCGTTGCATTCAATATTGAGGATGAATATCCTTGGTCAAGCAAGCTAGCCCAAGAGTACTAGATTCCAATGTTGTTCTGCTCTTTTCAATGTAGTTTGTGTTTTATGACTCTATAACTCACGAGTATAGCAGTGTACTAAACAATTGTTTGTGTTTCCACAAGTTCTGGTTCAGGGTATGTAGAAGTAGAAACGTTCGAGAAACTTTCCCTTGATGTCCTCACAAGGGAAAAATATGACAAGATAATTAATGGCTTGCCGTTTGTGAATAGGTTGAAATGAAACACAACATTTTCTCTTGTCGATCTTCCGCAAATATTAGTCCAAATCCATTGTATTAGGTTTTCGGTACCATTGATTATCACTGATGTACGTTCTTATATGCAATTAAGCACCTTAGAAGGACAAAAGTGACACCTGAATTACGAAATCAGCGATGTATAATTATGTATGCTGCCAAAACTAGCATGTGTTCTCATCTCCAAGGAGTTTGCTGCTTAATTGCTAACTTCAAGACTGCTTTTTCAACCTCAAGAGTTTGGCTTTCTTGTAACACAAAGCTTCTCCAATCATCACCCTAATCAATCATGGGTACACAATTATATGACAATATAATACTTTCGAAATCGATTACCCCAAAAAGCTTGTCAGGTTGTTATTTTAATTTGCAGCTTATGGTAAAAAGATCTCTAATCAAATAAATGAGATACTATGACGCTAGCTTGGTAAGAGAGAATGAATAACTTCTTCCAAAGTTTGTGTGTATTTTTCACGTTATGCTTTATGGTCCCGAGGTTATATATTCTTTTCGGTCTTTAATACATGACATAATTATATAGGATGAGAAAACTTAAGCTAGTTTAACCAGTTAACCATACCACATGATCTCAGTGTTAATTATAACTTTTGGTTTTTCGATAAAAGCTATGCATGCATGCATGCACTTAACTTTGATAAAGTTTGACTGCAAAACATAATTCAGCTAAGAAAAACATAATTCCATACGAAGATTAAACCGTGCAATAATTCAGTGGGAGAAAGCTTAAAATTTTGAAAGTGTATGCTTCTTGTTCCCCATTTCAAGAACATACATAGAAACATGCAAAACCATGAAATTCTTAAAAAGGGTGTCTGTAATTTATCAACAAGCATAATTCGGTGCATGATATCGTTATCTATGGAAGATGGTAGTTGAAACTTCCAAGTGCATTATAAAATTCCAGAACTCAACAGTTAGACTAGAGGGAGACACAAAATCTACTCCATCGTATAATCACTCTTCTCATCAATCATGGACACTAACCAGAAATCCCTAATGTTATTGTTTATCTTCCCTTCCAATTATTGCTGATATGCGATAACATCATAAAGATTTCGTCTATTAATTACAATGGAAAATATTTTATTCTGCACGATGTTTTGTCCCCTTAAGTCCAGACCTTGGATTATATTATGCATACATGGCCTGGACAGCATTTGAATCTTTAAAAAATGAAGGCAATTTTCTGATGTGTTATGGGTTTGATTCAATTTATGTAATGGTAATGTATTGCAGCTTTATGCTTTTGAATAGAAGTTAGAATTGGTGAAGACAGCTAAGTAAAGCAACAAAAAGCAGTACAGAACCGAAGTAATTAAAGATCATCATAGAATGTAGTGGAAGAGATCAGCTCGAGAAAATATTTCTGGGAAGTATGTTTCCCATGCCATGAACAAAGTTTGCTGCTGGTAGAATTAAATACTACCGATCATGTTAGGGAAAAGGAAAGAAAAAAGTGAAGGGTGTTCTCTTGGTGGTAGATGGCTAATCATTGATGAAGAGAACTTAGTACAATGCAGAAGAATTGTAGATTGTTTTCAAATCTTTATGCTTTATCATGTTCATTGAACATGGTAAGAAGAGGCCTAGACAAAAATATCTCAAGAAAGAAAAAGAAATTAGAAGAACGTCTATTTCTATGGTTGAATATAAGTCTTCATGCAATAAAACATGACATGCTTTGTAGGGAGCTGCTTTTTGTTTTGTTATTATTTTTATAAAAATTGGTGAAGTCAATTACAGCCGTTGAGGAATAGTAAATTATGTCAAGCTTTTCTCAATTATAAAAACTTAGAGGGATCGACATGTGAACTACTAATTCATTAACATTATAATTAATTATTCCTGTATAGGCGTTAGGATTTGACAAAATAGAGATGAAGAAGTTAATTATTAAGTCCATTGAAGAGAAAATGTATTGCTTAGACCTTAGAGTGTTGAAATACAAAGAAAAAGAGACACAACTTGTAATCACAAATGTAGATAATATCTTGTCTTAATTAAGCATCTTCTTTTTTTTGTTTTTAATATCTAAGGATTTTTGTCAATTATTATCAGCCCTAAGTGAGATTTTTCTAATAACGTGAATATTGACAATGTGAAATGGATCATCTTGAACTTGTGAGTATATTGCATCTGCAAGACATCCATATGCATGTGATTCCAAAAGAAAAAAAGAGAAGAGATTTGAATATTAATATGTTAATCCATATTGCAGATATTGAATTAATAAAGGGAAACCAACACTAAATAAACAAACAAGAATTAAAATTATAAAACTGAAACGGCGTGCAACTTAAAAGATAAGCATCACAAAGTTGTCAATTAGGGAGAATGATTGCCTTTTACCATCACCAGCTAGCATGGCTCTGCATGTTATGGGATATGATTCCAAGCATTTATTTATTCAGATCATAATACGACAAAACAGGCTATGCATATGCTCAAATAAAAATCTCAAGCTACTTAATTAACCCAATTAATCTAGTATTCAATTTTTAATTAAACAGATTAGTTACGATCACCACTTACCACCCCACGATCCCAGATTCCTTGCATGGAAAACAGTTTTAAATTTGGGAGTCCATGTATGCTTCATGTGGCCGATGAACCTAATGAAACTGAAAAACTCTGACTGGTCAAACAAGAAGCAGAGCCCCAACAAAGATCATCATGGAATCCATAGGAAGAAAGCTCGAGAAAATATTTCTGGAGGGCGTGTGTTCCCCATTTCATGAACAAAGTTAGATGCTATTGAATTTTAATTTGGCGGGTTCTGTTTGATGCACTCTTTGGGAGAGAGAAAGCAAAGAAAAAGCGAAGGCCATTCTCTAACCAACGCTGCAAAAGTAGGGCTTGGAGAAAGATTTGTTTTGTGTCTCTTTTTCTACTTTATCTTCCCCGAGAGTAGTGTGTGTGTGTGTGTGTGTGTGTGAGAGAGAGAGAGAGAGAGACTTTATTTTGTATGTGAAAGAAGAAGCCAAGCTTAGAGAAAAACTATGTACAACATGAGCAGAAAGTGGTGGAAAAGGAGACATTGTACTATGTTTTCATGTTATTTTTTTAGCTGATGTGCAAGAATCTGCTGCTTTTTTCTAGACTGTTGGATGGAGAAAAAGTTTTAGATAGTACGCAGAATCAATGATAATTTTGTTAGAACTGACATTTACACTAATAGTAGCGCCGGGAAATAGGGAAAAAAATCAACTCCAAAATTCAATATGGTAGGGTCCTTTTCATAGACGTGCATTCATAATTTTAAAAGAGATATTGTTATTAAAATCAAACTATTACAATTTTTAAACAGATAAAATTGTAATCCAAACATCGATTACACTCTGATGATTAATCCTAAGGCTGGACAAATTCTTGTATCTAAAAAAGATATCTAAAAGCCTATTTATAAGAGTATTATGCACCCCCCCCCCCCCCCTTCATCTTTCATACAAAGACTTCAAAACCTATATTAAAATATATATCTATCTTGTTTATCTGTATTGAAATTTTGAATCCTATTGCAACAAATATACATATCTTCTTTTTTTTACTAAAACCCTAAAACTACTAGCCTATCTGAAATTTATGGACAACAAATAAACAGTAGAAAAATGGTGCTATATTATTATTATTATTTTGTGGTTTTGAACTAAGACCTGGAAAGTGAACAATAATGATGGAGGAGGAGTAAATGATATGATCAGGCTCACTTCAGAGACATGTTATTTCATAAAAAGGAAGTTACTTTCTGCTCCAAAAAGATGATTGTGTGGTTATGGGATAATTCAGGCATCGCAAGAGAGATTATTAATTAAAAAGAACTGTCCTCAACTGCAATGGTAAGAAGCAGCTTTACAGTGAGGATATCATAAACCTTGAGAGTATCATGTTTCATACATAGGATGCATCGTGTAAAGGCTGTCCCAAATGTCGATGATAAAAGTGGTGGGGGTCATGTTTATCCTCCTGTACTGTCCAACAAATTAATTAAAAACATGGTTTTTGCATTTTTTACTAATTATTTTGAAATTTTTTTTAGAAGTAAATCAAGATTTATTTAAAAACCAAGTAAATACATTAACTCTGCTCATATTTTTATTATATTATTAAATTTAGGCATTATCTTTTATATACTCATAGTTTTAAGTATATCAATACGTTTAAATTTTAATGCAAGGATATAATTATAATAATATTAACACAAAATATAATAATATAATAATTATATCTTTATATTATAATTGACTATACTAATACACTTAATAATGCACATAAAATTCTACTTTAAATCCAACAATTTAATGATATTGTTCTGGTCAAGCCTACGCATAGGTCATTTCTGTTGAAACTCCAAATAAAGTTTTGGTTGTTTCATCAAACAACAAAAATTTTCAATGAGATAAATTTTTGAAAAATAAAATTCATAAAATAATTTTATGTTGCTTGTTTTATATAATTTTTTAATTTGGATTCTAAGAAATTCATGGTAAACTTCAATAATCATAATTGGTCCACAATTGATTCTTGTGACGATAGTAAGCACATAATAATACGCTAAAATAAAACTAACAGTATTTTTTTCATTTAATTTTAGGAATATGGAAGCAAATTTTATATTGGTAAAAAAAATTCGTGGAAAAAATATCCTAATAAAAAAAAATGAAAAAATGTCTTGGAAAATTAAAAATCCGACAGGAGCTTAAGTTTAGCAATACAATGAAGTTCTGGATTTTTAGGCTTTGACAAGGACAGGCCTCCTTAAGTCAATTTTGGCTTCTTTGTATATGTGTGTCCATATATATATATATATATATATAAATCATATTTCTTATTGTTGGTCGACCACCCCTCTTATAATTTTATTTATTATTTTCTACCTTTCGGCCACCGCATTATAATTTTTATTTGAAGCCAAGCTCTACAATAACAACCATAATATTTTTCTCTAAACAATAATAAATAATAGCAACAAAAAATAGTTCTAGAAGGAAGACAAAAATCAAATACGCATGCGCATACACCAGATTCTTTCTCTCTCTCTCTCTCTCTCTCTCTCTTACACGTTTGACGATTGACCAAACGTGAGGTAGCTTATCAGCTATGAACCTGCCACTTGAGGGGACATTAAGCTTACCCTTGTGATGATCGACACGTGTGAAAACTGACAGCCCTCAACACTACGTGTAAATCAGACATCGTACAGTATCCGACCCCACCTCTGCTCCATGTGAATGGAGAGCCATTGTTAATGCTCTTCTTCTTTTTTTTCTTTTTTTTTTTTTTCTAAAACTTACTGTCAAATTATGTGATTTAGTATCATATATATTTGTTTTGAATGATGAATTTTTTTCTTAGAATGTGTAGGATAAATTTTAAAGAAAACATTCCTATACAAAAAATTATGGTATTTATTTTTTTGTAGAATAAAAAAATTTGTTGATTTCCAATTTGTAAATTTATGAAAATTAATTATCTTATAGTTTTTTAATCAGCATTTATTCATTTACGCTTCATCTAACGTCAAATCTAAGACATTTTGTGATTGTGATCGGGTTTTTGAGGCACACACATGAAAGAAATTTAAAAAAAAGAAAACACAAGACATTAAAAAATATTACAGGCAAATGCTACCTTTTGTGATTCATTTTGTGTCACACATGAATTTTGTTTCAAAAAAATAAATTATTAGCTAAATCGGAATTTAGCTATTTTTTTGTCTAAAAGAAAAGGACTTGGAATCAACCTGTTGTAAAAAAAAAAATTGATGGGTGGACGCCTCATATATTCTAATATTATATATATTATAATATATAATATATATTTATATTATTTATGTATTTGTAAAAATTTTCTAAATAATTTAATATGAAAGAAGAAGTAAAATTAACATACAATTATTTTGTTGGATAGCGAAAATGGAAAAAAAATGTTTAAATGTGAGTAATAAAATGCATGGTGGAAAAATTATAGAAATTAAAAAATAAGTAATAAATATATCAAGTAAGTTATGAAAATAATACTTAAGAGTATGCTAGTTAAAAAAATAATTCAAGTAGATGTCACAAATACAAGGTTTTAAGCATATAATAATAGGAATAAGATATAGAGACCTATTTATCAAAATAATGACTATCAGTTTTACAATAAGGCCTTCACCTTACAAGCAGCGGTCGTAGTGACTCTAACTGTGTAATTTCTTTTTCTTGTGCATCTTGTAGTACAATTGATGGCAAAAAGCAACAATACAAATACTAAGCAAATCTTTAGTATTGGCTTCCTTCTATTCGAAATTATATTTACCCAAGTGTAAGAGTGATTTATCTTATATTTTCAACAATACAATATTCTCTAATTATAATATAATAATTTATTAAATATAAAATAAAATTTTTAAATAATTACTTAAAATATTCAATTATTTAATAATTAATTGTTATTAAAATAATTAATTTAAACTTTATTTAATATTTAATAAATATGATTATAATAAAATAAATATCTTAAATTAGCTAAAATATTATTTTGTAAAAAAACATAGCATTTCTAAAGTTATAGCATCATCATTCTAAATTCAAACCAAATACCATTTAGTGGCATGCATATACACAAGACTTCAATTAATTTCTATATCTATATAACCAAGCATTGTGTTATAGAAATTAATTAGTTTTTTCTTTAATATTATAGTGTTCATATGTCTAACTCAATCTAACCTAACTTGAAAAGTATGCGAGAATTTATTTTGACTTAATCCAATTTAATATGATATGATCCAACCTAACTAAGGTTAATTGATCATATTAGATCATTAACACCTCCTACAATATATAAAATACCAAAAAATTCATCTTATTTAAGACCATGAAAAAACTCTCATTAGTCTTTTTCAAAATATAAAATATAATAGAATGAAGAAAGGGATTGGAATGAGGAGTTGAAGTTGGGAACATACTATTTTAGATATACATGGAATATTTTCATATGTCAAGTTCTGCTAATTAATACGAAGTTCAAGTGGAATTGAAATGGGCAGTGGTTATGAATTTCACATGGGCGGTGGGGACGACAAATGAGAAGATGCATTTATGTAAAGTAGAAATTGGAATTGGATTATGTGGACAAAGTCAAAGTAGCACTCGTGCATATGTATTTCATATTAATTATGAATTATGATCCTTTCTAATTAACATCGTGGTGCATCTCCTTTTATTCATATATACGGCTCGACACTTTTATTACAATGGGGTCCATTAATATCGTTTTCAGATAAGTCTTACTTAATAAACTCTCATTTATAACCCCTCCACACCCCCCCCCCCCCAAAAAAAAAAAAAAGAATTTGTAACTATCCTGGCTTTTTGAACGATTTATGATTTTTTCAACAAAAAAAAAACATATGTATTGGATACTATAGTATAAAAGCTATTGTTTTAAAATGTTACAATAAATTTGGAGATCATAGGTTGAGACTTCCAGTCTGCCGATCAATTTTTGGGAGTTTTAAACTCATATTATTTTGTCAATTTTTGGGAGATTCCCATATATTAAAAGAGAATTTATGTTTTTTTTTAAAGACTGAGATATGTGCTTTTCATTTATAAAAATATAATAAATTTTATTTGATTTATTAATTAGATACAAATATAATACATGTGAAAAATAAAGCAATTTTAAAAAATTATTGAATGAGTCTATGAAATTAAATATTATATCTATATATTAGATATAAAATATGAAAAACATACATATTTAATTTATCACAATTTTTTATGGCAACAAAATTATTAACAAAAATTAAATACATATATTATTGAAAACCATCGAAATATGAAACGTCTTTTCATGGTGACAGGTTATGTCATCATAATATTGTGATTTACACTTCTCTTTCTCTCTTTCATTAAATCATTACTTTCTTCTTATTTATGTTCTCCCAAGTGTTGTTTGATTTTATGCTTCTTTTCTTTTTCAACTTACGAAAGGAATGTGAAAATGATGGGTCAAAGAGGGGATTTGATGTAATGGAAGTCCAAGAAAGCAACTAATTAACAGGCTTATTCGATTTTACAGATTTAGGTCTTAAATTTCTTAACATCATGTCGATCCTAATGGAAAGTAAAGAGGAGAGATATTTACTTTGCCATAAAGAAAGATAATGTATGGGACATTTGATCTTTACAAAGTGAAATGGTGAGACATTTTCACATAAATAATATTTCTTATACACAACGTCATTTATGAATCACTTTGACTATAATTATTAAATTTACAAGTTTATTATTTAAATTTATAAATTTATAATTACACATAAATAAACGAATTAACTTATTATAAATTCAAACTTAATACAAATTCTGGTAAACTAGCGAGTTAACTTACTAAGTTAATCGAATTTATAATTTTAATATGTCAACTAACTTGTAAAATTAACAACATAATAATTTAAACTCAAGATTAAATAAGATATAGATAACTTCTTTTCTATGAAGTATTTATAATTTATTTTATTATAAGTTTGAATATGTATAAAAAAATAATAAAATTATATTTAATATGTAATTATTAAATAAAATAAAATAAATATTATTTAATTACTTATATTGAATATTATTTATGTATGACCATATTAAAATATTCATGTTGAGTATTATAAATTATAAAATATAAATAACTTTTGTTTGATTAAGTATAATTTGAATTATATTTGAATGAATTTTTAATATATATAGTATTTAAATTATAAAATTACATATTTTGATAACTATTTATTAATCAAAACAAACTCTTATAAATTTACGTTACTGAGTTTATCTAAACTTGCGAGTATAACAACCTTTCTCTCACCATTAAATTTGTCATACCAAATTAGCATAGCTCTACTAGCTCAAAATTTGAAATTATATACTTTATTGTTATAACATTCATTCTTTCGTAACTGTAAAAGTCAGTAATTTCAGCAAATCAACCTCTTACCTGGTTGAAGACAGAGATTCACTGTCCATTTGGATCTGTCTCATTTTTACGTTTAGGTTTAGCAAAGGATATATACATGCATGCATAATTTGGCAATGGAATTGCACTTTGTTTCATAAAAATGGTGGACCAGCTTGGAAGCAATATTGGACCGAAAGGCACCATGAGTGAGAGTATAATTTGTTCGATCGAAATATATAAATGCAGAATAGGGAAGGAAGCTAGGAAGAGGCCACTACCATTATTAATGGCCACAAAGGGAGTACCCCAAAGGCCATTGTAGGGTCACATCCACGAGATTACACTGACCCTCCTTTTAGCCTTGATCCATATTCATTCATGCAAAACAATCATTTCTGCCCAACACTAAACACTTGCTTATATACACTCCTGTATATACTAAATGCATCTATATATCCACTTGATCCATATTATCTCTTTCGTGGTAATTTTTTTGACTAATTCTTTCATGGTAATTTAGCATGAAAATATAATACATAAATACAAAATAGGGAGAATAAATTAATTAAGATTTGACCTGATGAAAACGATATAATTGTGATGCGTATTGATTGAGTCAGAATAATTTTAACTCCCAACACTCCAAAAAGTCTGTGAATGTTAGAAGGCCACAGAGAGAAAGAGTGATTGTATTTGTATATCACAAAATCAAGGCATCAGTGTACAATTTATAAAGTTTTATTTTAATAATATAATTAATTAATATTATTAAAATAAAATCCTCAGAATATTTAAATTAATTTCTTATTTAATTAATCAAAAAAATAAGCTCATTAAATTTCTCTAGGTAACAATCTCAAATTAGTAATCTAACGGGATAATTACTAATACTCTTAGGCTGTGGGTTGGGTTTCTACCCAATGAGCTTGTAAATAATCGAACGCATCACCAATTATCCACAATTAAAATAAAACTCAATCCATTCATAGTTTATAAATTATAATATAAATTGTCTAATTAGTTATAACAAGAAATTAATCTAATAACATAATTAATACTAATCCATATAATATTAAAAAATATTCTAACATAGCAGGCCTAATAAAAAATCATTTTTGCAGGTTTACTTGGGTTAGTGAAAAAAGAAAAAAATAGAAAGAAATTTATCCCTTGGAGGATGAAAATTTAACGACCTATTTAAATATTATAAAAGTTAATAGCTACTTGTAAACTATTTAAAGTTAAATGAGTATTTTATGTTTTGTAATTATTAAGTAAACTGAGTTTTTTAAATAGATAAATTAAATAATCAAAAAATAATATATAATAGGCTAAATATATTATTTTTATAATTTTGATTGATTATATTTAAATAAAATTTCTTTCTCGTAATCATAAGAGTACATTTCTCTTGTATTGATATAATTTATTCAAAATTTTCTCATCTAAAGTAGTGGTCAAAAAAGTAAAATTCAAACATATTTTGGGGATGTACACGCTTAGGATGAATTAAATCTAGTTTTTATATTTACAAAAAGATGTATCAGAAAGTGTGACTTTAAGTTTAGGGGCAAAGGCAAGCAATGCAGCAAAGCCATGCCTTCATGATTCTCCGACTGCAGGAACTGGACACCTCATCCCTTCGCATCCTCCCATTTTGACACGTAGCAGTTTACCTTGGCAATAATGTGGAAATCTAGGGTACACTAATTTCTACTTTTATATTAATTCCAATGAGAAACTTATATTAGTACTCCTATCTTACTTTTCTTCTCATTCTATATTTGATCGAATTGATAGTAATCCTCAATTTTATTTAAGCCTATTAATTGCCTTGTGCCAAGTGTGTAATACTTTAAATTACATTAAAAAAAAAGAAGAGAAATTTGAAAGATAAAAAGAAAAGAAGAAGAGGAGGATGAAGGCGGTAGGGGAAAGGCACAAAGAACCATAAAGGAAAAGTGGAATTCCCAAAAAGAGGTCATGGGAGAAGGGAGATTCTTAATTTCCAGAGAGAAGAAGACAATGGAAGGGGTAAAAAAACGACAAGAGAGTGGAGGAGAGGAAGTGCTCATCAGAGGATAGGCAGTAATAGTAACAGTAACAGTAACAGTAAATTCACGAGGGGAGAAGGGAGTGGCGGTCCCCAATAGAATGTGCAAAGCGCTGTGCATTTAGCATTTGTAGCCACCAAACCCAAATCAAATACCTCCCCCCCCTCTCCCTTGGCCTTTTCCTTCTCTGACACCCCCTCTTCCCTTTTGCACTTTCATCAACACACAGAATACAGTATCTCCCATTTTGATCCTCTGTTATCTTCCCCCTCTTTATCTCCATCCCAAAACCCTAATTAATTCTCCACTTCCAAAGTATTTATCATTAGTAAAGGCTTACAAAATTTTAGTTTAGGTTTATCGTATTTTAAAAAATTTACATAAATTTTTATATAAACAGTTAAAATAAAAAAGGTACAGATCTAATTAATGGTCTACATTTAATATTAAAATATTAAATTTAATAACTGTTAATTACTAAAATTAATAAAAAGTTATAATTTTAAACTGATAATCGATATTAATCGAATTATGTAATTTAACATTGTCTAAGTCCATAAGAGAATTATAGAAAATTGGATTCATAAAAACTCTCATGTTTTGAGAGTCAAGCCATTGTCTTTAAGTATATTCCATGTCTCAAAAAGTGCCAATTGAATGATTTATATGTTAGCTCTATGAGATGCAATGGACATGGCAGTTGTTGTGTAGTTTGTAATTTTAGGTGGGATTTCAAGTCTTATATAAAAGAAGGAGTCAAATAATTAAGGATATTAAAATAATTTCATTTACTATACCTCTCTCTCTCTCTCTCTCTCTCTCTCTCTCTCTCTCTCTATATATATATATATATATATTAAAGGGAATGAAATATTAGGTAAAATTTAAAGTCTCACATTAAAAAGGCAATGAAATAATTAAAAGCATTAAATTAAAATTTCATTAATTATATCTAATAAATTAATATATATATATATATATATACTAAAATTATATGTACGTATTGAAATATTTAAAACTCCATGTACAAATTTTAATAAATTCTTTGAACATAATTAAGTGTTCTTTTTTATAGCTAATAAATTAAGTTACCAAAAATATTTCATGCGATTACCCAAAACAAAAGTTACGTGAGATTTCCTGCATTTAATTCTCGTCTCTCGCTTTCACCACTGACGTGTGCATTGGGAACCCACCTCATTGTAATAATACCAACGATATTTAATATAATGATTATTGTCCAAAATTTTTAATTACTTTTTTTTCCCTCAATATTAAAATACTGGTGGGCCTCTCGAGGTAAAGAAGGCCCAGGTGATACCCACTGCCCCACCATCTGCTTTACCCTTTTCCCGTTCTAACCCTCCCCTCTATAAATACTCTCTCTTCGCCTTCCCCTCCATTCTTACTTCTTCCTTCCTCACTCTCCCTCAGTCTCACTCTATCTCCGAACTTACACCCCCACTGTCTGTTCCTCTCGTTTCCCTCGTATCCGTACAAAAACGCCAAAACCTCGGCCAAATTCCACTCACTCTCTTGTACTCTGTTTTACTCTGTTTTTGCTGTGTTTTCCATGGATTCTGCAAATTCGTGTAGCACAGAAAGTGCCCCTCCCTTCTACTTCGACGAGAAGTGGAAGTTGTCGAAGAAAGAGGGTTCTTCTAGAAGCCGCTCTTCGATTTCCGCTTCTTCTTCCTTCATGAAGAATTCGAGTACCACCCAGAGAAGGTGTGCCTTCGCCAGAAAGTGTGCTAGGCTCGTGAAGGAGCAGAGGGCTCGATTCTACATCATGCGGCGCTGCGTCATTATGCTCATCTGCTGGCGTGACTATGGTGATTCCTGAGGACGCGAGCCAGAAAGGGGATCTCGGAGAGATATGAGAGAAGAAAAGTCCCCCCTCTCTTTTTCAGATCCTTCGCGAAAGACGATCAAGAGTCCAAGAGATAGTATACCTGTAAATATAAAGTTCTTTTCTTTTCTTTTTTGTTTTTCTCAGGTGGGTTAGAATTGGCAGCGAAACTCGGAACCTCCATTGAAGGAGGGTTCTTGACTTCTTGGTGGTGGTACTGTTTATAGTACTATAGAACAGAGAATAGAATGAAGAAATTTATCAAATTAAGATACACTTTTTGTGACCCTTCTCTTTCTTGCTTCATTTTGCTTGTTCTGAGTTGAATTTCTGCTTGTGTAAGCCGTTTCTGGGTGTGAATGCTTCTGGGGATTGAAGTGATGGGGTGGTTGTTTGAGATCTCAAATCTGAAAAGAGATTCCATTCAACCACGGCAGGATGAGATGAGGTAAGCAAGGGTGCGCATTAGATCTAAACGCCCTTAGGCTGACGCAACTACCCCTGTTTGTTTAATGGGATCTTGAAGCTGAAAACCAAGTTCAATTTTATTTTTTAATTTTTTAAAAAGAGAAAACAAATGTAAGAGGAGAGAGAAAAGAATAGAAAACTCATCGGGAAGGCCAAGTCGGCAACAAAGATGCCCTTGTCTAACCTTAAATATTGTACTAATTCTGGTGCCAAATTATAAGCTGGGTTGAGAGACGCAAGTTGATATTTGTATCAAATTAATTTAAATCACCTTAATTACAAAAAAGATATAAGCTTGTCATATTAGATAGAAAAATGTTGTTGAGGAAAAATTTAAAGCAGTGTGCATTGCTTTTCGTGTCCACAAGAACTAGTTTTTTAAGTTTGTTTTAAAATCTGTTCTGTTGAATTGAACTATATTTAATTGTCATTTTTGTTTAATAATAATAATAATAGTAATATAAGAAGATGGCGTGGAGGGGTGGTGGCGGATCTCCCAACTTGTTCGCTGTCACTTACTACTGCCACGCCGCTGGCTGGAGAAATTAATTGGCACGATTCCCAATGCGGTTTTCCCTTCTTTGTTTTCTAATGTAAATGACAAATCTATCCCGCAAGCTTCCCTTCTTTGACCACTTCATGGACCACTTTGACCCCTCACATTCCAAGCCTAAACGAGGGCGTTTTTGAGTTTTCACTTTTCACCGTCCTTTGTTTGCGGTGAAAGGGTTTGTTTTTTTCTTGGTCGAAGCTGTGAAAAATTGAATAATCCGAGAAAAATTATAAGTTATAAATTTAGAATATTTACTGAATAACTAAGTTTTATTACGAATAACTTTAAATTTTTATTTATTCTAAAAGAATTAAGGATTAAATTTCCTTTTATTCTAATTCAACTTGATCAATTGGATGGAACTCAACTCGATAAAAAATCAAGAGTTTAAAATTGAACCAAAAATATTGGCCCCGCACAAAAATCACGCCAGACTTTTCTCTTCAGAAAAAAAAAGAGAGAAAAAAGGAAATATCTACATTTTTATGAAAAATCTTGTCTCTAGGCTTTTTTATTGGGATTTGAATCCTCCTAATTGTAAAAAAAAAAAAAAAATGAAAGGACTAAAAGAAATGAATTTCATTAACACTCCTACTCTTCCGTGTTAATATCTCATTGCTTTCCAAGACACTTCACAAAATTTATACTTTAAAAGATCGAAATGCTTAATCAAAATTCTTTTATTATGCATTTGGTAAGTCTAACTAATTTCAAAATTTTAAGGTCCTTTATAATAAATATTTTAAAATTATAATATTTAATTAAAATTCTCTAATTAGAGTAAATATTTTAAATTTATGATATTTTTCAAAAAATTAATTTAGAGCCATTAGGGTATGCATGTCACAGTATGGTCCAGGAAAATGTGCGTGTGGGTGTTTTTTTACAGCTGGTTTTGCTGTAGATTACAGTTTTTGTTGGGGGGAATAGTACTGAAGTGCAGGAGTTGTGGGGGTATCATGGGTCTGGGCATTCGTTAAAAAATGGAAGGAATTGGCTTTGGGAATCTTAAAGCTTCATATTCTATAACAAGTAATAAATTACTATTTTATTTGCCGTGTCCTACTGATTTAACTTTTTTGAAAACACAAAAAGAAAAAAAAAATTGGGTCTTACCATAAAAAAAGATACATAAATATATACCATTATGTAGCTTTGGGAATGGCAGGCTGGCATGGACGCTGACATTGGCATCGCAGCCTCAAACACCAACACATGGACTCACCTTCACGCAAACACATTATTGCTTTTTACTGCCAAACGGTAAAAAAAATATATATATACAATCAACTGAATATGCCGTTAGGAATTTTCTGAAGACTAATTTCTACAATATTTAAAAAAAAAGTAATTAAATTTTAAGTGATATTTTCAGGCGTGTAAATTACAAAATTAGTTTTGCTATCATATTATCCATAAAATTACAACATCATATTAGAATTTAACATTACTGTAACTATTTTTATTACTATATTAAAAATAAAATTACAATTTTATGATACGCACAAAAATTGTTTTTTAATTGAAATATCAATTAGATTAGGGATTTGTGTATTATATATATGTAATTTTTGAAATGCCAAAGACTATCAAGTATAATTTAAACAAAATTTTAGTTAAGTTAATATAATTTACTCATTTTCTTTTCATTTTGCTCTTTTTTTCTCCTACTCAATTATCAACTAAAGAAGATATTTATTCTGCATAAATGATCTTGTTATTAATTTATTATTTTGTGACCTTAAGGTCATTACCTACAAGTAGCGTATCAGGTAAGTGAAATGATATTAAAAGAATTTTTATTTATACTTGGTGTATTATGTTATTTTTCATAATTTTACAAAGAGATATACGAGAATGTAATTACTTTTAGACCATGAATAACTTAAAATAAAAACATTTTATAAATGTGTAAAAAATCAGTTTTAATTTTTATATTAATTTTAATCATTATATATAAGAATATTTTGTAATCATATTTAAATAAGAATATTTTGTAATAATATTTAAATTAATTAGGAATATTTAAATAAGAATATTTTGTAATAATATGTGAATTTAATTCATTATTTAAAATAACTCTCTTTTTTTTTTTTTGGCTTATCAGTTAAACACGGGTCTTACGGTGTGCGAGAATCTTAAGCTCGTGAGTACAAATCTGAAACGTGGGCAGGTGTCTTCCCAAATGACAGAAAATAAAGTCATTAATTAGATTAGTGCAAAACAAAATGTGATATTAACTATGTTATTTTTTGTTGGAATTGATCTTGAAGTGACTTGGTGGCCGAATACTTCTAAGATTTGATTTGAGAATATTTTCTTTTAATTTTATAACAAAAATGATAGAATCTTCTTAATAAAAAGTTTTAAAAAAATATTAAACCCATATCTCATTTTTATATTTTGTAATAATTAATTTTATAAATTATACAAATTAAATAAGTTTCTTATAATCAATTTTTTTATCATTTTTATTTTATGAAAAATTATTTTTTATTAATTCTAAATTAATAAATCGATAATTCTGTTCCACCAAATAAAAATTGTGATGATGCTCATAAATATTGTCTGAAAATTCAAATTCAGATACTAGAATAGGAAGCACGCTTCACCAAATACCAAAGTAATTTCTTGAAATCATATAAAAAAAAGCTTGAAGTAGTTGTTTTAAGTTTCAGCCATTATCGTTTTCTGATTCTTGTTAATCTTTCATAATATTTGCTTTATAATTGCAATATATACACTAAATCGTTATTAATTAGTAAATAAGTCTAAATATTTTCAAAATTTTAATTAATATTTTGAACATTTTTGTACCCAAAAAATTTTTTGAACCAGCTTATTTTTGTTATTGAAATTTTTTGTCTAAATAATGATTTGTTATTGAATATGATGCAATTTTTTAACTGTTTTTATTAATTAAAATGAGTACGATTCCACTCATTCCTGTTGGGGCCTACATGAAATTAGTAATTAGTCACTTCATTGCATAGGATTTTTCATCCTTGCTTTTCCCAGTTTGCTTTTCTTGGCATGCTTTTAGGCTTGGGATCTTTTATGAAAATTTTGGCATTTTATAATGGGTTTTGAATAGACGTTACATTTGAGTTTTTTTTTTTTTAAATCATATTTATCCTTCAAATCTTATTTACATAAAAAAAAAAATTAATTATCTATTAAATAAGTTGCACAAAGCTTACTTTTTATTTTTTTAATAAGAAATGCTTCATTTTAAATTAAATAGAGTACATAAATTGATGACAATTAAGAACATAGGTTTTAACTTGATAACAACGTAAACACAAGTAGTTGCTAGCTAAATTGTTCGCATCCAAATCGAGGTGTCTTCTAATCTATGCACACTACAATCTTGGATTATGTTGTCTAACTCAAAAGCATCATCATTAGAAAAATTCACAGTCATACTAAGATTCTAGGCATTTAAGTAGAAAACTTTACTATAATTCAAGTTGCACATGGCCCACTGGATTGCAGTTATAAGGGCAATAGCTTCAATTATTTCTACTTAGTAAGTTTCGCCATAGAAACCAGATATATAGTATATAATTTCTCCATTCGAATTCTTAAATATTATACCATACCTTGATTTTCCTTCATCTGAAAATGTGGCTTCGTCTGTGAAACATGACTATTCCCATCCTTTAAATCTTTCAGATTTTGGGCCTTATGGAGGACTGTCAAGTGAAAGTATTAATTCATTTTTATTTGCTTGCTTTTAATCAACTAGGAGTCTTTGAGCTCTGGTAATTAAACTTCTATCTCCCATGTCACTGCTAACCTTTTGATTTATAGTGTTCCCCAATAACCACAAGATACAACAAATGTAACACTTGCCAAATTATGATGTAAAATTTTGTTCTTAGGAAAAGGGAGAGTATTAATATTTGTGGTGTATATTATTAATTAGATATGAGCTTTAACTTAGTGGTAAGGTTGGACATCTGGATTCAAGAGGGCGTGAGTTTGAGATATAGCTCCCTCCTCCCTCAAAAAACTTTAGTGTTGACACGTGTCCCCCCATAGGTGAAATTACCAAATTGCCTTTCTTACTTTTTCTTCCATTTTCCCGTCATTTTCTGTTGAAAAGCTTCTCCTCCATTCTTGGTCTCTGCTACTTCTCTCTGCCATGGTCAGCCACCACCGCCTCTGGCTAGCTCCTCCTCTCATCGATGACGCGTTCTGGACGATCACCTTCAGCAGTTGCCGACGGCAACAGCAGTTTTCCGGCGGTCTTCATGAAGCCCAAAACCAACGACTTTTTTGCGGATTTGGTGAGTATTAAGTGTTTGTTTCATGAAAATGATGTTAAGAGAAGCATTTTTGGCCCTTATCCATTGAATTTTAGCTTTGAAAGCATGGTTTTTGACTAGTTTTTTAGAGTTGTTCTGACAGGGATCAAATTGAAAAGTTTTGAAATTTTGGAGTTTCTAGAAAATGGTGAAATTATGAGATGTAATGGGTTTAAATTGGTCCTATAACAACACTTTTAAGGTGTATGGCATGAAACCCTATTGTTCGTTATGGTTTTTTTTGGGTTAAAGGCAAGGGTATGAAATTTGGGACTAAATGAAAAATCAAAACGTTTTTAGGGCAGTAAATGTAAATTAACAAAAAGTCTAGGAAAGTTAGTGATAGAATCAGAGAATATAAGCTAGGGTTTGTTTTGAGTAATAAGCAGGAAGTGGAGTAATTCTTTGCTTTTTAATTGGCATAGGTGGCTCGTACGAGTGAGACAGTCATCCACGGGGTGGCATTGAGTTATTGGTAGTTAACGACACTCAGGTGCGCAGATAGCACTCCCCAACACTTTTCTTTATGCTTCACTTTTCATTGTTTGGAAATGTTTTATAATTATCATTTTTAATTTTGCCATGATTAAACTTTATCGGACTTGAACTTATGAGTTGATAAAATCCTTTTATATGTTACATGACTTTATGTACAATTTTGAAAATGACTTTGGAGAAACCTCATGCATACGGTTAGAAATAGCCGCTTGGTAAACCATTATTGCAAATACAAATGGATTTCGTGCATACTTGCTACTTTTCCTTATGCATGCTTGTTTTAATCCCATTACTTTTGGAATGACTAGTTATAACACTGACTGTCAATAACAGTACTGTTAGCCCTTAATGCACCTAGGTAATGATCTAGCTAGCAAGGTTAATGATGGTGCTAGCCCTTTGTGACGGTCATCACATGAGGACCGATGAATGATAAACTTTTGTGAGTTATGACCTTACGCCTGTTGGTTAGTTATCCTCAAGGATTGTGTATCTACACCTGTTGTGATTTACTCTTGTGGCTGTGTGTCATACCAGATTAGTCCACAGTAGTCCTTCCTCTGAAATGATATTAAAAAATTTATTGATGTCTTACGTATGGCATTTTAAATTTAATGTTTTGAAGTGTGCGTTTTGTTTGTTGAAACTGTTTAATGATTACTTGTAGTTTAAATGTTATTTCCTTTTATTTAAAGCTTAATTCACATTTAATTATAATTTATATTTAAAATTTTATTACTGATTTTAGGGTGCTATTTGTCGAAAAAATGTTGTCTCAGATAAGGAGACAGACGACTTCCCAGAGGTAGCGGAGTATAGACGGGAAGTTCTGTTGGTGAGCCCGCTTAGGAAATTGCAGGATCAATCTCTTTTTGATGATTTTGTTGTAAATGACTTGTTTTTTTTTAGATGTATATATTAGGGTGATAGCCATTATTTTGTATTCTAGGTTGGTTTAGTGACTACAGTTGAACTTTCCTTATTTGTTGTATATTGAATTTATGTTATATTGGGTTGTGCCGGTGAGAGCGGAGCTCTTCTATATGTTTGTATTGCCTTATAGGATAGTGTAGAAATTTCAGAATGTCTTATTTATTAGGGAGATTTTGTCGAAATTTTTACAAAACTCCTTATTTTGTATTTACCCCTTATTTTAGATTAAGGCAAGTTATATTACATATGGTGTAAATTGTATAGTTTTGGTATGGTACTAAATGTCCTCCCAGTGTAAGGCTTACAAGTTTGGAGAATTTTCTCATGTCCTGTGCCAATCCCACTCTAGGGATTCTAGGGTGTGACAACAAAATTTTTCCTTCAAATCCACTGGATGGTTTAAAAGTATGAAGCATAAACATTTAATGAAGTTATGGGCTTCTAAATCACTTCTCATATGGTTCCATTAATTCCAAACTCTTCTTGTATGCACGCAGTTGAACAAAGCGTGGGAAGTGTCTTTGGGTTCTTAACAGAACTAACATTCCATATTAACTTCAATGCCTCTACTTCTAACATTGGCTTGCATTAGAATCATGAGAATTCCCTTTTTTTACTATGATGTCATATTTTCTAGTTACTTTTGCCTGTTATACATATAGAAATCATGAGAATAATTTGAAAAGATTCATCCTCAAACATGTTATTCAATTTTACGATGTCTCATCCCTACTTGCATGGAGATAATGACGTTGTTACCCTATCTTCACAATCTCCAAAGTTGTAAATATCAATAGGGAGTAAAATAGCCCTCACTGGACAATCACAAGTTAAACCAAATCTTAATAGTAAATTCATCTCCTATTCTCAATTGCATACCCTATTTCAATAGAAAAATTGCTCACTTTTTAGTTAAAATTTCCAATGTAAATTGCTATCACATATTGTTATTCTTAATTAAAATTAAGCTTACAAATTATTTTAATTTAACATTAACTTTGTACTATTATAATCTAAATTCACGCTTAACAAATTTAACTTTTATCCTTTCAAACTCTTGAGGTTCAATTGATTATTTTAAAATTTATGACCAATTATTATTTTATAATTATAACAACTATTTATCCATATCTTCTTTATTAAGCTTTTGGACCTCCGTTATAATCAATATATTATTCCTGGTCAAGTAGATTACTTTGAAAGAAAGGGCTAAGGGCTTCCTTTTGCCACCAGTTGTTGTGCTGCGGTCCATTTCTAACTATCTATTGAATGGGTAAGAGAGTAAGTTATGTGTACTATTTTTCTTTTCTTCCATAACATTCTTTCTTCACTTTGTGGGCAAACAAACAAATAATAATTACTTACTATTTTGGATTAAGTTCGAAATATCAAATATTGAGGCTTTGAGCCAAAAGGAGAGCCAACAAAATAATATTAAAATCAAAATTAAAAAATAAAATTCCATAAGTTGATCACCAAATATTTCTTCATTTTTTTGGGAAAAAAAAATTCAATCCAAGTTGGCTCGATGGATTAAAAAATCCAAATTAAACTTTTGCACCTTCATACACAAAAGTTTTGAATTTTCCGTTCAACCAATAATCTCGACAATGATCAAAGGTTCTTTGACTAGTAATGCTTCCATCGATTTCATGATTTTTAAGAATTAGTTGAATAATAATTTCAAGTATCAAATGATAAGAGAAACGGTACATAAATGATAGATAAGCCTCTAATTAATGACTACGAATAGAGAAAATGATCACAATGGGCTATCCCCTCATTTGGATTTTAAGCCAATTGGTCGCTTGAGTAATCAATGAAACGAGATAAACATTTAGCACGATGTGTGGCATACAAAATCTAGGGACTATTGGATATTGATGTATTTATGTTATAGTTATGAATAATAATAATAATAATAATAAGGTCAAAATGCAACCAAACTTATATTATTAGTCATTGTCCCCACTTCGATACATCTATCTCCAGTTTGTTAAATGAGAATGAGAAATCTAGCAACAATAAACTCTCATCTAAATTATTGTATTTCATACCAGTCCTATAATTATTGTTGAAAGTTCCTCTTCCTTCATTATAAAATGGTCCCTTTCTTTCCCCACCTTTATTAATTCATGTCTTTTTCTATACATGTTTTCTTTTTCTTTTTCTTTTTTTGTCAAAAAAACACCATTGGACAAAATCACATAACATGGTTGGCATCTCTAGAAGTGTCTTAGCAAATTATATATTCATACACACGTCATTTCTACCAATATAGGGTCCAAATCCACCACAAAAACAATACTCAAATAAAGCAGTATTTACTTCCCGTCTTAATTTTACCATCCGTACACGCGGTTTTTGTTTGTTTTGCCCAAAAATACAATTGAACAAAATCACTAACGTGAGTGATTATTATTATTATTTTGCTATATATGTTTAGTATTTCATGTTGATGATCATCTTTTTTCTCTTTACAAAAAAATAAAAATGAAATAAAAATCCCCA